>OY728142.1:1529396697-1530646697 GCA_963277665.1 Viscum album | reverse complement strand
AAAATCTAAATGACAAGGGAGTTTTGTGATATACTCATCCATCGAGGTAGATAGAAAGGGATAAAAAGTTAAGTCTTCTATAATTAGTAATAACTATCATAGATTGGATGAATTAATTAGTCATAAATCCCCATCAAATAATCATAGGATCTTTTGGTAAATAAATATCTAATGAATAATTTTTTTTTCAATTGAATTTAATCTCATGTTTTTTCCATTAACTCGTCATTTTAATTTTTATAGTATTCCACTGCATGTTCATGAAATTTTTAGATGAAATAAATAGTCATCAAAAATAATTTTTTAAATGGAAGTGACACAATACCTTTATAAGATTATTCTTTATTTAAATTTTTAGAATAATTCATATTCATTATATCTATATTACTCCTTTGTATCCATCTAAAAGATTAACATGTTTTACATTCATATCTAATTGATTCCACTCTTTAATATAGAATACAATTATTTTCACATGAATGCATTTTTAATAAATTAAACCCACATTTTCTAAAAACATTAATCATGTCTTCAAAATGACCAAGGGATCATAGTATTGTGAAATTAGTCATGAGATATTTCTAATATAGTGAACATTAAATTATTTCTTATAATATTATAGAATCAAAATAGGATATAACTATAAATGTGAAAAAAATGAAACACTTGAAGAATAATCTATATATATCTTTATTTTCAATTCTAACTAATTCCTAAAACACATATTATTATTAGTAAAATATTATACAGAATTAGTCTCTACAAAATCAGGAAGAGTATCCACTAATATGTTGTAATCTTGATCAAGTTATTATGCTTTTTAAAAAAAATTACATAACAATATATTAACTCTATAAGACCAAATTAGTAATATAAATATGTTTTTAGGTCGATGATGATTCAAAGAAATTCTAAAAAATATAATTTATCATGTTTTCCATTTCATTCCCCATTATTGAGGAATTAGTGTGTACATTCTATTTATTGAAGTTAGTGCTCCTAATTTCTAATGTTTTAAATTATCCATTTTAAATACAATGTACATTTTGATAATATAATGGATTCAATATAATGTATTGATAAACTTCATGTATCTTAAACTATTTTTAGGATTTAAAATTTTAAAATGTTCACTTAGTTCCCCATCCAAGATTCGATTAGAAATTATAAATAATAAAAACCACTACAAATCCTTTTAATAAAAATTCGTGTCCATATGTAATGTGATCATATAATATTAATATTTAACCTAATGACTATAAATTAATAACAATATATATTTATAAAAAAATATAGTGATAAATAAAATAAAATTATAAAAAATTATATGAATCAAATGTATCAATAGGTTTTAGGAGATATATATAGAATAATTTAGTTATATAATATAGGAATATATAAAATGGAATCCCAAATTCATGTGGAAAAGTATAAAATTTAATCCATATATTTGGATAAATATTGGTTGGATATTTATGATATGTAATTATAGAACATCCATAAGATGTAAGGTTGTGATAAGTTCATCCAAACATAATGTTACCTGTGTAGGATTTATAGTGTATGGAGTTGTTCTAAGTGAGATTTACTCTTGATAATGTCTTGGTGAAGATTTCAAACTAAATTATATAATAATTTAATGAGATACAAGTTATGACATCCATTTTTTAAATATACTGTTAGGATTAAGAATAGGTATTGAATATAGTATGTGGTAAATTATAATCCACTGAAATTAACAATGTAATGAGGATTATGATAATATAGGAGGAAAAAGGTATGCTGATAATGGTAATTATAATTTCTATGAAACCAATAGAGATATATATATTTATATGAATATTATTCAAGAGATCATGATATTCCGAAATGATTGGTCCTTTATTTAATCACTACTCATGGTGAAATATATTATATGGTTATTTAGGATTCATTTTATTATTTTGTATCATTGTATGTGTATGTTTTGATTTAGATTCACTAATAACTTGATCAAACTTGTTGATATGTCTCCCAATATGTTGTCCTTATGGTGGTAAATTTATATTATTTAGTAAAAATATTACATTTTAAAAATAAAAATAGTTTAAATCCACTCAAGTTGTGAAACATTAACCTATAATAAAAATATATAAATCAATTTTAAAATTAATAAAATACATATTAAAAGAAATTTATGATACTACGCTATATATTTCAATAAATATGATAACAATTACTATAATTTTATTAATAAAAAAGTATGTTATACTATAGAAACTATTCTTTATTATAGTTTTCATACATTAATTGAAAATAAAATTATAATTAATTTTTTTAAACATAGTGAAAAAAATATTCTGTATCATATTTATAATCATGAAACATAAAAAAGTAAAATTTAATCCAAATAGTCATATAATGCAATTAAAGAAGAGTATCAAGTTTAAGGTGGACTCAAATCCATTCCCCTTTAAATAATAAGACTACAAATATAATTGTGAGTCAAACAAAATAATTTCTAAATGTTTATTATATTTTTTTTCATTTTATTCTAATTTCGTTATTTATTTTTATTTCATTATCCTATTTTTTAACTCGTTTTGAAAGTCGAGCAGACCACACAGTCTCAAAACCATGCCTTGCCCGTGTGTCTAGTGACGCTAAACCCAAGAGACTCATAACATTAATAATAATAATAAGAAAACTCACTAGATTTTAATAAAATAAAATGAAAAGTTATATCAATTGTGGTAATAATAATAATAATAATATCCCTAAATTACATTATTAATATTTTTATCTAAAAAACACTTATTTTATTTGATTTTTATTTCATCGCACAATTAATTTTTATTGTATTATAATTAATCCATTTAATTTAATTAATTGACCATCGATCAGGGCATGCGATCAACCGGGTGTGGTGACGTGGAGACCCAGGCGAGGCCGCGTGCCTTTGACTGCGGTGCGCTGGACACAGTGAAGGCCAAAACATTCTTTTTTTAAAGAAGAACTCTAAAATTTTAAGTTGGGTCTCGACCTGAATTACCCGATTCCAAATAAAAATATTAATGAAAAAATTTAAACATGACAAGTGTGACAATTATTTTATTTTTATTATTATTTTGTATGTTAATATATAAATTAATTAGGTTGATTGGATATTTAAGTAATTAATTTTATATTATTTATATAAATATTAATAATATTTAAATGATAATATACTTTTGATGGTAAATGAGTCACTATATAACTACTAGAGGGATAACCCATAGTTAATCCTCATTATTCAACGAAATCCTATGTTGAATGATAAATTGTAGATGAAAACAGACATGGTCAACTAAAAATTATTCTACAAGAATAATTCAAGGTATTTGATAAAGTGCACCCTTTTTTGAATGTGTGTAATGGATACATAATGTAGTTAGTGCACTCTATGTTATGTTAGTATAATGATTACCCAATGCTATAGGTGTACTCCTTGAATTAAGAATAGAATAGTTATTATGTATTGGCATTGTGCTATATGTAATATTACTATAGTTACTATCATATAATGTAGAGTATCTAATATCTCTAAAAATATTGAAAATGAAATTGCACTTAAAAACATCAAGATAACATATCTTCAATCCTAGCCTATATTTAATAATTGATTCATTTCAATTATATTTATTTGTTTAAATATTATTGGAATGAATACATTGAAAAAATATATATATATTAGTGTTGACAAAATAGTAATAAGGTGTTATATATATATAAAAGAAATATTTGAGTAAAATGTGCCAAATTATATAATTACATAAAAAATAGTGTACCAATATCATTTAAACAAATTAATCAATTATTTACTCAAAATATTAAATTAATGTGTATGTAATAACAATTAACATGATGATAATCTTGAATATTCAATAGTATTGATGAAACGTAAGATAATTTAATCTATTTCATGAAGATATTTTATCCTTCGGATATCAGAACATAGAATTTTTTTGATATTTAAACTGTGTCATCATTTATGAAATGGGAACAAATTAATGTCTTAAGATTAATATCAAAACTGAAGAGTCTTTATTTTAACAACTAATTAATTTTTTGTTTTATTTTTGGAAAATATATATTTTCAACTAGGTTGAGAGGGAAAACTTTTACCTAACCCAATGGCTCAGTGGAAAAATATATTTAGAAACACATGACCCAAATTCACATTATCACAATACCTAAACATCAAAATATACAACTAAAATCCTACCATGAGTTCCCACTATCTCATCGTATTTAAATCCGTTACATTTTCAATGTAGAAATGTTTAGGGATTTTATAATCCTTCAAAATTTCAAGTGATTAGTCTCACTTTCACTTAACCCACAATAGTTAACCCATCTTTATTAATTTCAAAAATCCAATGCTAGTACTCCACCTGCGTTTCTCCATTTCATTGAGTCCATATAGCCTAATGTTCATTAAATACCAAAAGTCCCTCTACCCCAAAATTCCTATTTATTTTTCAACAAATTCCATTCAAAATTAATACTATCATTTCTATAGTAATCATATAAATTTCTTATTAGAGTTATCACACTCATATTATTATACATTCATTATTAATGTACCTATAGATCTAATCTTTGGTATAGTTTGGATGTTTTGTTTCATTCAACATTTTAAGGTGACTTTACCACAAAAGTAAAATTTCATATACACAAGGTTATGGTTTTAAAATCAATTAAGGGTCCAAAAATTAATTACTGTAAGAATAAACATGGATTTACTATAAAGATAGTGATGTTATAAATTTTATGAAAACACAATGCATCATAAAAATAATAATTTGAAAGGGAAATTTTTTTATGAAAATTTTCATTTGAAGAATTATAATTATAAATATTTTTAAAATTTATCAATAAATATTTTGAAACTAATATATTATTAATGTAATAAATATTAAACTCTAAAATGGAAATAACATAGATTCATTTAGGAAATGAATTTATTGTTAATTTAAAAATAATTATATATATATAAATATACAAATCTTATGGATTTGAATTTTTTTTCAACCGTCCATCATATGGTCTTGTGATTTACCATAATGAAATTATATCTATAAAAAGTGAAACAAATTTCATAAACATACTTTTTATTATTTATGAAATAAATTTTAACTAAATAATCATTTTATAAAACAAGTATAAGTTAGTAAATTAGAATGATCAACAATTTTTCACATCAGTTGAATGATACCCTAATTAGAGAGAATAATATTTATCAACAATAGATGTAAAAAAATATTGTATTAGTAATTAAAAGTTTAAATATTTGATATTGGGATGATTCACCAACAAGGTTTATGATAACGACATCATTTGGAAGGGAGTTGGGGGAAGGGGATGATGGTACTAAGATATCATGGATGTGAGTATAGATTTTTCATGGAGGCAGTTGAGCATAATAAATTTGGTGGTTTTGGAATGGCTTAATAAATAGGGGGAAGTGAAATAGAATGTATTTTAATATTGTGTAAATGTTTCATGGTATAATTATATCTATCAGCTAATAAAAAAATTTATTTAGTGGTGGTTTATTGAACCCATTTTTTTAATTTACATTTAGAGGTGGTTTCTAAGATTCCCACTAAATATTACAAAATAAATTTATGTATAAATTTATAGGGATACTAAGAAATTTTCATTTTAGTTTTATTTTCTGGTAATTATTGCTTAGGATGGATGGAATTTAGAACTATCTATTTATAGGAGTTTTAATAATATCACCATATTATCTAATGTATTCCATTTCTCTATACATGCATATATTGAATTGGTTTTAGTATTATATAGCTTCAACTAAATTATTACATTTAAAGAATATTAATATATAAGAAATTAAATGACTGATGATTCTTATTAATTATAAAAAATTTAAATCAAATTATATTTACACGTATTTGAATAGATCCCATGTATTAGTTATATAAAATCATTTTACATAAATTATTGAATTCATATGAAATAAAAATCATTATAATGTGTGGTGTGATATGTTTTTAGTCTCCATTTTCAAGATAGACCATGAACCCCAAAGCTAGTATGGTGTTTAACCAAAATTCATACTATCCATAAATTAATACTCTATATATATCTTAATTCTGGTATAATTTCACACCTGATATATAGAAATCATAAAAAACCATTATTTTTATTTCTAAAACCGATATAAAAATATGGTCCGGGTTATACATAATTAAATCTGATATTTCTTTTATTATGTAACTTATTATATGAATTGTATGAAATATATAAGATGTAGTTTAACATGGTGAGATAAATCATACTTCTATCCATTTAATAGAACTTATATACATAAATAATTAACTACGGAATAAACTATGTAAATTTAAATTTCATGAATTTTAAAAGTAAAAAAATATTTATAAACATTTCATAGATAATGAAATTATAAACACATTATAATTAAAAATGAATTGTAGACTACCAATAGAAATTAAATATGAAAATTTCATATCAATTTTTATATTATCCCTCTTATATTATCAAAAAATAATGATTTTAATATAGACTCCTTAATATTCTAAATATATGAAGCTTTTGAAAATGTGTATAATCATATAATTATATCATATTTTATGTACCCATTTACATAAATATTTATATATTTTAATTTTAATTAAATTATTTAATGTAAACCAAAAGGAATTTTTTTATGGTTTGAATAAAAATTTAGATAAGGATTTAATATTTCAATTTCCTATTCTTATTTTTCAATATTTTATAAAATAATATAAAAACTTATATTTTACATTATTTCCAAATTTATAAACAATATATAAATCCAAAAACTAAAATAATGGATTTAAATATATATATATATATATGTAATCCTCTATAATAACATGAAAAATTATTTTCTTATTCATAATAAAAGAAAAAATTATCAATAATAAAATAATGATGTTCTTTTGTTAGAAATAATATAATAGTTTCCCTATATAAAAAACATTTCAAATGATCATCATGACTTTATTTCTTTAGTGTAAGATTTTTTTTTGGGAAGAGATTTAAATTATATTACTCATACCACTATGACATGATTTTAACATCAACTAAAACATGGTTTTTTGACATATTAGTCATATAAAGATCATGATTATTTTTCTTGAAAACAACACTTAAAATTATCATTTTATGATGGTGTGTTAATTTGCATGCACATTTATCCTAAAAAAGATTTTTTTATAAATTTTATAAAACTATTCCACTTTTTATTATCACTACATTTTATTTTGTAAAATATTACAACCAAAACTAACTTTTATAAAATTATTTTTATTATAAAAAATAACATCTAAAAAAGTTCTTAATTTATCTAAAACATCATTCAAAACAATATACATGATTCTCCCATACCGCTTAAGGTTTTTTTTCATATAATTCTTTCTTATACATATATGACCCAATTAACCATAACCAACTATTTTATAAGATCCATAAATATTTCAAAAAAATATAAATTCAATGAATAATATACCCTCTCATAGAAAATATGATACATTTGAAATCATAAATAGAATACTTATAAAGATCACTTTGATAAGGTAAATAAAATACTTTCTCATAGAGTATAAATAATTTATATTTAATATCCAAAAAATGTTAAGTATCTCCTTTAATTAAAAATATGGTAAAATAATTCGTAAAATGCCTCATTAAATTGGAGATTTGGGGTTTTTTGATTCAGATGTATATAAAATAATTAAATTATAGTCACGTGAAAAAAAATCAGACTCTATGATCCCATATATATATATATAACCATAAAATGACACACCTTGTATTGTAAACATTTCACAAATTTATATCCATTAAATAGAATATTTCAAAATCATTTCATATATTATAAATCATTATAACTCATGGGTCATAATTTTTTTCAATTTTTTAACACATATATAATATATTTATTTTTCAAACATTCTAAAATATTAATTATATAATGATATAAAAATCCATATAGATTATTTTAGGATAAGTAATATTAATTAGATGTAATATTATAATTCATTATCTTTAATGTTAAAAATCCATAATTTAGTAAACATCACTATTCTATGGTTTATAGAAGGACAAACCAAGATTTAGTTTATACCACTATTTTATGATTTTAGTTTTATATAATATTTATTTATCCACCTTCATTTTTGGTAATATCATTAGAACATAAAATTGCTATTACAGAGTGATATTATGTGTTTTATACATATTATTTACAAAAAAATTATATATGTATAAAACCAGCTGCTTAAAAATACAACTGCTTAAATAATTTTTATAGATATTCAATAATTAAATCCTGGAGAAATCCCATTAAAATTAACATATTTCGAATGAAACAACTGCCGATATTTAAAATGTTTTATGTTTTTATACATTAATTCATGGACATCATTTTAATAATATTTCCATTTTGGATACCACACATGGAATTCAATGAGTTTAATAGTATTCTCATCATGGTAAATATAATTATCAAAGGAAAATTACTATAAGGATGAATGTTAGATATCATGATTTTTTATTAATTTATACTAAATATATTGGTGATATAGATTTACCATGTAATAAAACAACATGGATAGATTATGAAAATCCATGTATAATATTTTATTAGCTGAACAAATCTTGAGAGAGCATCATAGGAAGTGTAATTCAAAAAAAACATTGAATTAATGAAATAAAATTTTTTATCGATTATTCCTTAGATGATTTAATTATTTTTCTTCTTGAATATAGACATGAACTAAGGAACATAAACGAGACAGAAAATGAAAAAAACTATTGTTACCACATCTCAATAATTCAATAATTATTTTGTTTTACTAAAAATTAAAAATTAATAGAAAATATATTCTAGGTAATTAAAAATATCTATAAGTAAAAAAGAGAACAATGAATGTAGTAGTAATAATAATAATAATAACAACAAAATAAAAAAATTATTTTAAAGAAAAAAATTATAAATTCAATACAGTAGTTATACTAAATAATTAATGTATGAAATCAAAGGAAAATAAGAACCACTAAAAGGAGAAAATAATATTCATTACTGATCCATGGAAATATTCAAAATAAGAGTCAACTGATTCATCAAAATGGGGGAATTGTTTTTATGGTTTTTGGGGTTAAAATAGTTGTGGTAACATATTTATATTCACCATAAATTATTGATAGGTAAGAATTTTGTAGTAAATCTAATGATTATTAATTGAAAATAATGTTTTTGGATTTATATGAGGATATTATGTCATCAATTTAAATGTAATGAAATATTTAATATACTAATAAGGTTGTTATTTAAGATGTTAAAAATATATGGAAGGGTAATGAAATGTTTATAGGGGTTTATTCCTTATTAAATAGAATATTATTTATTGATATTTAGTATATCCAAATGAAAGATAACAATATAGAGAGATATCTATTATATTTTCTAGAAGGAAAAAATATAACTTATAAAATCATTTATATATACAAAAACTAATAAAAAACAAATATATAATCAACCGAAAAATTTTCATTATAATTAATTTGAAGATTTTATATTTGAAATGATTTATAATATATAATATGGTTTTTATATTCCGCATTATTTATTTAATATATTGTATTTAAATTAATTATGTTCATGATTTTTCTATGATATTTACCTAATAATTGGGTATCAAGAATAAAATATTTTTTGGGTTAGAAAAGTATACTAATGTATCTATGTTTCAATACTTTTTGGAATGAATAATACCATTATAAAATTTTAGTACCCATTCTCATTTACATTCCTACGTGATGTTTTTATGTGTATCTAGTGAGTATATGTGTTCTATTGTTATATAATGTTACCCAAGATTTATTACTTATGGACATGTGATAATTTATCAATCTCTTGTGTGCATGGAATTTTACTCAATATTATCTTATTTTAATTCTTCTTTATAAAATTAATGATTCATTGAATATCTTATAATAACCACTTTTTTACTTTTTTATAGTTGATCTTGGAGGATAAAACTAGTGTATACCTTTTTATTAAATAATATTAACGATTGTGATAACCATAATTTCACATTTAATTTATTATAATTTTTAGTTTAATTGTTATATAAATTTTTCAGCTATTTTTATTCTTTTTTAATGGGGGAAATTATCCTCACATGATTAATTTTTAGGTATCTTCTTTGATATATATCACTTTCTTGGTGTAAATATTTAGTTTATATTGAATCATTTCATTTTATTTCATAAATATTTTATATTTCTAGAGAATTAATATTTTTGTTATTAATTTATATAGGTGGAGTTATGATTTATTTATATTTTCATGATTAACCCATGTATCACATATTATTAAATTCGGTAAGAAAATATTTTTTTATATGAATTCGTCCTTTTCCTTAATTATTATGTGTTGAAACTATGCTTATATTTCTTGTATATAAGGAGATTTTATGAATGATATTACTCTTTATAATGTATCTCCTTATACAATGTATGGTCATATAAATTATATTTCATTATATTCTATTTTAATTTACTATTATATCATATTTGATGAATTCAAATGGGGTAGCAGTATTGTTTATTTTTTTAATTATCAAAAATTGAGAATGTTATATGTTATAAAATTCTGGATATTTCCATTTTGAATTGGTATTAATCATTTTTTTTAATGTCATTATTTTTTTAATATTAATTATTTAATTCTTTAAAAATGTATTTATATTATAATTGAGTTTATATCTTGTACTTATAAATACTTATAATATAATGTGCATTGATTGAAAAATTTAATAGATAAATAGTTTTATTATTGTTATATTTTGTTATTTATAATTTTCATTAAACATTAATTATTATTTTCATATTTTTTAGGGTTTAAATTTGGTATTAGAATTTGTTTAAATATTTATATAGTTATAGTAAATTAATTTATTTTTTTGGGAAAAATATTTTCTTATATCCTCTCTTATTATATTTCTCAATAATTATATTCTATTATACAATTTTAATTATGTTTAAAAAGACCTAAAAATATTGCATCAAGGATTTATCTTATAAAATTAAGAAATTAAAAACTGAGATATTGAAAAACAAAATATTCATTTAATATATATGGAAATATGATTTACCACTATAATGGAGGCTAGAAAACATTAATACTAAACAACATGACATGTATTGCGATGAAGGATTGGATGATAGTTGCTGCGAAAACTATAATGTCCATAATTTTATTTTTGTATTTTTTATTTGATTTTTGAATTTATATTCACTATATGTAAGGATTTATTTTATTAATTTTTTGTAATATGAGATAATGAATGATATATTTTGTATTTTTGTTTCAATGTTTTTTGTATAATCTTCTTATCACCTCCATTGATTTGTGTTTCCATCTAATGGCCCTATGGACATCGTTTTTTATTGATTTTGATAATCCACCTTTCAAGGGGTGAGTTGGAACCTTTACAAGGCCCTTAGGCGTAAGTATTACATGTCATGTATGCCTTATAGGAATTCATTTCCCGTATGCTTCGAAAATTACATACAACCCAAACTCACTACTTTGAATTCAGAGGTATTATCATTTTTAATGAAAATTTTATTTTATGTGACACATAGTAACATAAATGGATGCATCAATTATATTGAATATGGAATTATGGAAGATATAATGAATAGGCACATCTATTTTATCAAATTAATATATTTATATGTTATTCCCAATGCCCTTTCTTTCTACCTTAATTTTACGTGAAAAAATATTCAAAAAAATTGTTGTATTTTTTACCTTGAAAAAAGTTTTTTTATCCTTGTTTCTTTATTACTCATTCAACTTAATTGAAATTAAAAAAAAATTGTCTAAATTTTACACACATTTCATTTTTGTTTCATTTGATATAGATGGGGACACTTCCTCTACCACAATAAAAAAATATCAGATTATTTTCTCCCACTATATTTTCATCAACATAAAACTATATTCATTAATATTATTAAGAAAATCACCACATAATATATCACTTACTTAAGACTAATACTAGTTCGTAATTATTGGGAAAAGTTCCCCACCAATATGATCATCATGGATAATTTTTTATGGAAAACATTTTTTAATCGTCAATCTATTTTTTTCTTATTAAACCACTATAAAAGTTTTACAACATTGTGTTTATTTACATAATTGATTATACATAATTAGTAAATTCTTTATTTCTAAATCCAGACACTTAATATTGTATAAGATGTAATGGACATTGTATTGAATGGAAACACTGATCCCAACTCCAAGGTAGTGGATGCAACACTCAGAGATGAATAGTATGTAATTGTATAGACTGAACAGAAGAGGGACTACAATGATAAATATATCAATTATCGAGGCGTTTTATAACCCATATTTTAGCTAATTTATTCATCCAAAATGTTCATGGAGATAAGGTAAATTCTCCTAAAAGTATTTAAAGTTATGATTAAAGTGAAGATGATTTGTCTTCAAACACAATAAGGTGTGTTCATATGCCCTTTTTAGGAAACCATTTCAAACCATTGTAAGGTATTTTACTCATTTAAATATATTGGTGAAATAACTATGAAAAAAAATATATTTTTTAAATGTGATTTTTAAAAAATATTATGTGACTCATAGAGAAAAAATTGTTTAAGTAGTCAAACACTAATATATTGTAAAACATACAATTGATTTATATTACATTATTTATAGGATATATATATTACAATAAACTAATGAAGAATTAGTGAATTGATAAAAAAAGATTACATCATGTTCTAAAAATTAAATTTTTCTATGAACAACTCCGGCATGTAAAAATGATAACATTTAAAAGAATTTGGGGTAAATGATTCCATGAAAAACATAAAAACAAAGAAGGGGATTATGATGTGGAAAATTCCTATCTTAATGAGATAATGTATTTCAAAATTATAATACATTAGGAAATTGACAAGTAAAAAAGGGGATAATGCAATGTAAATAACTAAATAATAAGAGAAATGTTCAATATTATAGTTTTCACATTTATAGAAATTTTAGAAATGACGGTTGGGGTAAAAATCTCATAGATAATGTCACAGAAGAGGAAAATATCATTATTAAAATATATACTCTTGGAGTGTTCCTTATATTTATAGCAGAAATAAAAAAGTGAAATCAGGGCATGTGGTATCTTGATTAGGGATCATAAAATCATATGACAAGCAATAAGAACATTTTTATAAACCATGATGGGAATTTTAATATAGAGATTTATTTTTGATATTTATCAATGAGATGAGTCTATGGAAGAGGAGACATTTTAATCAAGAAAAGATATGCATATTATACAATAATCATAGATGTTTATTTTGTAATTGAAATCAAGACCAACATCACTAGTCATTTGAGTTTTGTTGAAGAATGATTTGATATAATAGTATAAAATATATATTCAATGTATGATGATGATGAGTAAACGATTATCAAAATAGAGCCTATGATAAATAACATTTCATTTTTTTCTTCTTATATAAGATGATTTTAAATGGTGAAACTTTATGAAAAATATTTTTTATAGTGTCTTGGTTTTTTGAATTTAATCATTCAATGTTGAATATTATTATGAGTAAATAATATTTTAAATTGGGTTCTATACATTAAACATTATAATAAAATTACTGAAATATATATTCTGAGAAAGAATCATAGAAAAATATTTTCAAACAATGAAAATATTAATGATTTATGTTTCACCAATGTTTGTTTATGGAGAGGTATATGGCCATTTGCATCTAAAATACAATAGAATCATAAAAAATTATAATATTTATAAATTATTATAGTATACAAAAATGGAAGTATTTTTTAAGATAATGTTTTACGTTTTTTATTAATAAGAATATTCCAATGTGGAACTTGAAAATTGAAAATAATATCACATAAAACATTATGATCTGATCGAGTCGGAGAGTACACCTCTAATTTTTTTAGAAGTACCTCACAAAAACTATAATTAATAATCATATGGTATTTTCTTATATACATAAACATAATAGAGTATCCATATAAAATAGATACAACATCCTCAATATGTCAAGAATCATGTTGTATTAAAATCTAATTCCCAAGATATTTTTTGAGGAAGCAGTTTTGTATGGTGTATCATGTAGATTTATTTAAAAAAAATCATGAACTAATTAATCCTCATAAATCATAGAATATTTTTGGAAAAATCCCTCAAGGTGTCTCGATGTATTTTTGTTGTTGTTTTTTTATGAGACAAATAATGTTTCCAAGTCCAGTTGTGGATTTCAAGGGAATTTTTTGACAAGGTATGTTGACAAAAATCAATGAAAAAGTAATTGATTCTATTAAGGTGTATATAAAGTTTCATACACATGGTGGAATTTTATCACAGTGTTTTCCAATTTTTTTGTTCCACAAATGTTAGGATGTATCATGAATCATGAAATATTGATTTCCATGAATTCCTCAAAACATATCACAAAGACATTATTTTTTCAATGTTATGATGTTTCGCGAAATAATAGTGGTTATAAAATGGCTACTGTTTTACATAAAAGTGGATAAACATCAAAAAGAGAATATGGGTAAGGTTTGATGGTAGATATCCATGAGTATGGGGAGCTTTATGAATAGAAATATTTCTCTAGGGAACCATGATGACATGTAGGTTTTTGAATGAGGACTGAGAGCATTACAAAAATTTAAATAAAATGTAGAATGATTTTGAATGTGAGGAAACACTTATAAATAGGTTAATACCCCTCATTTGAAATAATTAAAAACATAACTAAATTCAAAAGGCTCTAAAATTATAAAGGTGGTTTATTAATTTTTTCATTATGATGGGTTTCATTCAATCATTTGTTTTATTAAGAAAGGCGATTATTGTTGGATTTTTAAGAATCACAAAAAATTTTGAAAACATGAATGCGTTTAGCCTCATGAATGTTTTGTTAGCTTCTAATTTAGACTAATATTTCTCAATGATAAATTACATTCAAAAAATAAATGAGCTTAAAAAAGTTTTGATATTCTAAAATTTTTGAGTATCACACATGTTTAGAGAAATACAAAAGTAGTGATATTTGAGAACTAAATTAAATTCATAATTAATATATTGTAATTGGGTATTTATTGTGGGGATTATTGAGTAACATACTTATGATCTATATAAATTATTAAAAAATTATTCATCTTTTCAAAATAGGAATCATCTAAAGAATTAATTATTTCACTTCAACTGAGAGAGTAGTGATCTTTTTAATTGGTATTGTTTGTAAACCTAGAGGTATATTGGGAATTCAATAATATTTTTTTTGGAAATGAGAATTAGTGGATTTGGTACATAGTAACACAACCTTTTTATGAAACTTTGACATATCTTGATGTGGGTGAACCAAGTAAAATTATTGTTCCCTATGCATTTATTAATTCATATTTTATTCTCTACATCATAATGGATAGAAATGAAGTGTTTTTAACTAAAAAACAACATATGGAGATACATTTATTTTAATTATCAACACACTATTTCATACCCCCCCCATTCTAGTGATATTTACCTTTTTTTGGTCAAAATAATATTAATTAGAATATTTAAAAATCAACTTATAGTTTTAGATTATATTTCATATATTGTGATCCAAGAGGAAAAAAAATTCTAGATTATAGAGTACCAAGGTATGTCCATAAGGAATATAAATCCTATGAAATTAGATTATCTTTTATAATACTATTGAAAATAATATTATTTTTAATGTATATGTATTATTTGAAGAAAATTATTCATGTAAATAGAATAAATATGAATATTTAAGAGGGTCACTACTCAAATTATAATAATAAGAAAAAATTGAATAAATTTCATTGGGGAAAGGAGAAATTGATGAACCAATGATGACATCACCACATACATCTACATTAGAATACATTGACAAATTCCATTTTTATATATAACACAAAATTGTTATGTATTTCCACAAATATATGATTTTTTGTACCTCTATTATCTCTTATAAAATTTTTGGCATGTTACATGAGGGAATCTAATTTTGATGAATTATTGAGAAAAATAATGGCTGAATTAATCCATTCAACTAATAAATAAAACATTTAATTTTACAAGAATCTTATAGGTATATAAAAAAATAGTTTAAAATTGGTTTTCAAGCCTAGGAGGAATACTGAAAAAAAAAATCAAATATGAAATGTGATGCTCATCAAAATGGTTATAAGAAAAAAAGAATGTATTTATTATGGTGAAGTCATTTCTCCAATTTTAAGGATATATATGATCATATTATTTATATTTAGACAATATCCAAAAAATGGGAGATGAGTTTTCACGATTAGAAGTCAACAATTTAACATTGATTTTGTAAGTGGTGATATATTTTTAGGGAAAAATACTCAGGGGCCTCTGAGCGGAATCTCCCTGATCTCTCTCTTGTGCTAGGGTTTATCCTTGGTGGTGGCTTGGAGTGGGGGAGGCCATATCTTGGTCCTACGGCACCGTCTCCCCCTCTCCCTCTCCATCTATTATTAATCAATTTTTCATTGTTTAGATGTCAGTGGAGGTCTATACCCTTGCTCAGATGAATGATTTTCGGATTTTTGCATCATCGTATTCAATGGTTTTTGTTGTCAAGCCCTGGAGCCCTCATTACCTTCTCTGACCTCTTTTACCTTGGCATATCTCCAAGTCGGAGCTAATGTAGTGGCATCCTAGAGGGTTTGGGTTCTGCGGTTTAGTGGTCGAAGGCTTTTAGGATCATCCATAGTTTGGTTTTCTCTTTTTTATCTGCCTCGATGAAGGAGATGGCACTCAGAACCCTCATACACTCTTTCACTACTCTGTTCTCAAGTTCTACAGTGCCCCTCCATGTCGAATCGGGTGCAGCGGCAAAGATGTGACTTTGGGATGTGCGGATGGAGGCATTCGGTGTGCCTGGAGCGGCTCTTCGACGATGGTGTTTTTGTGATTCATCGGTAACGTCTTTCTTCCCCATGACATCAGTTTTTTAACAGTTTTGTCTACCTTTTTATTTAGTGGGATGCCGATTTGTTCTTAGGTGATGGTGGTTTGATGGAGCGAGGAGTTATTCTGGTGGCGGATGTTGGTCGTTCGACCATCGTGGTTCCAATTATGTGGTTCGGTTTCTGGTTCACTGTTTGAGGTAGGTGGTTCTCCCTCTATACTATATTATATGAACCCTAAATTATAATGATTTAATAAATTGGATTCAAATTTAATTGGAATAATTTTCTAGTTTTGTGTGTGTTTGAAGTGAGTTATAATTATGGATAGATTTCCAGTTATTTGGAAAATGAATTTATTTTCAAAGTACGTACAATGGATTTTAAATTATTTTCAAAAATAAGATGGATAAATGGTACTAAAGAGTGTATTGTGAAATTTTTAATCCATTTGAAATTGTTGAAAATATATCATGTGGGTGCCTTAGGTACTATGGTGGACGTTGTATTCATAGGTATCATCTTTTGATTCTATAAGGTAGTTCACATTATGGGGTATTCTACTGTTACAAGATCAAGGTATATTTGATCTAGGAACTGAAAGAAATTGAATTATGGTTCACATTATGAGGTTTTCCTCTCTTTATTATTCCTTGTTTCATGGGTTCTAGATCTTATAGTGTGAACGAGTCATGATTGATGTATGAGTGACAAATCTATTCTGACCATGAATGGCAATTGGCTTATTTTACCATTACTGTTATTTTATTCCTTTCCTTTATTTGGATTTTTATTATTATTCATTGATATTCCTCCATGAAAAAACATTATATAAATTATTCATTGAAATTGATTAACATATATTTTTTAGAAACATGGAAAATGGGGAAAAAATTTCCATGATTTGATATGTACTACTTTACTTCTTATTATTAACATTTTTCTAAATTGAGAATATTGGTATTTTTATATGAAGACAAAATATGTAAAACCTGGGAGATATCAAAAATATCCTTTTCACTCAAATCATGTAGACAACCAAAGAGGTTTGGAGGCCTTTTGTTGTGTATTTAAATTGTAAAGGGAAAGGTTTTGTAGAGAAGATGTGAGTTTTATGTCTTCTTGCTATGGGTAGTTGGTGGTCATATGGTGGGTTATTAGACATAATAACAAAGGGAGTTGATTTTTTGTATTCTTGTTTCTATTATAATAGGACATTACCATTGAGATTTATATGACTCTTTTGATTTTTACTGATGTTTCTTTTGTTATGAAAAAAATCTATTTTTGTTTACTTCCACTATTTCATTCCATTGTGTATCTGTATTTCATGGATCTCATTTCAAGTTGTGTGAACGCATTCCCAACAATTTCTGTTTGATACCTGGGTACTAGTATCTATCGTATTGGTATTCGGAATCACCTTCGATTATATAATAGATCTGGTTTGGTACCAATTCAATGGGGTAGCTTAGGTTGGTTCATTAAAAATTGGTATCATAGGTTTTTTATATTTGGTCTTGGGATGTGGGTATATGGGAGATAGGATTTTCATTTTTTGAGATGTTGGTTTTGATGGGATCCTAGACATCTATTACCATTACAAACCTCATGTTACTATTGTATGTTGGTATGTGTGTTTCATCTATTGATTCATTATGGTGATCTTAGTTTTTTCCTATGGTTTTATATTTTGATCTTATATTATCTTGTATCTAATCATTTTTTTCTAGTTATTTCCTGTTGTAACATGCCTCTATGATGCCATTTGAGAGTTCCATAGGATGGTATAGTGGATGTTCTATATGGGAATCATCCTTTGGATTATATTATTATTCAATATTTCATTAATAATTTTGATGATGTGGGATAGGATATATCATGAGTTCAAACCCCACATGTTCATTAAAAAACAGGAGTTGTAGGACACAAAGATCAATCCAGAGACTTCTTACAAGAGATTCCCCCATCCATTGGAGTATGAATAATCCTCAAGAGTTAAATGACTATCCAGAAAATATTGGTCAAGTTTTTGAATTCTTGGATCTACATGAAGCTATTAAGGTGACGTGTGAAGCATTCAATTTTGAGTGTCCCAACAAGCAATGATGGTATTCTATGGTATAGGTGGATATGTATGTGGGGTTGGATTGTAATGGTTTTAGTACTCTTTTCATTCAATAGTTCTTCTTAACGTCTCTAATGATGGAATGGTGTCTTTAGTTACTCACCTTGTAGGAGGGAAATAATTCGGTATGAGAATACACCAATTTTTTTCTAAATATATTTTTTTATTCATTAGATGTAGTGAAGAATGATCAGCTATGAGCTCAGAAGTACCTAAGAGATTTGTGACCAGATATCTTATCAATGACTTATATATTGAATCTTACCACATATGATTTCATGGAACATTAATAATTGTTAAAATAGATGAATATAGTGGTATATATTTTATATTATTTCTCTTATATTCGTCCTAGAGGTAGTATTACTGGCACATGGGGGAAGAAAATGAAGTGGCATGGTTATTGAAGTGGAGGTGGAGGGGGTTCTCAGAAGATGACATCCTTTACACCACCAGTATTAGCAAGCACCGTGCTGATAACTTTCTATATATATAGTAAGGTAGGCACACCATGCATACATTTCATGGACCCATTATGATATGAATTTATGTGGGTTCTAAGTCCATATATATATATGTTCTTATAAGGTATATCTAAAAATAATTGTGGTAATAAATATTCCACTCAAAGTGTTTCTAAGATGTGGTAGATTTCGAAAAATTATATAGGTCTCCATCCACATGCCTCAGAACGGAAGCAACATAATGCATGGATTGGTTTTTTTATGTGAAACATTATCCCAACGAAAATGATAGTTTTTATTTTTATTATAGCATATATGGAAATTGATTTTTTTGATATTGGTGCTTCCATCTTGTTTATACCTTCCCATGTTTTATACTATTAAACTTCCAACGGATCTCATGTCCTTTTTTATTTATCTACATATGCCTCTTGTAATAAGAAATAGTAGCATTTCAATTTTCATCATATTCTCAATTAATACTAGATCTAGATTAGGACAATGATTTCTTAGTTCTCAATTTGGATCAATTTGATGACATCATTGGGATGGATTTTCTAGTTCCCCACTACACTAATTTTTATTTTTATCATCGAGGTATTTCATTCATTTGTATCTATGGGGGATCTATTGTGTTTTAGGGATATAAGTATTTGAGATCTGGTCATGCAAGACCTTCTAAAGAGGAGCTCTAGAGTTTGATTTTTTCTATTGTTGTTGATCATAATTGAATTTCCTCTTTTTATGGTATTCCTATCAATGTTTATGATTTTTCATATGTATTTACATTTTATTTTTCAAGTCTTTATCCTTATATGTAGGTTTAGTTTATGATTGATCATATAACAGGTAGAAAACTGGTCCATATACCCACATATCATAAGGAACCAACTATGTTGAAGGGGATCAAAATGAAGTTTTATGATCTACTAGAGAAGGGTTCTGTTCACCCTTTGGTTTCACCGTGAGTGGCCCTAATGATGATTTCTGAGAAGGTTTATGGTTCAAAATGGATATTTGTTTAATATAAATATTTCTATTAATAAATGAGTAAAAATAATTATTCTTTCCTCATGTGGATGATTTATTTCATCGGTCTAAGAGGGTAAGTGAGTTTTCAATATTCGATCTTCAGTCTGGTTATCATCATCTCATAGTTTTGGAGTATGATATTATAAAGAATATTTTTTAGGAGTCGTCATGGCCACTATGAATATATTTTGATGAATTATGGTTCTAATAATTCTCCTACAGTTTTTATGTCTATAGTGGATTGGAGTTTCAATAAGTATCTTGATAGTTTTCTAACATTCTTTTTTGAGGATATATTGGTTTATTTCACATTTTAGTGTGAGTCTAAACCCCCACTATAATCTGGTTTTGGAATTATTAAGGAGACACAAAAATTATGTAAATATTTCAAAATAGAATTTCTAGACACATGAAGTGATATTATTAAGTAATGCGACTAATGAGAATTGAAACTCTATTGATATTGACAATGGGAATATTTCCATATCATGGGAGGATCTGTGGAACATTTTTGATATTTGGATCTCCCAAGGTCTTAATTGAAAATATTAGTATTTAGTCAGTTATTTCTCTATGTTGGTATGAACCTTGAATTGTTATACAAAGAAATGTGGAATTTCACAGGGGATACAAAATGTCAAACTTATTTTGAACAGCGCAAATTACATCAAAAATCAGTTTCTATTCGGATCTTGAATGATCTATGTAAGGGGAATTTGGTGTACCATGATTATTATAGAGAAGGTATAGGATGTGTGATTTTATGGGATGACCAAAATATAGCCTAAAATTTTCATCAGTCTCATCCACAAGAGAAGAATTACATCACTCTTGTTTTAATGCTTTCCACAATTATGAATATACTTATCTAGTGTAGACCCTATTTTTATGAATAGTTTCAAAGGAAGTTATAGTAATATTTTTTTTAGATATATATTTTCTTATAATGAGGTAAAACATATCTAAGGGTGGTATAAGGAATAACTTTCATTATTTTAATTCTGTATCACCTACACCAAGGGTAGGGGGAATGTTATCATTGACTGTCTTGGTAGGAATTTTTACATCATGTATTTTTGTAATCAAAATATAAGTGGGACCTAATGGGATTATTTTCTCATTTTCATTTTAATAAATTGGTGGATGGTTCATGTATGGTTTAAATAGTTTCAATTATCATTATCTTTCAATATATTCATTCTGTAGGGTCGGTAGTAGGATGATGTGTTTAGTGGAATCTAGGAAGTATTAAATGGTGAGGGGCCATTTTAGGTTCGTGTGTCTTTTTTTATGGTATTGTACACTTGAAATATAATTTTTCATCGTTGAATATTTGAGGGATTCAGTCTCACATAATTTTTAGGGCTCTTCATGGTCTATTCACCAGAGTATTTGGAATAAATATCATGACATGTGAAAGAGTTTTTGGTATCCAGGTATGTCGTATGTAATTCCAAATTATGTTCTCTAATGTTATAATTTTTAACAAATAAATGAATATCAACTTGATCCATTAATTTTTCTCAAATCAATTTAAATGTCATGCGATAACATATCTATGGGATTCGTTGTTGTATTACCACAAACACACTAAGGGAAGAATTCTATCATGGTGGTAATTTATTTGTTGATGAAATATTCTCATTTCATTCAATTTTGGGATACACAAAGGTTGAATATTTGTTTATGATATATGTGTAAAGTATAATGATGTTACATGGGGATTATTCTAAAAAAATTTAGAATGGGTTCTTAGGATTATTTCTACATAATGGAGGAGTCTCCAAGTGGTGATGGGTACTTATGTTTAGGAGATCAAAAATTACTTTCTAAAAATGAACAGACAGATGGTGAATGATATTAGGAACCCAGTAGATATGCTTTATATATATATCATGGATTTTGGTGGATCATGGGAAAACCTTCTGGGTCTAGATTATTTTTATTATAATAAAAAATATCAATCATCGATCAAAATGGTTCTCTTTTATGATTTGTATGGTAACAATTTAAGTTCACCTCTTTGTTGGTCAGTGGTGCGATAATCATCTCGTGCTAGACCGAGTCTTGTTTTGGATATATCAGAAGTATTCAGGATATCAATCTGCATTTAGTTACAAATTACTATCAAGATAAATCATATGTGAATCATTTGCAACATCCTTTGGAGAATTCCATTAGTGATTGGGTTTTCATGAATGTTTCTGCATCACTATGGAGTTTTTTTATTTTTAAATAAGTAATTTTATATCTGATATACGTTAGACCATTTGAGTTAATTTGGAAGCCAGAAATGGGTTCTTATTAGTAATCATTTCTATCTCAGTTAAAAGGTATGCATGAGTTTTTTGATATATCTCAACATAAAAGATACCATCACGTTCCCTATAATATTATGAGTGGGGAGGATATTGAGTTATATCTATATGTATATTTTATGGATAAAATAGTGGATATTATGGATTCTCAAATAAAATATGAACATTGGAAGTCTATTTCATTGGTTATATTGTTATAGTGACAAGTGTTTAATTCAAATTAGTTTTGGGAGAATAAATTCTTGACAAGGGAGTAGTGGCCTCACCTATTTCTAAAGAACACATATACTACAACACTTCCTAGGAATGAAAATTCTAATGGTGAGGATATATTCACATCATGGGTAATGCTATGCTCTGTTTAATTTATAATATCTTATTCTTGTGTTCAGAAGGCATGGGAGTTTATTTTGGAGATTCTAAAAACCTATGATTAAAGAATATTATATGACCTTTAATCCAATAAAAACCAATTTACAGTGTAAATATATTACTACGAATAAAACATATAAATGGATTAATGTTTAATCTCCTTCAAACATATTTACTTTTTAAATAGTTATTTTTCTTCTTGGGATATATTATCCTAAGACAATGTGTATTTTACTGGAATAAGAATCATGGGGTATTTACACAGTAAGTCTCTAATTTATGACATAAACGCCAAAGGACTAGTTTTTTTAATCATTTCTCACATAAATTCTATCTCCACTCTCATTATATAGTTGTTTGTTTTAAATCCCTCCATTCACCTTGTAAATTTTTGGTGATCTCTTCTCTTATGAGTTCCTCCATTCAGTTATCGATATTCATTATGGTTTCATTACTAATATATCGATTAATTATGATATATTCTCCTTGATTATGACCCATGAGGTAGGTTTGGTGGTTCATGTGTGTTCCTTGATGGTATCATTAGTTTAATATGTTTATATTTATGTTTATGTTGATCTCATTATGGGGGGTGTGTAACCCATTATGGAATATGGGGATTTCATATTTTGTAAATGTTTTGTAATCATTTAATTCTATTTATTTATTAAATGTTTTTCTAAAGAAGTTTGCATTATTTTTCTTAATACAATGTAAATATTTACAAAATATTGTTTTACCCTTATTTTCTAAAATGAAATGTCATGTTAAAATAATGTGAAATGGATTTTAAAAAAATTCATAGAATTATTTATGGATATATGGTGTTTCAAATTTAATTGTGATATATGAAACACCTTTGAAATAATTTAATGATTAGTACATGGGAGAACTCGATACATAGGTGGAAGGTGTAGGGGTATTCCTCATCATTTGATACAGTAAGTGAGTTCACTTTTGTGGTGTTCTCAGAGTTCCTCAATCAGGATATGTTTTAACTTATGAATTAGTTCATATAATTGGTTTTCAACATTCTATGTTGTTACACATTCCCCTAGATGTAAATCCAAAACCCCAGGAAGCCCGGAGTCGGTGCATTATTTTAATATATTGGATTGATTACAAGGAATCAAGTCACGAATGATCGATTAGTTTAGTAGTATTGGAAAATATATTTCACACATGAATGTTACATTACACATTAAAAAATAAAACATAACATAAATGATCCATTGAGAACGCCATTAATCCCCAATCTTAACCCTACTTATCAATCATAAAACACTTTTTGTAATCCTAGGAAAATAAAACATATAAAAGGTGTGATCTCAAATTCTTAGTATGGATAACGATATAGCGGGAACTGTCATAAAAAACCATAATCATTTTAGGCAATGAATAAGATGAAAACACAAGCCTTTTAAACATCAACTTCAGCATAATAGGGAAAAGATAAATAAAAATAATTCCATTTACATATTCACATGGATATTCTAATAGTCAAATAATCACATGAAATATCAATATCCAATTTCATAATAATGGAATGCATAATTCCAGACTTCATAACCACATATTCAAGGCCTTGTGACAAGACTAGAAATAATATTTTTTCAATGACTTTTTCCAAGACACTAGTTTGTCTCATGAGACCAACCGATGCATCGAAGAGCTATAAAGGTCTCCACCAATCACATAATATGTCCATTTCATTCTTCATATGAATAGGTTTAAACATAACAAATAAATTCATATAAAAAATAGCATACAAAATTTCAATACATTATCCATAAACCATGAATGGTATAAAAATAACACATCCAAAGTCAAACATTCCACAAAACCTTCAATACAATATAAATGATTTGTATCATAATAAATCAACAACAAACATGTTTAAAATACGTTGAATGAATTTTAGATAGATGAAAATTATTTGTAAAAATATTTGAGAGAAATATCCATTTTTCATGAAAACATTTTAAATTCACACAATTTAGAAATGAATATATTTAATGAAATTTTTGAATCAAAGTGTCCCATACAAATTTGAAACTTTTGAAATGAATTAAAAAGTAAAAACATTCATTTCTATATAAATAAATCTTTAAAATTCATTTTTAATACATAGACATTGATGAGAATGATTTAGATGAATGAATATTTAAACCATTTAAAATGATGACCTAGTTAAAGAGTCCCTTCCATAAAACCTTAAAATATATTATTTGAAAATTATTTTATGAAACACATATATTGATGATAAAGAGGTCCCATTAGATACTCATGTAAAAAAACCTCAGATAATGAAGAGATTTTAGATTTTACCCTTACCTAGTACTTTTCCTTGGTCGAGGGTACGTTAGCCTCTTGTATAAAGAAATGCATACTACCCTAGCCGCACAGCAAGGAAGCTTTCATACTGAGTACCTGAGGGCCCCCTTTTCTCAAAGAAGGCTTTGCATTCGGGATTTCCAATTCCTCACCAGCATGATAGTTGATCTCATTCTGAACTGGAAGAAAAAATACTTCTCCTTCGGGGGTTGTATTGAGCTGATCAAAGGCATGCCTCTCACTTCCCCAGTTCTTGCACTTTCTGCTAACAATGTTCCAAAGTGTGTCATTTACAACATCAACAAGATACTTTATAATTATATCTGGGACTCCAATGTTGAGTGAAAGAATCACTAGTCCACTTGGAGTAAAATGGCAGGGTCAACAAGTGAAGGGGCGTCAAGGTTCGTAGCCTCGTGGATACTATGCAGTTCATGCATGCTAAAATTTCCTGAGAAATCCTGGAAAATTGCACCCTGTGGGGTCAAATTATGAATACATCCCAGTTTGGAAACATGGTTTTTCTTGAAGTCCATGGCTCCTCGTTCTGGGCTTCCATATTTTCCCTTACCCTTGATCTTCATGTGCATGTGCACTAGATCATAGGGAGGGGAGACATTTTGTTCTGGAAACATAACTGGGTGGGGGAAATTCTTGGCATCCCACGATGTCATTACCCCTCATTCTCAATAATAGATGCATCCAGCCACCTCTTCTTCATCTCATAAGTGTTGAATGAATGTCATCAGAGCTATTTCAACCTTATTTCCATGTCCACTGATAATGATAAATGTGTTTTCACCCCTTCTTCCTTTGGGTTCCTCACTTCTCGGGACTTCTGCCGCTCACGAGGCTTCCAAGACCCTCCTCAATGCAGGAATACAACCATATGGTGTAATTTTATGCCTACTTAGTTCAACTTCATTATTTGGAGAATCTAAAATACTTCCCACCCAACCAAGTAGAACATCAAACATTGTTCTATTTCATTGGTGTCCCATTGCTCCAGTTGACAAAGCATCGAGGTGGAGAGTGCAGACCATCTTTTCATCAAAATCGATTGGGCAGGCGTTGTCTGGAACTTCATTGGTTTTTCCACGGGTCTCTTCATCCCTCACTTAAGTGACCTTCCTTTCATGGAATGGTGGTTAAATGGATCTATAGATTTAGGATTGGAGAATATGGCTTGATACATGATTCTGCAGCCGGGTTTTTGGACATTATTGTAGGACCACAACAAGGCTAGGCATGAAGGAGTACTATCCAAGGCCTACACGTTCATTGTCGGGACCAATATTCTTCTTCTAGATATGGATAAGCTCATCTCTAACTGGAATGATGACCCCTCGCTGTGCAAAGTGCAGTTCAATCCCCATATCCCCCAACACATTAATAGTAACACCAGGGGAAATGGATTTGTTGATCCCAACCTTCCATAGGTCATAAAATTAACAGGGAAGTGTCATGAATCATGGGGAACCTCCAGGGTGGAGGGGTTGTGCGTAATACCCATGTCTCGTTGGTGCTGGAATTCTCTGCTACGTTAGACCATGGTACCTCTCTTCAGGCTGAGGCCAAATCTTTTCTCATGGGTCTCTGTATTTGCCACCTCAAAAGTGTCCAGTTCTGAAGTGGAAAAAACTGGCTCTAAGATCCTTCATGAATTTCTTCATGGCTTCTACCAACCTCCATGGTTCATTGAATACATCAGAAGAAAGTGTAGGGAAAATCAAAGTAACAACATCCAGTTCAATCATACCATAAGGGAAGGAAACCAAGTCACGGACTACCTTTCTTATTTGGTGGTTACGGGCCCTGATCCTATCTACCACATACAGTGAGCTCCCTGAAACCTGAGGGTATCAACTTAATTAAAGGGGATTCACTCAGAATCCACTACTTCAGGCCTCCTTAGAATCATTCCAATGTTTGTTTTTTTGTGTTGTGATGGGTTTTTTGTAATTTTTCTTCCTTAATAAAAATTTCAAAACTAATGATGATGATGATATCATCTATGATCGGATAATATTAATTTCTTAATAATATTTAAGTATTATCATCCTTTCAGGTGTTAACTGATCTGTTTTCCTTTATATGCATGGTTACGTAGTCCATGTTTTCTATGGATAGGATGTAATTAATTCATATCCGAAATTATATTATGTTGATAAACATTATTTTTAATCATAAAATGAAAAGTATTCTTGAATTACTACGTTGGGGAATGAATCTCATCGTGTTCGTGGAGACGGTAATTCATAAGTATGCACGAGGGACAATATCATTATACTAATAGTGAAATCTTATGTAATTGGATGGTATATAATATATATAGAATGGTTAACATGATATATTTATTATTTAGATTATTTATACTCATTATTATACCCATCCAAATAATGCAGTGTTTGAATAAAAAACTACACCACAACAAGGAGACGGTAAGCCGTACATGCGCACGTATGGTGACATGTCATGCATATGATGGATAGAATAATGAATATGATTGTAAAATATTTATAATAAATCATTGTATGTATAAGGGACATGATTTATTGTTTTTTTATGGTAATAAAAAATAAAGATGAAGTGGAAGAAGTAACGAACATTGAAAAGGGTGGTGAAATTATTAACTCTTATCCGGGTGATTCCTTTTGATTTCACTAAAAAAACCATATGTTGGATTTATGATCAATGTAATGCCCCTAGGATGTAGTGAGGGGAGTTGAGAGTATATTTTGGAAGGGTTTTTCTGAGCCAAATGGATTTGGAGTTGTGGTTTTATAGAAGGGGATGCTCCCTTGTATAAGAGTGGGGGGGTCACATTAGGAAAACATTAAAATATTAATTTATTATACATCCATATTCGATTTATAATGGATCTAAATGAATTTTTTTCGAGCCTTAGGTTGTTATGGGAATAAATACTCTCAACCAATAGGTTTTACACAAGTTTAGGTTACCATTTAAACCATATATTTTAGATTTAACTCATTGTTAAATAGTTAAACTTTTACTATGTCTTCATGTATTCATACACTATGTGGTTAATAAGCTAACTCTAAACATCCTAGAGAACCTCAAGTTGTTCATTAATGACATATATAATAATATTTAAGCCCATTGGACGAACAATAAATTTTAAGGAATATAATATCAACCAATAATATAGTATTTTTTTAAAAAAATTAAAATACATCAATTTTGACACTATTTGGTATATTGTTTTTGTGAAATTAGTAAAAACCATATCACATTGAAAAAAATTTATCTAATCAACCAAAACATGTCGTATTAACCTAGAAAATTTGTGGATGGAATCAAAACCTTTAAATTATATTTATTTAAATTCTTATAAGATAAACAATTTTAATATTTCATTAAGAAGGTAATTATTGAATCATAATTTTGTCGTAAATAAATTTAATTATTTAATCTCTAAAAATAATAAATAAAATAAAATTATGTAAGAAATATTTTTATATTTATAATTAATATTTATAGTCTAATTTATCTTATGTATAACACTATATTAAAAATTGTATATTTAATAAACATTGAATTTAACCCTTTTAACTCATAATTAAATAAAATAACAATAAATGACCTAATCTCATCACAGTGGACCTAAAGAATCATATTTTTTTATGGTAGTGTTGGGTTGAATTTAACATATAAAATAGAATTAGTACATGTGTTAGGGTAATTATTATATCATTTTTACCTTTAATTACACTATTTAATTTTAACCGTGGTACATAAAAGTAAAAAAGTTACTATTAACCAATAATTATTTTCATCTTACCAAACCGCATTTAACATATTGATGTTAACTGTGTCTCTCAGATTTTTGAAATTAAACTCCAAAATGTAGAAAATTTATGTTTTATGAAAATTTTCAACTCCTCCTAGAACCTGGGAAAAATACGGAAAAAGTTCCATAAATTTTAGTACGCCTACTTTTATTATTAAACGACTCTAATGAATTAAATTCAACTTATATAATTTTTATATATTTATTTCTACAAATAATAAAGTAAAATAAAGTAACTAATTACTTGAATAAGAACTCAGTTTTAAACAATAAGATAATGTTTTTCACTATTCATCAAATATTGAATGTTTTCAAAGAAATATCAAAAATTCACCCGAAGATAATTTTTGTTTTCAAAATTAAAAAATGAATACTATTTTACCGAATTAAAAACATATATGTTTCATTTTTTAATTTAATATTAATTCTTATTGTCAAAACCAAATAGCGGGGTTTTAAAAATTAAAAACTACCAAAAGATCGACATCTGTTTATGGAAAATAGAAATGTGAAATTACCTATAATGAAAAACATTGTATTAAATGAAAAAATTATAATTTAATTATACTTGAACAAAATTAAAATGTATAATTTAACACTATAAATTAGTTTTATTAAAAAATTGTTTTCAGTTAAAATTTAATATTTTTTACTTTTCACCCAAATATGAAAGTAATCAGAAAAACAACATAAACTTATCGAAACTAAATTTTTATGTCCGGATTATAATAAATAATTTTCTTTTTTCTAATTTAATATATAAAAGTATCAAATATTGGTTTTAAAAAAATTCCATTAAAAGGCAGTAAAATCGCATTTTCTAAAAAATACATCATTTTTTTATGAAACGAATCTGTTCGTATATAATGTCTATGAAACACATATTATGGCTGTGAAAATTTATATGGAAAATAGAAAATTAAAAATGCAAATAATACTATAAATAACCGCTTTTGAATAGCTAGTTTGGTAAGTCATGGTGCACTCGAACTCGGTGTTGCGTGTATCACAAGTTATTGAATTACTTTGAAGAAATAACATACTATGAAATCATGGCGTGTTAAACTTCACCTTGATTCATGGTTTCTAATGACTTGTAGTGTTCACGAGATGTGACTGATGATCGAGTGTCCTAGTTAACCTGATCAGAATGACCCATAGCATATTTGAGGATTATAATTCTATTTTTCTATTATTTGGATTTTCACACTTCTACTTTGATATACCTGATTCAAAAATATTTATTAAAATTATACTTCGAAACTATTTTTCCAATATTTTTTAAGAACATTAAAATCAACTAGAAATTTTTTACCATGATTTGATATCATCTATTTTACTAATTATCTTGAAATGTTTTGTTAATTGAGAATATTGGGATTATTAAATATATACTTGATATGGATCACCTAGGTGGGATCCTTCTAAGCCTATTTTTCTCACACCTGACACACCCCATTGGCAGTGTGTTGGCCCTATGTTGTCTTTTAATTAAAAAATGCACATGTCACTGAAATGAGGTAGTATTGTTCATAATAGTTTGGTATGGGTAGTCAGTGGTGAGATGATGGGTCATTGGGATCATTACCATTAGGATTATTCATTTATTTTCTGTTTTCCCTTTCTTTAGCACTTGTACATTGTAACTCCTCGACCCTAGTTACCAAGAGTCGATTCATTATTACATAACATTGGAATGATCAAAATATATCATTCCTCTAAAGACAGATTCATTTTGTATCCTTGGAAGTACTAGATACATACATAAGTTTTACATTAAATCATGAAATAAAAACCTACAACATTGTGTGCCAATTGAAAACACTCATATCCCTTATCCTATCCCTATATGTCAATCATAATATACTTCTTCACATTTAGGAAAAAATAAATCATAATAAAGTGGTGTGCTTATTTTCTCAATAAGGATAACAATATAGAGGAAACTATCATAAATAAGAATAAACATTTAAGGCAATGTATAAGACTATTACACAATCCTTTTAAACATAAACATCAGCATAATATTTCAAATATAAATAATATAGTACAATTTACTTGTTCACATGGATATTCTACTAGTCGAAGATTCACATGTAATATCAATAGCTGATTTCATAACGATGGAATGCATAATTCCGGACATCATAACCGCATAGTCAATGCCCCATTCCAAAACTAAAAAAATATATATTTTTTCGTGGCCTTGTTCCAAAATAGTAGTTGGTATCATGAGACCTACTGATGCATCGAGGATCTATAACAGGCTCCACATGTCACTTACTAAGTCTAATTCATTCCTCGTTTGAAAAGGATGAAACATAACATAAACATTCATATTAAAACAAGAATAAAAATGTTAATACTTTGACAATTAACAATGAATTGTATAAAATTAACACATCCACATTAAAACACTTCACAAAACCATCAATACAATATTGGAGATTTTATCATAATGAATCAATATCAAATAAGTGTAAAATCCCTCAAAGGATGTTGACATAAATGAAATCAACACTATTTCAGATAAATTTCACTTTTTATTTTTAAATCATTTAAAAGGATCATAATTATAAAAGAAAATATTTATTTTCAAAATATTCTTATAATCTTGTAAGGAAATCTTTGAAGGCATTATAATGGCAGAAAATAGCTGCACCCGCCGTATAAGTTAAAAAATATTCTTAGCATAATTTGATGAAAAGATCATAAAGTACCTTATTTGGAAAATGATAGAAAGATTCCTTTAAAAACATTTAATAAAAATTCAAACAAGGGTATAAATTACTTTAACCCATATTCTAGGAAATTGAAAAAAAAATTGAAATGAATTTTTATAAAACACAGATGTGGATGATAATGATTTTCCATTAGATGATTACATATAAACAACCTAGGATAATAATGAGAGTGTATATTTAACCATCACCTTTTACTTTTCCATGGTCAAGGGTATGTTAACAACATGTATTATAGTTATATCATTGTTATTAAATTATTCATGAAACACAGACATATATATAATATCATATATGATATTCAAATATTGATTTGTTAAAAAATTTCCAGTAGTATCATTGTTTCGGGAGTTAATTGATTTGTTTTCCTTTATATGATTTGTTAATTAAATAATTTTTTATGTATAGTATTTATTTTATTCATATAAAAAATTATATTAAGTTCTTACACATTATATTAAATTATAATATTAAAATTATTCTTTAATGGTTATGATGGGGAATGAATCTCATCATGTTCGTGGAGACTGTAATCCGTAAGAATGTACAAGAGAAAATATCATTCTATTGATGGTTAAATCGTATGTAATTGGATATTATATCATATATACAGAATAAATAACATGCTATTTTTATTATTTACTTCAATGATACACATTATTATACCTATACATACAATGAAGTGTTGAATAATAAACTAAACCACGACGTGGAGACGGTGAGCCGTATGTACGCATGTAAGGTGAAATTTTCATTGAAAGGATTGATAGATTAATGAATATGGTTATAAAATAATTATATTAACATAATATATTGTAATAGGTATTGGAGTTATTATTTTGGTATGGAAACAACAATGAAATAGGAAGTGGAATAAGAAAAGAACTTTGAAAGAGGTGATGAAATTATTACCTCTCCTTTGGGTGGTTCCTTTTGATTTGATCAAAAGGGATCTATATATTGTCTTTATGATTAATTAAATCCATCTAAGATGCGTTGATGGTATTTGGGATGATATTTGATCAGGGTTTTTCTGACTCAAATGGCTTAGGAGATGTGAATGAAATATAAGGGGATGTTCGCTTTTAAAAGAGATGTGTGGGTCAATTTTGGAAAAACTTGAAATATTATTTTATTATAAAATAATTTTTGGTTTCTAAAGGATCCAGATGAATTTATTTTGGGGAAAAGATGGGTATGGGTCGAAATAATCTCCCCAAGTAGGTTTTTTAAAAGTTTATGTCACCATATTAATCTTATCTTTTAGATTTATTTTTTCGATAAATAGTGTGTCTTTTATGATGTCTTTTTGTATTTTTATATTACATGGTTAATAATCTTACTATAAAATGACAAGAGAACCTCAAGTGGTACATTAATGAAATATATATAATTTTATACATCCTTTAACCAATCCTTATATTTTTAGGAATATTATATCATTTAATAATATAGTTTTATTTTTAAAAACTATTTATTGACAATTTTGAGATTGTTTAGTATTTTCTTTTTTTGAAAGTAAAGAAAACATTATTACATATTAAAAACATTTAATAAACCCTAAAATGTAATATTAACCTATAAAATAATGTAATTCATTCAATTTCTCAATTTACATTTATTTTTATATTTATAATTTCAATTATTTTAATCTATCATTAACAAGCTAATTATCGCATCATCATTATGTCATAAATAAATTTAATTATATAATGTACAAAAATAATAAATAAAATACCACGATATAAAAAATATTTTTATATTTTCATGGAATATTTATAATCATATTTAACTTTGGTATAACCCTATATTTTAAATTGATTAGTTATTAAACATTGAATTTTACACTTTTAACTCTTCTTTAAATAAAATAATAATAAATGACCTAATATAATCCATGTGGATCAAATAGGATAATATTTTTTTCCTAAGGTTTATTTTGTTCTAAAAATACTTATCCAATAGATTTAGTTATTGTGTTATAGTAATTATAATAAATTTTTTACAATTAATTACTGTATTTACTTTTAACCGAGGTAAATAAAATTCAAAAGATAGTATTCACCAAATATTATTTTCATCCCCTTGAACTATTTTTTACAAACTGATATCAACTATGTCTTTCTGATTTTTGAAATTCAAATCATAGAAGAGGTAAAACCATGTTTTATGGATATTTGAAAATATGCCTTGAAGGTGGGAAAAATATATTAAAAATTCCAAGAAAATGTTATACATATAATCTTATTATAAAATAACTCCAATGAATTACATTAAACTAATATAAGAATTATATATATATTTAAACATTAAAATGAATTTAAAAAATAATAATTATTTAAACAAAAAATTAAACAATATTGCCGTGTTTTTTCTATTCATCCAAAAATTGAATGTTTTCTGAAATATACCAAAGAATCTCCCTAAACTATTTTTGATATTCCAAATCTGAAAATAAAGTCCATTTAAAAACATAAAATATATAAAATTTAAAAAAGTGGGTATCACTATTTATAACAGCCAGTTTCATTGGTTGTGGTGTGATAGAACTTGATGTTTCATACAACGCAAGCAATTCAATTATCCAAAGAGAAGCGTACCATGGAATCTTGAGGTGTTACATTCTTCCCTCCTTCAAATAATTTTTTCCTTGAAATTTCCAAAATATTAATACATAAAATGACATGGGTGGTTCATCGTCACTTGTTCATCAGGTTACCACATTGCATCTTCCATCTTATGGTTTGTCCACAAAACCTTAACCAGAAGAGTCACCATGTTTCTCCACATTTTTTTTCTATTATCCAGGATCTTGATAGGCACTTCACAGTAAGATAGATCAGGTTCCAGTTCTATTTTTTCATAGTTGAGTACATGCATTTGGTCAAGCATGTATTTTCTCAACAGTGATAGGTGGAAAACATCAAGAACATAGGATAGACATGGTGGCATTTCCAAACAGTAAGATATGACTCTAAATTTTTCTAGAATTTCAGATGTTTCGATGTACATGGTACTTCATTTACCCTTATAACCGAATCTTATAACACCAATCAATGGTGATAAAATCAAGAAAACATGATCACCTTAATGAAATTAAAAATCCTTCATTCCGTTATCAACATAGAAGATTTTATTTCATTGAGCTTCTATGATGTGGGTTTGGATAATCTTGACCTTTTCTAATGTTTCATCAACATGTTTTGCGCCTACAAGTTTTCTTCCACCAACATCTCCCAACAAGTAGGTGTGCGATATCTCTTTCCATATAACACTTCATATGGTTCCATCTAAATACTTGAACAGAAGCTATTGTTATAGGAAAATTTTACCATAGGTAAATACTGGTCCCATATTCCTTGAAAGTCTTGTGAGAAAGAACTCAACTTGTCTTCTAAGGGTTGAATAGTCTATTCGGAATGCCCATCAGTTTGAGGGTGGCAGGAAATTCTCAAATGAAGATCAGTATCCGAAACTTTCTACATATGTTTCCTGAATCATGATGTAAAATGGGGATCATGGTCTAAAAACATTGAAAGGGGAACTCTATGATGTCATATAATTTCATTATTAAATAGGAATTTTAAATCTCCAAGTGGTAAATCTTCTATTATAAAATGAAAATGTACTGACTTTGTAAGACGATCAACAATGACCCATATTGCATCGTTCCTTATAAGAGTCTTTTATACCCCCATGTCAAAGACCATTGTAATATTATCACATTTCCAATCAGGTATGGGAAGATGTTTATTGACTCCTCCAAGATTTTGTCTTCCAGGATTCACCTGTTGACAAACTATACATCTTGAAACATTATCAGCATTCTCTCTCTTCATGTTTTCCAACCAAAAATGTTCCTTCATATATAAATATATATTAGTGTTACCAAGGATTATATAGAAATTTGAGATATGATCATCATCAAAAAATTCCCTTTGTAGATCAGGTATTTCAAGAACAAAAAGTATCTTCCAAATTTTAAAAATTCCATCTTCATGTATGATTTCGATCAACATCCCATCATTCACATATTTAATTTTCTTTTGAATCAACTCATCCTTAGTCTGAGAACATTTTATACTTTCTTGTAAATATGGTTTGTCAACCATTTAAAAAACTATTGATGTTTCTTCTTCCATTACTAATCATGTATCCATCTTTACTGAATCCATGAATATATGTTCCCTTTATATTCCCATATTTTATAGAACTCCATAATAATTTCTTCTCAAAGCATCAACCACTTTATTTTCCATCCTTTTTTTATAGTGTACAGTGAAATAATAATCCTTGAGTAGTTTAAGCAATCACATTTTCTTCATATTGAGTAATTTTTTTCATTAACTATACTGAAAACACTTGTGATCAGTATAAATATCACATTTTTAATCATAGAGATAGTGTCTCCATATCTTTAGAGCTGATATTATAGTTGGTATCTCAATATTGTGAGTGGGATAGTTTTATTAATGAATTATTAGTTACACTGATGCATTGGAAATAACCCTATCATCCTACATAAGGACATGACCCAGTTATTTCTTTTAAGCATCACTATAAATAAAAAAACCATCATTCCCCAATGGTAGAGTCAATATAAGGGCATTGAATTATCTTCTAATCATTTATTCAAAAAAAAATTCCCACTCTTTGGACCAAAAATAATTAACCCCTCTATGTGTGAGCATGGTTAATGGGTTAGCCAATCAAGCAAACTTCTGGACGAAACACTGATAGTAGCCTGCTAAACCAAAATGATTGTGTACCTTAGTTATACTTTTCAATGAAATACATTCATGGATTGCATTTGTCTTTGAAGGATAAATAGAGATTCCCTCCTTATATAAAATATGGACAAGAAAATAAATCCCCTTAAAACATAATTCAAACTTGCTAAACATCACAAATAATTCAATTCACCTATATGTTTGTAGAATAGTGTGAATCTGATTTTCATGATCATCACGAAATTTGGAGTATACCCAGATATGATCACTAAATACCATTAAAAATTCATCAAGATAATTCTTTAAAACTGTATTCATTAGATCCATCAAATAAAGGGTTCACTAGTAAGTCCAAAAGGAATTAATCTAAACATGTAATGCCCATACCTGGTATGAAATGTTGTCTTATTAAATTTATTCCATCATCACACTCAACTGATGATATCCATATTGAAGTTCAATCATTGAAAAATTTTGATAGCTATGAAGTTGATCAAATAAATCAACAATGCGAGGTAGGGGATACATTTTCATTATTTTTATGGCATTGAACTCCCTGTAGTCAATGCAAAACCTCATATATCTATATTTATTCTTAAAAAATAGACCAATGGAACAACATAGAGAAACAATAGGGAGAATAAATCATTTATTACTAAATTCCTCTAGTTTTTTCATTAGTTCACCGAATTCCACAGTCATCATTCTATAAGGGTTCTTCATCATGGCCCTTGAAAAAGGAATTAAATCAATGAAAAACTCAATTTCTCATTCTAGATGATGTCCAGTTAAATCCTCTCGAAAGACATCAACATATTCTTTCATAATAGGTACATACTGTATTTGAACATTACTTTCCTCGCCCATAGTTATTTCACTCTCGTCCTCCCCAATAATTGAATTTAGTAGTGCTACTAGGAGAATATCTTGATGAGAATTATAAATTTATTTTTCTTCTCTAAAGATAAGGTATTCCATATCATTGTAAAAAATTGTAACCTTATTCTTATTATAATATATTTGTACATCATGGTCTGAAATAAAATCCATGTTAAGTATTATATCAAATTTAATAATGGGTATAACGATTAGATTAGCAGATAAAGCATGTTTATATTCCATAATGGTAACAGATTGATAAAACATTTTGCAATTATACATCCCTTTAGAGTTTTGACAGAAAACTCCCTTGTTAAGTAAAATTGGAAATAACTATTTTTCATGGAAAACTGGTTAGATATAAAATAATGTGACGTTAAAAAATCAAATAAATCATTGGCTAAATTTGAAGAAATGATTAATGTACCTGAAACATCATCATTAAGATCTTCAACCTCAGTAGTTGTTATTTAATAAGCTTGGCCTTGCTCTCTTATCCTTTTCTAAGGTCTGTTTCCTTGGATATTAAGACATTAATTTGCATAACGCCCCATTTACCTACAATTTTAGCATTAAACATTGACATCCTCTTTCTTTCCCTTACAATCAAAAACATGGTGGCCTTTTCACCACACTTGTGAAAAACTCCCATTCCCTTCATGAAAGTACCAGGGTGTTTCTTCCCACATTTACTACACGATGAAATTCTACTTTTCATTTATACCCCTTATTTATATTTCCAGATTGTTCAACAAATCTTTTATTCTCCTTATTTTCATTAAATTCGTAAGACTTATAGAATTCTTTTCATGTCATGATATCACATGAGACTATATATTCGTATGAAAAGAAGGATTGTAAGACTAATTCATGATGTGGAAATGGTATTAGACCATCAAAGAATCGATAAATATTACTTTTGGGTAAGGTATACAATATGCAACATGCCTTTCTATCCTTGTAATGTTATCCTCATACATTGTGACATTCTCATACTCCTTTTTCCTTAGACATAGAAATTGTCATTCCATATCCACTCGGTGGTTACGAGGAAAGTATTTTTTCTAAGAAAAGCTCTTTAAACTCCTTCCATTCAATATTTGATACTTCTCTATCCTCCTTTGTGGTTTTAATTAATGGCCACCATTGACCTGCATCTCTTGTGAGGCGATAAACTTCCATGAAATCTTTTTCCCTTTTTCTACTCCCCAAAACATGAAAGATTTTCACTAAGGAACTTATCCATTGTTTTGATACAAATTGATTTCTATTCCCATTAAATTTTGTTGGTTCTTTCCTCATGAAGAGGTCTAATATCGATCCTCCCCATTGTGGATCAAGGTGCTTTATACTGGTAAGCTTATTATTCATAACCTGAAATAGTTGTTTTAGTATGGTTATAAGTTATTCCAAACCAGTTACATAACCAGCTCCACAGTAACTATCATGATTAGGATGTTAGTCTCTACATGTATTACAAGCATTGATATGATTTCCATTCCTTCCACTATGATCCATTTCTAAAAAATGGCCTACACTATGTTAGATTATGTATTGAAAATCATAATTACAAACTTCTAAAATACCTAAAATATATTTAACAGTTTATGCATATAATCCATATTCATAAAAATCTTCTTTTTGAGGAAGAATTTACTCAAAAATCTTTCATAATGGTTTATAAGGATAATTTGAATTTTCTGAAGCATATCCCCCAGGATTCTCAATACCAAGAGTATAGCAAGGCTCATTGTCATGTAATAGGATACCACTAGTCCTACCAGAAACTCCTTGTCAGAGTTTCCACTCTAAGTTAAATTTGTACTAGATCCACCTCTACCTATTTGTATTTAGACATGGGTGTATTTTTTTGGAAAATTCAAAAACTCTCTACATTACCAAAATTAGTGGAAGTTTTTTTATACTAATACTCAAATTCAATTTCAGTGTAATTTTTTCTAATCATGGTTTTTCTATATCTTGTTTCCAAGGTTTGTACTAAACTTCCTCAGATACCAAATGTAAATCCATGACCATTGTTACCTAGATTCGGTGCATTATTACATAACATTGGCATGATCACAATAAATCATGCCTCGAAATACCTATTAATTTAGTATTTTTGGATGTACTGGATACATACCTAAGTTTTACATTGCATCATGAAATAAAAAAACAACAACATTGTGTCCCATTTGAACACACTCATATACCATTTCCTATCCCTATAGGTCAATCCAAATATAATTCTTCACATCGTGGGAAAAATAAATCATAATAAATGGGTGAGCATAGATTCTCATTAAGGATAACAATATAGAGGAAAATATCATAAATAAGAATAAACATTTAAGGTAATGTATACGACTAAAACACAAGACTTTTAATCATTAAGATCAATATACTATGGTAAATATTAATCAAATTATTCCATTTACTTATTCACATGGATATTCTACTAGTCGAATAATTACATGTAATATCAATAGGTAATTTCATATTGATTGAATGCATAATGTCGGGCATCATAAAAGCATACTCAATCCCTCGTGCCAAGAATACAAATAACGATCTTGTCATTTCCTTCTACCAAGACACTAGTTTATCGCATGATACCTACCGATGCACTTAGAATCTATATTATGCTCCACCCATCACATAATAAGTCCAATGCATTCCTTATATGAAAAGGATGAAACATAACACAAACATTCATATTAAACATGATTATGAAATTTTAATAAATTATCCATAAAACATAAATGGTTTAAAAATAATACATCCATAGTCAACCATATGAAAAAACATTCAATACAATATGGAATATTGTATCATAATAAATCCACCTAAAAAATGTAAAATCCATCAAAGGAAGTTGATGTAGATGAAATCAAAACTATTTGATAGAAATATCTATTTTTATTTTGAAATAATGTAAAAGTCATGTAATTATAAATGAAAAAAATTATTTTCAAAATATTCTTATAAGATTTTATGGGAAGCTTCTAAGGTCTTATAACAGTGGAAAATAGCCACACCCAATATTTTAGTTTAAAGATACATTTTTACCTTAATTTTTCATAAAGGTCATAAAGTATCATCTTTGGAAAACAACGGAATGATTCCATTCAAAACATATTATAAAAATTAAAAATAGGGTATAAATGACATTAACCTGTATTCTAGGAAATAGTAAAAAAAATTGAAATACATTTTTAAGAAACATGGATGTGGATGATAAGGAATTCCCAGTAGATGCTTATGTATTACCAACCTCAGATAATAAAGAGATTCTAAAATTATCTCTTACCCTGAAAATTTCCTCGGTAGTGGGTTAGTTAACCTCATGTATAATATATAAATAATGGTTATTAAATTTTAAAAGAACCACATACATAAATATTATATCATATATGATCTTCTAATTTTGTTTGATAATATTTCAGTAGTATCATTGTTTTGAGTGTTAACTGGTTCCTTTTCCTTTATATTTTTTGTAACATAATTCATGTTTGTTATGGATTGGATGTATTTGACTCATATCCAGAGTTATATTAAGATCCTAAACATTATTTTTATTCATAGAATGCATGTTATTTTTGAATGGTTATGGTGGTGGATGAATCTCATTGCGTTTGTGTAGACAGTTATCCGTACACACGCACAAGCGACAATATCATTTTATTAATGGTGAAATCATATGTAATTGAATGGTATATCATATATAAATAATAATTCACATATATATTTATTATTTAGTTAAATTATAATCATTATTAAACCCATCCAAATAATGAAGTGATGAATAACAAACTAAACCACGACATGGAGATGGTAATCCATATGTACACACGTATGATGACGTTGTAATTCATAGGATGGATAGAATAATGAATATGGTATTACCATATTTATAATAAAATAAAATTATTTAAAAGGTACTGTAGTAATTATTTTGGCCTGGAAACAAAAATGATTGATGAAGAGGAAGAAGAAAATAACTTTGAAAGGGGTGATGAAACTATTACATCTTTTTCTGGTGCTTCAACTTGATTTGATCAAAAGGGCTCTATAAGATGGATTTGTGATAAAATTAAGGCCTCTAGGAAGAATTAAGGGTAGTTAGGAGGATATTTTAGTAGGTTTTGGCTGAACCAATTGGATTTGGAGTGGTGAAATTAAGAGAAGCGGAAGTACCCTTCAATAAGAGAGGTTTGGGTCACTAAAGTAAAATCTTGAAATGTTATTTTATTATAAAATAATTTTCTGTTCCAAATGGATCCAAATGGAATAATTTAGATGATAATGTGGGTATTTGTCGAAATATTTTCAACCAATAGGTTTTAGACCATTTTAGGTAACTATATTAACATTATATTTATGATTTTATTCTTAGTTAAATAGTTTAACTTTTACAATGTCTTCTTGTATTTTTATATTAAATGGTTAATAATCATACAATAAAATTCCATGAGAACCTCAAATGGTTCAATAATTAAATAAATATGATTATATAAGTCCTTTTTATGGAAATTATATTTTTAGTAATATTATATCATTTTATAATACATTATTTTTTAAAAAAACACATTTATGTCAATTTTGGCACTATTTAGTTTTTGTTTTTTGTGATATAAAAACATGATTACTTCAAAAAAAAATTACATTAAATCAACCATAACATGTCCTATTATCATATAATATTAGTTTAATGCATCAAAAGTCTCAATTTACATTTTTTTATATTAATAATATCAGTTATTTTGACCTTTCATTGATAACGTAATTACCGTATCATCATTATGTCATAAATAAATTTAATTATTTAATGTCTAACAATTATAAATAAAATACCATGATGTAGGAAATATATCTATATTTCTAATGAATACATATATTCAAATATAAAATAGCTATAAAACTATATTAAATATTTTTTATTTAATAAACATTGATTTTAACACTTTTAACTCTTCTTTAAATAAAATAATAATGAATCTCATAATATAATTTAGGTGGATCAATGGGGATCATATTTTCTTCCAATGGATTATTTTTGTAGAAAAACACTTATCCAATAGAATTTTTTCATGTGCTAGTGTAATTATAATATCATTTTTACCTATAAATACCCTATTTACTTTCAATCGTGGTAAATAAAATTCAAAATTTACTATTCACCGAAAATTATTTTCATCCTATTGAACCACATTTTCCTAACCAATTTCCACCATGTATCTCGGATTTTTTATATTAAAATCATAGAAGAGGTAAAATTAAATTTTTTTAAAATGTTCAATTGTGCCTAGATGGTGGGTAAAAGACGTTAAAAGGTTTAATAAAATTTTATAAATCAAATCTTATTATAAAATGAATAAAAATAATTGGATTGAACTAATATAGTAATTATGTATCTATTTTGACTTTAAAATAAATTTAAATATATAAATAAATAATTAAATAAAACTTGGTTTTAAAAGATAATGTAGTGTTTTTCACTATTCATCAAAAATGGAATGTTTTTGGAAAAATACCAAAAATTACCCCTAAGCTAATTTTGATATTATGAATCCAAAAATTAAATCCATTTTCAAAAATAAAATTTATAATATTTCAAAAAGTGTGTATTATTATTCATAACAGCTAGTTTGACTAGCCATGGTGTGCTAGAACTTGAAGTTGAGTACAAAGAATGTTATTGGATTATTCAAGGAGAAGAGTACTGTGGGAGCTTTTGGTGTTACATACTTTGGGATTTATGTAACTTTTTAGAGTTGTAATGTTTTTTCATTGATTATTTCATATTTCTCTCTTGGTATCCTATAACTTGTATCATCTAATTGTGTATTTTTATTTCATGTATCTAATTTTATTATTCTAAAAATCATTCCCTTAGGTTGTTGTTTCATGAATAGGTGATAGTCAACTACCTGTAGAGATCAGAATCTCTTTTCAAGTGTGTAGTTGATTGGGTTAAGTACCCATTTTTAGGCTAACCTAGGACAATTCATTACACTACCAATACATTATTGTTATCCTAATGGTCATAACAAAGACATAGTTATTACTATCAAGTCCACAACCGACACATAATTATTACACTAGGTAAGAAAAAACCAAAAACCCAAACAATATTTTTCTATGAGACCAATTTATTCACTGAGGTTTTATATAATACTAAACCCCATCTACCGCTTCTTTATGTCTATTTAAATCACTATATAAAAGATATGAATAAATATATTTTCCATAATCAACAACAAATTTGAATTAATAAAAATATGTGTTGAGATACATTAATATGAAACACCAATTCACTCTTACAAAATAGGTGGGACAAGATAGGAATAAGTCATTCAGAGAAAGTAGGGGGGTAGTTAAATAATATATAATTTATAATAACCAATAATTTTATCATTTGAATTTCCCTTTATATAATTGGTTAATTTGTTATTATGAACATATATCTCATAGAGGAACAAAAAATATATTCTCATAAATTAAGAGTGATACATTAGTCATAAATAAACCAATAATAATTCCCAATATTACTCTAGGATAATAAATATTAAATATGATAATGATAATATAATAATGTGGATCTACTCAATCTACCAGAATTACTGCGCTTAAAAAAAGTAGAAATAAAACATAATGTTAATACTACCATATTTGTATTGATGATTAAAGTATATATAAAACTATGAAATATATAAGTGGCTGAATATTTAATGGAATAATAGTTATTTATTTGAATTAGTGGACCTATATAAACATTAACAGTCTCATTATTGGAATAGTAACTTGATCATTGGAATAGTAAACATTCCATTGGAATATAAACATAAACATTATGAATACTAATATGACTATTAGAATATAACACTCACCTATGGATGTTTAATAAATTATTGAGGTATCTTATAAAATTAAAATATGATATATTTATATTAGGATACAAGTAGATAAATGTTTTAAAAAATTATAAATTAATTGATGAAATTTTAATAAAACATTATAGTTTTATTCGAAATTTTATAATGAATTTAATGTTTTAAAATAAAATTGATTTTTATATGGATTTATAAAATAATTTTATGTTATATTATACTAATAATACTATTTTATTACACAATAAATAATTTTTCAAGAGGTCATCAAGTCGATAGTAATATTAACATTGGTATTTTTCAATTAAATTATTATTTTATTTAAAAATTAAAATTTCCAAATATATATTATTATTTACAAAAAATGGATACCATTTTTGAAATGTATACATAGAAAATGGTAACATTTAATTTTTTATATTTTTTAAAAAGTTTTTAATTATTTGTGAAAAGTGAAATATTGTAATTTACAGTATTTAACATTATAAGACAAATACAAAAATTATGTCATAGATTATGTAATAACCAATTAGCTATAAATCACGTGAATCATTTACTTTATATAGTTACAAGAATCAATAATATTGATATCTTTGAGCCAAAATAACAAACTAATGAATATAATAACAAACAATTCTCATCTACCACCCTTATAAATCCCACTGCTCAAACCCCCCTTTCGTCGCACCTTATAAGCCATTAAGAATGAAAGATATAAACCAAACCCTATATTCCCTATACTCAACATTTCCAAGAGCTACTGGTCTCACATAAATACCAATTCCTAGATCTATAATTGGTTCTTCAAGGAGGTGATATTTAAGAGGTAACATTGCCAGACTACCCCTTTTAATTTATTTTCTTCTTCATCGTTCTCCTTACCTCCTCCATAAAAGAAATATTAATAAATATAGAATAATTTATATAATATAATTTAATATTTAATATTTAATATCTTCTTTACATAACATTTAAAATCTCATCTTATTTATTAAAAAAATAAATGATTGTATATAAAATGTCAGTTTACATCCTTCGTGGATGTTGATTTTTTCATTTACCACCATTGCCTTCTAGAAAGGGTTCAATTCACTTATAATTATTTGTAATTAATTAATTATGTATATAGTATTTGTTTTTACAATTTAAACTGATTGTAAGGGTATAACTTTTAATAAAATGAATCTATATTGATATGGTTGCAAAAATTACTAAAAAATATAATCATTTATCGTTAATGTTTTACTAAATGAATAATCCACATGTTTAAAAATTATAGGACTTGAATAGAATAAATGAGTTTGTTAATAACATTTCATTTCAATTCTACAGTTTTGTTAAAATTTTTAAATAAATTTCATAATTATTCACAAATAAACTGACCATGAAACTAGGAAATGAATGATCGCCGAACAATGGGATTGAACATTATAACTCATTGAAATGGAGATAAATATAATTAATAAAATTATAATAAATAAAATATATAGGTGAGTTGTTCTGAATTTAGTAATAAATAGATATACTTTTTCTATATAGTACATTAATGGAATGTTCAAAAGGCATTCAAGCATATGGAAAGAGATCTTTCTAAACCTCAATATTTAATTTGGGTTAAACTTTCTCTCTCTTCGCCTTAATTTTTATCATCATTATCAATATATACCTATCCTATAATTTTTATATATGTTACAATCATACATTACTAGATCAATTTACATTTATTTTATGGGGAAATATTTTTATGAAAAATGTCCATTCTCAATTCCTCTCTATTTAAAAACATGATTAATGCGAATTTCTATGTTTCATACCCATTTTGAAGTAAACTACATAAAATGTTTTAATCTACCCATATTTTATATAATAACTAATTTTATCATAAAACCAAATTTTATATAATTTCTATAAATAATTAATCATTAAAGACCTTTAAAAATCCTTATTCATTTCCCTAAAACTGCACTTAGGTGGTATGTAACATCCCAAGTAAGTAATGAATAATATATATGCTTATCTATGTCTATTAATTAATTATATAGTGTTTTAGAGGCTTAAAATGAAAAAAATACAATCTTAAGCATGGAATACACTAATATTTTTAAAAAATTGTTTTACTGCCTTTTGATGGCAAACCCTTTTTAAATCAATATTTTGACAATTTTATAATCTATATTTTTCAAAATAAACATATTCATTATGATTGAGACATTGAATTTTACATTGGATAAATTTTTGGTATTTTTCTGAAAATGTTCATTTTTTAATGAATAGTGAAAAATACTGCATTTTACATCAAAACTGCTTTTTCATTTAATTTAATTATATGGTTAGATTATATTTTTAATTGGTATTAATGTGTAATATGAATATAATTTTCCCATTTAATCCAATGGTGGTCATTAGGATTAATTTCACATTGGAATTGGTCATAAACTAATGCCAAAATGTTCATAGATATTGTTTCAAAAAAACCCGCTATTTGTCATGACAGCGGGAATTACTTATTAAATTAATTAATGTAACTTATCTGATTTTAATTTTGTAAAATAGACATCATTTTTGAATTCGGAATATCAAATATAGCTTAGGGTGAATTTTTCATAATTTTCTGAAAAACTTCAATTTTTGATGAATTGTGAAACCACTAAGTGGTACTTATAAAAACTGATTTTTCCGTTTAAATGAAATTTTTCCATCATTGTGTTTTGAATTTCAAAAATCCGACATACATGGTTGTCATTAAGAAGTAAAATGTGGTTCAATGGGATTAAAATAATTTTTTGGTGAATAGTAACTTATTAAGTTCTTAATCGCGATTAGTGGTAATTAGTGTAGTTTAAGGTAAAAATAATGTTTTAATAGTATGAGATGAGCTTGACACATATCATACCCTAATTGGATGTGTCATGTCCGACCAAGATAAGCCATGGGTCAACTTGGGGACCCAATGGGGCCACTTTGGAAGGGAAATGACATAAATAACTTTTTATTTAATGTTAAAGTAAAAATGACACAAACATGACTTATGTTCCTAAAACAATTTTTATATGGGGTTATACAAGTCAAATATTTTACTATAAATATTAATTGGAAATATAAAAATATTTCCTACATAATAGTATTTTTTATAATTTTTAGACATTAAATATATTAAATTATTTATGACATAATGATGATGTAGTGATGACCTCATTATTTAACGATTTAAATAAAATGGAATGTTATTGTAAAATATAAAACCTACACATGGCCAAAACCAATTGGATGAGTGGATTTAAAACCCTTATAACCTTAGCATCGAAGTATATCAATGAGGGACCTTTGGAATCCGAAACTCATTTCAAAATAAAGTAACTTATCTTTACTTTCCAAGAGTTCCCCTCCTCTCCTCTTATAAAAGGCCCCCACCTCTACCTCCTTACCCACACTCCCAAAGCCATTGGCTCAGCCAAACTCTGCACATTTTGTCTCTCCACTTCCCTCTCTTACTCCTTGAATCCTCACTTTGGGCAGAAGTCTTCCCAAGGAAGCCTTTTATCTAAAACCAAAGGAGTTACCCGATTTTAAGGTAATGTCTTCTTTTAAGTCCTTTTGTTTTATTTTGCTTCTCCAACCCCCTAAACTCTTTTTATTCTTTACTTTTGTAACAACTCCAGTATACTCAATATACTAGGATGTTTTCATAATATGGATTCGAGCTACACCTACACACACCTGCATCTAATGGTTAACGAACATACTGTTTCCGTGGATGGTGAATTTATGCCTCTCGAAACGATGATTGTTCAACATTATTTTAACACCTTCAATGGTGGCCATTAAGATGTCACTATATTTATATATGATATATAATATGTTTATGTTTTCCTTAAGATTCTGTAATTTTCTTTTTGGTCATACCTTTATGGTTTCCATTATGGGTAAACGCAATATATTCATTTAATGAAGTGCGGACTATCGCCCCCTCAAAGTGATTTGATTCGTAAAATACCATATGTGGGACGTATAAAGGATGGACCTATGATATTATATATGATATTATACTGGAATTATAATATACCTTTATATCATTATGATTCCATTCTATAAAATACGAAATAGAAATAAAAGTAGCGTTCATGCGTACGTACGACTTACAGTCTCCATGAATGGTGCATTTCATTTCTTACCTATAAATGATTATGTAATATTATAAATGCATGTATATACTGGATATATATGATATATACATAATGATTATAATTCTGGATATAATGGACACATGAACAACATGTAATTATAAAGGGTTTACTTTTTACTCAAGTACCAATGATCGTTAAAACCACCGTTATTAACTTAAATAATTACATAGTGTTCATGACATGGCAATAAGTGATATAAAAGGAATAATTAACTTGAAAAAGGTTCTTAAAGAAGTAGAAATTAACTCAAGTTTATTATTCAGGACATTAAAGAACGATCAAGTCAAGTCGGACCTGAGGTATGGGACTTCGTCTCAATCTCCATTCATTGAGGCATATTTTGTTTTATACACAACATTCTTTTATACGGTGTATAAACCCCTTTGACTTTTACATTTATCCAAAGGGGATCTTTTTTATACGTAGTGTTTTACTAAATGGCAAATGGGAATGTTTTTGTCGTACGTATGCGACAACAACGACTTCTCCGCCGCCGTGACCGTTATTTGAGTTTCAGCTTACTCTACAAGCCATACCTTCTATTTAAAAGAAAAATAAATACCATGTTTTAATTTTCTTTTATTTTGGTATTGAAAATGGTTTTCATAATGTTTTTATATCAATGTGTTGTATTTATATCTTGTGATTGAAAGGTGGAAATGTTATGTTTCCTTTATGCATGTTTTATGTGATACGAATATGTTGAGGTTCTTGGGAATTATTATGAAGACGGGTGGTTCCGTGATAAACTAAGGGTGGGTGAGCCTGATATAGCTCTCTAATGCATTGGGTAACGTGAAGGAGTGAAACATTAAGGTTTATCCGAAGAGATTTAGGTAATATAATGTGATGGGTATTCCAAACGTAACCAAGAGGGTTACTCCCTACGTAAGAATGTTATGAATGCCTCAATTTACCATTATGTCTTATGATTTCTATGATTTATTCATGATTTGATGAGGTATCTTAAAGTGCTATGTTTTATGGGTAAAGTACGATCTCATCCTTATGTATATATATACCCATGTTTCCTTTCCAAATTTTTATATCCCTTACTGAGCTTTTTATGCTCATCCCAAGTTTTTTTTTGAAATGTTTTTAACAGGTCAAGGGAAAGGTACATGATATGATGATATTGTCAAGGAAGTGTCAAGAAAGAATCCATGATTATTTTAAATATGTTTCCATTGATGGGAATGAAGAATACTATCTTTATATAACCACTTTGTTTATATGTGGAATGTAATGCAAGTTTTATGATCTAATTCACTAAAACTCTAAACCCGAAAAGATCCTCAACGTGTAATCTTGTAATAACTCAATATTAAGTAAGGTTTAAGGTTGGGGCCTTATAGTTGGTATAAAAGGTAGGTTTAGATAACTTTAGGAGTTAGAATTTTATTAAATTATTATCAAAAAATATATTTTTTTTAAATGATATAGCATTTGATGTTTACCATGTTGCTTCACCTAATACATGTTTGTTCAGAATGATTTTCCGCAGACGAAACAGGGAAGCAGTGCTAGGAAGGCATACAGAAGGAAATAACCTTCCGAATCAGCATCCTGAGATGGTCGAAATTGGAACTGAACAGTTTGTTGCAGTAATGGCGCAGTTGACTCAAGCAATAAATGGCGGTGGTATCCATACACGAGATCAACCAGATCAACTGTAGAGGAACATGTCAGTGGTGGAACATTTCATGAGGAAACATCCACCATCATTCAGAGGATCATCTGATCCTATGCTAGCTGAAGGCTGGATGAATGCACTGGAGAAGATTTTTGATGTCATGGGATGTTCAGACAATCAAAAGGTTAGTCTTGCTATTTACCATTTAGAAGGGTGAGGCAGATCAGTGGTGGTCTATGGTTAAAAATATCAGGGACGCCGATGAGATTGATGCTCTTGACTGGGAAGAATTCAAAGGTATGTTTCTTGAGAAGTATATTCCTAAGGCTATTTTACTTAGGATGGAAAATCAATTCTTGGAATTGAGGCAATAGGAAGACTCATTGGATACCTATGGAGAAAGGTTCACTCGATTGGCAGGGTATGCTCCAAATTTTATCTGAGACCTTGATAGTAAAATCAATCGTTTTTACTCAGGATTAAAGCCAAAATATCGAAGGGCATTGGATTCTCGTGAGTTTAAGAGTTATAAAAATCTTGTTCGATGTGCTGAGAAGAAGGAAATGGAGTTTTCTGATGATCAAGTGTTCTATAACAACCAACAGAAGAAGAGACCGAGGTGGCAGGATAAATGTAAAAATTCTTCAAAAAAGTCTGATGGTAAGAAATTTAAGTTTCTATTTTGTGATAAATGTGGCAAAAGGCATGCTGGGGAATGTCTTCTGAATTTTGGAAAGTGCTACCGATGTCGTAAGATGGGACATAAGGCTCATGATTGGACTGAAAAGGATCAAGGTGATGGTAAGACCAAATTTGATTTACAGTTAGTGAAATGTTATAAGTTCAATGAGATGGTTCACTATGAAAATGAGTGTCCGACAAAGAGCTTGAGTGATGGGAAGCAGGTAGACTACAAGCAAAAAGGGGTGGTTGAATCCTTTGCAACGACTTCAGCAGATGTCGGGCCATCAAATGAAGTTGTATGAGGTACTTTGTTTGTTTTTTCAGATTATGCCAGTGTGTTGTTTTATTCGGGGTCTACAAATTCTTTCATCTCTAAAACCATTTCTAGTAAAATGGGAATACCATCTCAAGAAATGACTCCTGAACTTTTGGTAAAAACACCTAGGGGAAATTTTGAGGCAAAAAGAATTTATAAGAATCTTCCTATCCTTATCTGTGGAAAGAACCTACTTGCAAACCTTATTGTTTTACCTCTAGTAGAGTTTGATGTTATCCTGGGTATGGATTGGCTCTCTATTTACCATGCTAAGATTAATTGTAGAGCTAAAGATGTTTTTTTTGTGAAAGACTTTCAGTTTGTGTACAAGAATGAACCCTTACTATTGATAACTTATCAAGAGGCCGAGAAACTTGTAAAAGATGGAAATGAATGTTACCTTGTACACATCGTTGAAAATAAAGGAACTCTTCAGATTAATGATTTTCCAGTGGTAAATGAGTATCCAGATATTTATCCTGATGAGCTGCCTGGAATAATACCAGATCGGGAAGTTGAATTTATTGTTGACTTAGTTCCTGATGTGAAGCCAATTTCAAAACACCCTTATAGAATGGCTCAAATTGAACTTTTAGAGTTGAAGGAGCAATTGCAAGATTTATTAGAGAAAGGTTTCATTCGACCTAGCACATAACCATGGGGTGCTCCTGTCTTGTTTGTTAAAAATAAAGATGGTTAAATGAGACTTTTCATTGATTATAGAGCCTTGAATAATATCACTATTAAGAACAAATATCCTTTGCCTCATATCGATGATTTGTTTGATCAGCTCCAGGGAGCTCAGTATTTTTCAAATATTTACTTGAGATCGGGGTACCATAAGCTGATGGTAAAGGAAGAAGATGTTCTGAAGACCGCGTTCCGTACAAGATATGGCCATTATGAATTTGTAGTAATGCCTTTTGGGATAACCAATTCACCTGATGTATTCATGGACTTAATGAATAGAATTTTCCATGAGTTCTTGGATAAGTTTGTGGTGGTTTTCATTGATGATATTTTGGTGTTTTCTAAAAGTAAAGAGGAGCATGAAAGAATTTTAAGGGTTATCTTGCAAACCTTAAAAGAAAATAAACTGTATGGAAAATTCATCAAGTGTGAGTTTTGGTTGCAACAAATTTCTTTCCTTGGTCATATTGTTTCTAAATATGGAATAACTGTTGATCCTGCAAAAACAAAAGTTGTGGAAGACTGGACAATACCCACAAATGTAACCGATATTTGTAGCTTCCTTGGTTTGGCAGGCTATTACCGAAGGTTTGTTAGAAATTTTACACGATTATCTAGTCCAATGACTAAGCTAACTCGGAAGTGTGTTAAGTTTATCTGGACAAAAGAATGTGATGATTATTTTCAGGAATTGAAAATAAGATCGGTGAATGCTCTAGTTTTGGCACTACCTTCCAGGAATGGTGAGTTTGTTATATACAGTGATGCTTCATTGAAAGGACTTGGTTGCGTCCTAATGCAGAATGATCAGGTAATTTCTTATGCTTCACGACAGTTGAAAACTCATGAGGTAAATTACCCTACACATGATTTGGAATTAGTTGTTGTTGCATTCACTTTAAAAATTTGGAGACATCATATGTATAGAGTAAAGTGTGAAATATATACTGATCACAAAAGTTTAAAGTATATATTCACTCAGAAAGAGTTAAAAATGAGACAGAGGAGATGGCTGGAATTAATCAAGGATTATGATTGTACAATTCATTACCATCCGGGAAAAGCAAATAAAGTGGCTGATGCTTTGAGTCAAAAAAGTAATGCTTCATTAGCAATGTTGCATTTGGAACTTGATCCTTTGGTTAAAGATTTGATGAACTTTGGCATAGAAGTTGTGGGTGTAGAAAGTTCATCTGTTTTGTTTCAGGTATCAGTGGGATCATCTCTATCAGATAGAATCAAGCAAGCACAGAAGCAAGACAGTGAGTTGCAGAAAAAGGTAGAGCTGGTTCCGAAAGGTAAGTTGCCTTAATTCAACATTGATAATGATTGCGTTTTGAGATTTGGTAAGAGATTGTGTGTGCCTTGTAATTCACAGTTGAAGAGAGAGTTGTTATCTGAAGCTCATAGTTCTATATTTTCAGTTCATCCTGGCAGTACTAAGATGTACAGTGATCTGCGGGAGTATTACTGGTGGGATGAAATGAAAAGAGATATTGTTGATTTTACTATGAAGTGTTTGACAAGTCAACAGGTTAATGCAGAGCGACAGTTACCGAAAGGGATGCTTCAACCTTTACCAGTGCCAGAGTGGAAATGGGAGAATATATCCATGGACTTTGTTGTGGGATTACCGAAGATATCTCGAGGTAATAATGCAATCTGGGTTATTGTTGATCGCTTGACTAAATCTGCTCATTTCCTTGCTATACGAGATACTTTTTCCCTAGATCAACTTTCTTGTTTGTATCGTAAAGAGATAGTCAGGTTACATGGAGTTCCTCTCTCCATTTTATCTGATCGTGATCCCAGGTTCACTTCTAACTTTTGGAAAGGCCTTCAGATGTCGTTGGGTACTGAAATAAATTTTAGTACAGCTTTTCAACCTCAATCAGATGGGCAGTCAGAACGAACAATTCAGACATTGGAGGATATGCTACGTTCTTGCTCTATGGATTATCAGGGAAGTTGGGACCAACAACTTTCTTTGGTTGAATTTTAATATAATAACAGTTTTCATTCCAATATACAGATGGCACCATTTCAGGCATTATATGGGAAGTGGTGTCGAACTCCAGCTTTCTGCGATGAAGTGGGTGAAAGGAAGTTGATGGGACCATAATTGGTAGAAGAGATGGTAGAAAAAGTTCCGCTGATTCAGAAACACATGAGAACAGCTCAGATCAGGCAGAAGAGTTATGCGGACAACAGGAGGAAGGATCTATCTTTCGAGGTAGGTGTTCAGGTTTTTCTCAAGGTTTCTCCTTGGAAAAGTGCGAAGAGATTTGGTAAGAAAGGAAAGTTGAGTCCAAAGTTTATTAGACCATATGAAATTCTGGAGAGAGTTGGATCAGTTGCATACTGGGTGGATTTACCTCCGATTTTATCTCTGGTACACAATGTTTTTCACGTTTCGATGTTGAGAAAGTATATGCCAGATCCATCTCATGTTTTGAGCCCAGAGGTAGTTCAGCTGGAAGAGAACCTATCTTATGAGGAACAACAGGTCCAGATTCTTGACCACAGGGAGCAAGTGTTATGGAATAAGGTGATTCACCAGGTAAAGGTTTTGTGGAAAAACCACATGATTGAAGAGGCAACATGGGAATATGAAAATGCAATGAGGGATAAGTACCCCCATTTATTCGATAAGTAAATAAATTGCGGGGACGCAATTTTTTAAAGGGGGGAAGGATGTAACATCCCAAGTAATTAATGAATAATATATATGCTTATCTATGTCTATTAATTAATTAGATAGTGTTTTAGAGCCTTAAAATGAAAATAAATACAATCTTAAGCATGGAATACACTAATATTTTTAAAAGATCGTTTTACTGCCTTTTGATGGAAAACCCTTTTTAAATCAATATTTTGACAATTTTAAAATATATATTTTTCAAAATAAACATATTCATTATGATTGGGACATTGAATTTTACATTGGATAATTTTTTGGTATTTTTCTAACAATGTTCATTTTTTAATGAATAGGGAAAAATACTGCATTTTACATCAAAAATACATTTTCATTTAATATAATTATATGGTTAGATTATATTTTTAATTGGTCTTAAAGTGTAATCTGAATATAATTTTACTATTTAATAAAATGGTGGTCATTAGGATTAATTTCACTTTGGAATTGGTCATAAACTAATGCCAAACTTTTCATAGATATTGTTTCAAAAAAACCCGCTATTTGTCATGACATCGGGAATTAATTATTAAATTAATTAATGTAACTTATATGATTTTAATTTTTTAAAATAGACATAATTTTTGAATTCGGAATATCAAATATAGCTTAGGGTTAATTTTTGGTAATTTTCTGAAAAACATCAATTTTTGATGAATAGTGAAACCACTAAGTGGTACTTATAAAAACTGATTTTTCTGTTTAAATGAAATTTTTCCATCATTGTGTTTTGAATTTCAAAAATCCGACATACATGGTTGTCATTAAAAAGTAAAATGTGTATCAATGGGATTAAAATAATTTTTTGGTGAATAGTAACTTATTCAGTTCTTAATCGCGATTAGTGGTAATTAGTGTAGTTTAAGGTAAACATAATGTTTTAAAAGTATGAGATGAGCTTGAAACATGTCCTAACCTCATTGGATGTGTCATGGGCGACCAAGACAAGCCATGGGTCAACTTGGGGACCCCATGGAGCCACTTTGGTTGGGAAATGACATAAATAACTTTTTATTTAATGTTAAAGTAAAAAAGACACAAACATGAGTTATGTTACTAAAACAATTTTTATATGGGGTTATACAAGTCAGATATTTGACTATAAATATTCATTAGAAATATAAAAATATTTCCTACGTCATAGTAGTTTTTTTTACAATTTTTAGACATTAAATAAATTAAATTATTTATGACATCATGATGATGCAGTGATGACCTCATTATTTAACGATTTAAATAAAATGGAAAGTTAATGTAAAATCTAAAACCTACACATGGACAAAACCAATTGTATGAGTGGATTTAGATTCCTTATGACCTTATCATAGAATTATATCAATGTGGGACCTTTTTAATCCAAAACTCATTTTAAAATAAAGTAACTTATCTTTACTTTCCAAGAGTGACCCTCCTCTCCTCTTATAAAAGGCCCCCACCTCTACCTCCTTACCCACTCTCCCAAAGCTTTTGGCTCAGCCAAAACCTACCCATTTTGTCTCTCCACTACCCTCTCTTTGTCATGACGCTAAACTTTGGGCATAGGTCTTCCCAAGGAAGCCTTTGAGCTCAAACCAAAGGGAGTTACCCAATTTTAAGGTAATGTCTTCTTTTGAGTCCTTTTGTTTTATTTTGCTTCTCCAACCCCCTAAACTCTTTTTATTCCTTTCGTTTGTAACAACTCCAGTATCCTCAATATAATAGGATGTTTTTATAATATGGATTCGAGCTACACTTACATACACCTACATCTAATAGTTAATGAACATACTGTTTCCGTGGATGGTGAATTTATGCCTCTCGAAACGATGATTGTTCAACATTCTTTTAACACCTTCAAAGGTGGCCATTAAGATGTCACTATATTTATATATGATATATAATATGTTTATTTTTTCCTTAAGCTTCTGTATTTTTCTTTTTGGTCATACCTTTATGGTTTCCATTATGGGTAAATGCGATATCTTCATTTAAGGAAATGCGGACTACCGCGCCCTCAAAGTGATTTGATTCGTTAAATACCATATGTAGGATGTATAAAGGATGGAACTCTGATATTATATATGATATTATACTGGAATTATAATATACCTTTATATCATTATGATTCCATTCTATAAAATACGAAATAGAAATGAAAGTAGCATTCATGCGTACGTACGGCTTACCGTCTCCTTGAACGGTGCATTTCATTTCTTACCTCTAAATGATTATGTAATATTATAAATGCATGTATATACTAGATATATATGATATATACATAATGATTATAATTCTGGATATAATGGATACATGAACAACATGTAATTATAAAGGGTTTATTTTTGACTCAAGTACCAATGATCGTTAAAACGACCGTTATTAACTTAAATAATTACATAGTGTTCATGACATGGAAATAAGTGATATAAAAGGAATAATGAACTTGAAAAATGTTCTTAAAGAATTAGAAATTAACTCAAGTTTATTATTCAGGACATTAAAGAACGATCGAGTCAAGTCGGACCCGAGGTATGGGACTTCGTCTCAATCTCCTTTCATTGAGGCATATTTTGTTTTATACACAACCTTCTTTTATACGGTGTATAAACCCCTTTGACTTTCACATTTATCTAAAAGGAATCTTTTTTATACGAAGCGTTTTACTAAACCACAAAAGGGAATGTTTTTGTCATACGTATGCGGCAACAACGACTTCTCTGCCGCCGTGACCGTTATTTGAGTTTCGGCTTCCTCTACAATCCATACCTTCTTTTTAAAAGAAAAATAAATACCATGTTTTAATTTTATTTTATTTTGGTATTGAAAATGGTTTTCTTAATGTTTTTATATCAATGTGTTGTATTGAAATCTTGTGATTGAATGGTGGAAATGTTATGTTTCCTTTATGCATGTTTTATGTGATATGATTATGTTGAGGTTCTTGGGCATTATTATGAAGACGGGTGGTTCCGTGATAAACTAAGGGCGGGTGAGCCCGATATAGCTCTCCAATGCATTGGGTAACGCGAAGGAGTGAAACGTTAAGGTTTCTTCGAAGATATTTAGGGAATATACTGTGATGGGTATTCCAAACGTAACCAAGAGGGTTACTCCCTACGTAAGAATGTTATGAATGCCTCAAGTTACCTTTATGTCTAATGATTTCTATGATTTATTCATTATTTGATGAGGTATATTAATGTGCTTATGTTTTATGGGTAAACTATGATCTCATCCTTATGTATATATGTACCCATGTTTCCTTTCCATATTTTTATATCCCTTACTGAGCTTTTTATGCTCATCCCATGTTTTTTTGAAATGTTTTTCACAGGTCAAGGGAAAGGTACATGATATGATGATAGTGTCAAGGAAGTGTCATGAAAGAATCCATTTTTATTTTAAATATGTTTCCATTGATGGGAATGAAGAATACTCTCATTACGTAACCACTTTGTTTATATGTGGAATGTAATGCAAGTTTTATGATCTAATTATCTATAACTCTAAACCCGAAAAGATCCTCAATGTGTAATCTTGTAACAACTCAAGATTAAGTAAGGTTTAAGGCTGGGGCCTTATAGTTGGTATCAAAGGTCGGTTTAGATAAATTTAGGAGTTATAATTCTATTAAATGATTATCTAATTTTTTTTTGAAATGATATAGCATTTGAAGATTACCATGTTGCTCCATCTAAGACATGTTTGTTCAGAATTGTTTTCCGCAGAGGAAACAGGGAAGCAGTGCTAGGAAGGCATACAGAAGGAAATAACCTTCTGAATCAGCATCCTGAGATGGTCGGAATTGGAACTAAACAGTTTGTTGCAGTAATGGCGTAGTTGACTAAAGCGATAAATGGTGGTGGTATCCATACACGAGATCAGCCAGATCAACCGTAGAGGAACATGTCAGTGGTGGAACATTTCATGAGGAAACATCCCCCATCATTCGGAGGATCATATGACCATGTGCTAGCTAAAGGGTGGATTAATGAACTGGAGAAGATTTTTGATGTCATGGGGTGTTCAGACAATCAAAAGGTTAGTCTTGCTATTTACCATTTGGAGGGTGAGTAAGATCAGTGGTGGTCTATAGTTAAAATATCAGGGACGCCGATGAGATTGATGCTCTGGACTGGGAAGAATTCAATGGTATGTTTCTTGAGAAGTATTTTCCTAAGGCTGTTCGACTTAGGATGGAAAAGAAATTCTTGGAATTGAGGCAAGAGGAAGACTCAGTGGCTACCTATGAAGAAATGTTCACTCGATTGGCAAGGTATGCTCCAAATTTTATCAGAGACCTTGATAGTAAAATCAATCATTTTTACTCAGGGTTAAAGATAAAATATCTAAGGGCATTAGCTTCTCGTGAGTTTAAGAGTTATGAAAAGCTTTTTCGATGTGCTGAGAAGGTGGAAATGGAGTTTTCCGATGATCAAGTGTTTTATAACAACCAACAGAAGAAGAGACCAAGGTGGTAGGAGAAAGGTAAAAATTCTTCAAAAAAGTCTGATGGTAAGAAATCTAAGTTTCCAGTTTGTGATAAATGTGGCATAAGGCATGCTGGGGAATGTCTTCTGAATTCTGAAAGTGCTACCGATGTGGTAAGATGGGACATAAGGCTCATGATTGCACTGAAAAGGATCAAAGTGAAGGTAAGACCAAATTTGATTTACAGTTAGTGAAATGTTATAAGTGCAATGAGATGGGTCACTATGCAAATGAGTGTCCGACAAAGAGCTTGAGTGATGGGAAGCAGTTAGACTACAAGCAGAAAGGGGTGGTGAAATCCTTTGCAACTACTTCAGCAGATGTCGGGCCATCAAATGAAGTTTTATCAGGTAGTTTGTTTGTTTTTTTAGATTATTCCAGTGTGTTGTTTGATTCGGGGTCTACACATTCTTTCATCTCTAAAACCTTTTCTAGTAAAATGGGAATACCATCTCAAGAAATGACTCCTGAACTTTTGGTAAAAACACCTGGGGGAAATGTTGAGGCAAAAAGAATTTATAAGAATCTTCCTATCCTTATCTATTGAAAGAACCTACTTGCAAACCTTATTGTTTTACCTCCAGTAGAGTTTGATGTTATCCTGGGTATGGATTGTCTCTCTATTTACCATGCTAAGATTGACTGTAGAACTAATGAAGTTTCTTTTCAGAAAGACTTTCAGTTTGTGTACAAGAATGAATCCTTACTGTTGATAACTTATCAAGATGCCGAGAAACTTGTAAAAGATGGAAATGAATGTTACCTTGAACACATCGTTGAAAATAAAGGAACTGTTGAAATTAATGATGTGCCAGTGGTAAATGAGTATCCCGATGTTTTTCCTGATGAGTTTCCTGGAATAATACCAGATCGGGAAGTTGATTTTACTGTTGACTTAGTTTCTGATGCTAATACAATTTCAAAACCCCCTTATCGAATGGCTCAAATTGAACTTTTTGAGTTGAAGGAGCAATTTCAAGATTTATTAGAGAAAGGTTTCATTCGACCTAGCACATCACCTTGGGGTGCTCCTGTCTTGTTTGTTAAAAAGAAATATGGTTCAATGAGACTTTACATTGATTATAGAGCCTTGAATAATATCACTGTTAAGAACAAATATCATTTGCCTCATATCGATGATTTGTTTGATCAGCTCTAGGGAGCTCAGTATTTTTTAAAGATTGACTTGAGATCGGGGTACCATCAGCTGAAGGTAAAGGAAGAAGATGTTTCGAAGACCGTGTTCCGTACAATATATGGCCATTATGAATTTGTAGTAATGCCTTTTGGGCTAACCAATTCACTTGTTGTATTCATGGACTTAATGAATATAATTTTCCATGAGTTCTTGGATATGTTTGTGGTGGTTTTCATTGATGATATTTTGGTGTTTTCTAAAAGTAAAGAGTAGCATGAAAGAAATCTAAGGGTTATATTACAAACCTTAAAAGAAAATAAACTGTATGGAAAATTCATCAAGTGTGAGTTTTGGTTGCAACAAATTTCTTTCCTTGGTCATATTGTTTCTAAATATGGAATAACTATTGATCCTGCAAAAACAAAAGTTGTGGAAGACTAGCCAAGACCCACAAATGTAACCGAGATTCGTATCTTCCTTGGATTGGGAGGCTATTACCGAAGGTTTGTTAGAAATTTTTCACGATTATCTAGTCCAATGACTAAGCTAACTCAGAAGGGTGTTAAGTTTATCTGGACAAAAGAATTTGATGATTGTTTTCAGGAATTGAAAAGAAGAATGGTGAATGCTCCAGTTTTGGAACAACCTTCCAGGAATGGTGAGTTTGTTATATACGGTGATGCTTCATTGAAAGGACTTGGTTGCGTCCTAATGCAGAATGATCAGGTAATTTCTTATGCTTCACGAAAGTTGAAAACTCATGAGGTAAATTACCCTACACATGATTTGGAATTAGCTGCTGTTGTTTTCGCTTTAAAAATTTGGAGACATCATTTGTATGGAGTAGAGTGTGAAATATATACTAATCACAAAATTTAAAGTATATATTCACTCAGAAAGAGTTAAACATGAGACAGAGGAGATGGCTGAAATTAATCAAGGATTATGATTGTAGAATTCATTACCATCCGAGAAAAGCAAATAAAGTGGCTGATGCTTTGAGTCGAAAAAGTAATGCTTCATTAGCAATGTTGTGTTTGGAACGTGATCCATTGGTTAAGGATTTGATGAACTTTGGAATAGAAGTTGTGGGTGTAGGAAGTTCTTCTGTTTTGTTTCAGGTATCAGTGAGATCATCTCTATCATATAGAATCAAGCAAGAACAGAAGCAAGACAGTGAGTTGCAAGAAATGGTAGAGCTGGTTCAGAAAGGTAAGTTGCCTGAATTCAACATTGATAATGATTGTGTTTTGAGATTTGGGAAGAGATTTTGCGTGCCTTGTGATTCACAGTTGAAAAGAGAGTTGTTATGTGAAGCTCATAGTTCTCCGTTTTCAGTTCATCCTGGCAGTACTAAGAAGTACAGAGATCTGCGGGAGTATTACTGGTGGGATGGAATGAAAAGAGATATTGCTGATTTTACTGTGAAGTGTTTGACATGTCAACAGGTTAAAGCAGAGTGGCAGTTACTGAAAGGGATGCTTCATCCTTTACCAGTGCCAGAGTGGAAATGGGAGAATATATCCCTGGACTTTGTTGTGGGATTACAGAAAACATCTCGAGGTAATAATGCAATCTGGGTTATTGTTGATCGCTTGACTAAATCTGCTTATTTCCTTGATATACGAGATACTTTTTCCCTAGATCAACTTTCCCGTTTGTATCTTAAAGAGATAGTCAGGTTACATGAAGTTCCTCTCTCCATTGTATATGATCGTGATCCCAGGTTCACTTCTAACTTTTGGAAAGGCCTTCAGAAGTCGTTGGGTACTGAATTATATTTTAGTATAGCTTTTCATCCACAATCAGATGGGCAGTTAGAACGAACAATTCAGACATTAGAGGATATGCTATGTTCTTTCTCTATGGATTATCAGGGAAGTTGGGACCAACAACTTTATTTGGTTGAATTTTCATATAATAACAGTTTTCATTCCAATATACAGATGGCACCATTTCAGGAATTATATAGGAAGCGGTGTCGAACTCCAGCATTCTGGGATGAAGTGGGTGAAAGGAAGTTGATGGGACTAGAATTGGTAGAAGAGATGGCAGAAAAAGTTCAACTGATTCAGAAACACATGAGAACAGCTCAGATCAGGCAGAAGAGTTATGCGGACAACAAGAGGAAGGATCTACCTTTCGAGGTAGGTGATCATGTTTTTCTCAAGGTTTCTCATAGGAAAAGTGCGATGAGATTTTGTAAGAAAGGAAAGCTGAGTCCAAGGTTTATTGGACCATATGAAATTCTGGAGAGAGTTGGATCAGTTGCATACCGGGTGGCTTTACCTCCGAGTTTATCTCAGGTACACAATGTTTTTCACGTTTCGATGTTGAGAAAGTATATGCCAGATCCATCTCATGTTTTGAGTCCAGAGCTGGTTCAGCTGGAAGAGAACCTATCTTATGAGGAACAACCGGTCCAGATTCTAGACCATAGGGAGCAAGTGTTACAGAATAAGGGGATTCACCAGGTAATGTTTTTTTTGGAAAGACCACATGATTGAAGAGGCAACATGGGAATATGAAAATGCAATGAGGGATAAGTACCCCCATTTATTCGATAAGTAAATAAATTGCGGGGATGCAATTTTCTAAAGGGGGGAAGGATGTAACATCCCAAGTAAGTAATGAATAATATATATGCTTATCTATGTCTATTAATTAATTAGATAGTGTTTTAGAGGCTTAAAATGAAAATAAATACAATCTTAAGCATGGAATACACTAATATTTTTAAAAGATTGTTTTACTGCCTTTTGATGGAAAACCTTTTTTAAATCAATATTTTGACAATTTTATAATCTATATTTCTCAAATTAAACATATTCATTATGATTGGGACATTGAATTTTACATTGGATAAATTTTTGTATTTTTCTGACAATGTTCATTTTTTAATGAATAGAGAAAAATACTGCATTTTACATCAAAACTGCTTTTTCATTTAATTTAATTATATGGTTAGATTATATTTTTAATTGGTCTTAAAGTGTAATCTGAATATAATTTTACCATTTAATCCAATGGTGGTCATTAGGATTAATTTCACTTTGGAATTGGTCATAAACTAATGCCAAACTTTTCATAGATATTGTTTCAAAAAAACCCGCTATTTGTCATGATAGCGGGAATTAATTATTAAATTAATTAATTAAACTTATATGATTTGAATTTTGTAAAATAGACATCATTTTTGAATTCGGAGTATCAAATATAACTTAGGGTGAATTTTTGGTCATTTTCTGAAAAACTTCAATTTTTGATGAATAGTGAAACCACTAAGTGTTACTTATAAAAACTGATTTTTTCCATTTAAATGAAATTTTTCCATCATTGTGTTTTGAATTTCAAAAATCTGACATACATGGTTGTCATTAAGAAGTAAAATGTGGTTCAATGGGATTAAACTAATTTTTTGGTGAATAGTAACTTATTAAGTTCTTAATCGCGATTAGTGGTAATTAGTGTAGTTTAAGATAAAAATTATGTTTTAATAGTATGAGATGAGATTGACACGTGTCCTACCCTCATTGGATGTGTCATGGCCGACCAAGACAAGACATGGGTTAACTTGGGGACCCCATGGAGCCACTTTGGTTGGGAAATGACATAAATAACTTTTTATTTAATGTTAAAGTAAAAATGACACAAACATGAGTTATGTTACAAAAACAATTTTTATATTGGGTTATAAAAGTGAGATATTTGACTATAAATATTAATTATAAAGAAAAAAATATTTCATACATCATAGTATTTTTTTTATAATTTTTATACATTAAATAAATTAAATTATTTATGACATCATGGTGATGTAGTGATGACCTCATTATTTAACGATTTAAATAAAATAAACAGTTAATGTAAAATATAAAACCTACACATGGCCAAAACCAATTGGATGAGTGTATTTAGAACCCTTATAACCTTATCATCTAATTATATCAATGTGGGACCTTTTAAATCCGAAGCTCATTTTAAAATAAATTAACTTATCTTTACTTTCCAAGAGTGCCCCTCCTCTCCTCTTATAAAAGGCCCCCACCTCTACCTCCTTACCCACACTCCCAAACCCTTTGGCTCGGCCAACCCCTGCCCATTTGGTCTCTCCACTTCCCTCTATAACTCATTGAAGCCTCACTTTGGGCAGAAGTCTTTCCAAGGAAGCCTTTGAGCTCAAACCAAAGGGAGTTACCCGATTTTAAGGTAATGTCTTCTTTTGAGTCCTTTTGTTTTATTTTGCTTCTCCAACCCCCTAAATTCTTTTTATTCCTTTCTTTTGTAACAACTCCTGTATCCTCAATATACCAGGATGTTGTAATAATATGGATTCGAGCTACACTTACACACACCTACATCTAATGGTTAACGAACATACTGTTTCCGTGGATGGTGAATTTATGCCTCTCGAAACGATGATTGTTCAACATTCTTTTAACACCTTAAAAGGTGGCCATTAAGATGAAACTATATTTATATATGATATATAATATGTTTATGTTTTCCTTAAGCTTATGTATTTTTCTTTTTGGTCATACCATTATGGTTTCCATTATGGGTAAACGCGATATCTTCATTTAAGGAAGTGCGAACTACCGCCCCCTCAAAGTGATTTGATTCATTAAATACCATATGTGGGACGTATAAAGGATGGAACTCTGATATTATATATGATATTATACTGGAATTATAATATACCTTTGTATCATTATGATTCCATTCTATAAAATATGAAATAGAAATGAAAGTAGCGTTTATGCGTACGTACGGCTTACCGTCTCCATGAACGGTGCATTTCATTTCTTACCTCTAAATGATTATGTAACATTATAAATGCATGTATATACTGGATATATATGATATATACATAATGATTATAATTATGGATATAATGGATACATGAACAACATGTAATTATAAATGGTTTATTTTTGACTCAAGTACCAATGATCATTAAAACGACCGTTATTAACTTAAATAATTACATAGTGTTCATGACATGTAAATAAGTGATATAAAAGGAATAATGAACTTGAAAAATGTTCTTAAGGAATTAGAAATTAACTCAAGTTTATTATTCAGGACATTAAAGAACGATCGAGTCAAGTCGGACCCGAGGTATGGGACTTCGTCTCAATCTCCTTTCATTGAGGCATATTTTGTTTTATACACAACCTTCTTTTATACGGTGTATAAACCCCTTTGACTTTTACGTTTATCCAAAAGGAATCTTTTTTATACGAAGCGTTTTACTAAACAAAAAAAGTGAATGTTTTTGTCGTACGTATTCAGCGACAACGACTTCTCCGCCGCCGTGACCGTTATTTGAGTTTCGGCTTCCTCTACAAGCCATACCTTTTTTTAAAAGAAAAATAAATACCATGTTTTAATTTTCTTTTATTTTGGTATTGAAAATGGTTTTCATAATGTTTTTATATAAATGTGTTTTATTGATATCTTGTGATTGAAAGGTGGAAATGTTATGTTTCCTTTATGCATGTTTTATGTGATACGATTATGTTGAGGTTCTTTGGCATTATTATGAAGACGGGTGGTTCCGTGATAAACTAAGGGCGGGTGAGCCCGATATAGCTCTCCAATGCATTGGGTAACGCAAAGGAGTGAAATTTTCAGGTTTCTCTGAAGAGATTTAGGGAATATACTATGATGGGTATTCCAAACGTAACCAAGAGGGTTACTCCCTACGTAAGAATGTTATGAATGCCTCAAGTTACCTTTATGTCTTATGATTTCTATGATTTATTCATGATTTGATGAGGTGTGTTAAAGGGATTATGTTTTATGGGTAAAGTATGATCTCATCCTTATGTATATATGTACCCATGTTTCATTTCATATTTTTATATCCCTTACTATGCTTTTTTTGCTCATCCCATGTTTTTTTTGAAATGTTTTTCACAGGTCACGGGAAAGGTACATGATATGATGATAGTGTCAAGGAAGTGTCAAGAAAGAATCCATGTTTATTATAAATATGTTTCCAATGATGTGAATGAATAATACTATCTTTATGTAACCACCTTGTTTATATGTGGAATGTAATGCATGTTTTATGATCTAATTCTATAAAACTCTAAACCCGAAAAGATCCTCAATGTGTAATCTTGTAATAACTCAAGATTAAATAAGGTTTAAGGTTGGGGCCTTATATGGTACATTTCTAATGATTCATGACCACTTATTACATGTTTTCAAGAATGATTAACATAATTTTTTATAATATATTCTTAATCTGTCATTAATTTCCATGAATTATTTAAATTATTTTCGTTCCTGGATAAAATTATGATATACCCTTTTTTATTCCATAGGACATGATTAAATAACCAATTTATATTAATGGTTAACCATTCTTTTTATTACCTATGATTGATTTATTAATATAGAAAACATATAAATGCACATGTTATGATGGGTAAACCCATATTGAACTCTAATTAATTGTTTAATGTCTTTTATGAGGATATGTTATGCGATTAAAGAGTAAACATAATCCCTAATTGTAAATTTTCTACCATGTGATATTATCTTAGAAGTTATACTTGACTCATGTTTATCTCATTAAGATGTTTCATTCACATATCTATATTTATATGATTTTATGATTAAAATTTTTATATATAATACCTACTTATTTTTTTATGATCCATTCATTTTATGTTATCAATTTATGTATCATGACACATGTTTTATGCTTCATTCTAATTTTTATTTACTTATTGGGATTTTAGCTCATTTATTTTATCTATGTATTCCACATGCTATCTTAAATATATTTATGAGCTAAATGGGAGTTGGGAGATCATTATGGGGGATAATAAAAATATGAACTATTCTAGTTTCATGTTTTCTAATTATGGACCTAGTATTAGAGATACACAATTCTTTTCAATAATTGTTCATTATTTGAGGGATAATTATTATTAAAATAATGTAAAATTAAATTTAAAATACTTTGCTCACTGTAGATTGTATCATAGGATTGTCTATTTATTCACTAGGATTGGGACTATAACACATTAGTATAACCCTAAGGATAATTCTATCATCATGGATAACCAAATTGGAATCGTAGAGAATCATATGTGAAATAAAATATTAATTTATAAGTTTTTTTATAACTTCATAGCTTCCTTTTCATATTATCATTAAATAAGTATTATAGACCCCTTAATTTTATTTTATCATTTTAGTTAATGGATAGAAATATGAGAACCCATTCTATAAGCCAATGTGATTGGAAACATGATGAATTATCTAATGATATTCCAAACGTCATAATAATAGGAGATTATAAATTCAGGAATGTAATGGATGAAAAATCTAAAGTTATGAATAATAACTTTAATGATTTGGAACTCCCTCCTTATCCTAAGAAAGATCATATTGTGGTCAACTCCTTTATGTGAAAATGGTATCCTGCATTTAGTAAATCTTTTAACCCGCCACATTATGGAATAATGGATTAACTCAATTGAGAAGATATTCTCTTCCCTCAATTGTTTTGAAGAAGTAAAAGTTATGATAGAATTCTATCTTTTTAATGGGGAAGCTTATTAGTGGTCAACAATGTAACATCCCTATATTTTGTGAATTATTTTTTTCAAAATAATTTAATTTTATTGATATTTTTAATTTCACACAACATTGAAAATAGTATATTTTATATTGAAGTACTATTTTTGTATTGATTTATATGAAATATCTAGTTTATAATTCACTACATGCAACATTAACATTATCTTTCTCTATAGAAAACATTGATGATAACTTGCATTATACGCAACAATGAATTTCTAAAATGGGTTATGTGATACGCAGGACCGAATAATTTTAATGATATATTATAAAACAATAATTTAGTATATCCTTTCTATTAAATTATTAGTTATTAAAATTTTTAACTAACTTATTAAAATATATGGTTTACACTAATAAAATAAATCCATTTTTACAACTTATTATTAATTAAAATGAAAACCTATTGAATATAATGAAAAATATTATTTTTTTTACACCCATAAAGTAGTTTTACAGTAATAAATTAAATGTGTTTAAATTATTGAGTGATATTAAAGTTATATAAGTATTATATATTAAATAAAATATTTTTTATATTCATCCAATATTTCTTATGGGATTAATATAGAAACACATCCAATTTTATACATATAATAATATATTTTTATTAAGTCATTTTTACCACCATTTAATGTTAAACCAATTTTAAATCCAATAATTGGATGATTTATGGAATATGTATCTTTAAATAAACTTTATCTTTTAAATATTAACATTATACTTGGGTTAAGGAATTTTTTTTATTTTTATATGATGTTTAATTTTTTAGTAATGAAAAATACTGAAATTTAATTCAATTTTTTTTCATCTTACTTATTTATAAAGAAAATATATTTTTTGAATTTTTTTAAAAGTTCAATTATATAATATACTCGTCAATTAATCTAGATTATCTCATTTCACTAAATTTCACATTGAAATTGTCTATAAAAACACAGAAAGCTTTTCAAGGTTTTAACATTAAAAACATGCTTTATCATCTCATATGCATGATAAAATTTAAATTTATTTCTAAAAATTATTTGATTGTAATTTTGAAAAATGGATTAAATATTAGGAATAAGAATAATTTATAATATATAATAACATAAAATTATTTTTTCCAAAAATATATTAGTGAAATTTATTAAAATTAATTAAATATGTTAAAGAAAAATTAAGCATAACGAGGGACTAAACATTAAACTTAAGGGCCAAAATTAGAGATACACATGTAGAATATAATTTATTAGGAAATATTTCGTCATTAAGCCCTAAATTATTTTGTTTTATTAGATTTATTATGACTTTTTTAGGTAGAAAGGAAGGGAAAGGTTTGTCTTATTTGGGATACTCTGGTGATGAATTTACCTTTTGAAACAACCAAAAGGGATCTCTCTGCTCATGGAGTCGTCTGGATAGATGCTTGGACAATATGGAAGCCATCTTTTAGTTTTGTACCTCTAATTTGTGTCTTCTGGTCTGAGTTATATGTGATCACTCACCCCTTTTTCAGAGGAAAGCTAGTAGAGACTTCAAACTGTTCATGGCTAGGAAAGGTTTGTGTTATTTGGGATACTCTGGTGATGATTTTACCTAGTGCAACAACAAAAAGGGATCTCACCGCTTGTGGAGTCATCTGGATAAATGCTTGGCCAATATGGAAGTCATCTCTCAGTTTTCTACCTCTAATGTGTGTCATCTGGTCCGAGGTGTATCTGATCATTCCCCCTATTTGGTTTTAATTTCTTCTGGTCAGGACCATTGAGAAAGGTTATTCTTCCAGCAACAATGGGTGACCAAGCCGGGAAATCAGGAGTTGGTTCGTTATATTTGTAATTCTCCTGGGTTGGTTAACTACTAGCTATCCCTTCATGATAAACTGAGGCATCTAAAGGTCCGTCTTCCCTCATGGGAAAAAGACTTTCCTTGGCTTGATATCAAGAATGAGAGAGCCCTTCAGGAGGTTGAAAGTCTGGAATTGTGTCTGGAAGAAGCTTGGGAGGATCATTCTTTTGAAGAAATTTCTAACAGAAAGGAATCTCTTATTGTTTTTCTTCTGGCTGAGGAACGGAAGGCCAAGGAAGCATCAAGAATCAGATGGCTCAAAGAAGGGGATAGAAATACTCCATTTTTTCATGCATTCATTAAAGAAGGGAAGAGACCTATCAATCCAAATATTCTTCTGGAATATGGATCTCACATGGAGGACCGAGATGTTGTGGGATGCATGGACCACTCTTATTTTAAGAATCATTTGGCTGGAACTAGTGTTCATATGCCCAGCGGGTACCCAAGAAGGGACAATAGCTTCTTTGATGTTATTCCCAATTGTGTCTCTGCTCAGGAAAATGAGAGGTTATGTTCATTACCAGATGAAAAGGAAATCTTCAATGCCATGATGAACCTTCATCTGGACAGTGCTCTGGGCCCTGATGGTTTCCCTGGATCCTTCTATAGGGGATATTGGGAGGTGACGAAAGTGGATATAATTGCTGGGATCGAAGATTTTTTTAGGGTAGGTAGTCTGTCGAGAGTTTCTAGTGCCACCACCATGGTCCTTATTCCGAAAACAAGGAATACCTCCTCTATCATGCAATATCATCTGGTGAGCTTGTGCAACTTCACGTACAATGTCCTTTCTAGTGTGATTAATACGAGATTGTACATGTTTCTTCCTCAATGGATCTCCATAGAGCAGCATGGCTTTATGATAGGTCATTCTACCCATGGTTACATTGCCCTTGCACAAAAACATATAAGGGACACCAACTTCAAAACTCGCGGATGAAATGTAGCTATCAAGTTGGATATGAATAAATCATATGATCGTGTGGAGTGGGGCATCATCAATAAGGTGCTGGGGAGTATGGGCTTCTCTTCCAGGAATATTGATCTTCTTTTTAGATGTTTCAGCTCTCCGTGGATGGAGGTTTCTTTTCTGGGGAAGTCCTATGGTTTCATTAAGTCCTCCTGTGGCCTCTGGCAAGGTAATCCTTTGTCTCCTAGTATCTTCACTCTCACTCAGAAGGTTTTGAGCAGGCTCATTTTTGGAAGCATCAATAATGGTTATATTCTTGCATACCGAAAAAGTATGAGGGCTACACCCATTTCCCATATTATGGTTTTTGATGATACCCTAGTCTCTATTAATGCTGGGAAAAAGTCTATTTGTGGTTTGAACATGCTTCTTGAGGAGTACTACCATTTGAGTGGTTAACATATCAATAAAGAGAAAAACATCTTTTTCATTTCAAACAAATGCTCTCCAAATCGGATATCGGATATTCCGAATAACCTTACCATGCAAAGAGGATGTTTTCCTATGAACTACCTTGGAGCTCCAATTTTCCCCGTTTGAGTTTGGATTCATGACTTTGACGTCCTCACCAGCAGGATATCAGATCACATCCTTAACTGAAAAAATATGTACTTATGCTTTGGTGGACGCATCTCTCTCATTAATAGTGTGATTTTGGCCACTCCAGTTCATGCCATGTCTATAGTTATGGCCCCAAAGGGTGTGATCCCCAGCATTAAAAAACATCTGGATTGATTTATCTTGGATCCACTTGTGGAAATGAAAAAACGTTGGGCCTCTTGGAATAATATGGCATGTCCTGCTAGTGAAGGTGGGATTAATGTACGTAGTTTGGTTGACCCTATCGGCAGCATGCAGGCTAAACTAGCCTGGGAAATTGTGGACCAGAGTACTCTGTGGGGGAAAAATATGCATCCTATGGCTTGAAGTTGCTCCTCAATGGAAGGAAGGGGTTCCTTGGTTTGGCCAAATCTTTCAAAACTAGTTTCAGAGCTTACCTGTCACTCGTAATGGATTATTGGAAGGGGTGACATTTCCTTCTGGCACCAAATCTAGGCGGGGAGAGTACTGGGTTTTCTAGGATGTCTGACTCCTTCAATATCCTTTAGGGAAGCTATTTTGTACCTGGGTTTTATTAGAACAGTGTTGGATGAGGAATAGAAGGCCCTTTTCAAATTGATTGATGTTTCCCAGGAACCTGACCGATGTGTATTCACTCCTTCATCTTCAGGAGCCTTTTCTGCTTGAGATTTTCATCGTGCAAGGAGATATTCTATAATTTTGGATGAATGGAATCAGTTGATGTGGATCAATGCAGTGCCTTCTAAATACAATTTCTTCATGTGGATAATTAGGCATCTTTCAATTCCCACTAACGATAACATTAAGCATTGTTGTATACCACTTATCTCACAGTGTTCTTGCTACACAGCTTTGAAGGTGGATTAGACTCATCATCTTTTCATTTCGAGTGAGTGGGGGGAGGCGGTCTGGGGTTTCTTTGGGGATTTCATAGGATAGTTCGATGGTTCCCTAGGGACCCTCCCATTTTTTGGACAACTGGTTTCAAGGATTGTGAGAGATAGGTATGGAGAAGTAGGCATGTGTGCTGCTTCATCAGACTTGGTGCTGGTCGATTTGGCAAGATAGGAACAAATTCAGATTTGAGGGGATTTGCAGTTCAGGGAAGACCATCATTGGCAAGAAAAAATGTTTACTCTTGGATATGTTTTTTCTTCTATGTAGCTGGTGGTGGGCTCCCTCCTTCAACTAGTTATTTTCCAGCCATCAGAATGCACAGTCGGGTGCTGAAATCGACAGAGGGGCCTGGGTTTGTTGCTCTCCCCGCACTGGGGGCATCAAAATAAACATTGATGGGGCCTGTTCAATAGGTGTTCTGTGAGGAGGTGGGGTGGTTAGGGACTCACGGGGCTCAATCCTCTTGGCCTTCTCCTCTCGGTTAGGCCATGGTTCCTCTATTCAGGCGAAAGTTAAGGCGATGCTCACGAGTATTACCCATTGTTTTTTGCGGGGTCTTGATATTATTGAGGCAGAAATAGATTCTAAAATTCTTCACGATGCCCTTAATGATTTATGCCCTCCTCCATGGTCAATTTTTTACATTATCAGAAATTGTAAACGAATTCTCTCTGATAGAACTAAAAAATTCCATTCCTGGCGTGAGGGTATCCATGTGGTGGACCACCTTTCTTCTTTAGATGTTCTTGGATCTAACCCAATACTCTTGCATGATTTTTTCTACTTTGAAGCCCAAAGTAGTCTATTTGATCAGAGGGGATGCCCTTGGGGTAAATTATTTTAGATCTCCTTAGGTTTTTTCTTCTAGTTTCTTTTTTGTATGTTTGTATGTTTTTTTTTCTTCTCAATAAAAAAATAACTTTGATGATGACTAGGTAGAAACATGGTTACACCTATCTTGTTTTCAAAAATTCCATATGTGTCCCCTCCCTTCCCTATAATAGTCCAACAGATATAACACTTTGTCACACCTCTCAAAACAATTAGGATAGGGAAATATTACCAATAAAATAAAGAATATTCCTTTCATCCCCATCGAAGACTTCCTTTTAGAATAAATAAATTTAAGGAGTCCCATTTGTAAAAACCAAATAGAGTTACCCAAAGAAGCGGTAACATCCCTCCTCAAGCTCTTTTCATTTATTTTCCATTCTTCACTCCCTGAATGAATCTTAATAAATATTTTTTTAACAAAACCTATATCCAAAATATGATAGGATGTTTTAATTACAATTGTTCTACCTACACTTATAACACATCCATCTAATTGGTAATGAATAAAATATTTAAAAGTACAGTGATCAACTGCCTCACGAAATGAGGTTTGTTCATTTTTCCTTCATCGCCTATCATGGGGAACATTATGATGGATAAATATTTTAATTGATGATATGTATGAAAATTATAATGTATTAATATTCATTAATTTTAATTTATAACATACCTCCATTATTTCTATCTTGAATAAATTTTATAATTTCCTTTGAGATATTGTGGACTTCCGCCCCCTCAAAACAATGTGATTAGATCACATAATACATGGAATATATTAAGGACGTGTTTAGTAAAAATATATTATATATATGAAATAATAATGACACTATAATATTAATATATACAAGTATAAATACCTTTCATTTTGTTTATTAATTTCAATATGATAATAAAACTTAAACAACATTAATGCGTATGTACGAACTACATTCTCTATGAATGATGTATACCATTTTCATAATTTCATATTATATAGATTATTATAATAAATATATAATTTTTTTAAAGGATATATATATAATTCATTAAATCATTAAATCATTATATAATTATAAGGACCAAAGATACAACAAATTATGACACGTTCGAAGAACGATGTTAATATTAACCAAAGTGAAAACTTAACACACAAATGTTAATAAGTGAGTAATATAAACTAATAATAAAACCATATATTATATTATAATTAATAATATGATTATTTTATATATGTATATTAATCATATATGAATTATACAGGAGGTTTGAATGAGTACGATGAGAGACAATACACAAGGTATGGAATTTCATCTCAATGTTTATTTCCATGAGATACATTCCTTATTCACCACTTACCTAATTAGAGTGGTGTATATAGTAACCAATAACTTATTAAAATCCTATAATAATTAATGTTTTGGGTTTCTAAATATCCATTTTTAGTATTTATCTCTTGGGTTTTATGTTTCAAAAGTTACCTAATCGGTAATATATTTTTGTCTCAATTTTCATTATTTTAGATTTAGGTTTTTTTATGCACCAAAATTATTTATTAGTGGTGTATTTGAAATTTTATATAATTAATATCCATATTTTAATAAAATTTTATGCTTCATGTAATTTTTTTTTCTTACATGGAGATTATTATTTAAAATTACCATGTAGTAATATTTTATTTAAGCAATCTCATCATTTGTGAGGATTGCTTACGATTATGCATTCATTGATGAAATATTATATCCATATCTCAAGAACATTCATGGTATTTATTATCAGCTATTTATGTTACACCCCAACCTTCCATGGTGCATTTCCCTTTGAATAATACAGTATCTTGTGTTGTATGCAACTTGGAGTTCTAACACAACACGACCAATCAAACTATCCGTTATGAATAGCAATACCAATTTTTTGAAATTTTATATATTTTATTTTCCAAAATTTACCTCATTTTTATATTCATATTATTTTAATTAGATTAAGGTGATTTTTTTTTGTATTTTTCTGAAAACATTCAATTTGTGATGAATAGTGAAAACCAATGCGTTATTGTTTATAACCGAATTTTTATTATAAAATTAATTATTTTATTAATATTTATATCAGGTGAAAATAGATAAATAATACCTATATATGTTTAATTTAATTCATTGGATTAATTTTATAATAATATTAAATATATAATATTTTATTGGGATTTTAACCTCTTTTACCAACCTTCTTGGAGGATTTTTAAATTTATAAAAAACATTATTTTACTGATTCTATGTGTTCAATTTCAAAAATCTGAGAGACAAGATTGATATAATTATGTAAATTGTGGTTTGATAAGATGAAATTTTTTTTGTGAATAGCATCTTTTGACTTTTATTTACAACGGTTAAAAATAAATATGGTAATTAAAGGTAAAAATGATATTATACTAACCCTAACACATGTCCAAATTCTATTGGATAATGGGAACCTTAAGAATAAAATATGACCCTTTTGGTCCACTTGGATTAGATTAGGGCATTTATTATTATTTTATTTAAAGAAGAGTTAAAAGTGTTCAATTGAATTTTTAATAACTAAACTTTTTTTAATATTGGGATATACATAAGATAAATTATACTATAAATATTAATTATGAAGCTATAAATATTTCATTAAAAATGGTATTTTATTTTTAATTTATATACATTAAAAAAATAAATATATTTATGAATCAAGGATGATGCAATAATTACCTTATCAGTGAGATATTAAAATAATTGATATTATAAATGTCCAAATAAATGAAAATTGATAATTTCGGAGAATTACACTAATTTTATAGTCTAATATGAAATTTTAGGGTTGATTAAATAAAATTTATTCGATTTGATAATGTCATTAGGATTTCAAAAAAAAATAATAAATAGTGTCAAAATTGACATAATTGAGTTTTTAAAAACTAATACTATATTATTAATTGATATAATATTCTTAAAAATATATGTTTCAGCCAAAGGACATAAATAATGTTATATTTATCAATAATTAACCTCTTAGTGTTCGATTGGAAGTTTATAGTATGTTTATTAACAATATAATATAAAAATACATAGAGAAATGATAAATGTCAAACTATTTAAATAAGAGTAAAATCTACATGATAAGGTTCATATGATGACCATATCCGGTCTAAAACCTCCTGGTTAAGAGGTTATCCACCCATACCCACCTTATCCTTTAAATAAATCATTTTGTAGCCATTATAAACCGAATATGATAGTATTATAAAATAATATTTCAATCTTTTACTAAAGTCACCCTCACCTCTCTTATAAAAGGGCACTTCAACTTCTCTAAAAATCACACCTCAAAATCCATTCCCCTTATCCAAACACTACTCAACTATCCTCTCAACTATCCTTAATTCTACCTAGAGTCCTTACATTGATCATAAAGCCGACCTAAGGATCCCTTTTGATCAACTCAATAGGAAACACCAGAAGTAGAGGTAATAATTTCACCACCTCTTTCAAAGTTCATTTCTTCTTCCACGTCCTCTTTCATTGTATTTCCGTACCAAATTAATAACACCAGTACCTTCTATATACTTTTATGTTTTTATAAACATGGTACAATCATATTCATTATTATATCCATCCAATGAATGAGATGTCACCATATGTGTGTACGTACGACTTACTGTCTCCATGGCGTGGTGTAGTTTGTTATTCAAACACATCATTATTTTGATGGTTATTATAATTCTTATAACTAATGTAAATAATAAATATAACATTTTAATTATTTATTATATATGATATACCATGCAATTACATATGATTTCACCATCAATATAATGATATTGTCTCTCGTACGTTTGTATGGATTACAGTCTACACAAACGCGATGAGATTCATTCACCATCATAATCATCTAAGAATAATTTTCATTTTATGATTAAACAAATTTATAAAATAATATCATTATTGATATATATCAAATACATACTATCCTTATCAATCATGGCTTATGTAACAAAACATATAAAGGAAAACGAATCAATTAACACCTGAAACGATGATACTACTAAAATATTAATAACAATGAAATATTAGAAAATCGTATATGATATCATATTTATGTATGAGGATCTTGTATAACTTATTTAAAATTATTTTAACTACTATAAAAGAGGTTAAGGAACACTTGACCAAGGAAAATTACAAGGTAAAGGTTAATTTTACAATCTCTTTATTTATCTGAGGATGTTTATACATAAGTATCTACTGGGACTTATTAATAATCCACATCATTGTTTCTTAAAAATTGTATTTAAACACATTTTAGATATTTCCTAGAAAATGTTATAAATTCATTTATACACTTTTTTGACTTTTTTAATAGAATATTTCTGTCATTTTCCAAACATGGTCCTTTACGTCCAATTTAACAAAATTAAGTAAATAATGTTTTTTTAACATATAAAGAGGGGAGGCTATTTTCCGCCTTTATAATGACTTAAAAGCCTCCCTTACAATCTTATATTAATATTTACAAAATAAATTTTTTATTTTATAATTATGTTAATTAAAATTGGATTCAAAATAGGAAGTGGAATTTCAATCAAATAGTTTTCATTTCATCTATGTCAGCATCCTTTGATGTACATTAAACTTGTTTAAAGTTTATTTGTTATGATACAAATATTATATATTGTATTGAAGGATTTTTTATATGTTAATGTGGATGTGTTATTTTTATACCATTCATTTTTTATGGGTAAAGTATTGGAGTTTTTTAGGCTAGTTTTAATACGAATGTTTATGTTATGTTTAAACCTTTTCATATGAGGAATGCATTGGACATAGTATGTGATGGGTGGAACCCTCTATAGATCCTTGATGAATTGGTTGGTCTCATGAGACAAAATAGTGTCTGAGAACAAGGCTCTAACAATATCTTATTTTTTGTCTTGCACGAGCCCTTGACGATGTGGTTATGATGTCTGACATTATGCATTCCATCATTATGAAATTGGCTATTGAAATTGAATCTGATTATTAGACTAGTAAAATATCAATGTGAATAAGTAAATGGAATTATTTTATTAAAATTTTCCATATTATGAAAATTTTTATGTTTAAAAGGCTTATGTTTTATTCTCATACATTTCCTTAAATGTGTGTGATTATTTATGAATGTTTCGGCTATATTGTTATCCTTACTGAGCATCTGAGCTCACCTCATTCTATTTTTTATTTTTACAAGAGAGGAATTATTTTATTTTTGACCGAGAGGGATAGGCTATGGAATATAAGTGTGTCCAAAGGGGAAAAAAGTTTTTTTTCTTTATTTCATTATGTAATGTAAAATTTACGTATGTATCTAGTACTTCCAAGGGTACAAAACTGATTGATCTTTCGTAATATGATCTCATGTTATCATTCCAATGTTATGTAATAAATAATGCACCGACTCTGGGTGACTGGGGTTGGGGCATTACAATTGGTATTTGATGATTTTTATTACTAACCATGGAAGCATGATTTATAAGAACACTGATTATAGAACATTAACCTAATATAGACTTTGAGGATTAGTAAAGTAGAACTTACTAGAATGTTTGTAATGTAGAGAGTTTGTGAGTGTTATAAGAAATACATCCCTATCTAGATATGAGTAGGTAGAGGCGGCTCTGGAAGAGATGTACATAGAAGTGAAAACACCAACAAGGAGTTTTGTGCTGGACCCGGGGTATCCTAGTATACGACAACGAGCCTTGCTACACTCTTGGTTATGATACTCCCAGAGGACATTCTTAGGATAAGTCATATTTTATTTACAAACAATTATGAAAGATTTATGAGTATATACCTCCTCAATGAAATGTTTTTTAGGATTATAGATTATATCCATAAACTATCCAATTTATGTTAAGTGTTTTACAATTTTGGAATTATGTATTGTGATTCACAATCAAATGTAGTATATGCCATTTTACAGAAATGGTGCCTAGTGGAAGTATTGGAAACCATATCAACTCACATAATCCATGTAGGTATATCCATCCTACTCAAGATAATTATAGTGGAGCTGGGGATGCAATTCGTGCTTATTAACTTATCACCATACTAGGACAACTCAGTCAGGTTATGAATAATAACCTTACCCATATAGATCACCCTGAACCAAAACATGAAGGATCAATGTTATAAATTTTCATGGGGCTTCAACCAAGAACATTAAATGGGACTACAAATCCATTTGTAGGTGAACAATGGATCAGTTACATAGAGAAAATATTTCATGCTCTGGGGAGTGGCGAAATGGAAAATGTTTTCATGGCAGTTTATCACCTCATGGGTGATGTATATCAATGGTGATCCTTAATTCAAAACAAAAAGGAAGATGAATAAGTATAAAATATGGAATCAAGGGAGTTAAATGAAATTTTTTTCGAAAAATACTTTCCTCGTGACCATCGAGTAGATATGGAAAGACAATTTCTGAGTCTGAGGAAAAAGGAAGATGTGAATGTCATAAAGTATGAGGCTAACATTACAAGGTTGGCAAGGCATACAACATATTATATACGTTACCCAAGAAGTAATATTGATCGATTTGTTAATGGGTTAATACCATTTATTATTTGAGCATTATTCTCACAATCCTTTTCCTCATACTATGAAATAGTCTAATATCCTATCAATAAAAAAGATGAATTCTATGAGTCTTACGTCTTTAAAGAAAATAAATAGAAGAAGAGATCTGTTGAACACTCTGGAAATAGAAATAAGGGGAAGAATGGAAAAGTTGAACATCAATCCTACAATAAATGTGGGAAGAAACACCCTGGCACATGCTTGAAGGGAATGGGAGTCTATTATTAGTGTGGTGAAAAAGGCAACCATGCTCATGATTACAAGGGAAAAAAAGAGGTTATAATTTTTGAATGATACAATTATAGAGAAATGGTGCATTATGAAAATGAATTTCATAATCCCCATGTAAAATTACCTTATAAAATGTCAAGGGAGTAAGTCCAGGCTTATACGATCTCTACTTCTAGGGTTGAATCTCTGAAATATATGGTGGAATGTAATTTAATGGTTTCCTCAAAATTATCCAATGCTTTATTTGATTCTGGATCATCACATTATTTCATATCTTCCTAGTATACTATAAAATTTAGATATTTCCAATTTTATCTAATAAGGGATTTATTTGTCCAAACTTCTAAGGGAATAATCATTGCAACAATGGTTTATGAATTAGTTACCATTAGGGCATATAAAGAGTATTTATCTGTAGATATCATCGTCAAACCCATGACTGAATTTGATATAATCTTCATAATGGATTGTATTTCATACCATGATACAAAAATTTATTTTAAGAAGAAGGAGGTTAAATTTTTTTATGATGATATGGAATACCATATCTTAAGAAAATAAATGTCACCGCATGATCCTTATCTAGATCCACATGTAGTTGCTCTACAAAATTAAATTATTATTGATGAATATAATGAAATAACTATGGGTGTGGAAAGGAATGTTCAAATATAGGATGTACATATTTTGTAAGAATATGTTGATGTGTCTTCAGAGGATTTCCCTAGAGATCCTCTAGAACAAGAAATTGAGTTTTCCATTGATTTAATTCATGGTTCAAGGCCCATATCATAGACACCTTATCGAATGGCAACTGTGGAATTAGTGGAGGTAAAGAAACAATTATAAGAATTGAGTAATAAAGAAATTTATTCTCCCTGGTGTTTCTGCATGGGGATCCTCTTTTCTTGTTTAAGAATAAAGATGGGTCTATGAGTTTTTGTATTGAATACATGAAGATCCATGCTATTAAAATAAAGAACATGTATCCCCAACATCGCATTAATGATTTATTTTACCAACATCATGGATATCACTATTTTTAAAATATTAACCATCAATTCGGATATCATCAGATGTGTATGAAGAAGGAAGAGATTCCAAAATATCATTTTGACCCATGTACGAGCATTACAAGCTTACAGTAATGCCTTTTGGGCTGACTAATGCAGCCTTATTTTTCATGGATCTAATGAATAGAGTTTTTATGGAATTTTTTGTTGATTTTGTAGTGGTATTTATTGATTATTTCTTGGTTTAGTCAAAAATCTATGAAGATCATGAAAATCAATTGTGCACTATTCTAAAAACACGTAGAAGGAATGAATTACATAGGATTTTTATCAAGTGTGAATTCTAGCTTCATGAGATTTCTTTTCATGGCCATATTGTCTGTATGGATGGAATCTTTGTTGATCATTCAAAGACCAAGGTAATAAAATAATGGTTAGCACTGAAAAGTAAAACTATTTTATGCAGTTTTATTGGTTTAGAAGGTTATTATCATCTCTCCATCCATAATTTTTTATGATTTTCTAACCCATAAACCAATCTCACGAGTAAAGGAGTTAAATTTGATTGAAAAAATGTGTGTGAATAATGTTTTCAAGAATTTAAGAGATGATTATTAAATGATCCTATCTTGACACTACCATTGGGGATTGATGTGTTAGTTATTTACAGTGATTCTTCAATGAAAATTCTAGATGGTTTCCTTAGGCGGAATGATAGTGTTATTTCCTGTGCATCACGACAGGTAAAAATTAATGAACAAAACTTTCCAACTCATGATCTAGATTTATCAGTTGTAATAATTACTTTAATTATATGGAGACACTATCTCTATGGGGAAAATGTGACATATATACCGATCATAGGATTCTGAAGTATAATTTCTCATAGAGATAATTCAACTTGAGGCAAAGATTATGGATTCAACTACTCAAGGATTGTGATTGAACTATACACTACCACTCGGGGAAGGCAAATAAGGTTGTAGATGCTCTATGAAGATAGGAGTTTGATGTTTTGAACAATATGAGAGTTGAAAGGGATCCTATGTTCATTGATCAATTAATGATGGATATTGGAATAATCAGGGAAGGTGAATTATCAATACTTTTTCTAATGGTAGATTAACCTTCATTACTAGAAAGGATAAAATGTTCTCAGATTGATGATGAGGAGTTTCAAAAGAATATTAAATCTATAAATGATGGGAGATTGATTGAATTAGTATATGAAGATGTGATTTTGAAATTTGGGATGATACTTTGTGTTCCGGACATACCTGATCTAAAAAGGGAATTGTTGGATGATTCTCATAGCTCCAAATTCTCTATTCACCCTGGTAGCACAAAGCTTTTTTGATATTTGAAGGAACATTTTTTGTGGGAAAAAATGAAGAGAGATATTTCGGATTATGTGTCAAGATGTACGGTTTATAATCAAGTGAAATCTAGAATACAACATCATATATGAGTAATGAAACCTCCTCACATACCTGAGTGTAAATGGGATGATATTTCTATGGAAATTGTCATAGGGCTACCGAAGACTCCTAGATGGAATGATGCAATATGAGTCAATGTTGATCTTCTTTCCAAGTCAGCACATTTTCATGCTATAAGAGAAGATTTAACACTAGAACGCCTAGCAAGACAATATATTAATGAATTAGTAAGAATTCATTGTGTACCCCTATATATTGTCTCTTATTGTGATCCCCGTTTTACATTATGATTCTGGAAAAGTATTCAAAAGGACTTTGATACTGAACTTCGTTTGAGCATTGCCTACCACCATCAAACTGATTTGAAATCAAAACAGACTACTCAAACGTAAGAAGACAAGTTGATATATTACTCACTTAACATTAAAGGTATGTGGGATCAATATTTACCTCTTGTAGAATTTTCATATAACAATATCTTTCATTAAATTATTCAGATGGCACCATATGAAGCATTATATGGAATGATATGTCACAGACCAACATGTTGGGATGATGTTGGAGAGAGAAAACTCATAGGCCTCATACTTTTTGAGGAAAAAATAGAAAAGGTGAAGGTTATCCAAACCCACATCAAAGCAAATCAATGTAAGAAAAAGATTTATGCCTATATCTGATGGAAGGATTTAAAATTTCATGTAGAATATCACGTTTTCCTGAAGGTATCTCCATGGAAGGTTGGTATATGTTCTAGTATGAATGGTATATTAATTCCTAGGTACATCATACCTTTCAATATTCTTGAACGAATAGGAGTTTTAGGTAATCGTTTTAAAATTCGGTCAAGTCTCTCCAAAGTTCATCATGTGTTCCACATTTCACTATTGAGAAAATTCATGTTTAACCCAACGCATGTACTCACCTATGAAGAAATAGAATTGAAGCCTGACCTGTGTTATTGTGAAGAGCCTATTAGAATTATTTATACCAGATTACAAGTGTTCCAAAAATGGACGAATCGTTTGGTGGACGTTCTATGGAGAAATCATAAGATGGAGGGGGCAACATGGGAACCTGAGGAACATATGATGAAGAACTACCTGAATCTATTTATATAGTAATATTATATAAATTTCATAGACGAAATTATTTGAAGGACTGGAGAATATAACACACCAACCTTCTACAGTATGTTTCCCTTTGAATAATACAATATCTTGCGTTGTACGCAACTTGGAGTTTTAACACACCACAACCAATCAAACAAGCAGTTATGAATAATAATACCCATTTTTTTAAAAAAATATTTTTTTTTCATAATGTACCTCATTTTTAAATTCAGAATATTGAAATTACCTTAGGATTAATTTGTGGTAATTTTCGGAAAACTATCAATTTTTTAGGAATAGTGAAAAACAAGACGTTATTGTTTAAAACTGTGTTTTTATTTAAATATTTAGTACTTTTATATAAATTAATAATAGTTAAAAATAGATACATAATACCAATATATGTTCAATGTACTTAATTGGAGTCATTTTATAACAATATTACATTTATTATGTTTTATTGTACTTTTACCATCTTTTACCCACCTTCTAATAGCATTTACAAATGTGCATAAAACATAATTTTACCGCTTCTGTGAGTTGAATTTCAAAAATCTTAGAGAATAAATTTAAATTAGTAAGTAAAATGCGGTTCAATCAGATGAAAATAATGTTTGGTGAATTGTAACATATTACTTTTATTTACCACAGTTAAAAGTAAATTGGGTAATTAATGGTAAAAATGATATTATACATACCCTGAAACATGTCCTAATTCTATCTGATAAGTGTATTTCATCCAAATAAGCCTTAGGAATAAAATATGATCCTTTTTTCACTTGTATTAGAATAGGAAATTTTTTATTATTTTATTTAATGATTAGTTAAAAGTTCTAAATTCAATGTTTAATAACTAATCCATTTTTAATATGAAGTTATACATGAGATAAATTCGACAATAAATATTCATTATAAATCTAAATTGGTTTCAGAGATAATGTTATATTATTAATAAGGATTATACATTAAATAATTACATTTATTTATGACACAATGATGATGTAGTAATTACCTTATAAATGAAATATTAAAATAATTGATATTTTAAATATCCAAAAAAATGTAAATTGAGACATCTGATAAATTAAACTAACATTCATGGTTAATATGAATTGTTCGGGAAGATTAAATAAAATTTATTAGTAGTGATAATGTTTTTATGCCTTTCAAAAAAATCAAATACTAAATAGTGTCAAAATTGTCATAATTGAGTTTTTAAGAAAATTATTATATTATTAGATGATATAATATTCATAAAAATATATGGTTCATCCAAAGGATATATATAGGGTTATATATATCAATAATTAACCACTTGGGGTTCTCTTGAATGTTTATAGTAATTTTATCAACTGTATAAAATAAAATTACGAACATACATGGTAAATTTCAAATTATTTAAATAAGAGTTAATTATAAAACATAAGGTTAATATGGTGACCTAAACCTATCTAATACCTATTGGTTGAGAGGTTTTAAACCCATAAAAACCATATACCTTATATAAATCATTTTTGAGCCATTATAAAGTCAATATTATTGTATAATAAAATAATATTTCAAGCTTTTTCTAAAGTGACCCTCACCTCTCTTAAAAATTTGTACTTCCCTTACTATCAAAATCACACCTCCAAAGCCATTTGGCATAGAAATCCCCTAGTCAAATATCCTCCCAACTATCCTCAAATAGACCTATATTCCATAAATTGATCTGAAATACTACCTAAGGATCCCTTTAGATCAACTCAAAAGGAAACACCCGAAAAATAGGTAATAATTACACCACCTTGTTCAATGTTATTTTCATCATCCACTTCCTCTTTCGTTGATCTTTCCATACCTAAATAATAAATCCATTACCTTGTACATAAATTGATGTTATAATAAATATTGTAAAACCATATTCAATAATTTATTCGTCCAATAAATTACATATCTCCAAACATACGTACATACGGCTTACCATGTCCACGTCGTGGTGTGGTCTTTTATTCACTTCATTATTTGGATGGGTATAATAATGATTATAACTGATGTAAGTAATAAATATAACATTTTAATGATTTTATATATATTATATACAATAAAATTACATATTATATCACCAGAAATATAATGATATGTTTGCCCGTGCGTACGTACGGATTACCATCTCCACAAATGTGGGAAGATTCATTCCCCATGGCACTAATTCAAGAATAATTTTCATTTTTTTATTAAAAATAATTTTTAAAAACCTAATATAATCATGGATAAGAATAAAATAGATCCTTTCCATATCAAACTTGTCTTACATAAAAAAACAAATAATGGAAAATGAATCAGTTAACACCCGAAATGATGATACAACCAAAATACTTTTAACAATGAAATATTAGAAGATCATATAATATATCATATTTATGTATGTGGTTCTTGTATACTTTAATAACAATGATTTAAATATTTTATATGTGGTCAATGTACCCTATACAAATGTAAAAGTAAAGGGTAAGGGTTAATTTTACAATCTCTTTTTTTATCTGAGGTTGTTTATACGTAAGTATCTAATGGGACTTCTTTATAATCCATATAAGTGTTTCTTAAAAATGTATTTCAAAACATTATTGATTTTTTCCTATACTAAGGGTTAAATTAATTTATAACCTTGTTTTACTTTTTATAAAATAATCTTTCCATAATTTTCCAAATAAGGTCTTTTACTACCATTTCAAAGAAATTAAGAAAAGAACGTTTTTAGCTTATATGGAGGGTGATGCTATTTTCCGCCATTATAACACCATTAAACCTTCATTTAAAATACTATATGAATATTACCAAAATAAATGTTTTATTTTATAAGTATTTTACTTTAAAATTGTTTCAAAATAGAAAGAGGTATTCCATTCAAATAGATTTCATTTCATCTATGTCAACATCATTTGAGGGAGTTTAAACTAATTTGAAGTTGATTTATTATGATATTAATATTCTATATTGTATTGATGATTTTTTGATATTTTTTACTGTGGATGTGTTATTTTTATACCACTCATGGTATTTGGGTAATGTATTAACATTTTTATGCTAGTTTTAATATGAATTATTTTGTAATGGTTAAACCTTTTGATATGAGGAATGCATTAGACATAGTAAGTGACTTGTGGAGACTTTTATAGCTCGTCGATGCATCAGTAGGTCTCATGAGACAAACTAGACTCTTGAAAAATGGCCTTGGAAAAATATTATAAACATTCTTGGAACGAGTCCTTGAATATGTGGTTGTGATGTTAGGCATTAAGCATTCCATTATTATGAAATTGGCTATTCATGTTGCATGTGATTATTATACTAGTTGAATATCCATGTCAACAATAAAATGGCATTATTTTATTTATATTTTCCATATTATCCTGATTTTTATGATTAAAAGGCTATAGTTTTGTTCTTATACAATTCCTTAAATGTTTAAGATTATTTATGAATATTTTGACTATACATTTATCCTTATTGAGCATTTAAGATCCCCTATCTATGTTTCATTTTTTCGAAAATGTGAAGAAGTATTTTATGGTCAACCTGCAGGGACATGATAAGGGGTATATGTGTGTTCAAAGGGGACACAATTGTTTTTCTTTTTTTATGATGTAATGAAAAACCTATGTATGTATCTAGTACATAAAAGGCTACTAAAATGATCGATATTTTGGGATTTGATCCCATGTGATCATTCCATTGTTATATAATAATGCACTGACTCTGGGTATTTTGGGTTACGACATTACAATTTTTTCAAGATATATTCAAGTGTTAGTAAAATTTATCCACTCTATGGAATTTAAGATAACGATGAAAATTTATTTACGAAAGTTGGATAGTACATCTCTATATGGTCGAAAATTTGTGTTCCTTCATAACCATGTTTTTAAAAAGGGGTTCGAAGAATATTATGTTATTCTCTAGTAATACATATCTGAAATTTTTACTCCTTTTCTCTTTTACCAATTTTTTCAAAGGAATATTTTTTTCTATCTTTGTACAAGTCGTTTTTAAAACCTTTTTACCATAAAAAAGGAATTTTCTTTTTACCTCATATGTATTATATGGATTTACCAACTTCCAATTATGTGAATCAGACTTTACATATTTAAATGGTAAATTTGATAAAAATTATTTGTAAATTTAATTTTAAATGAAATGGAATTCAAAATATTTTCATGATTCTATTTTTGATTTTATGAAAAAAAATAAAAATGTTTTAATCTTATTTTATAATGATTTAAAATAAATTGTTTTAGAAATGATTTAAATACAATTTTATAAATATTCAAAAAACAATTTCAAAGAAATTTTAAGATTTATTTATATTTTTTCAAGGAAAATATTTTTTAAAATGTTTCAAGTGTTCATTATAAGATTTCAAGAAGTTATAAAATGATAATTCGTTAAATATGTTATCAAAGAATCACTTATAAATTTTCATTAAAAAGTATTTCAAATGGTCCAATGTTTTTAAAAGTAGAATTCAAAATAATAATGCATATTTTCCTCAATATGTGTATTCATATGATATCTCAAAAAAAATTCCATTTAAGATAAAAAAAATTATGTTACCCATTAATTTCATGGAAATGATCTTAATGTTCCATTATAAATGTTTCTATAAATGTTTCAACATTTTATGTCATGATTTTTATAAAACATGTTTATATTCAACGAGTTATATGCTATTGAAATATGATTCTTTTCATGAGTTATGATTTATAGAATTTTTTATGAAACTTATCCCTTTATTATTGGTTTTCATTTGATTAAATATTAATGATACAAATTTAAATTCCTAGGATAGGATTTTATGTTTATAAAACCCATATATTTTATGGGTCATCATATACTAGAAGTGTTATTGTTTGGAACATGTATGACATATGTTATTATGAGATGGGCAGGACCTATATATCTATCCAATGAGTTGGGTAACGATGGATGACTCATTAGTATAAATTTTATATGTGAATATGGTTACATGGTTACATTTCCATTCATTGACCATGATTCATGTCTATAAGTTCATGTGTGTACATGGTTATAGGTTCACAATGTTATTACTAAACCTAATTATGTGATAATAATTTTATGTTTGAACCTAATTACATTTTCACAATGTTATTTATAGATCTAGTTTCGTGTCTATATTTTTATACGTGAACCTGACTATATGTTCAAAATGTTATGCATGAACCTGAATTAATGTTCACAACATTATGCATGGGCCTTGTTTCATGTCCATAATCTTGTAATAGGGCTTGACTTATGTCCTTAACTCAATGTGTGAAATTGTTACTACTTATAAATGTTAACAATTATAAATTTTGGTCTATATTCCACAATTCCATGTCTTATTCCTATGATATGATTTCATTTATTATGTTATTTATTTACTTATACTTCATCCCATTTGAGATTATGTGGTTTATACCATTATTGATATTTATTATATTTGATATGTTGTGTAACGCCCTGACCCTAATTACCCAGAGTTGGTGCATTATTACATAACATTGGAAAGATCACAAAAGATCATGTCTCGAAAGACAGATTAGTTTAGTAGTTTTGGAAACACTAGATATATTCATAAGTCTTAGATTACATAATAATGTAAAAAAACTACAGCAACATACTGTCTTCATATCACCTTAAACTATCCCTGCAGGTCATTCATAAATTACTTCTTCACATCCTAGGAAAAATAAAACACTGAAAGGGGTGATCTCAAACGCTCATTAAGGATAACAATATTGTGGACAATTTCATAGATAAACATAAACATTTAAGGAAATGTATAACTAATGGAAAATCATTTTAAACTTGAACTTCAGCATAATATGGCAATGATAAAATTAAATAATTCCATTTACTAATTCACATGGATATTATACTAGTTGAATAACCACATGCAATATCAATAACCACTTTCATAATGATGGAATGCACAATGTCAGACAATCATAACCACATATTCAAGGCCTCGTGCCAAGACTACAAATATGATTTTGTCAAGGCATTGTGCCAAGACAGTAGTTTGTCTCATGAGACCTACTGATGCATCGAGGAGCTATAGCGGGCTCCACCCGTCACTTACTAAGTCCAATGCATTCCTCATATGAAATTATTGAAACATAACATAAACATTCATATTAAAACTAGAATACGAAATGTCAATACTTTAATCACAAACCATGAATGGTATAGAAATAGCATGTCCACAGTCAAACATAACTCATTCTATACAATATGAAAGATTGTATAGTATCAGATTAACCTCAATTGTGAATAATGAAGGATATTGACATAGATTAAAATAATCATCAAACTATTGAGAGAAATATCCCCCTTCTTCTTGAAAGCATTTAAAAGTCATACTATTTTTCTAGAAGCAGTTTAAAATAGATTTTTAAATCAAAGTGTCCCATACAACTATGAAACTTTTAAAAGGAATTTTGATTGGAAAACATTAATGTCCATATAAATAAATCCTTAAACCCATTTTTAAAACATGGACATTAATGAGAATGATATAGAATAATAATTCATTAAAGCATTTTATAATGATATTTTAGTTAGAGTTCCTAACCAAAAGAGCGACATTTGAATACAAATAATTGAAGTAATAAAAACATTGTAATATAATGAGAATAAAGGGATTCTTGATCTTCTTTGTCAAAGTTCATTATATACACCATATAAAAGTGATTTGGTGTATAACAAAAAAGGAGTCTCAATGGAATGTAAATTGAGATGAAATCTCTCATAAAGGATGGATCCTTAGGTTAAGGATAAATCAATGAAATAATTATGTGTGAAAAATATAAATACACTCAATATGATTGGATATTCAATGTAAAACAATAAAAGGACATTCACACATATTCTTGAAAAAACAACACCAATGAATTCGATGTTTAACTCAACAAATGGAGATTGAGTTAAAATTACTCTTATCAAGTTCGTATCGATGAATTTAGAATTTATCAATGGAGTGATTATGTGTATCAAAAGTATATCCACAGAAAGGGGAGAGGAAATCATGACATAAGAAAATGAATAGTGATTCCACACATAATCTTGGAGTAAAATAATCAATGGAGTATGCGTAAAGCTGAATGAGTGGAAATTGAAATTTCAAATTCCCTTATTGATTTGGTAACATAAGAAACATACACTTATGAGATAAGGATCATACAATGTTGATTTAAATATCCATAAATTAATGTATATTACACAATTAATATAATCATGGGCAGTACACACACCACATGCAATAATTAAGTGGCGAATAATGGAAATCTCAAGGAGTTAAAAGTGAGATAAGAAACCCCTTTCTTTTAAATTTTCTTTGGTCGAGGGTAGGTTAGACTCTTTTATAATGGTTAAATAATTGGTATTGAATTATACAAGAATCATGTACATTAATATGATATCATATATTATCTATTAATATTTATTTGTTAATAATATCTTAGTATTATCGTCGTTTCGGGTGTTAACATACTCGTTTTCTTTTATATGTTTTGTTACATAAGTCAAGTTTGTTATAGATAGGTTGTATCTTATTGATATACAGAATTATATTAAGACATTAAACACTATTTTTAATCATAAAATTATAATTAGACTTGTATGGATACGATGGGGATTGAATCCAATCACGTTCGTGGAGACTAACGTATGCACGAGCGATAATATCATTATTTTGATATTAAAATCATATATAATTGGATTTTATATAATATATAAAGAATCATTATCACGTTATATTTATTATTTATATGAAATACACATCATTATTATGCCCATCTAAATAATAATTTTTTGAATAACAATTACACCACGATGTCGAGACGGTAAGTCGTACGTACTAACGTCTAGTGACATGTCATTCAAAGGATGGATGGAATACTGAATATGGTTGTACCATATTTATAATAACATCAAATTATATAGAATATAATGGATTTATTATTTTAGAATGGAAATAACAAATAAATAAGATGTTGAAGAAGAAAGGAACTTGAATGAGGATGGTGAAAACATTACCTCTTCTTCGGGTACTTCCTTTTGATTTGATCAAAAGGGCTCCATAGGATGGCTTTACGATCAAACAAAGGCCTCTAGGTTTAATTGAGGGATGTTTGGAGGATCTTTGGGCAGATTTTTTCCAAGCCAAAAGGCTTGAGAGGTGTGAGAAATTGGTTAGAAGTTGTATCCTTTTATAAGGGGGAGGAGGGGTCTTTAAGAAAAACACAAAGAATTAATTTATAATAAATTCATATTTGGTTTCTAATGGATCCAAAGAGGATTATTCACTATCTAAAGTGGTGATGGGTAGAAAACCATCCATCCAATAGATTTTAGACTGGTTTGGGTCACTATTGTAACCATATATTGTTTATTTAACTCTTAGTTAAATAGTTTGACATTTACCATGTCTCTTTGTATTTTTATATTACATAGTTAATATACATACCATATACTTGCAAGAGAACCAAAAGTGGTTTATTAATGATACACCTATCATTATATATGTCATTTGGACTATCCGTAGAATTTTAGGAATATAATATCAATTAATAATATAATATGTGTTTTAAAAACTCTTTTAAGTGAATTTTGACACTATTGGGTATTTTGTTTTTGATAAATTTATAACAGCATTATTACTTCAAATAAAAATCATATAACCAATAATAATATGTCATATTAACCTAGAAATTTATTTTAAATCATCAAAAGCCTAAAATAAAATTTATTTGGATATTTATAATATAAATTAATTTAATATTTCATTAATTCGGTAATCACCGCATCACCATTGTGTCATAAAAAAATTTAATTATATAATGTATAAAATTTATAAATAAAATTCCATTGTGTAAGAAATAATTTTATCTTTCTAATTAATATTTACAATCGAATTTATCTTATGTATAACCCTATATTAAAAATGTTTTACTAATTAAACATTGATTTTAACTCTTTTAACTCTTCTTTGAATTAAATAATAATAAATGTGCTAATCTAATCCAAGTGGACCTAAATGATAATATTTTATTCCTAAGGTTGTTTTTGGTCGATATACACTTGTAAAATATAATTAGGAGATGTTTTTGGGTAATATTAATATCATTTTTACCCTTAATTACCCTATTTATTTTTAAGCATGGTAAATAAAAGTAAAAAAGTTACTATTCACCAAAAATTATTTTTATCTTGTTGAACAACATTTTACTCCTTTATATTGACCATGTCTCTTGGATTTTCTAAATTACACTCATAGAAGCGGTAAAATTATGTTTTACGTGAATTTCCAACTTCTCCTAGGAGGTGGGTAAAAGACGGTGGAAAGTTCGATAAAATATTTATATATATAAACTTATTCGAATCTAACTCCAATAAATTACATTGAACTTATATAGGTATTATGTATCTATTTTAAACTTAATTAAATTTAAATAAAATAAATAATTATTTAAATAAAAATTCGTTTTTAAACTATAACTCAGTGTTTTTTAACTATTCATCAAAAATTGAAAGTTTTCAGAAAAATGCCAAAAATCCAACCTAAGAAAATTTCAATATTCCAAATCCAAAAATGAAGTCCATTTTGAAAGATAAAATTTATAAAATTTCAAAAAGTGGGTATTCCTATTCATAACGGCTAGTTTGATTGGTTATGGTGTGTGTTAGAACTCAAAGTTGCGTACAACACACGCTATTGCATTATTCAAAGGGAAACGTACGGTGGAAGCTTGTGGTGTTACATTCTCCCCTCCTTCAAAAAAATTGTGTCCTCAAAATTTTTAAAATTGGGCTTGTGAATATAATGGAAAGTCTCACATCAATAAAATAGTCAATAAAACTATCACTATAAAAGAAAGAAAGGGAAGTAAAAAGGTCACCCGAGATAACCTATACTAGGATTCCATGTAGAAAACATGGATATGGATGATAAACTAAGTGTCAATTTCTGATGGAGAGGGATAGAGAACATGATTAGGAGAAATTTAACAACATGAAAACTAAAAACTTGTGATAGGAAAAATAGTCATTAGTTTCCTAGTAGGAAAAGTAAACGGACAACATTTTTATTTGTTTTAAGTTACATTACATAAATAGGAGAAAATCATTTCTAAGATTGACTAAGAACATAAAGAGATATACATATATTTTTAGTTAAGTTTCATTATTTAATAAATTCAAACTAATAACTTATTTTTAAATAATGAGTATTCAAGAAGACTTGGTCACATTAGAAGTGATAGAATAAATTTCTTATAGAATCACATGATTCACGAAGGATAAACTATATATTTACCTTGTCTTTAGTGATTAATCAAAACCAAAATGGTTAGTATAAGAACTGATGATCCCCAAGCAGATATTCCATTAGATAAAGAAACCCAAATCTTAATTTCTAAAATTAAACCAACAATACCCTAAAGATAAATAAATACCATTCGATAAACAATTGTCCTTAAAATCCTTCAATATAATCCAAACTAATATTGAAATCCAAAACATAGAAGAATATGGTTATGTATTCGTCCAAGTTAAATTGTATCTCCAAATGACATAAACTACACTTAAAGTCACATACTTAAATGTAATTAACCTAATCGCATATTTTCTATTATAGGTTTATCATTTCCATAAATAACCCAAATCATTATAAATCCACAATAAAAACATATATACTAATCCACCATTACTCCTAAAATGATATCCCATTGTATTCAAATTTTCTTGGGAATATAGTGTTCCCAAAAGAGTGAACATCTTCCAAAATAACATTTATGAGTTAATCCCCAAATAATTTTCCTATACTAAGTTCATTCAATTGATAAGACATATGATACAATATCAACTTATTATTTATCAATATAATCATTTAACTAAAATTAATTATTCACACTAACCCGGGACTTCACGTAGTCCAGTGGTAGGCGATAAATCCCTATCGCATTTTGGTTGTGGTTCGATTCCCACAGCTTTGTCCAACATGACGAGTTGTCACACAGTCTGCATGTTGTTATTTTTCAAAAACTATATTTTATAACATTACCAAAATGAGATAAATTCCTCAAAATGACCATAACATAATTTAACCACAAATGTTATCTCATACCTTGAATTTTCATCACAAAATATAATAACTTTTAATTGGCACAAACCCAATGATCATATAAAACCAAATGTTTATTTATAACTATATCCACAAGAGAAAGGAAAAGTATTACTCAAATATCATTCTCCCATGATAAATTGCAGGGTTACAAATATAAGAGAAAATTAACCCAAAGTAATATCAACAACAATGAGCACCAATACCTTTAAATATTTTTTCATCTATTTATTTCTACATAGGTTCTTCCATGACCAAGAGGTTATCCTATAGAATAGGGCATTGACTTGGGTGATTCCAAGGTCCCTTACATTTATGACAAATGACCTTAATTGGAATCTTGGGACCATTTTTATTTTCTTCCATAGTACTCATCATTTTTCTTCGACAATTCTTCACTTTGTGTCCTTCCTTCCCACACGTGAAGCATTTTTTTGTTCCATTGAGACACTTTCCTAGGTGTCTCCTTCCACATTTCCTTCATGATGGAAATTGAGGATTATTTTATCCATGGTCTCCACTACTAGAGGTCTTATCATTCATCACATTTCTCTTTTTTGTTGAGTCTGGGAATTGGTTAATATATATAATGTTTATCAAATTTTTGGAAAATTGATTTGGCATGAAGACGATATCTTTTACACCTATCAATATTCCATTTTTTCTCATTTCCACCAATGTTCCCACCTTATAAATCATTCTCAAAGGCACTATGAATTTCTTGGAATCCAGACATTGACAAAAACCAGAAAGAATTGTTTGAGTAATAATAGTAATAAAATCATTTAAGGAATATCATGTCCCCATTTTCCCAATTTGAAACAAATTAGGATTAATCTAGGTTATTCACTCTTATAATACTTCAAATAGGTTTGTAAAAAAATGTAAATTACCCTAATCATATCACCCGGGAATGTCGTAACAAAGAGTGCAGCAAGGCCCGTTGTTGTGCACTAGTTATCGTTCGAGTCTAGCTCAAAGTGGTGTTTTCAAGTTTTACCCCTACGTACATATGTGCTAGAGCCGTCTCTACATGCTCGTATCAAAACAGGGATTTATTCCCTGGAAAACTCCCAAAATCTATATAATACAAAAATTCTAGGAAGTTCTTCTATAATAATCCTAAAAGTCTTTCTTAGGGCTATGTGCTCTAATCAAAGTTTATCTGAATCTAGCTTCCAAGGTTTGTGCTAAACTTCTCTGATACCAACTGTAACACCCTAACCTCAGTTACCCAGAGTCGGTGCATTATTACATAACATTGGCATGACCACAAAAGATCACGTCTCGAAAGACTGATTATTTTAGTAGTCTTGGAAACACTAGATGTATTCATAAGTCTTAAATTAAATCATAAAGTAAAAAAACTACAACAAAATCTTGTCTTCATATCCCCTCATACTATCCCTACAGGTCATTCATAAATTACTTCTTCACATCCTGAGACAAATAAAACATTGAAATAGGTGAGCTCAGATGCTCAGTAAAGTTAACAATATAGCGGAGACTTTCATAGATAAGAATAAACATTTAATGCAATGTGTAACTAAAACATAAGCCTTTTAAACTTGAAGTTCAGTATAATATAGAAAAGATAAAAGCAAATAAATTCCATTTACTTATTCACATGGATATTCTACTAGTCAAATAACCACATGCAATATCAATAACCAATTTCATTATGATGGAGTGCATAATGCCAGACAATCCTAACCACATAGTCAAGGCCTCGCGCCAAGTCTACAAATAAGATTTTGTCAAGGTCTTGTGCCATGAAACTAGTTTCTCTCATGAGACCTACCGATTCATCGATGAGTTATAGCGGGCTCTACTCGTCACTTACTATGTCAAATGAATTCCTCATATTAAATAATTGAAACATAACATAAACATTCATATTAAAACTAGCATACAAAATGTCAATAATTTAACCACAAACCATGAATGGTATAAAAATATCACATCCCCAGTAAAAAATAACTCATTCTATACAATATAAAATATTGTATTGTATCATATTAACCTCAATCAAGAATAATGAAGGATATTGACATAGATTAAAATAGTCATCAAATTATTGAGAGAAATATCCCCCTTTTTCTTGAAAACATTTAAAAGTCACACAATTTGTTAAGAATCCATTTAAAATAAATTTTTGAATCATATTGTACCATACCACTTTGGATCTTTTAAACTGAATTTATATTTGAAAACATTATTGTCCGTATAAATAAATCCTTAAAACCATTTTTAAAACATGGATATTAACGAGAAAGATTTAGAATAATAAATCTTTAAACATTTTATAATAATATTTTAGTTAGAGTTCTTAAACAAAAGGGAGACATTTGAATACAAATAACTGAGGTAATAAAAACTTTTTAATATCATCATAATAATGGTTTTCATGATATTCTATGTGAAAGTACATTATATACAACATATAAATGTGATTTGGTGTATAACAACAAAGGAGTCTCAATGGAATGTAAATTGAGATGAAATCTATAATAAAGGCCGTATCCTTATGATAAGGATAAATCAATCACATAATTACGTGTGAAAAATATAAATACACTCAATATTATTGGATATTTAGTGTAAAATAATCAAAGTACATTCACACGTATTTTTGTAAAAACAACACCAATGAATTGGATGTTTAACTCAACAAATGGATATTGATTTAAAACTACTCTTATCAAGTTAATATCGATGACTTTAGAATTTATCAATGGAGTTATTATGTGTATCAAAAGTATATCCACATAAAGGGGAGTGGAAATTATGACAGAAGCAAATGAATAGTGATTCCACACATAATCTTGGAGTAAAATAATCAATGGAGTATGTGTAAAGCCGAATGAGTGGAAATTGAAATTTCAAATTCCCTTATCAATTTGGTAACAAACGAAACATACACCCATGAAATAAGGATCATAAAATGATGATGTAACTATCCATAAATTAATGTATATTACACAATGAATACAATCATGGTCATTACACACACCAAATGCAATAATTATGTGGTGAATAGTGGAAATCTCACGGAATTATAAGTGAGATAAGAAACCCCTTGCTTTTTACATTTTCCTTGGAGGAGGGTATGTTAGACTCATGTATAATGTTGAAATAACATTTATTTAATTATAAATGAATCATATACATTAATATGATATCATATATGATCTTTTAACATTGCTTTGTTAATAATATCTTAGTATTATCGTCGTTTCAGGTATTAACTTACTCGTTTTATTCTATATGTCTTGTTACATAAGTCGTGTATGTTATGGATAGGATGTATATTATTCATATATAGAATTATATTTAGTCCTTAAACCTTATTTTTAATCTTTAAATGAGAATTATACTTGTATGGATAAGATGGGGAATGAATCTCATCGCGTTCGTGGAGACGGTAGTCTGTACGAACGCATGAACGATAATATCATTATTTTGGTATTAAAATCATATATAATTGGATGGTATATCATATATACAGAATCATTATCATGTTATATTTATTATTTACCTAAATTACACATCATTATTATACCCATCAAAATAATAATGTTTTGAATAACAATTAAACCACGACGTGGAGACAGTAAGTCGTACGTACGAATGTATGGTGACATGTCATTCAAAGGATGGATAGATTACAGAATATGGTTGTACCATATTTATAATAATATCAAAGTATATAGAATATACATGATTTATTATTTTATAATTGAAATATCAAGGAAAGAAGAAGTTGAAGAAGAAAAAAACTTGAATGAGGGTGGTGAAAACGTTACCTCTTCTTCAGGTTAATCCTTTTGATTTGATCAAAAGGGATCCATAGATTGGCTTTCTGATCAATATAAGGCCTCTAGGATGAAGTGATGAATGTTGGGAGGATATTTGGGTAGAGTTTGGCCGATCCAAAAGGCTTTAGAGGTGTGAGGAATTTGTTAGAAGTGGTGTCCTTTTATAAGGGGGGGAGGGGCTCTTTAGGAAAAACATAAAGTATTAATTTATAATAAATTCATATTAACATTATAACAGCTCCAAAGTGGATTATTCAGTGTCTAAGGTGGGTATGGGTCCAGAACCACCCAACCAATAGATTTTAGACAGTTTTGGGTCACTATAGTAACCTTATCATTTAGATTTAACTCATAGTTAAATAGTTTGACATTTACCATGTGTCTTTGTATTTTTAAATTATATAGTTAATAAACATCCTATATACTTAAAAGAGGCATCCAAGTCGTCCTTTAATGATACACCTATCATTATATAAGTCCTTTGGACGAAAAATAGATTTTTAAGAAGATAATATCAATTAATAATATAATATTTGTTTTAAAAACTCTTTTATGTCAATTTTGACAGTATTGGTTATTTTGTTCTTGATAAATTCATTCTAGCATTATTACTTCGATTAAAATTCATTTAACCAATAATAATATCTCATATTAACCTAGAAAATTATTTTAATTCATAAAAATCTCAAATTAAGTTTAATGGATATTTATAATATCAATTATTTTAATATTTCATTAATTCAGTCATTACTACATCACCATTGTCTCATAAATTATTTAAATTAATGAATGTCTAAAAATTATAAATAAAATACCATTATGTAGGAAATATTTTTATATTTATAATGAATACTTAAAATCGAATTTATCTAATAAATAATCCTTTATTAAAAATGTTTTAGTAATTAAACTTTGATTTTAACTCTTTTAACTATTCTTTGAATTAAATAATAATAAATGTCCTAATCTAAACCAAGTGAACCTAAATGATTATATTTTACCCCTAAGGTTGTTTTTCATCGAGATACACTTGTCGAATATAATTAGAACATGTGTTAGGATAATATTAATTTCATTTTTACCCTTAATTACCCTATTTACTTTTAACCGTTGTAAATAGAAGTAAAAAGTTACTATTGGCCAAAAATTATTTTTTTATTATCGAACCACATTTTACTCCTTTATATTAATAGTGTCTCTCAGATTTTTGAAATTCAACTCACAGAAACAGTAAAATTATTTTTTACGTGAATTTCTAAATTCTCCTAGGAGGTGGGTAAAAGACAGTGAAAAGTTCTATAAAATTTTTATATATCTAAACTTATTCTAAACTAACTCTAATGATTTACATTGAACATATATGGATATTATGTATCTCTTTTATCCTTAATTAAATTTAAATAAAATAAATAACTATTTAAATAAAAATTCATTTTTAAACTATTACTTAGTGTTTTTTCACTATTCATCAAAAATTGAAAGTTTTCAAAAAAATACCCAAAATTCAGCATAAGCTAATTTCGATATTCTGAATTCAAAAATTATGTCCATTTTGAAAGATAAAATTTATAAAATTTAAAAATGTGGGTATTACTATTCATAACGGCTAGTTTGATTGGTTGTGGTGTGTGTTAGAACTCAAAGTTGTGTACGGCACACGTTGTTGAATTATTCATAGGGAAACGTACCGCGAAAGCTTGGGGTGTTACATGTTGGGTACAATCTTCCAATGTTATTATCATGTTCACATACTTTTATTCTCATGATTATACATACATGTCTCCTTTGAGTACCCTTACTAGGCATCTGATCACACTCCTTTTTATGTTTCCTTCCCCAGGATAGGATGATTTGAATTATTTATGATATGTATTAGAAGGATTTTATTCATGGAAGACATCATGGGTGATAACGTATCACTTTTATCTTTTATTGTTTATCTTTCCATGATTCCAAAGTCACTAGACTACTACGGTCTTTGGGAATATGTTGGTTTTAAGTTTTATATATTCCAAAAAAGTAATATAGTGTCTATTTATGTTAATACTAGTTTGTTATTGTTGGTGTGAGAGAATTTTTTTTGATAAAATATGGAAACTATACTAATAAAACTTTATTGAGATCCCCATTTATATTTCTAAGATAAATTAAGGGATCTCAATAATGATAATTATAATGATGCATTAATGATAATGAAAATTCCTAGAATTTTGGTATAGGATTAAGTAGGTGGTTTCCTAGAAATAAATCCATATCCAGATACTTGATTTGGATGTGGAACTAGCACAAATATACCTAGGGGAAACAACTCCAACAAGGTGCATCAGTACTCACTCCCCATAACCCGCTTTATGTCAACGAGCCTTACTACAAACATAGTTTGAAAATCATGAGGGATATTCTTTCAGAATTCAAAAACACTTTAAAAACATCAAGGGTTAAAATAGATTATGAATATGAATAACCCATGATAAACCTAATGTTTCAATTATTAAATAAGTATGTGAAATGATTTAGACATTATCAAATAATTTTTTCATGATTATGTGCTTTTATTCCATGACATGTGTTTCTCACCCTGTGCTTTCTAGTTTTAGTTAACATAGAGAACTAGATGGAATATGGTAGAAATTTAATTTTTTATATGTGGAATGTATTGGAATTATAAAAATAAATTTCCAATATAGAAATATCATAAAAATAATTAGGAAGGTAGTCTGAGTATTTGTTATACATCTGAAGACAAATAGACTGGAAATGACATGTGAAAGGATTTTGATTTTCTCCAATTATTTTTTAAATTAAGCATAGGAATCATAGTTAGGTTACAGTTGGGTAACCTTGAAAAGTTATTTATATATAATATTATAATATATAGGTAATGAAAAAAAGTTGAAGAATCATGAATAATGGATTAAGAATAGAGTTCAATGAATAATGTGTTTATGTTTTAGAATTCAAATATTATGTTATATAAATCATGAAATATATAAATGTTTTTTATGTTTATATTAATGATTTAAAATGAAATTTATAATTGTAATAAATACATAAAAAAGTGATATTTTGATTAGGGTGAGGTATCCCATATTTAATCTCCAATGTGGAGATAATAATGTTTGGATAAAGATAAATTGGATATGAATATGTAAATTGGAAGGTTATGATTTCTCTAGATCTGAATATTGAAAAAAATTTCTATTCCATAATGGAAGAAGATTAAAACTTATTGTATTTAATGAAGGTATACATTATTCATTTTAAAAAGTATGCATGAACTTTTTCCAGAAAATAATATTGGTAATTTTGGTTATTATCATGTTTCTTGGGAATATTCAATGAGGGTATTCAATTTTTAGGAATTCAAATACCATGTGGATCTTTGTGATATTTTGTTATTCAATGTTCAGATGATTTCATGAAATTATATATAAATATTTGTATTTTCATCTATTATAATGTTCATAAGGATTACTATTCGAGAAAAGTTTATGTTAATATTCATAGGGAGTATATATGTTTAAAGATTGTATTGAAAATATTTCATGAAATGGTATTTAGTGATAAAATTATTTCAATGATGACCATAATATTTAATTTAGACATTATATTAGATTTTTTCTATAAAGGGATGTCACGCCCCATCCCTCGGGGCCCGTGCTGTGACTACCCCAAGCCCGCCTTCCAAAGGCCAGGGGCTGGCGACTAGCAGTAATGGTGTAAATCCCAAAAACATGGAAGGAATTTCCATTACAAATTATAATCACACACAATAGAGTATCTGGAAGAAGTAAACTATGTAAAACTGTATACAAAAGAAGTTCTAAAATGTAAAGGGGCCGGTAACACAAGACCAATTGTAAAGTACAAGGAAATGAAAATTACAAGGAAAACAATTACAACAGAAGAAAGGTGAAATAGATGATGGACCGTCCTCTAAGAAATCCTAACTGTAGGGTAGGTACAGATGTCCTCCACATCACTCCATGTCCATTTTTCTCCTATGTATACTATCACGCTATGTGGTCCACCTCTGAGTATCTTTCAGTCCTCCTTCACTCAGCCTCGGTCAGTGCTGTCTGTCGTCTGCATCCAACACAACGAGGTGCGGGCATAGCCCATGTAGGGTTGAGTATAACATACTTAGTAGGGACCCAGAGACCCTGAAGGTCTCCCAAAATCCAACAATGATAAACCACAATGTAATAAATCAACATATAACCACACTTAGGTATATTCCCATATATATACCAATGTTATCAAATAATCAGTCTCAATCATGAGGTAAACACAAAAGTTACAAACTCAGCTCAACCTGGATTTTTATTCATATTGTCGAAACCACAACTGCGGGATAACTCCTCTTCTGTTGAGTACAGTGGGAATACCGCCACAACCAGGCGCTTCCCACTTACCTTAGACTTCTTAGGTACTCCTCTTGTCGAGTATTTTGGTTCTGTCGTGCTCACACAGAGGCGCTCTCCACTATGGGTCTGCCGCAAACTACCAGGAACTCCCCCTAATATCATGTAGAGGTACTCCTTTTATCTAGTACTGCGGGTCTCCCTCCCACTACCCGGAACTCCTTCATCATGGGTCTGTCGTCAACTACCAGGAGCTCCATACTAGGCTAGTCGAATCACTCCGAGTCGAATCGGTCAACCAGTTGTTAGGTCTTAGCCAGCTACTAGGCCTCCGTAATATGCATTCTCGTCTCCTATAGGGTCTGCTCCACAAGATACAAGTCGATAATCCAGATGACACGAAGTCCCACATAGAATTATCTCAAAGGTCTGCCTCGTCATAGGGGTCTCAACCCAATAGACAGCGCGTCAATTGGACGCTCGGTCTATGAGTTATATGCTTTTTAGTCCAAAGGGCCCAGTTGTATTCGCGTACGATCCAACCATACCGTATCTCAACATTAACCTGAACTCCAGTGGGGTATAATCAAATGGACTGTCGTGCTCCAAGAAAAGTAGCAGCACTGAGAGTTCTTCAATTGGTCGTCTGGTGGCAATGATATGGCCAAAGGAAGTAACGGTCAGTAATGGGGCTGGGCCCAGTCCGAACTGGCAGGACCAACTTGGACCAACCCAGATTGGTCCGACCCAGTCACAGTCGACCCAGTCAGCCCACAAGGTTCGGCCCAGTCCGTAGGGACCGGCCCATCGGACTACGGGGGCGGTTCAGCCAGGAGGTCATCGCGTAGCAGGATCGGCCTAAGGGTCGGGGCCAGTTTTTCCAGCGCCACGAGGGGCGCGGCTCGAGCGACATAGCCCGGAAGCCAAGGCGCGGTTCGGGCATGCCAGGTGGCAACTAGAAAGGGACTCGGGTAGGCCGTTAGGGCGCTGGGTAGGCCTGCAGACAGTTGATCAGGTCTGGTGGATGCCTAGGCAGGACGGTGGGGCAGCGGGAAGGGTTCCGAGAGGCCGGCGGGTGGCCTGGAGGGCGCCACGCAGTCTGGGAGGAGGCCGGGCAGGCCGGGTGGCATCCGAGGTAGGTCGGCGAGGTACCTTGCAGGTCGGATCGGCATCGGGCAAGCCACGGGCAGGCAACCTGGGGTGAGGGAAGACGATGTGGGGCACGTGCAGGGAGCCGGTGGCTGGGGGCGGTCGGGCAAGCTGGTTCGGCACGGTTCAGGCCGGCAGTGTTAGGCCATGAACACTGGTGTGCTGCGGGGGCGGCGCGGTTCAAGGAGGCCGCAAGTAGCGTGACCTTTGTCATTTTCGTGTTTTTCAGCTCGTTGCCGCTTCGAAGAACACTACTAGAAGTACAAATCGTCAGAGGATGTTGGGCAATGTTATGTTGGCCCGCATCCTCCGCGTTTGAGGAGGTATAAATTGTTTCATCGAGAAAAGATGATGAACAATAATTAATTACATCACATTGCATCTATTCCTTTCATTCGATGATGGGAAGAAGAAAAGAAGAGTGTCAACCTGCAATAACACCCTACCTTTAATCGTCGGTAGTGCGTTGATAGATTCATGGAATGTATATGAAGAGAATCGTCGTTCGTCGCTTCTATCGCATGCTTCCAAACCCGAGATGCGTCTAATGTGGAAGACGACCCACATCGGTAAGTGTCTGGGGAAGATGTCAAAGAAGGATTGACACCGGTGTGTTTCATTGGAATAATGTTTTCTTCATTCTTCGTTCTTCATTGGTAGAATTATACTCCTCCCAAGTACTTCTCTTTCCAAACTTCCACACAAATTCCAATGGAAATAATATTATATTGATTTGTCTAACAATTCGTTGGCACAAAAATTAAAAAAGAGAAAGTAAATTAAATGGATCCCCCTAATTAGTTCACGAGAGTTGGCATGAATTTATTATAAGAGATTGGTGCAATTGAATTAAAGGAATTTCAGGATGCTCTCCCTCATTAATGAGGGAGAGTTGAGAGGTTTTACTCACTTCTATCAATAGGGGGTTTAGCCCCATGTTGTCCCCACGACATAACCACTCATGGGAGGTTATGCTCAGGTGGTCCCCACGTCGTAACCTCTCGTGGGAAGTTATGTTCGGGTGGGCCCCACCACCATAACCTCTCATGGGAGTTTAAGGTGTTGTGGTCCAACCTCCAACATCCTTGAGGAGGTTTTAGCTACCCATCACTCACAATGCAGATCAAATAAAATAAAGTGTATCTCAATTTATTTTATTAATTTATTTCATGAAAGCCCAAAAACTAACTTTTATTCTCAACCAATAGACGTCGAGATGAAAAGTCTCCTTAATAGAATATCGGCGCTGTGAGTTTCAATGGTGCCCTCAGATTTCAATTCTGAGAACTGGTTCAAAAGTTATAAAATACTACTCATAAAATTACTGAACATACTCGAACAAAACATCATAAATTGATTCCAGGCACACCAGGACTCAGAATCATGTGTCGTCAAAATTTGCCGACATGGAAAATTCCCCTGTATTAAAAAAAATTCCATGGGATTTTTGGGTCTTTACTTTCTCCCCACCATAGTGATTTATGTCCCCGTAAGCTACAACTCAAAATATGAGAACAAATGGGGGTACTGAGCATGAATTTGTTCCTCCCACTCTTATGTGCCCTCATGGAGGTTCCTGTGCTACCAGTGAACGCACACCAGAGGTATCGACCATCCACATAGGACCTGCTCCTGTCGATCCTCAATCTTTACTATTACATCTATAAAATGTGCCCCATCATCGACGTCTATCTCTCCATGGTCGACGATATGAGAAGGTTCGAGCACGTATCTAATCATCTATGGTACATGGGAGACATCGTTCACCCTGTTCAACTGAGGTGGATGAGCTAAGTGGTAATCCACCTTGACAACTCTGCAGAGGACCTGAAAAAGTCTGATGAATCTCGGAGATAACATGATTCCATGACCATATATATGTAGATGTCATCGAGGTGAGAGCCATAGAAAAACATGGTCTTAATCATCAAACTCCAGAGGACTCTGTCTCCTATATGTATAGGAATTCTTCTTGCTCTGTATAGTCTTCATCTTCACCTAGATGATTTGTACCTTCTCTGTGGTTTCCCATACCATCTTCGGTCCCACAAGTGCTTACTCTCCTAGGTATGTCCATCAAATGGGTGATCAACAACGTCGCCCATACAATGCCTCAACATAGGCCATCCCTTTGGTGGAGTGATAGTTATTGTTATAGGAAAATGCCACCAATGGTAAGTGATCCTCCCAACTGTGACTGAAGTTGATGACAGAAGAAAAAAGCATGTCCTCGACAGTCTAAAGGTCCTCTCAGTCTGGCCATCCGTCTGTGGATGAAAGGTTTTTCTCAGATGAATTTATGTCATGAAATCTTCCTACAACCCCTTCTATAGCTGGGATGTAAAGAGTGTGTCATGATCGGAGACATTAGATGAAGGTAATCCATGTAGCCACACAATCTCCTGCACATAGAGGCGTCCCAATCTCTCTACTGAACCCAGCTCTCTGATCGGTAGGAAGTTGGCCAACTTGGTAAGTCCATCGATGACCCCCCAAATCGAGTCGTGACCCCTAGATGTATTTGTATGTAATGTCATTATGTCCGTGGATATCTCATCCCACATCCACTCTGGGACCTCTAATGGCTGAACCAAGCCAGCTGGTACCTGCTGCTCCGCCTTCACATGCTGACAAGTGAGGCATCCATAGACAAACTCTACAACTTCTTTCTTCATACCTGGCTACCAATTTTTTCATCGAAGTTCATGTTACATATTCGCCACTCCTAAATGTACCACTAGAGGGTATGTGTGGAACTCCCTCAACACTTCCTCCAAATGTGACACGGGCACCATTGTGTGTCCCCTAAAGAGGATGACGTGCTCCCCACCTTCAAAAAATCCATAAGGTGCCTGCCCTGTGAACATCTGAGGACGACATGTCTCGCATTCAGCATCCCCATGTTGTGGCTCCCTGACTTGCTGATGAATTGAAGGAGTGAATGCAATAGAATAATGGAAATATGCTCCATCTCTCTCCACAAAGGATATATGTAAATCAGTTAACTGCTTAGTCGCCTCTCCTAGATCTTGTAAACCAGTTCTCCTACTGAGTGCATCTGCTAAAACATTCCCCTTTTCTAGTAATATAGACTATCTCGAAGTCATAGTGTTGGAGGAACTAAATCCATCGTCGTTGTCTCAGGTCTAGGTCCTTTGGAGAGAAGTTATACTTGAGATTCCTATGACCATAGTACATGGTAAAATGTTATACCATCGTATAGTGTCGCCACAACTTCCAGGAAAAGACCACTGCTGCTAACTCAAGGTCATGGGAAGCGTAGTTCTACTCGTGATGTCTTAGATGCCAAGAACCATATGCGATCATTGCTCACTCCTGCATCAGGACACACTCGATTCTGGTCCCTGATGTGTCGCAGTAGACAACGTACCCTACGCCTTACAATAGAAGACTCAAGATGGGGGGTACAAGTCATCCTCTACCTTAGCTGTTGAAAGCACTGATGGAATCTCTCCAACCACACAAAGGGTTCCCCATTATTTTTCATGCCTGATATTGGTGTTGCAACTCTGGTGAATTCTTGAATGAACCTCATGTAGTATTCAGCCAAAGCAGTTGTACCTACTCCATGGGGGGGGTAATCCTAGAAACATCTTTTGAAATGATTTCCCCATGTTCTGTCACTCGTGTTTGGAACTAAAAACTGAAAACTCCTTCTGCCACGAGGGTAAGGATAGCCGACTCATGAGTGATCAGCTACACCCTCTTATGCATGAATTTAACCTGTGCTTCCTGGGATTCATTTTTTGATGACTAAGGAAAACCTCATCCTAGCATTATAGATAAACCACATCTTTTTTTCCAAACACCATCAATCTATGTATGAACTGTGGTTCCCCAGTCTGTAACCAAACTAACTTCGTAAGGCCTCGACTCTTCCACAAAGAGGTTCCAACAGAAACTCTCGCCCCAAGGGATAGATCACATCATCAGTGTAACTGTGATTATTGAGTCTCCTCCCAAAGGTATCTCTAGAAGTGAGGGCCAAGTTAATGGTTTAACTATAGACTCTAGGTCTAGGAAAAGATTCGAGGAAGGATGTAATGATTGGTACCTATGTCTATTGATACGACAGCTATTAGTAGACATAGATCATACCTCGAATCATTCCTTGAGCCAAAGGTTCACACTCCTTGACCGCATGAATCTGCTCTCTTCTCATGCCCTCCAGATCCCCAGGCATGGCGGGAACTAAAAAGGAGAGTGGTTGTAACATGTGAAAATGTACACCACCTCATGCTACTCTCATATCTCTGCATCCACTTCTGATGCCCTGCAGATTCATCTGTCCATGTAACATCCTCTTCCCAAAACATATTTCACGCCAAAGTATCTAAGACTGGTGTCAGTTTATTGCTTTCCCAATACTAAAATTCCCTGGCTGTATCCGCTCATTCGATGAACATTCAACCACAAAGATTCTCTCAAACATCTATAGAAAACTTGTAGTCTCAGATGTCATAACACACACCTCACTCGTAGTCTGATCCCCAAATAACTGGTCGTATCATATTCATCGAGTACTGAGAATGATCGGTACGCCTCAATTGAATACTCAACTACTGTCATGTCATCCTGACGAAGCTGTATATGCTCTAGAGAACTCTCAGCCACCTCCTCGGGCCAGTCCTCATCCAGTTGTGAGTCGGGATCGCCTTGGAACCTGAGGGGTATCTAATGGTGAAACACATGTAAGACAGTAAGCTTACATGTTTCATCTACCAGTACCACCGATTGTAACTAATGACCAATAGGTAGTGATATAGCTGACACACTACCTGACGGTACAATATCAGTAAATTTTCCACATACCGAAGCCTCATCACTCTGCGGATCGACCTCATAGTCACTCATTGTAAATAAGTAGTATTTACAATCACTATCTGCTCTACGGGTGTCACAAATAGGTGGAGAACTCTAGAAATTTTCTTGAGGCAGTCATCTGCTACATGGGAATCTATCTCACCTATTAACCTCAAAGTCCTCTGCCTCTGGAACTCGTGCAACACGCTCAGCCGGTGTGCACCGTCCGCCAGTGCAGCTGGTGGCATCTGCTACCCAACAGGTGGTGGTGATACTGGTACAGCACCTAAAGGTGCCAACATAGTATGATGGCCCTGCTCCAGAGCCTTGACTCTCAATGGTCCGTCACCGTGTACCCTCTCGGAACACTAACTGGATCTCGGTGTGGAGGCATCCTGAACAGATGCGACACGGTCAAAAGTTATACCTGGTGAGATGACCAGGTTATCTGACTTAAAGAAAACTTTTGAAAACACACACACAATCAGTGTTTCATTCAATGATTCAGATATCAATTATTCAGGGTCCTGGTGTATGGATACGTCGGCTGCCTCACCAATATTGGACACCTTTAACAGAGAACCATACTTAGTACCCATAACACTATTTCTTCATAGAAAAGAAAGATATGAGTCCTAATTTCAGCAGTATAACTGACACCTCTGATACAAATTTGTCACGACCCGTCCCCCAGGGCCCGTGTCGTGACGACCCCCGGGCCGCCATCCATAGGTCAGGGGCTGGAGACTAACACCAAAAGTGTAAATCCCTAAAACTGGGAAGGCATTGCCTTTACAAATTATAATCACACACAATAGAGTAGCTGGAAGCAATAAAATATTTAAAACTGTATACAGAAGAAGTCCTGAAAAGTTAAGGGGCCATAAATACAATCCCAACTATAAAGTACAAGTAAAATGAAAGTACAAGGAAAACAAGAACATCCGAAGAAAGGTGAAACAACTGCAACATTTTCCTCTAGGAAATCCTACATGAAGGGGAGGTAAAGATAGCCTCCATTGAACTCCATGTCTGTCTGTCTCCTCCGTGTACCTTCATGAGGTGTGGTCCACCTCTTCGTACTGTCCATTCCTTGTACACTTAGCCTCGATCAGCGCTGTCCGATGTTTGTATCCAACACAATGAGGTGCGGGCATAGCCCGTGCAGGGGTGAGTATAACGATACTCAGTAGGGAGCTCAATATCCTCAAGATCTCACCAAATCCAACAAGGATAAACAAAAAAGTAATAAATCAACAGATAACCACCCTTAGTTATGTGCCCATACATATAGCAATGTTGTCATGTAATATGTCTCAATCGTGAGGTAAACTCAAAAGTTTCTGACTCATCTCAACCAAGATTTTTATTCACATTTTCAAACCCATGGCTATTGGAGAACTTATCCTCTGTTGAGTATAGTGGGCCTGCCACCATAACTAGGAGCATCCCACTAACCTTGGACTGCTGATGTACACCTCCTTTTCGACTACTGTGGGTATGTCGCACTCACACAAAGGCACACCCCACTATGGGTCTGCCACCAACTACAAGGCGCTCATCTACCGTGGGTCTTCTGCCAACTACCAGGCACTCCCCAATGGGCTAGTCGAATCACTCAGAGTCATATCTGTCAAGTAGTCGTCATTTCTCAGCCAGTTACTAGGTCTTCGTACACATCTCACCCATCTCTGGTAGGTTACACGCCATGAGCTACAGTTCGATACTCCAACTGTCATGAAGTACCACGTATAAGTATCTTAAAGTTATACATCATCATAGGTGTCTCAATGCAACAGACGGCGCGTCAATCAGACGCCCGATCTATTGGTTAAAAGCTTTTTAGTCCCAGGGGCCCAGTTGGATTCGTGTATGATCCAACCTAACTGTATCTAAACATTACCCCGAAATCCATTGGGGTATACTCAATGGGAATTTCGTGCTCCAAGAAAACCAACAGCACTGAAGGTTCGTCAAACGGTCTTCTGGTGCCAAAGATATGTCCAATGGAAGTAACAGTTAGTAATGGGCCTGGGCGTGGTTCGACCCTATCGGACCAACATGGCCCAACCCAGACTGGGCCGACCCAATCTGGGTCCACCCAGTCTGACCCCCTGGGTCTGACCCGGCCCGTTGGGCGGGTCAGCCCGCTATTTTTGGCCTGGACTGGTTGGACCAGCCCCGAGGACTGCTGGGGTGGTTCGGCCCGAAGTTCGCAGCGTAGGTGGCTCAACCCAGAGGCCAGGGCCGGTTTGGCCAGTGTCGCAAGGGGAGCGAATCCGGTGACTCGGCCTGGATGTCTTCGTGTGATTTGGGCAGGCCCGGTGGCAGCCAGGATGGCCTGGAAGACACTGGGCAGGCCGGCGAGGATTTGGACAGGGCGCGGGGTAGGCCGACAGGCGGCTAGGAGGGCGTCGGGCATGTCTTCAGGTAGCCTGGCTGGTGGGGTGGTGTCCTAGAGAGCATGGTAGAGCATCGGGTGTGGCCCGGGCAGGCCACGCAGGGTGCGGGCGGGCCGGAGCAGGCGGGTCGGCGGCGGTGGCGGCCATGCAGCCAGTGTGGCATATCTCGATCCAGCACAGGCCTGTGGTGTTCAGCCGAGAACACAAGTGTGATGAGGGGGCTTCGTGGTTCGTGGAGGCCGTGGGTACCACAACTTTTGTGTTTTCCTCCTTCGTCGAATCTTTGCCGCTTCGAAGAACAGCACAAGAAAGAAATACCGACAGAGGATGTCAGGCCTTGTTAGGTTGGCCCGCATACTCCTCATTTAAGGTGGTATCAATTGGTTCATCAAGAAAATAATATGACCAATAATTAATTACATCACTTTTCATCTATTACTTTCATTCGATGATGACATGAAGAAATGAAAAGCATCAACATGCAACAACCCCCTTCCTTTAATCGTCGGTCATTCATTGACAGAGTCACGGAAAGTAGACAAAGAGAATCGTCATTCATTGCATCTGCTGCATGCTTCCAAACCCGAGCCTCATCGGTTTTGGAAGACACTTAACATTGGTAGGTGTTCGGGGAAGAAGTCGAAGAAGGGTCTTCTCTGACATTCATTTTTGGAAGAATGTTTTCTTCATTCTTCGTTATTTGTTGGGATAATTCTAATCCTCCCAAGCTCTCCTCTTTCTCAACTTCCACCCAAATGCCATGTGAAATAATATTAGGTATAGTTTTCTACTATTTCGTTGGAAAAGAAATTCAAAAATATGAATTAAATTAAAATGCTCCCCCTAATTAATTTATGAGAGTTGGCACGAATTAATTTTGGGAGATTTGGAATAATTGAATTAATGGATGGTCATGAGGCTCTACCTCATTAATGAGGGAGAGTTGATAAAGTTTACTCTCTTCCATCAATAGGGGGTTTATCCTCAAGTGGTACCCATGACGTAACCTCTCACATGAGGTTATGTTCAGGTTGTCCCCACATTGCAACCTCTCGCAGGAGATTAAGTTCGGGTGGGCCTCACCACCATAACATCACATGAGAGGTTAAGGTGTGGTGGTCCCACCTCCAACTTCTTTGAGGAGTTTTTAACTACCTGTCACTCACATGGTGGCTCAAATAATATAAAGTGTAGCTCAATTTATTTTAATAATTTTTTCCATGAAAACCCAAAAACTAACATTTATTCCTGACCAACTACTGTCGAGGTAAAATTCTCCTTAAGCGAATACCGACATCCTGAGTGCAACGGTGCCCTCAGATTTCAATTCTGAGAACCTGTTCAAAATATATAAAATCCTGCTCATATGTTTACTGAATTTACCCGAAGAAAACAATAGAAATTGATTCCGAGAAAATCGGGCCCCGGAATCATGCACTGTCTAAGTTCACGGGCTCGGAAAATTTCCATGTATTAACAAAATCCACAGTATTTCTGGGTATTTACAAAGGACATCATATCAATTGAGTGACATCATATCATGTCTAGTTAGTATGCATGACTTCAACCCAAGACTAAAGGATGATAATGGTTTCATGCATACCACTAGCCTACACGATGTCCTGGTTAATGTATAGATTTTTTGCTAAATATATATTTTCGATGAAATATTAGTGTTACTTTTTATGTTTGGATATTAATGTATTAACCATAGTTATTTTTAATGATATCTTAAGATAATTATTTATACTATTCAATTTTAATGGAATTATTAACATTTAAAAGTGTATTTAATTGCTTCGAACATCAATGTTAATTACTAGATATTTATTTCATAAAGTAATGGAAGAATTTGAAATATATAAAAGCACAACCAATGAAAGAATTTTTTACATACAAATATATCTTGTAATTTAATTTCCTTGTTCAATAAAACAATTACTAAAATATGGGATAATAAAAAAAAATTGTTTCCCTAATAACGTAATTTTTTGAACTGATGGGATTTTAAATAACCCCAGATTTAAAATATTGAGGCCCTAATCATTTTTATGATCATTAAATTATTTGTGACTTATTAACTAAATCACTCACTATAAATAATTAATTTTTCCTTTATGTCCTATATGCACTCCCAACCTATGTTTTTCTTTGTGTAAACCTAGTTATATCGTACTTTGGAAAATTGTAATTGTTCTAACATTCCCTTTTAATTGGTGTTTTGGTATTCCTTATTTCTATGTGGGCTTCTATAAATGAAACCTTTTATTGTTAAACCTTTAACAACCCAGATGAATTTTTAGTGTTAAATTCATTTTATGGGGGCGTAAAATGTAACAACGTGATATATTGTAAAGAAAAATTAAGAATTAATATAATCTTATAGATATTTTTCTTTTCATGCAACACTGAATATTTTTTAATTTATAATAAAGAAATATGTTTTCCTTGATTTATACACCAAACGAAGTTAATGAAGAACTATACTAAACATACATTTTATCATTCTCTACAAAAAAAATTGATGATATATTTTGGTACATATAATAATGAATTTCCACGATGTTTTGTGTAACACGAAATACCTAATAACGATAATGATATATTATTAATATATTTTTTAGTATAAAACTGTCATTAAATTATTATTTATGAAACTTTTTAACTAACTTACAAATATATATGGTTTATACAAATTTAAAATGAATTAATTTATTAAAAAAAATTAATGAATATAAAATTCGAATGAATATAAATGAAAATATTATTATTTGTATGCCCACAAAGTTATTTTACAATAATAAATTAAATTATTTAAAATTATTGAGTTATATTAATGTGATAAATATATATATATATATTTTAAAAAAAATTTTATTAATCCATTATATTTTAGCGGCTTAAATTAAAAACTAATCTGATTTTATTTGTAAAATACGTTATTTTTATTAAGACATTTTTACAATATTTAAATGGATAAAATATTATAAATAAAAACTTTGAAACATTTATGGTCTATATCTATCAAAATAAACATCATAATTGAAAAAGATAAATAAATATTTGGTGAGGCTAAATTGTTTCTGTGATGTTTCAATTTTAATGAATAGTGAAAAAACAGAAATTTAATTCAAAACGGCTTTTCATCGAATATATTTGTAAAATGAAGTTATATTTTAAATTGTTTTTAATGTTTTATTATATAATAATTATATAAATTATTCAATCTTATATCATTTGGCTCAATTTCTCATTGATATTTAAAATAATAACATTACAATCTTTTAGAGGTATTTACATTAAGACCATACTTTGTCCTCTCATCTTCGAGATTAAATGTAAAATAATTTATGAAAATTATATGATTTTAATTATAAAAATGGATTCCATATTTGAAATCATAATACTATATTGTCTCTAATAAGGTTAAATTTTTATTTGACCAAAAAAATTAGTGCATGTAATTAATAGTAGTTATATCGAATAAGGAAAATCTAATCCTAACAAGGGACTAAATCATAAACATGAGGGCCTAAATGACCAATAAACACTCCCAAAATCAATTTTATGGTCATATATCATCCATAAACCATCCATTATTGATATTTTTTTGGATTAATTATTTATGTAAAAAAAAATTTACCCCAAACATGTTTTCCAAAATGCCAATTGTGTCCCCTTCTTTCCCTATAAAAGGCCACCAACTCTACCACTTCATAACTCATATCAAATCACATATTTAAAAAAATATTTGACCAATAAACCTCCCAAAATAACTACCTTATGCCTTGAATACTACCTTTTGTAATAAATATCTCTATGGATTCCATTTGGTGAATACCAAAAGAAGTTACCAAAAGAAAACGTAACATCCCACCTCAAGGTTCTTTCTATTAGTTTCTATTATCCACTCCCTCAAATCCAATTATTCCATGATTTTATAAATAAAATTAAATATATTTTTATTTATTTACTCTATTGTTCAAATCTACACAGACACACACTTCTATCTAATGGGTAATTAATTTACTTTTTTTTGTACGGTGAACAACCACCTCCTGAAATGATTATTGTATCTTCTCCAAAACCACCTCTCACGGTTGAAATTATGAGTGAAAATATATTTATATATGATATTTATGATATTTTTAATTTATTTATGGTTCAATAATTTTTATTTAGAATATAAAGTTATTCTTTACATCCTTTTTAAATACCATAATTTCATTTGTGAAATTGTGCACTACTACTCCCTCAAAGAGATGTGGTTAGTTCACACACTTCAAGGATAGTATTAAAGACGTTTTTAGAGAAAATATTTTATATATATTACATAATAATTCTAGTTTTATTTTATTATGTAAAAATTTACATATATTTTATCTTCTTTATTTCTTTCAATACGACAGTAAAATAGAAACAATGTTCATGCATATGTATGTCCTACCGTCTCATTATCTGTTTCTTCCATTTTAATACATTATTATTATAAAAATTATTATAATGCACATATAATTAATATAAATGATATTTATATCATGATTTAAATTATTTAAATCATTATACAAGTGTAAGGACCAATGAAACAAAAAATTAAGACACATGCGAAAAAAAAGAGAATATTACCCAAAGTGAAACCATAATATGGAAATGTTAATAATAGGGTAATATAAAATAAAAATCATTCGATATATGTTATTACATATAATAATATTTTTTTTTTAATATTTATAAAAAATATATAATTATTATACTATACTTTTGAAATAGTATTATGAGATTACAACACATGGTAAGGGAATTTCATCTCACTATTTATTTCTGGGAGATATATGCCTTTTTCACCAATCAATTACTTTATATAATGTATTTAATAACTATTAATGTATTATATTCCTATAATAAATATATTAATTGGAATTTAAATATCCATTTTATGATCTTTCTTTGACAGGGTTTTTGTGTCTAATGTTTTCTTAATCGGTAAGATAGTTTTGTCTCAAATTTCATTCTTTGAGAAATGTGTTTTATTATGAACATGAATTTTTTTAGTTTTATTTGAGATTTTATATCATTAATATCATTGTTTTAATTTTATTTTATGATTCATTTCATTTCATTTTATTACATGGAGAGTATGATCCCATGTTACCATGTAATAACAGTCTATTGAAACAATCCAATCGTTTATCAAGATTGTTTACAACTATGCTTAATTTGATGAAATATTATAATCTATATCTCAAGAATATTCATGATATTTATTACCCTCTATTTATTCATGATATATTCATATATTAATACCATTTTCCACTCTTTGGTATTTTTGATAACTAAACAAATTATGAAAGTATGACTTTACCTCTCTCTTCAGTCAAAAATCTGTGTTCCTTGAAAAACTTTTTCTCAAAAAAAGGTTTCCCAAAATATTATAATATCCTCCTATAATCATTAGAATAAATTTAAATTTTGTATAAAAATATTCAATAAAAATTCACTTTCCAAACAAGTAATTTTTATCATTTTTATTATCCAAGAGGAATATTCTTTTTACCTCATACGAAATGTACAGATTTACCCACAATATTTTCTATGAGATTACATTAAATGTTTAAAAGGATAATTTATAAGAAACTTTTTTGAAGAAAATTATATTTAGAAAAAAAATTCAAATGTTTTCTTGATTCACTTATATATTTTAAAATAAATTTTTCAAAATGTTTTCAAACATCTTCGATAATGTTTTCAATGAAATGGTTTTTAAATTATTTTCAAGCCTATATTAAGAGGTTTTTTTGGAAAAAGGTATTAAAAATGATTTATTTCTTTGTCTACATGTTTTCATGTAAAAAAGATTTCTAAATGTTTTCAAGCATTAATTATATGTTTTCACGAATTTTTCAATGTAAATGGTTTTCAATATGTTTTCAAATATTGCATTATAAGTTTTCAGGAAAATGATATTCAAGTGGTTTTATGTTTTCAAAAATAATTTTCTCAAGAAGAAAGGATATTTTCATCTTTATATTTTTTCAAAAGATTTTTCAAAATGGTTTTCCATCTAAGATGACATGTTTTAAGGTTACACATTCCTTTCTAGGAAATTATCTATATATGCAATTCATATTATTTCACAGAATGGTTTATTGAATGAATTCATGGTGTTTATGAAACATTTTTCTCAGAAATAAGTTATATAAATTTGAAACCTTATTATTTTAATTAGTTATTTTTTTATGAAGTGAATATGAAACCCATATCCTTTAAATAGTTATTAATTTTATGAATATTTAATGATACTGATATCACTTCATAAGATGTGATTTGATGTTTATATAAACCATCTATTTTGTTTCATGATATAATTAGAGTTTTATTTTGTGGAACATGTGTGGAGAATGTTTTTATGACATGGGTGAATCCTATATCTCCCTTTAATGCATTGGGTAATCATAGAAGACTCATAATTATAAATGTTATGTGTGAACCTAATTTAATGTTAACAATGTTATGTATATACCCAGTTCTGTGTATATAATTGTATAAATTAATAAGATTACATGTTGATAATTTTATGAGTAGTCATTATTATGTGTTGATAATGTTATACATGAACTTCATTAAATGTTAAAAATATAAATACTAAATGGTATTTCATGTGCATAATTTTATCTTTAAACAATCGTACATTTTCAAATTTTATGTGTAAACCATATTGAATTCCCACAATACTATCCATGGAACAGCTAGTATGTCTATAAATCTATGAGAGGTCCTGATTTCATTTCTTTTACTCAATTTGTTAACATTTTTCTACTTATACACGATCACAATGTTATACATTGATGTCTTTTCCATAATTACATGTATTAATATTATGATATGTTTTTATAGAATATGTTGTTTATTTCCTTATTCTTCATGTCTTATGAGATACCATGATTTCTTCTATTATTCATGAATATGACATATGATATGTAGGCTATACTCTTATAATGTTTTTATCAATTTCTCAAACCCCCATGCGCATGTTTATAAATACATTTCTCCCTTGTTTATATATACTTGGTATATGATCTCACCCCTTTTGAGGTTTCCATACCCATTATATAAAGATATTTATTATATATGTTGTGTCCAATAAGTGTTATAGCCAAGAAGGACATAATGGATGATAATTTAGCACACTTATGTACCAGTGTTTTTGTTTTCATGTTTCCAAAGTCACTAGACAAATATGGTGTTTGGGAATTATTTTTTTTAATGTTTTATGTATTCTACCAAAGTAATGTAATGTGTATGTATGATTAGAATGGGTTCTTATAGACATTGATCAAGAACATGAAGTATAAAGAATTAATTTATTCCATGGAATGGGAATAATAAATTAAAATAATTGTAATTAAATATTTTCTCGTAATTATCTATCTTAAGATAAATAAGACTTTCCTTGTAATAAATAAAATGAAATATGAGCCTCGTTATGTTTATAAAGAAAAATTCTTAAATCCATGAATGATAAACTAATGGAATTTTCAAAAACATTGAATGTAAGGTGGGTCATCTATTTATTGGATAAATGTAGATTCTATGAAAATCCATTATGATTCGAGAATTTGACAGCTATAATGAGCCTTTATATTATTCCATAATGGTTGAGATGGAGGATCGAGACACTCAGGGGTCTCCTAGACCTAGTAAAAAAAGAGTAAAATTGATTTTATTAATGTAGGATCAACATATAAATCCTATGTACATATGAAATCATAGTATACCATATGTCAAAATAGTGGGAATAATCATACTAGGAATATTCTAAAGGGAACTCATAGATTCATAAATAATGGAAAGGAGTGGCATCTGGATAATCATTACTAGTAGTATATATATAATCCAACTAATTTAGAAGAATAGAGGTAGGTTTAGATCAATGTTTTGCCTATAGAATAATGTTTCAGCTAAAAGTAACATGAGAATTATGTGATCCAATGTTCTATTAAATTGGTCATTAGAGACAACTAAAGGAAATAACCTTCAAGATAGCAAGAAACATAATATGATAAAAATTTAATAGACGTGTCCCATGAAAATAATGTGGTGATTGGTAAGTTGGTTTTTCATTAATGAATATAAAACATAATTATTTATTTAGGTTCTAAAAAATCTTTTATATATTGAAACATTTGTAGAACAATTCAAACACCACCTCAAAATATAGAGGTTGATTTATCCATGAGAATAAAAAATTGGGATATTTTTTAGTAGAATTGTCTTACCTAAACAGAACCTCCAAAATGTTTTAGTAGAGGTTGATTTATCCATGAGAATAAACAGAACCTCCAAAATGTTTTTGTCTTACATAATTTAGTAGAATTGGATAATATATTGGGCATGGATTTTCAATCATTATATAAAGTCGGCATCAACTATCGATAAAGGGAGATCACTCTGCATATCCCGAAGCATCCTCCAATTCTATAAAAATATAACAAGGATAATAAATATCCACTTGTATATTTTTCAAAAGAATGGATATTATGTCATTATAATAAATCATATCAAGCTAAAACTTTTCAGAAAAAGTAGTGGATAACACATGAAACCAAGCTTATTGTGTAGGACTACACAAATACATTCCCTATGGAATTTCATGGTCTTGTTTTTGACCAATTGTTTGAGTTATCAATTGAAAATTAACGTTGAAATATATGAATATTAAATACTCTTTATAGGATGTCCATAATGGAGTTGTATGAATAGAAGAACTAGTTACAAGACAATATGGACCAGAGTTTCAAATCCCTAATGCTTTACCATGGGGTCTGTCGGTCATGATCATCAATAGGAAAGGGGGATCAATGCACCTCTGTAAGGATTATTTTGATCTTAACAAAATAATAATAAAGAAAAAAAATTCAAATGTACTAGAATGATGAACTATTTAACCAACTTTATTGGTCCATGTTTTTATCGAATGTTGAACTTCGATAAACATATCACAAATTAAAGGTGATTTAAGTATATATTCCAATGACTACCTTCCATTTAAGGTATAGTCAATAGAAGTTCATAGTGATTCCCTATGGAATCACTAATTATCTATTAATCTTCATCAACTAACTGAATCGAGTCTTTAGATATTACCTCATCAAATTTTTTATATTCATTATATATGATATTATGATGGACTCCATGAGCAAAGAGGATCATGATAATTATTTGTATACATTGATAAACACATTGAGATTGGATAAGGTATATTAATTGTAGAGTAAATGTGAGTTATGGATGGTGTAATTATCATTCATGGGGAATTTTTTCACCAATAAAGGGATATTTTTTTACACTTATAAGAAAAAATAAATTTTTGAGTGGTCTATTCCATAATATATAATGGACATCCAAAGTGTGATTTTTCTAGATGCGTATTACTAATGCTTTTTTTGGAGATTCACATTATTTTCATGCCAACTAACCAACCTAACTCATAAGTAAGTGAATGTGTTTTTCAATGAAGAATTCTAAGACCTCATCAATGAATTGAAAAATGGATTATCAATACACAAATTAATACAATACCTATAATTGGGGAACACATTATGGAATACAGTTATTCATAAAAGAAGCTAACTTGATATACATGGATGAAAATTCATAAATTGGAAGCATTCAACTTAAGGTAGATGAAATTTTATTAGAGTATTTACCATATGCATGATTTATGTAGGATTATGTGATCTTTACATTGAATATCAACCAGCAATACCTCTACAGTGAGTAATGTTAGATATATATTAATCATAATATCAAAAAAAATTATTCTTAAAGAATGAGCTTAATATAGACCAGTGAATATTATTAGAGCTCATCAGGGATTATGAATTCTCAGTCCACTATAAATTAGGTATTGAACATAATTTTGAATATTCTCTATGTGTAACGGATAAGGAAACATATCAATGATAATAATTATGACGGATAAAATCCTCTTAGATTGGAATAGGATGGTCATGGGAATGATAAATGATTGAACATCATCATTACTTTCTCAAATAATTGATCAACCATATATTTTGTAGAAGATTATGGATTCTCAAGAAATGTTATATGGAAATTAATAAGAAGTTGGAGGATATCAAAAATTGAAAATCCATGATGTTCAAAATTAATGAGGAATCAGTCATAAGATATCGATGAAAACAATGTGAAAAATAAATTCATTAGATAAAGTGAGATATTTTGAATGATTGACATAGCTTTAACTTTTTTATACACTCATGGGGAACAAAAAGGTATCGAGATCTACAAGAGAACTATTGGTGGGGTATTTTGAATAAGGAGATCTCTGAATATACACTAATTATCCTGGTTTGTTAATAAGTAAAGAATGGAAGGAAAACCTATAATGGGTTTATGAAACAATTACCTATACCAACATAGTAATGTGAAATCATCATCGTGGACTTATTCAACAGAAGTCCTAAGAAATATAGATGAAATTATCCAGTATTAGTTGTTCATATTCATACATATACATATCACATTATTGAAATTTGAGAATACATATCACCCGATCATCATGTGTAGATATACATAAGAGAAGCGGTGAAGCTGTACTGATTACCATTATCAATAGGATTTGATCGAGATTAGAGATTTACCTCCATCTTATAGACAAATCACCAACATGAATAATAATTGATCATAACATTAGTATAGATTATCCCCACCATATTGATATTCATTCTGAGTGAAATATTCATAAATAAAAATATATATTGAGAGATGTATTGATTGATTTCAATGGAAGATGTGACTAACAACTTCATTGGATCAAATTCTCTTACGAAATAGTTTCCAAAAATAAATCCAAATGGCACGACAAGAAGCCCCTTCTATGAAATAATGTAGAACACCTGCATGTAGGGATGAATTTTCTGAAATAAATCTTCCAGGGTATAAAATAGTTGAGGAAATAGTAGAAAAGGTGAATACCATTTAACATTACATCAAGGATTATTAATAGTGAGAGAAGAGATATGCAAAAAAATAATTGATGGAACCTAGATCATGAGGTTGGAGATAATGTATTCATTCTCACATATCCATGTAAGAGAGTTATTAGAATTTGGAAAACGGGAAATATATGTCCCATGTACATTATCCCCTGTTTGATACTTGATCACATCCGAGATGTGACCTATCAACTAGTACATCCACCAACCATTTCATAAGGACATGATGTATTCCATGTGTAAATTAGGTGAAAGTTCATATTATATCCCTCAAATTTAGTAAATTGATAGTTTTTATAGCTGGGAAATTATATCACTTATGTGGGGATATAGTTAGAGATCTTGTATAGTAGAGATAATGTCTTATGCAACAATACTACTCACATTGTGCAACTACTATGGTATAGCCTTTAATAAGAAGATGTTTTATGGGAGCCAAATTAATAGATGAAGGAGAATTAAACTATCCTATTTTTACATTAGTATCTATAACTATATTTTAAGGGTGAACTTTCTTAATAGGGAATAATGTAATGACCCAAATTTTTATCAATGGAATTTTCATTCCTATAATTATTCTATTCTGTATAAATCACATACATCGCATAAAGAAACCAAAAAAACCCAATTATCATAATTGAATAATGATAGAATATTCATAAGATAGTGTCCTATTAATTCCAAATATATAACAGGGATAATAAATAGAAAATAAATGAGTAAGAAAATTATAATTTGGTTCTACACAATCCATCAGATTGACTACACTTAATAATTAATATGAATAAATAAAACATAATGTTAATAATAAAAAATTCATTGAGAAGATGAATGTATATATTGAAAGGATGTCGAATATATGTTAATGAATACTAAATAAAATAATAGGTATTTATTTAAATTATGGAACTATTATAACCATTATAAATAAAAATATTGGAATAGTAATCTGATCATTGGAATAGTAACATGATTATTCAAATAGTTACCCAAACATTAGAAATAATAATATGGCTATTATAATAGTAAAATGGCAAGTGAAAATGTAAAATAATATTTATTTATCCAATAATATGAAAATAATATATAATTATATTAGGGTAGTTGTAATGAAATGTTTTAAAAATATAAATTAGGTGTATTTATTTATATAAAACAATAATGTTTTGTCTGCAATTTCATAATTAATATAATGATTTAAAATAAAATAAATATTAATAAATTGGATTCTTAAATAAATACTATGTTTTATTATAATGTTAATATCACTTTTTGTGACCATATGTAATTTTTATGAGGGTCACAAAATTTATTATAATATTCAAATCAGTATTTTTTTTAAATAACTACGGTTTTTATTTAAAAATTAAATTTAGATTATTTGGGAAATTAATTTAATAAAATTCATTCATTTTATTAAATCTATACATCTATACAGGGATAGGTTTAATTATTGGGATTTTTCAAAAATACTTGAATTTTTAGTGAATAGTGAAATAAGGTAATTTATTGTATTAACATTAAAATCCAAATACAAGAATTTTTTAGTAATTAATGATTTAATAACCCATTATATAGAAATGAAAAAGAAATATTTACTATATATACTTACAATAAAAACTAATAATATTACTATTGAAATAAAATAATGAACTATGGAATATTAACATCAAAAATACCTATCTCCTCCCTTAAAAAATACCACCCCTCACAAACCATTTTCCTCACACCTTTGAAGTCGTAACACATTCAAAACTTCTAAAACCCCATATATTACACACACTAAAAACATGAAATTTTTCTTTTTTTCATCAAAATTTCAATTCCATGTTCCTTATGGGGTTCTTCAATGAGGTTTTATTCAACTGGTTACATTTTCATACTAACTCTTTTAATTTCCTTTATTCCTCTACATTCTCCTCAACTCCTTTATCCATACAATAATAATAACTCTAGTATCATTTATACACTTAAATTTTTTATTTATAGGTAATATATTCTTTCCCATCAATATATCAACTCCCATTACTCAAATAAAAATAAAACCATTGTCCATACTTTGTAAATTATCCACCATTGTTGGTGATGGATTTCTGTTTTCCAATAATTCCTTCGTGAAGGGATTAGAATCACATATAATTGTATATAATGTGAAAATTATGAATATTATATATTTTTTTCAAATTATGTAATGATTATATGGAAATAACCTTAAATAAAATGAATATAGTTTATGGTGGTTAAAAACCCCTCCAATGTAAACTAAACATTTATCATTAATATTTTATTAAATTAATCGTCCACATATCAATGATAAAATTTATATCTAGAAAAATTTAAATTTTTTAATTTAGGTAATAACATTTAATTTCACTTATATGAGTTTACTTCCATTTTAAATGAACATCCAAAATTATATATAAGTGACCCGACCAGGTAACCATGAATCCAACGTTCCTAGAACAATGAAATTGAATTTTATAACTCATAGAAATGTCGATAAATGAAATTAATAAAATTATTATAACACACACATATATATATTAATTAGGTTCTGAGTTATGAAAGTATTTTATATTAATTTTTTATCCATGACATTTAATAAAATTATATAATGAATTTAGACATATGGTAAGGCATCTCTTGGAACAAACTTATTTTTGTTATGTTACACTTTTTCTCTCATTTCCAGAATTTGTATCTTAAATATTTTTATATAATAATCCTAGGTTTTTTATATGTTCCAAACATATATATATATATATATATATATATATTTCTCAATTAATTTTTATTTGATGGGTTACACATTTTTTAAAGGTTCCCTTCTCAATTCCTCTCGATAAGAAAACCCGATTAAATGGAACTTGTCTATTTCTTAAACATTCTCAATTACACTACATAAAATGGTTTGGGAAAAAAGTATTTTCTTAAATAAGTCATCTAATCTATAAAACATTTTTATTTCATTTATTTAAATAATTATTCCTTAATCCATTTTAAATACTCGTTATTATTTTCATTAATCCACTCTTAGGTGGAACATTTCTAAAGTTACCTATCCACACTTTTTATGGTTTTGAATACAGTTGTACAGTTTTATTCATGATCTATTATTACTATATTATTAATTTACATGAATTTTTTAAATCCATTTTCCTTGGAAACTGTTATGAAATTCTATTTGAATTTTTCATATAAATTGATTTTAAAATTCCATTCCTTCAATGGGAAACCATTTTGTTTATTCCAAATGATTAATTTCATTAAGTGGCACACATATTAATTTAAATTTTATGGTGGTATTTCCAAAATATTTCTCAAATGAATTGGGTAATTTTTTTTCTCAGGATGCATTATATATGGGATTAGAGTATAAACCTAATCAATTATAGTATATACTATGTGATATCATCTTAGAAGTTATCCTTTATTATTTTTAATTTCATGATATATGTTGGTTATATTAGCCTTTATTTCCACGATTAAATTATTATGTGTTCTATATATTATCCCTTTATTTCATTTATCAAGTGTCATGCCTTTTATGTTATCTTGTTATGACTTATGACACATGTTTTATGCTATTAATCCATGTTTATTCCCTTACAGGGATTTTTACCTCACTAAATTTTCCTATGTGTTCCGTAGGTTATCCTATTTAGTTATAAAAGCTCATAGGGAGTTAGGACCTCATTATAGAGGGTACTAAAATTATATTTTATTCAGATATCAGGTTTTCTTATCAAGGACATATCCTTCTGAATAAACTATTATATTGAATACTTGATTTTAGTTTTATGGATAATTATTCTTAAAATAATGTAATTATATGTGTAAAATTTTTGGGACACTATATTTTCGATATATAAATTATGGGTTATTTTCAATATAACAGGTTTTAGATTTATAACAAAAAAATTTAAGTTAGTCGGTAAGGTTTCACTCAAAGTGAAAAATTAGTAATATTATAAATTAATTGAGTTTAATAGTTTTCACTTGTTGGAGTCCACAACAATGGTAATAAATACTTTGTTTTTATTTATAAGGAGTACCTGAATCATCCAAAGCATATCAACCTACAGTGTCTACAAAAGTGTGTGGTATTAATCTCAATCATCCTTCACCCAGGTGGATATGTATTTGAAGATAAAATTCATTTTTCAAGATGATTATCACAACATCCATCTATGTCACAACTACATCCACATTCAAGTGTCCTTAGAGAGAATTCATTCCATTGAAAACCATACACTCATTACTCTCCCAAAATTTGGATTTTTTATAATTATAAAACCATAGGAAAAGGGTTTAATGATATTAAATATAATTTTAAATATATAAAATTTTTTGTTATGTGAAGGAATTTCTATAAAAATTACATTACAGTAAATGTTTGAAATTGAAAATTGGTGTGGTTGAAAAATAAACGGTATCAAAATTTAATAACATTGAACGAAAAATGATATAACGAGAGGGGATAAGTATCCTATAATTAATAATATATAAAATGGGAGATAATACCATGAAATTAAAATCCATTAAAAATGTAAAATAGTATTATAATAATATAATTTAAATTAAAAATAATAGAGAAGGATTGGAAATCCAATCATTACTAAGTAACTTCTCAAATCATTGGATGACTCTTGAGAACCATATTATCTCCTTTAGAGTGCATTATTGTTAGATAGCGAATATAAATTCATGGTAAATGACTTGATGTTGGGGATTGATTAGACAATGTAGGGGAGTGATCCCCTATTATATATGAAAATGATTAAATTTCCATGGAATTTATTGTTAGTTAGTGGACAAGAATAGAATTTCATGGGGGATAGGTGAGTTTTATGAGTGAGGTTTGGAAATTTTGGTGTCATATGTAGGTATTAATTTCTAACCTAATATATATATTATATAATATATATTTGAAAAAATAGTTTATTAAATTTTAAGCCATAACAGAATACCCATTTTAGCACTTATTGATTGTGATTAAATATTTACCATGGTTATTATTTTATCACTAAATGTATAGTTTTAACCCTCTAAAAAATATATTATAAAAAATTTTAAATTTTGGATCCATTTAAACTAATTAAATTTCTAAATATGTGAAATTTTACTTTTTTATTCAATCATGTAATATTTGGAAAACAGTTTTAAAAGAAATGGATTATTTTACATAATTGGTTTGATTAATCTTATTTAACATTAATTATCAATTAAAAGGGTATTAATTTGTTTTTATATATGTATAAAATTAATATTATAGTATTAATTTATGTAACGCCCCAGCCCCAGAATCCACCAGCCATTGCATTATTTTAATACATTGTCATGATTACAAGGAATCATGTCCCGAAGGACCGATCAGTTTAGTAATCATGGAAACAAGATACATACAAATGTTCAACAGTACACCATGAACAGAAAAACAACATTAATTTATTCCATTAAAAACATCCAAACTTCCAATATTATTCCTCCAATTCACTCATAACTAACTTTTTCATATCCTGTGAAAATCAAACATGAAAAATAGTTGAGCTTAAATTCTCAGTAAGAGTAAAAAATATAGCGGAAGATAACATAAACATTTAGCACAATGAATAATTAAAAACATATGCCTTTAAAAATAATAGACATGAACACTTTTTGGTGGGAATATGAGCTGAGTAAATAATACCATAATAAAACTTAGTCATGGGTATTCTAATAGTCAAATAAAAACATGAAATGTCAATATCTAATATCAAAATGACGGAATACATAATTTTGAACATCATCACCACATAGTCAATGCCTTGTGCCAAGACTAAAAATAAGATTTTTCCATGCCTTGTGCCACGACACAAGTTTATCCAATGAAACCTACAGATGCATCTTGGAGTTATAGTAGGCTCCACCCATCCATTACTAAGTCCAATGCATTCCTCATATGAAAATATTAAAAAATAACATAAACATTCATATTAAAACCAGAATACGAAAGGACAATACATTATCCATATATCAGGAATGATATAAAAATACCACATCCACATTCAATCATAAATCATTCAATACAATATGAATAATTTTAGTAAAATAAATTAACCTTAATCAAGAATAATTAAAGATATTTACATAGATGAGAAAAATCATCAAAAATAATTGAGTGAAATATCCCCCTTTTTTCTTGAAAACATTTTAATGTCTTAGTATTTATCAATAAGTCCTTTAAAATAGATTTTTGAATACAAGTTTTACATACCACCATGAGACTTATAAAAATAATTTTAATTTTAAAACATTAATTTCCATATAAATAAATCTTTAGTACCATTTTTAAAACATTTACGTTAATGAGAAAGACTAAGAAGAAAAAATCATTAAAACTTTTAAAATGATATTTTAGTTAGAGTTCCTAAACAAATGAGAGACACATGAATAAAAATAATTGAGGAAATAAAAACATTATAATATCTTGAGAATAATGGGATTCATGATATACTATGTCAAATTATAGTATATACACCAAATAAAAGTGAATTAGTGCATAACAAAAAAAGAAGACTCAATGAAATGTAAGATGATATGAAATCCCTTATAAAGAAAGTATCTATAGGTTAAGGATAAACAATGACATAATTATGTGTGAAAAATATAATTACACTCAATAAGAAGGGATATTCAGTGTAAATCAAATAGAGAACATTCACACATATTCTTCTGAGAACAACACCAATGAATTGGATGTTTAACTCAATTAATTGAGATTGAGATAAAATTACACTTATCTGGTTCATATCGATGGATTGAGAATTTATCAATGGAGTGATTATGTGTGTCAAAAGTATATACATAGAAAGGTGAGTGAGAATTACTACAAAAATAATATATATTTATTCCACACATAATCATGGAGTAAAACGATCAATGAAGTATGTGTAAAGCCCAATTAGTGGAAATTGAAATATGAAATTCCCTTACCGATTTGGTAACATATGAAACATAAACCCCATGAAAGAAGGATCATAAAATAAAGATGTAAATAATCATAAATTAAATTATATTACACGATGAATAAAATCATGGGTTGTATATACACCACAGAAAAGGAAATAGTGGACAATATATCCTGAATCTCACGGAAATAAAAAGTGATATGAAAACTCCTTACCAAGTTGTAATTTATCGTGTCGTATGACCAAAAGTTAATAACCATTAAATTAATCACATAATACCATGAACATAAAGAGAACCATGATAATATAGTTCAAATAAAATTACGCAATACACCAAAAGCAATAAATAAGTGGTGAACAATGGAAATCTTACAGAATTAAATGTGAGATAAGAAACCCCTTACCTCAAGTCTGAATTGTCTTCTACGTTCCATGTTCTTCCTGAAAAATTAACTTATTTTAATTTATACTTGACTAAGAAATTTTTTAATTATTATTATTCTTTTAATATCACTTATTTTCTATCTACAATAATTATTTAGTTATTTTAGATCATATTGGATGTTTTATCGATGTTCGGAACTTGAGTAAAAAATGAACTTGTTATAATTACAATTTTTTCCCATGTTGTCAAAATTACATTATCTCAAGAATTATATGAATGATTTAGATACCATATAGATATTTTATATCCCATATATTTGTGTATTTATAATAGTATATAACATTTGGATATAATAAATGAAATGTACCATTCAGGGAGACGATAAGCCGTACGTACGCATGAATAATATTTTCATTTCTATTTTGTATTTTAATGGAATTAAAACATAATGATACATAGGTTTATTATAATTCCTATATAATATCGTATATAATATCATTAAATGCATCATTTATATCTCCCAAATAATGCATTAATGAGTCATATCATTTTAAGGGGGTGGTAGTCCGCACTTCTTCAAATAAAATTATCACATTTTACGCATAATTGAAACCATAAAATAATGATATAAATGAAAAAATAGAAGCATATAGAAAATATAAACATAAAATATATATCATATATAAATACATTTCCATCTTAATGGCCACCATGAGAGGTTTTAGGTGGTAATCGAACAATCATCATTTCCAGAGGAATTAGTTTTCCGTCCATAGAAACAGTATGTTCTTCACCAATTAGATGGAGGTGTGTGTAAGTGTACTTCAAATACATTTCATAATAACATCCTAGTATATTGTGGATACTATAATTGTTGTAAAATAAAGTAATAAAAATAATTTAGGGGGTTTGATAAGTAAAATAACACTAAATAAAGAAAAATAATTTATGAGAAAGTGTTACCTTTAATTTGGGTAACTTCCTTTGGTTTGAACCAAAAATACTTCGTGAAGTGCCTTCTGTAACAACCGAGATTTTATGAGAAATATTTTTTTATGTATATTGTTATATAAAGGAATATTTCACTACACACAACACTATCTTGGCTTGCGTTACATACAAGAGCAACCTTCCTCGATAGATTCTGTTGTACGCAATACCGAGTTTCACTAAACAACGACATTTTATTAAAATATTATATAAACTAGCCGTTATGAATAGTAATAACCAATTATTAAAATTTTCTAAATTTTATCTTTCAAAATGGACTTCATTTTTGGATTCGGAATATCGAAATTATCCTAAGGTGAATTTTTGGTATTTTTCTGAAAACATTCAATTTTTGATGAATAGTGAAAGCACTAGGTTACTATTTAAAAACTGACTTTTATTTAAATAATTATTTATTTTATTTAAATTTATTTAAGGTCAAAAATTATACATAATACTTATATAATTTCAATGTAATTCATTGGAGTAATTTTATAATAATTTTAGATATATAAAAAGTTTATTGAACTTTTTCACCGTCTTTTACCCACCTCCTAGGAGAATTTGAAAATTTACATAAAACTTAATTTTACCACTTCTGTGAGTGTAATTTTGAAAATACATGATACATGGTTAATTTAAAAGAGTAAAATTTGGTTCAAAAAGATAAAAATAATTTTTGGTGAATTTTAACTTTTTACTTTTTTTTCCACGGTTAAAAATAAATAGCTTAATTAAGGGTAAAAATGATATTATTATTACCCAAAAACAAATCCTAATTCTATTTGATATGTTTAATTCAAACAAAAACAACCTTAGGAATAAACTATGACCATTTAGGTCCACCTGGATTAGATTAGGACACTTATTATTATTTTATTTAATTAAGAGTTAAAAGTGTTAAAAACAACATATAATAAATAAAACATTTTTAATATAGGGTTATACATAAGATAAATTAGACTATATATTTTCATTAAAAATACAGGAATATTTTCTAAATAATGGTAATTTATTTATAATTTTTAGACATTAAATAATTTAATTTATTTATGACACAATGATGATGCAGTAATTACCTTATTAATGAAATATTAACAAAATTGATATTATAAATACCCAAATAAATTTAATTTGAGACTTTTTATGAATTACACTAATTTTATAGGTTAATATGACATGTTTTTATTGATTTAATTAACATTTGTTGAACTAATAATTATGTTATGATTTTCCAAAAAAATCAATTTCCAAATAGGTTTAAAATTGACATAAAATAGTTTTTTAAACAAATATTATATTATTAATTGTTATTTTATTCCAAAAAAATCTATTGTTCGACGAAATTACTTAGATAAGGTTATATATATTAATAATGAACAAATTTGGGTTCTTTTGGATTTTTATAGTATGTTTATTGACCATATAATGTAAGAAATCAAGAAAATGTATTAAAAGTAAAATTATTTAACTTAGAGTTAAATATAAATGATAAGGTTAAAATAGTAACCTAAACTTGTCTAAAATATATTTTTTGAGAGGATTTCGACCCATCCACACCTTAACTTCGAAATAAATCAATTTGGAGCTATTAAAAGCTAAATATGTCTTTATAATAAAATACTATTTTAGGTTTTTCCTAAGGTGCCCCTCTCCTCCTTTATAAAAGGTCACCTCATCCCTCTCCTCCTCACACCACTGTGAGACTCCAGGCTTGGCCAAACCCTGAAAATTTATCTTCTCCACTTACCTATAAACATCCTAGAGGTCCTGGTCTTCTTCAAAGACCATCTTTAGTGCCGTAAGAGGAGGTTAAGAATAGGCACTACAAAGAAGATGTAATGTCTGTTATCGATTCATTCAAATTTATTTCTTCTTCTACTTCCTCTTATTTAGTCATTTCATTATGAAGTTACATAATCAGTATCACTCATATACTTATATGTTATTATAAATATGAAACAACCCTATTTCACCTTCTATCCATCCTATGGAAAAAAATCACCGTGCGTGTGTACGTACGAAATACCGTCTCCACGTCGTGGTGTAATCTGTTTTCCACCACCACCTTACATGGATGGGTATAATGGTGTAAATAATTACTATATAAAATTGTTTTAAAGTGATATTTATTCTAAAATAGTATTCATACACTTCAATACAATTACATGATCATGGGAATGATACCATCGCTCGTGTGTACGTACGGACTACAGTCTCCATGATGTAATGCGACTCATTCTACATGATCTTCACTAAATAATGATTATATAAATGAATCTAAATAATAAATTTGATATATATTATACTAATAACATTCTTTAAATTATGTATCTATAACCTAAAAATAGGAATAAGAATTTATTCGACAAAACAAGCAATAAGAACATAAAGCAATAAACACCCGAATAACAAGTAGCAATGAAATATTACTAATAAGAAGATAATAATATGACCATATATGATATCATAACAATTAATATGATTCTTTAATAAGTCAATAACATTATTTAAATCATTATACAGGACTTTTGGATACGTACGAAGGAAATTGGACCTAAGGTAGTGGAAAATAACACAATCTCATTTTTATCTGATATTGCTTATAATTTTGAATTTACTGGGACATATTTATCATCCAAATCTATGTTTCCTCAATATGTAATATTATATCTATCCTTCTAAAATTGTTTAAATCCAATATTACTCATTGGTGAGTTTTTAGTAAATGATATGAAAGGAATCTTTTGTCGTTTTTAGTATGATGTTATTTTTGACTTTTCTGGCCAAAGTACGAGAAGAATGTTTTTTTAACTTATATGGCCTGAATGGATTTTTAGAAAATTATTTCCATGAATCATCCTTTACTAGTTTTCAAGTTTATTTTTAATGAACTTATTTTAGATTAAAATTGTATTACATTTTAATAAAGAAAAAAAAATTGAATTAGAAAGGATATTTTCCTCAAGAATAGAGTTCAAGTGTTTTATCAAAATTATTTTCCATCTAAGATAATATGGGGTTCTATTTCCATCCTTATTTTTACATTGATTTGATTATGATATGAGGGAATTGTTTTTATAATGTCCTTTTTATCTTATATAGATTATGTTATGATGGCATGATGTTTAAGAATCCCATTTTTGTTACATGGGTTATGCTATGATGTATGATTTAGGATTCTGTGGCACACATAATAATGCTATCATTACGAGATGGGTGGGACCTTTATCTCCCTCCAATGTATTGGGTAATGATTTATATCTAATGAGATATACATGAATTAAAATAATGGTTATTCTGGTTCAGTGATACAAGACTGAAATGAGGAGTGAACTCGGTTCAGAAATGGACTTTGTCTTCTAAGATAGTCTTTCCAATGAGTCTTGACTAATAATAAATAATTATCCATGATTATTTGTGTATCCCACAAAGTTTCATGTTATTATTATTGGGATTACATTTCACTACCATGATTTATCCCATGTCAGGATATTATGATCTCTTTCGCTGGTTAACATTTTCAAAATGTTATGTTCTTATGAATATGATATGATTAGTATTTCATTTGTTTACCCTTACTGGGAATTTGAGCTCACCATGTTGTATGTTTTCTTTTCCCAGGTCAGGAAGAAGGGTATTAAGTGAGATATACTAAAAGGGGTTCTAAATATGATGAAATAAATTGGAGATAATGTAGCTGCTTTATGAACTAGTTATTTATGTTTCCCAGTTTCTAAGGAAAATATACCTATACGGTCCTTTCATTGTTTTGTTATATGTTGTAATAAATGTGCTTCAATTTTGAAGTAATAACAATGTATGTAAATTATGGGTCGTTATAGTTGGTATCAGAGGAATGGTATAGTCAACCTTTAGAAACTAGGATGTGAATTCCATAGTAAGAACCCTAAGTATATGTCTATGCATAGGACAAAACTTTAGTGTTTTAGAAATGGCCATGAATAACCTATGATAAGATCTAAAGTGTGAAATTTTATTCTTGATTAAGTGGCTTTCATATTATGATTAGTGTTTCTCATCCCATGCTTATTGGTTTTAATCAATGGCTAGAACCTGAAAGAACTGTGCTAATGCTGAATGTGACGGGCAAAGAAATGATTGTATCCCTGAGAAACCAAACGTTATGGGATCTGGAATGGAAAATCTTGTAGCCATGCTCACACAACTTTCTGAATCTATTAATCATGTAGGGCTTTCAAACGAGAAAAGGAAGGAGAAACATTCTGTTGAATCCTTCATGAGGCAGCGTCCACCCTCATTCAGCGGTTCTACTGATCCATTAGTTGCTGAACAATGGATCAGTACAACTGAAAAGATATTTGCAGTTCTTCAATGTTATGAACATGATAAAGTCATCTTAGCAGTATATCGTTTGGAAGGTGAAGCTGATCAATGGTGGAATATTATCAAGAATATGAGGCAAAGGGATGAAATTGATTCCATGGAATGGGATGAGTTCAAAAACTTATTTTTCAACAAGTGCTTCCCTCGTATTCTACGAACAATGATGGAGAAGGAGTATCTTGAACTAAAGAAAAAGGATGATGAATATGTTGGTACCTAGGAATTTTTTTTTCAAGACTTTCAAGGTACACTTCTAGGATTATTATCCAACCTGATAATAAGATTGATCGATTATTTAGTGGCTTAAAACCAAGTCTTCTAAGGGAATTAGCCATAAAGGACTTCAATAGCTATGAGGAAATTGTTCACTGTTATCTCATGGTTGAGAGGGAGATTGGAGTAACCCATCAGTAATATGTGTTTGATATGAAGAGGAAAATGGAATTTAATGGAAAATATAAAGATCACACTGAAAAGAATATGAGTTTTCCCTTATGATCAAAGTGTGGAAAGAAACATGGAGGGAGTTGTCTTAAAGGGACAAGTAAATGTTTAATATGTGGAAAGAAGGTCATCGGGAATTTAAATGCTGCAATGATAGGAAGAATATGTCTAGTGATGCGAACAAAGAAAAGGATACACAGAGTGCACCTCCTACACTTTAATGTGACAAGTGCAAGGAAATGGGGCATTATGCTAATTAATTATCTAATCCAAGGGTTGTTTATGATGATCTATGTCAACAAACTCTTAAGGCTAAAAGCAAAGGAAAGTCACATGCAATTTCTATCAGTGATGTGGAGTATGATAACGAAGTGGTGAAAGGTACACATATCATCCAGACTAAAGTAGAAAATGTTTTATTTGATTCTGGATCCACCTAATCTTTTATTTATGAAAACTTTTCTAAGGGCATCACTATATTACTTCAATAATTAGATGCTGAGTTAGCAGTGACAACCCCTAATGGCACAACAGTCACATCAAAAGATTATAATTCTTCTCCGATTGAAGTTTGTGGGAAAGTGCTTCCAGCAAATCATATGATCCTTCATATAGTGGAATTTGATGTGATTCATGGCATGGATTGGATTTTTTTATATGGAGCTCATATCAATTGCCAAATAATGGAAGTCACCTTTCATATTCCAGATCAATATATGATCTTCTATCGATGCAAGGATGAACATAACCTTCCAGGGGAAATTTCTTCCATTATATGGGTCTTGATTCCACTAAATGAAGGTTATTTATCTCAAATGGTTAGAGAGAAAATCACAATTAAGAATATGCACATTGTACGAGAGTTCGATGATGTATTTCTAGAGGAATTGTCAGGTCTTCCACCAAATTGTGTAGTTGAGTTTTCAATAGAACTCATACCAGGTGCTTTAACTATTTCTAAGACACCTTATAGAATGACCCCAATTGAGTTTCTGGAATTGATGAAGCAACTCCAAGAGAATCATTATAAGGGATTCATATGCCCTAGTGTGTCACTATATGGAGAACTTGTTCTGTTTGTTAAGAAGAAAGATGGATCAATGAGACTCTTCATTGATTATCAAGAACATACCAAGATCACTATAAAGAATAAATATCATCTCCCATAGATTGATGACTTATTTGACCAACTTTGCGGAGCTCAATACTTTTCCAAGATTGATCTTCGTTCAGTTTATCATCAATTAATGGTCAAAAGGGAGGATATACCATAGACGGTTTTCCGTACAAGGAATGGATACTGTAACACCCGAGATTTTTATGAGTAATATTTTGTTTTTATATATCATCAAAGGAATCTTTCACTACACACTTGCTTGGCTTACTTCACACGCAATCGCGACCTTCCTCGATAGCTTGTGTTGTACGCAATACCGAGTTTTACTAAACAACGATATATTATTATAATATTGTTATGAACTAGCCGTTATGAATAGTGTTAACTAAATTTTGAATTTTATAACATTATTATTCATCTTACAAATTTCTAGAACATGTTATAAGAACAAAATAATTTTTTCGGGTAAAATAAGTATTTTTTAAAAAATGCAGTTTTTCCGCCTTTTGATGGCGCACCCACATTAAATCTAGTTTTTGACATGTTTATATGTTCAATTTGACAAAATAAAATTCTTCATTTGAATCAGGATATAAAAATTTACATTAGATAAAGTTTTGATATTTTTTCCGATAACTTTCATATTTTAATGAATAGTAAAAACACGCTATATTTTAATTAAAAACAACTTTTTTCATCGTAATATCTTATGTGGTTAAATTATAATATTGAATGGTTTTAAAGTATAAATAGAATATATTTTTACCATTTAATATAATGTATGTCATTAGCATTGATTTTACCTTGAATTCGTAGGTTAAATCAATTCAATCTTTTGCAATGTTTTAAAGAAAAACCCATTTTCTTTCGACAACGAGATTAATTTTAATTTAATTTCTGCATCTTTTGTGCATTGAATTTGGAAAAATGGATTACATATTTGGAATCAGTGGGTCAAAATTATGTTAATAAGATACTTTTTATTTTTGGGAATTATGAATAGTAATTATGGTAAATTTTATTTATCATAGTTAATGGTAAATCGGGTAATTAAGGGTAAATATAATATTTTAAAATTACCCTAACAAATGTAAAAATCCTATTGGATGACTAAAAGTCGACCCATATCACCTAAGGGTCGGATTAGATTCATTTAATTAAATTTTATCAATGAAAATAATTTAATTATTATTAAAACCAAAGAATGTGACAACATGTCACGTTCTTAAATTATATAAGTATAATAATTTTAATCTAGTGATAAACTTCATGAAACTTAAAACATGAATAGTCTCCAGAAAGCTAATATAATTATCTAAATCATAGGAATTTATTTATAATTTTTAGGGATTAAATAATTATCATTTATTATGATACAAAGATGATGCAGTAATTATCTTATTAATGAAATATTGACATAATTGATGTTACAAATACCCAAATAAATGTAATTTGAGACTTTTTACGAATTCCACTAATTTTCTAGGTTACTATGATATATTAGTGTTGATTTAATAAACTTTTTTCGAACATATAATTCTGTTATGACTTTCACAAATATCATAAATCAAATAGTGTCAAAATTGACACAAAATAGTTTTTAAATCAAATATTATATTACTAATTGTTATTTTATTCTTAAAAATCTAAGGTTCGGCCAAATGACTTAGATGAGGATATATATATTAATAATAAACAATTTGGGGTTCGTTTAGCATGTTATAGTAAGTGTATTAACCATAGAGTGAAAGAAAACAAAAAGACACGGTAAAAGTTAAATTATTTAACTTAGAGTTAAATCTAATTGATAAGGTTAAAATAATACCCTAAACTTGTCTAAATCTTATTGGTTGATAGGATTTAGACCCATACCCACTTTACCTTTGAAATAATACCCTTTGGAACCATTATAAACCGATTTTGACTTTAATATAATATAATATTTTGAGATATTCCTAAGGTGCCCCTCTCCTCCCTTATAAAAGGGCACCTCCTCCCCCTCCTCCTCACTCCAATTTGAGCACTCATGCTCGGCCAACCCCTGCCAAAATCCCTTCTCCACTTCCCTAGAATAATTCTAGAGGTCCTTCTCTTCTTCAAAGACCAATCTTAGTTCCCTAAGTGGAGGATTCAAAGAGGTGTTCCAAAGATGAGGTAATATCCATTATCGATCTTTTCAATTTCTTTCTTCTTCAACTTCCTTCTTCTTTAGTTGTTTCATGATAAAGTAATAACATCAGTATTAACTACATACATATATGCTATTATAAAAATTAAACAACCCTAATTCACTTTCTATCCATCCTACGGAAAAATGAAATCACCGCGCGTGCGTACGTACGGAATACCGTCTCCACGCCGTGGTGAAATCTATTTTCCACCACCACCTTACATGGATCAGTATAATGGTGTAAATAATGACCATATATGACTATTATAAAGTGATATTTATTCTGATATATTGTATCATCCACTCTAATTCAATTCAATAATTATGGAAATGATATCATCGCTCATGCGTACGTACGGACTACCGTCTCCACGACGTGATGAGATTCATTCTCAATTATTAACCATTCATGAATGATTATAAAGTATATATAATATGTACTAATGAAATATATGACCTAATAATGATACTTTAATTATTTATATTTATATTTATGTCATCTACTTAATTCCATTCAATTCAATAAGGAAACGAAAACAGCGTTCATGCGTACGTACGGACTACCGTCTCCATGAACAGTGTATTTCTTTCCATTTACTGATTTATTATATATGTATATTCTGAATATATATATATATATATATATATATCATGTTTTATATTCTGGAATTAAGTAATCATGATCTAAGTAATCACATGAATAATTACAAGTTAAAAACATGAACGACAAATGAGACGATTTAACCCAAAATGCTACTTTAACCTGAATTTACAAAAGAACGGGTAATATAAAGTCATAAGTGGATCATATATGATATAATAACAATGAATATGATTCTGGAATAAGTCAATAACATGATTTAAATCATTATACAGTAGGTTCGGACACTTACAAAGAAAGTCGGACCTAAGGTAAGGGAAATATCACAATCTCATTTTTATCCGAGATTGTTTATACTTTGGTATTTACTGGGGTGTATTTTATCAACCACATCCATGTTCCCTCAATATGTAATATTGTTTCCATCCACTTACAATAGTTTAAATCCAATTTTACCCTTTGGTGAGTTTTTAGTAAAAGATATGAAAGGAATCTTTTGTCGTTTTTCGTACGAGGTACTTTTTTGACTTTTCCGACAAAAGTACGAGAAGATTGTTTTTTTAACTTATATGGCATGAATAGATTTTTAAAAAATTATTTCCAAGAAGCTTACTTTACAAGTTTTCAAGTTTATTTTTAATCAACTTCTTTTAGTTTTAAATTTTAAGACATGTTAAGAAAGGAAAATGTTTTTGAAGTAGAAAGGATATTTTCCTCAAGAATGGATTTCAAGTGTTTTATCAAAATTATTTTCCATCTAAGATAATAAAGGGTTCTGTTTCTATCCCTATTATTACATGGATTTGATTATGTTGTGATGGAAATATTTTTCTAAATTCCTTTATCTTATAAGAATTGTTTTATGATGTCGAGTTGTTTAAGAATCCCATTTTTATTACATGGGTTATGCAATGATGTATGATTTATGATTTTGTGGCACACATAAGAATGATATCATTATGAGATGGGTGGGACCTATATCTCCCTCCAATGCATTGGGTAAAGATTTTATATCTCATGAGATAGACATGGCTGGAATGGTAGGTTATACCGGTTCAGGGAAACAGGACTGAAACGAGGGTTACTCGATTCAGAAAGGGACTTTGTCCACTAAGATAGTCTTGGAAATGAGTCTTTACTAACAAGAAATGATTCTCTATGATTATGTGTGAATGCCACAATGTTTCATGTTTTATGTTATGATTATTGTGATTACATTTCACTGCCATGATTTACCCCATGTTATGAAATTATGATCTCTTTTGCAGGTTAAGATTTCCAATAGTTCTGTGCTTATGTATATGATGTGATTGATATTTCTTTTGTTTACCCTTACTGAGAATTTGAGCTCACCCTTTTATGTTTTCTTTTCCCCAGGTCAGGAAGATGGATATTAAGTAGAATATGCTAAAAGGGACCCTAGATATGATGAAATAAATGGGAGACGCTGTAGAAGATTTATGAACCAGTTGTTTATGTTTCCCAGTTTCTAAAGACACTATACCTATACGGTCCTTTGTGGTTTTGTCATATGTTGTAATAAGTCTTCTTCAATTTTAATGTATTAACAATGTATGTAAAGTATGGGTCGTTATAGTTGGTATCAGAGGAAAGGATTAGTCAACCTTTGGAAACTAGGATGCGAAAGCATTAGTGAGATCCCTAGAGATATTTCTAATGTATGTCTAGGGAAGCCCCTAAGGATAAGTACACGTATAGATACAGTCCTATAACTACGGTCAAGATCATAGAATTTAACCTAAGAAGTTAGATAATGAAGTTACTCCCCCTTTATTATGAATTTTGCCTCTCACACTATTCTTTTTGGGTTTTAGACGATGGCTGGAACCCGAAGGAACCGTGTTGATCAATGTAATGTACAATGCAATGATTGTCCTCCTGAACAAACAAATGTTATGGGAGATGGAGTGCAAAATCTTATTTCTATCCTTACAGAAGCTATGAATCATTCTGGACTTCCAAATGAGCAGAGAAAGGAACAGTATTCTATTGAGTCCTTCATGAGGCAACGTCCACCTTCTTTCAGTGGGACTTCTGATCCACTTGTTGCTGAACAATGGATCAGTACCACTAAAAATATATTTTCATTTCTTCAATGTTCTGAACATGATAAAGTCATCTTAGCAGTATATCGTTTGGAAGGTGAAGCTGATCAATAGTGGAATCTTAACAAGAATACAAGGCCAAGAGATGAAATTGAGTCCATGGAATGGGATGAGTTCAAGAACTTGTTTTTCAGTAAGTACTTCCCTCGTATTCTTCGAACAAAGATGGATAAGGAGTTTCTTGAACTAAAGAAAAAGGATGATGAATCTGTTGGTATATACGAAGTGAATTTTACAATACTTGCAAGGTATGCATCTGGCATTATCATCCAACATGAAAGTAAAGTTGATCGATTTTTCAGTGGCTTAAATTCAAGTCTTCGAAGGGCATTAGCTATACGAGACTTCAGTAACTATGAAGAAATTGTTCATTGTGCTATGAAGGTAGAAATGGAAGTTGGTGTTACATATCCATCCCATGGTTTTGAAAAGAAACAAAAGATGGAGTTCAAGGAGAAATCTCAGAAGAATGGTGAAAAGAAAATGAATGTTTCCTTATGCTCAAAGTGTGGAAAGAAGCATGGAGGAGATTGTCTTAAAGGGACTAGAAAATGTTTTAAGTGTGGAAAAGAAGGTCATCGAGTAGCTGAGTGTCGAAGTAATGGAAAAAGGGTTTATAATGATGTGAACAAAGAATACACTACAGAGAACACACCACCAACAGTTCAATGTTTCAAGTGCAAGGAGATGGGACATTATGCCAATAAATGCCCTAATCCAAGGGTTAGTGATGATCAACATGAGAAACCACTTAAGGAAAAGGACAAAGGGATGTCACATGCGATCACTATTGGCGATGTTGAATATGACGATTATGTGGTGGAATGATTAAGTGTTTATGTAATGGGATTCCAAAATAGTGTTGTATATAGTATCGTGGAATATTGGAATATTTATGTATTGGTCTATTGTGGTTTTCAATAATTTTATGGTATCAGTAACCATGGAAAGTGATTGAGATATTTTTGGAAAAAGAATGATATGCGCATAATGAAGGGAAAACGAGAAAATTAAATATTTGACAGTATTCATGAGCTCATGATTGATATAAGGACTAAGTGATATCATGGTTTGAGTATATAGAATTTTGAGGATTTTGGTATGTGGAAAGTGTTAAATTTTAACTGTATTCATGTTTTCACTAAGGTATTCAAGAGAATACATGATTAAGGACTTTGAATGTTTGGAATGTGACCAACAAAACATATCTTATGATATATGGGGATCGACGATGGTGTTAAATATCTGGTAATCGTTTTCACTATGTTATGAGAGTGGACTGCAGTATTATGGATAAGCCTAAAGATTGGAATGGATTATGTTGGACATAAGTTAGTATTGTTTAAGGATAGAAGTTTTCTCGATATTATTGATGGGATGTTATAGTAATATAGTTTTAGAAAAAGGACAACCTGCAGGACGGGCGACAGCCCATCGCGTCGGACAAGGCTGTGGGAATCGAACCCACAACCGATGTGAGACTGGCCTTTATTGCCTACCACTGGCCTACAGGAAGTACATGTTTAGTAGAAACTAGTTTTAATATATTAAGAAGTATGATATATGAAGTATAAAGTCCATTTTAGGAACCATATATGATTAATCTCACTATAGATCAACTTATGTATATAATTTTTGCTAACCTTTTGTTTGAGACAGATGGAATGACCCGTCATTCTATCACATGATCTGCTAACACTTCACGAAAAACAAATTCGACTTCATTTATTTATGTGATAAAGTGGAAATTGTTAAAGGCACGAACAACAGTGAGATTGTACCAAAATAAAGTAAGTATTTATTATAATTCAAATTCTTTAACTTTAGCGAAACGATCTTGAAAACCAAAAATGTTGTCCTAGTGATCTTATATCTGATGAATCAGATGGTGCCTTAGATCGTCACAAATTTATGGCACTGTGATTGCTGGCTTTTCTATAGCCATGTTCTCTACCACTCCCCATCAGAACATGATGGTTAGATTTCTCTTCCATGTCCATATTTTCACCTATGTGGAAACCCAGTGATTAGTTTATTTGGGTAACAGTTAAGTTTCATACATTTGTTTTTAAATATTGGTTTTGGTATTCCTTTTTAGGATGTGGGTTTCTATTAAATAAACTTTCGAATAGTAAACCATTTATAACCCCGACGAATTTCGAGGGCGAAATTCATTTTAAGGGGGGTAGAATGTAACACCCAAGATTTTTATGAGTAATATTTTGTTTTTATATATCATCAATGGAATCTTTCACTACACACTTGCTTGGATTACTTTACACGCAATCGCGACCTTCCTCGATAGCTTGTGTTGTACGCAATACCGAGTTTTACTAAACAAAGATATATTATTATAATATTGTTATGAACTAGCCGTTATGAATATTGTTAACTAAATTTTTAATTTTATAACATTATTATTCATCTTACACATTTCTAGAACATGTTATAAGAACAAAATAGTTTTTTCGGGTAAAATAAGTATTTTTCAAATAATGCAGTTTTACCGCCTTTTGATGGCGCACCCACATTAAATCTAGTTTTTGACATGTTTATATGGTCAATTTGACAAAATAAAATTCTTCATTTGAATCAGGATATAAATATTTACATTAGATAAAGTTTTGATATTTTTTCCGATAACTTTCATATTTTAATGAATAGTAAAAACACGCTATATTTTAATTAAAAATAACTTTTTTCATCGTAATATCTTATGTGGTTAAATTATAATATTGAATGGTTTTAAAGTATAAATAGAATATATTTTTACCATTTAATATAATTTATGTCAATTGATTTTACCTTGAATTCGTAGGTTAAATCAATTCAATCTTTTGCAATGTTTTAAAGGAAAACTTGTTTTCTTTCGACAACGGGATTAATTTTAATTTAATTTCTGCATCTTTTGTGTGTTGAATTTGGAAAAATGGATTACATATTTGGAATCAGTGGGTCCAAATTATGTTAATAAGCTACTATTTATATTTGGGAATTATGAATAGTAATTATGGTAAATTTTATTTACCATAGTTAAAGGTAAATCGGGTAATTAAGGGTAAATATAATATTTTAAAATTACCCTAACAAACGTCAAAATCCTACTGGATGACTAAAAGTCGACCCATATCACCTAAGGGTCGGATGCGATTCATTTAATTAAATTTTGGCAATGAAAATAATTTAATTATTATTAAAACCAAAGAATGTGACAACATGTCACTTTCTTAAATTATATAAGTATAATAATTTTAATATAGTGATAAACTTCATGAAACATCAAACATAAATAGTCTCCAGAAATCTAATATAATTATCTAAATCATAGGAATTTATTTAGAAATTTTAAGGATTAAATAATTATCATTTATTATGATACAAAAATGATGCAGTAATTTTCTTATTAATGAAATATTGACATAATTGATTTTATAAATACCCAAATAAATGTAATTTGAGAATTTTTATGAATTACAATAATTTTCTAGGTTACTATGATATATTAGTGTTTATTTAATTAACTTGGTTTGAACATATAATTTTGTTATGACTTTCACAAAAATCATATCTCAAATAGTGTCAAAATTGACACAAAATAATTTTTAAATCAAATTTTATATTACTAATTGTTATTTTATTCTTAAAAATCTAAGGTTCGGCCAAATGAAATAGATAAGGATATATATATTAATAATAAACAATTTGGGGTTCGTTTGGCATGTTATAGTAAGTGTATTAACCATATAGTGAATGAAAACAAAAAGACACCGTAAAAGTTAAATTATTTAACTTAGAGTTAAATCTAATTGATAAGGTTAAAATAATACCCTAAACTTGTCTAAATCTTATTGGTTGATAGGATTTAGACTTGTACCCACTTTACCTTCGAAATAAGACCCTTTGGAACCATTATAAATCTATTTTTTCTTTAATATAAAATAATCTTTTGAGATATTCCTAAGGTGCCCCTCTCCTCCCTTATAAAAGGGCACCTCCTCCCCCTCCTCCTCACTCCAATTTGAGCACTCAAGCTCGGAAAACCCCTGCCAAAATCCCTTCTCCACTTCCCTAGAATAATCTTAGAGGTCCTTCTCTTCTTCAAAGAACAATCTTAGTTCCCTAAGTGGAGGATTCAAAGAGGTGTTCCAAAGAAGAGGTAATATCCATTACCGATCTTTTCAATTTCTTTCTTCTTCAACTTCCTTCTTCTTTAGTTGTTTCATGATAAATTAATAACATCAGTATTACTTACATACTGATATGTTATTATAAATATGAAACAACCCTAATTCACCTTCTATCCATCCTACGGAAAAATGAAATCACCGCGCGTGCGTACGTACGGAATACCGTCTCCACGCCGTGGTGAAATCTATTTTCCACCACCACCTTACTTGGATCAGTATAATGGTGTAAATAATGACCATATATGACTATTATATAGTGATATTGATTCTGATATATTTTATCATCCACTCTAATTCAATTCAATATTTATGGAAATGATATCATCGCTCGTGTGTGCGTACGGACTACCGTCTCCACGACGCGATGAGATTCATTCTCAATGATTAACCATTCATGAATGATTATAAAGAATATATAATAAGTACTAATGAAATATATGACCTAATAATGATACTGGAATTATTTATATTTATATTTATGTCATCTATTTAATTCCATTCAATTCAATAAGGAAACGAAAACAGCGTTCATGCGTACGTACGGACTACCGTCTCCATGAACGGTGTATTTCTTTCCATTTACTGATTTATTATATATGTATATTCTGAATATATATATATATATATATATATATCATGTTTTATATTCTGGAATTAAGTAATCATGATCTAAGTAATCACATGAATAATTACAAGTTAAAAACATGAACGACAAATGAGACGATTTTACCCAAAATGCTACTTTAACATGAATTTACAAAAGAACGGGTAATATAAAGTCATAAGTGGACCATATATGATATAATAACAATGAATATGATTCTGTAATAAGTCAATAACATGATTTAAATCATTATACAGGAGGTTCGGACACTTACAAAGCAAGTCGGACCTAAGGTAAGGGAAATATCACAATCTCATTTTTATCCGAGATTGTTTATACTTTGGTATTTACTGGGGTGTATTTTATCATCCACATCCATGTTCCCTCAATATGTAATATTGTTTCCATCCACTTACAATATTTTAAATCCAATTTTACCCTTCGGTGAGTTTTTAGTAAAAGATATGAAAGGAATCTTTTGTCGTTTTTCGTACGAGGTACTTTTTTGACTTTTCCGACAAAAGTACGAGAAGATTGTTTTTTTAACTTATACGGAATGAATGGATTTTTAAAACATTATTTCCAAGAATCTTCCTTTACACGTTTTCAAGTTTATTTTTAATCAACTTCTTTTAGTTTTAAATTGTAAGACATGTTAAGAAAGGAAAATGTTTTTGAAGTAGAAAGGATATTTTCCTCAAGAATGGATTTCAAGTGTTTTATCAAAATTATTTTCCATCTAAGATAATAAAGGGTTCTGTTTATATCCCTATTATTACATGGATTTGATTATGTTGTGATGGAAATATTTTTCTGAATTCTTTTATCTTATAATAATTGTTTTATGATGTCATGTTGTTTAAGAATCCCATTTTTATTACATGGGTTATGCAATGATGTATGATTTATGATTTTGTGGCACACATAAGAATGGTATAATTATGAGATGGGTGGGACCTATATCTTCCTCCAATGCATTGGGTAAATTTTTTATATCTCATGAGATAGACATGGCTGGAATGGTAGGTTATACCGGTTCAGTGAAACCGGACTGAAATGAGGGTTACTCGATTCAGAAAGGGACTTTGTCCACTAAGATAGTCTTGGCAATGAGTCTTGACTAACAAGAAATGATTCTCTATGATTATGTGTGAATGCCAAAAAGTTTCATGTTTTATGTTATGATTATTGTGATTACATTTCACTGCCATGATTTACCCCATGTTATGAAATTATGATCTCTTTTGCAGGTTAAGATTTCCAATAGTTATGTGCTTATGTATATGATGTGATTGATATTTCTTTTGTTTACCCTTACTGAGCATTTGAGCTCACCCTTTTATGTTTTATTTTCCCCTGGATATAAATAAAGGTTTTAGGTAAGAAAAAAAAGGGGAAGATCTTTATGGGAGATATTGAAGATCTTTCACCACGATTAGAAGATTACGTTCTGAATTTCCAAAGACACTAAACTATTACGATCCTTGTGTGTGTGTGTGTTTTTTGTACTGAGTATTCCACAAAAGTAATGTAATGTTCATGTACATTAAGCTTCGGGTCTCTACAGACACTATGAATTTATAGTGATTCCATTTGGTTTTACTAATGCCCCTGTTATCTTCATGGATCTAATGAATAGAGTCTTTTGAGACTAACATGATCAGTTTGTGGTAGTCTTTATAGACTATATTCTTGTCTATTCAAAGAGAAAGGAAGAACATGAAGATCACATTAGAATTTTATTGATGACCCTGAAAAAAGGAGAATATTTATGACAAATTTACCATGTGTGAATTTTGGCTTCAAAAAGTTACATTTTTGGGTCACATAATCTGAAAAGATGGGATATCTGTGGATCCAGCAAAAACAGAGGTTATCGAAAGATGGTCGAGACCAACAAATGTAACTAAGATCTGAAGTTTTCTTGGTTAGGTTGGATATTATAGAAGTTTTGTGAACTATTTTTCACGATTATCTAATCCACTCACCAGGTTGACTCTAAAAGGAGTTATGTTTGTGTGGATGGAGGAGTGTGAAGAGAATTTCATGGAGTTTAAGATATGGTTATCCAGTACACCTGTACTCACACTTCCATGTAGTAGAGAAAGGTTTTTGATCTATAGTGATGCATCCAAGAAGGGATTGGGGCATGTTCTTATGCAAAATGATATGGTGATATCTTATTCCTCGCGACAGATGAAAATTCATGAGAAAAATTACCCAACACATGATTTGGAGTTAACTGCAATAATATTTGCATTAATGATTTAGAGAAACTATCTTTATTGTGAAAGGTGTGATATTAATACTGATAACAAAAGTTAACGTATATTTTCACACAAAAGGAGTAGAATATGTGCTAAAAATGGTTGGATATGATTAAGGATTACGACTGCTCAATTCATTATCACCTTGGGAAAGCAAACAAGGTGGAAGATGCATTAAGTCGAAAAGACCATACTAGCTTATCCATGATAAGGATCACAAAAGATCCAATATTTATGGATTTACAAAGGATGGATCTTGAAATTATAATAGAAGGGGAAAAATATTATCTTTCTCAAATGAATTTTCAACCATTTATACATGTGATGATTAAATAGTCACAGAAAGAAAATGTAGAGTTACAAAAGAAGGTGAGAAATGGTCCTGAATTTCACGTTGATTATGATGAAATAATAAGGTTCAGGAATCGGGTTTATGTTCCTCCCATCCCAGAATTACAGAAGGAGCTACTGGATGAGGCTCATAGTTCCTCATTCTCCATTCATCCCGGAAGCATGAAGATGTCCAGGGACCTGAAAGAGTACTTCTGGTGGGATGGCATGAAAAGAGACGTTCCTAAATATGTCTCTCGATGCTTGGTTTGTTAACAAGTTAATGATGAGAGACAGAACTCTAAGGGGATGTTAAACCCATTACCCATACAATAATAAAAATGGGAAAACATCACTTTGGACTTTTTCCCTAGACTTCCTAAAACATCCAAAGGTAATAATGCAATCTGGGTCATAGTTGATCGCCTTACAAATTCGGCACACATCATTTCTATTAGAGAAGATTTCTCTCTGGATCATCTTACTAGGATATATGTAAAGGAATTGGTAAAATTTCATGGAGTACCACTTTCCGTTATATCTTATCAGGATCCAAGGTTTACTGCAATGTTTTGGTGAGGTCTTCAGCATACTCTGGATACAGAGTTGAGTTTCAGCACAACTTATCATCCTCAGATAGATGGTCAGTTTGAGTGAACAATTCAAACTCTAGAAGATATGTTAATATCTTGCTCTATGAATTTAATAGGTGGTTGGGATCAACACCTACCTTTGGCAGAATTTTCTTATAATAATAGCTTTCACACTAGTATTCAGATGGCTATTTGTGAAGCTATCTATGGAAATAAATGTAGGACTCTAACTTGTTGGGATGAAGTTGGGGTAATAAAGCTATTAGGACCTGATCTTGTTGATGAGATGGAAGAAAAGGTCAGATCTATTCAACAACACATAAGAGAAGCTCAGAGTAGACAAACAAGTTATGCTGATAACAGAATATAAGACCTAGAGTTTGAAGTGGGTGATAAAGTGTTCTTATGAATATCTCCTTGGAAGAGTGAAATGAGATTTGTAAAGAAGGGAAAGCTGAGCCCTAGGTATATTGGTCCTTTTGAAATACTGGATCGTATTCGTATGGTAGCTTACCGATTGGTGCTTCCACCGAATCTCTCTCATGTTCATGATGTGTTCCATGTATCTCTCCTGAGAAAGTACATAGCCGATCCTTCACATGTACTCAGCTAAGAAGTTGTACCACTGGAGAAAGATTATTCATATGAAGAGAAACCGATAGAGATTCTGGATCGTAGCGAAAAAGTCCTAGATAACAAGACCACTCTCTTGGTTGAAGTTTTATAGAGGAACCACCAATTAGAATAAGCTACATGGGAACATGAGGATATGATGAGGGAGAGTTATCCTCATCTGTTTGTTATAAAGTGACGAATTTTGAGGGCGAAATTAATTTTAAGGGGTTAGAATGTAACACCCGAGATTTTATGGGAAATATTTTGTTTTTATGTATAATGTTATATAAAGGAATATTTCACTACACACAACATTGTCTTGGCTTGCGTTACATGCAAGAGAATCCTTCCTCGATATCTTGCGTTGTACGCAATACCGAGTTTCACTAAACAACGACATGTTATTAAAATATTATATATACTAGCCGTTATGAATAGTAATACCCAATTTTTGAAATTTTATAAATTTTATCTTTCAAAATGGACTTCATTTTTGGAGTAAAAATATCAAAATTAGCCTCGGGTGATTTTTTGGTTTTTTATGAAAACTTTCAATTTTTGATGAATAGTGAAAACACTGAGTTACTATTTAAAAACCGACTTTTATTTAAATAATTATTGTTTTATTTAAATTTATTTTAGGTAAAAATTTATACATAATAATTATATAATTTCAATGTAATTCATTGGAGTCATTTTATAATAATATTAGATATTTAAAAATTTTAATGAACTTTTCACCGTCATTTAACCACCTCCTAGGATAATTTGAAAATTTACATAAAACATAATTTTACTACTTCTGTGAGTGGAATTTTTAAAATCTGAGGGTCATGGTTAATAACAAGGAGTTAAATGCGGTTCAATAAGATAAAAATAATTTTTGGTGAATAGTAATTTTTTACTTTTTTTCCACTGTTAAAAGTAAATAGGGTAATTAAGGGTAAAAATGATATTATAATTACCCTAACACATGTCCTAATTCTATTGTATAAGATTAATTAGACAAAAAACAACATTAGGAATAAAATATGACCATTTAGGTCTTCTTGGATTAGATTAGGACACATATTATTATTTTATTTAAAGAAGAGTAAAAAGTGTTAAAAACAATGTTTAATAACTAAAAAAAATTTATTGGGTTATACATTAGATAAATTCGACTATAAATATTAATTAGAAATATAAATAAAATTTCTACATAATGGTATTATATTTATAATTTTTAGACTTTAAATAATTTATTTATTTATGACACAATGATGATGTAGTAATTACCTTATTAATGAAATAATTATATAATTGATATTATAAATACCAAAATAAAGGTAATTTGAGACTTTTTATGAATTATAAAAAATTATTGGTTAATATTACATGTTAGTATTGAATTAATTAACGTTTTTGGAACTAATCATGCTGTTATGATTTTCACAAAAATCAATTACCAAATAGTGTCAAAATTGACATAAAATAGTTTTTAAAAAAATATTATATTATTAATTATTATATTATTCCTAAAAATATACGGTTCGGAAAAATGACTTAGATGAGGTTATATATATTAATAATGAACATCTTGGGGTTATTTTGAATTGTTATTTTATGTTTATTAACCATATAGTGTAAGAAAACAAGAAGACACGGTAAAAGTAAAATTATTTAACTTAGAGTTAAATCTAAATGATAAGGTTAACATAATAACCTAAACTTGTCTAAAATCTATTGGTTTAGAGTATTTCGACCCATACCCACCTTATTTTATAAATAAATGAATTTGGAGCTATTATAAACTGAATATGACTTTATAATAAAATAATATTTTAAGTTTTTCCTAAATTACCCCTCTCCTCCCTTATAAAAGGGCACCTCCTCCCTATCCTCCTCACACAACTATTAGCCTTCAAGCTTGTCCAACCTCTTCCAATTTCTCTTCTACACTTCCCTAGAAACATCCTAGAGGTTCTGGTCTTCTTCAAAGATCATATTTAGTACCCTAAGAGGAGGTTAAGAAGAGGCATTTCAAATAAGAGGTAATGTCGGTTATCGATTCTTTCAAATTTATTTCTTCTTCTAGTTCCTCTTAATTAGTTGTTTTTTATGAAGTAATAAAATAAGTATCACTCATATATTAATATGTTATTATAAATATTAAACAACCATATTTCACCTTCTATCCATCCTATGGAAAATGAAAGCACCGCGCGTGCGTACTTACGGAATATCTTCTCCACACCGTGGTGTAATCTGTTTTCCACCACCCCCTTACTTGGATGGGTATAATGGTGTAAATAATAACTATATATGATTATTTTAAAGTGATATTGATTTTTAAATAGTATACATACACTTCAATACAATTCCACGATCATGGGAATGATATCATCGCTCGTGCGTACGTACGGCCAACCGTCTCCACGATGTGATGTGACTCGTTCTACATGATCATCATAGAATAATGATTATATAAATGAATTTATTGAACAAATATGATATATATTATACTAATACCATTATTTAAATTATGTGGCAATAACCTAAAAAAAGTAATAATAATTTATTTGACAAAACACGTATAATAACACAAAGAAATAAACACATGAATAACAAGTAGCAATGAAATATTACTTATAAGAAGATAAGAATATGACCATATATGAAATCATAACAATGAATATGATTCTGTAATAAGTCAATCACATTATTTAAATAATTATATAGGAGGATCGGATACGTATGAAGAAAATCAGACCTAAGGAGAGGGAAAATAACACAATCTCATTTTTATCCGTGATTGATTATACATCTGAATTTACTACGGCATATTTATCCTCCACATCTATGTTACCAAAATATCTAATATTATTTCTATACTCCTACAATTATTTAAATCCAATATTACTCTTTGGTGAGTTTTTAGTTAATGACATGAAAGTAATCTTTTGTCATTTTTATTATGAGTTACTTTTTGACTTTTCCGGACAAAGTATGAGAATAATGTTTTCTAAATTATACGATCTGAATGGATTTTAAGAAAATTATTTCCATGATGTTTCCTTTACAAGTTTACAAGATTATTTTTAATCAACTTATTTTATTTTAAAATTTAATGACATTTTAGGAAATGAAAAATTGTTTTTGAAGTAGAAAGGATATTTTCCCCATGAATGGAGTTCAAATGTTTTATCAAAATTATTTTCCATCTGAGATAATATGGGGTTATGTTTCTATCACTATGTTTACATTGATTTTATTAGTATATGATGTAATTATTTTTATGATGTCCTTTTTATCTTATATGGATTACGTTATGATGGAATTATGTTTAAGAATCCAATTTTTATTATATGGGTTATGCTATGATGTATGATTTATGATTTTGTGGAGCACATAAGAATTGTATCATTATGATATGGGTGGGACCTATATCTCCCTCCAATTCATTGGGTAAACATTAATATCTCATGAGATAGACATGACTGGAATGGAGGGTTAATCCGGTTCAGTGATACAAGACTAAAATGAGGAGTGAACTTGGTTTAGAAATGGACTTTGTCTGCTAAGATAGTCTTGACAATGAGTCTTGTCTACTATGAAATGATTCTCTATGATTATGTGTGTATGCCAAAAAGTTTTAGGTTATGATTATTGGGATGACATTTCACTACCATGATTTATCCCATGTTAAGATATTATGATCTCTTTTGCAGGTTAAGATTTTCAAAATGTTATGTTCTTATGAATATGATATGATTAATATTTCTTTTGTTTACCCTTACTGAGAATTTTATCTCACCATGTTGTATGATTTCTTTTCCCCAGGTCAGGAACCATGGTATTGAGTAAGATATTCTAAAAGGGACTATAAATATGATGAAATAAATGGGTGACAATGTAGCTGCTTTATGAACTAGTTGTTTATGATTCCCAGTTTCTAAAGACACTATACCTATACGGTCCCTTCATGGTTTTGTTATATGTTGTAATAAGTGTGGTTCAATTTTGAAGTAACAAAAATGTATGTAATGTATGGGTCGTTATACCTTCGTACTAAGGTAAGGATTCTAGGAGGAATAGGGAGATCTTGAGAGATTATTTGGGTATGTGTTGGACGAGCCAAGGGGCTTGAGAGGTGTGTGGAATGGGTTAGAAGTTGTGTCCTTTTATAAGGGGGAGGGGGTTCATTAGGAAAGTGTGAAAATATTATTTTATTATATAGTGATATTCGGTTTCTAAAGGTCCAAAACTAATTAATGTCTATGATAACATGACTCATGGTCGAAATAAAATCATATAATAAGAATTGGACTGGTTTTGAAAATTGTTTTAAGGTTAATAATCATATTTATTTAAATCGTTTATTAATGAGATAAATAATACATCACTATGGTGTCATAAATAATTTAATTTATTTGATGTATAAAAATTATAAAATATTTTTCATAATGTAAAAAATATTTTTAGATTTCCAAATATTATTTATAGTGTAAAATATAACTTAAATAACCCCATGTAAAACTGATATACTAAAATATATTTGTTAATGTCATTTTTGTCTTTACTTTAAGTTAATTAAAATAAATTGTCATTATCATTTTTAAGTGGCTTCATGGGGACGCAAAATCGACCCAATGATGAACATGGATGGCTATTACTCATCCAATAATGTTAGGACAAGTGTTTAGGTAATTTAGTATTATTATAATATTTGTTAACCTTGAATTACAATATTAAACTTTAATAGCTGTAAATAAAATTCAAAAGATACTATTCACAGAAAATTATTTTCGTCTTATTGAACCACAGTTTACTTACTAATAAAAACAATGTTTTTCTAATTTTTGAAATTCAATTCATAGAAGCGGTGAAATTTCATTTAAATGAAGAAGTCGGATTTTTAACTACTACTTAGTGGTTTCACTATTCATCAAAAATTGATGTTTTTCAGAAAAATGACAAAAAATCAGCCTAAGATATATTTGATTTTCTGAATTCAAAAATGATGACTACTTTACCAAATTCAAAACATAGAATTTTGATTAATTAATTTAAAATTAATTTCTGTTGCCAAAACAAATAGCGTGTTTTTATGAAAAAATAACTATAAAAAGATTGACACTTGTTTATGTATAAGTTCATAGTTAAGTTAATTCTAATGACCAAATTTAGATTAAAGGATAGAATTATAATATAATTACACTTAAAAACCAATTTAAAATAAAATCTACCCATATAAATAAATTAGATTAAAAGGATGTTTTGAATTAAAATACAGTATTTCTAACTATTCATAAAAAATGATATTATTAGAAAAATACCAAAATTTTATCCAAAGTAAGTTATGATGTCCTAATTCAAAAGAAGAATTTTATTTTGTAAAAATTAATATGAAAAAGGGACATGTATTGGATTTAAAAATGGTTCCCCATAAAAGGTGGTAATATTTTTTTTTTAAATACTTTTTTTATCTGAATAATTGAATCTGTTCTTATAATATTTCTAAGAAACACATTATACAAAAGTTAATATTATATGGAGTATATAAAATTCAAAATCTAGCTAATACAATTCATAACGGCTTTTGAACGGCTTGTTTTGTAAGGCGTGATGCGCTTGAACTCAGTTTTTCTTATAGCACAAGATATTGAATTTAAAGAAATTAACTTACTATGATATCTTGGGGTGTTACATTCTCCCCTCCTTCAATAAATTACATCCCCAAAATTTGAAATTTTTCTTTGAAAATAAAATGTTAAAAACGAAAAATATGTTTTTTGGAAAACCCACATGGGAAATTGGGTTAATAAAATTTATTCTTAATAAGAGGGAAAATGATATGAAAATGTCACCTCCAAATTATGATCTTGATTAGGAGAACATTGGTGGCAAATAGAGAAACATAATTCTAGGAAAACGTAAATAAATATATAGAGTTATTGAGGTCATCAATCACAAATAGTGTATAATTGAGGGCCTCAAAGCCATTAATCTATGACGATTTGAAATATCATTGGTTCAACAAAACATAAAGCATTAGGATAACACATTTTTTGGTTTAAAAACCCCTTTCAAAATGTTTAATAATTAATTATTCATAGAATAAGAAATCAAAAATATACATGACAGGTAGAGTTTCATCATTCATCTAATTCTTACCACAAACTCATATTTCACTCCAAATGATGAGTATTAAAGATGACATGGTCACACCTGATGTACTAGAACAACTAATAGAGAATCACATAATCCAAAATGGAGAAACTATAGATTTCCCTTTTATTTAGATATTAACCATAACCGAAATGGTAAGTAAAACATCAGATGATCCCCAAAAAGTATAATACTTTAGAGAAAGAAATACTAATCTTAATTTAAAAAATTAAACCAAAAATAAAAAGTTCAATAAATACCATTAAATAATAAATTGTCCATAAAATCTTTTAATATAATTCAAACTAATATTGGAACCCAAAACTAATTAGAGTTTTTTTACATAGTATTCCACGTTAAATTGAATCTCCAAATAATATCAACTACTCTAAAAGTCACATACATAAAAGTAATTAACCTAATCACATATGTGAAATGATAGGTTAATCATTTCCATGAATACCTCAAATCCCTATAAGTCCAAAATAAAAACGTATTTAAAAAACCCCACTATTAATCTTCAAATGAAATCCCATAGTATTCTATTTTAGATAGGTATAATGTATTCCCAATATAGCAAAGGTCTTATAAAATAACAGTTATCACCTAATCAGCAAATCATTTTCCTATACCAAGGATATCCATTTGATAAGACATAAGTTCCCAAATAAACATATTATTGATCAATAAAATCATTTAACTGAAAATAATGAGTCACACTAACCAGGGACTTCACGTAGACCATTAGAAGGTGATAAATCCCAATCGCACTATGGTTGTGGCTTTGATTCCCAAAACATTGTCTGACGTGATGGGTTGTCACAAGGTATACCTATTTTCCTTTTTCAAAAACTAAATAATTTTATAATATTCCAAAAAATGAGATAGATTCCTCAAAAGAACTACTACATAATATTATCAAAAATGTTATCTCTTACCTCACATTTTCATTCCAAAATTTAACAACATATAATTCCCTCAAACTCAATGATTATATAAAACCAAATTTTTATTTATAACTATATCCACAAGAGAAAAGATAATTCTTCCCCAGAAATAATTTCACAAGACAAACATCAGGTTTACAATTACAAGAGAGAAGTCTTCCAAAGTAATCCCATTAACAAAGAGCAATAATACATTTTAAACATTTCACCATCCATTTATTTGTACATAGCTTCTTTCTTGATCAAGCGGTTATCCTATAGAATAGGGCATTCACTCGGGTAATGGCCAGGTCCCCTATATTTACAGAAAATGGTTGTAAATGGATTCATGGGACCATTTTTATTTTAGTCCATAGTACCCTTCATTTTTCATCGGCAATCCATTACTTCATGTCCTTCTTTCCCACACATAAAGCATTTATTTGTTTCATTAAGACACCTTCCTAGGTATCTCCTTCCACATTTCCTGTATGATGTAAAATGAGATTTCTTTTCTCCATGGTATTCACTGCTAAAGCTATAATCATTCACCGCACTTCTCTTATTTGTTGATTCTGGGAGTAGGTTAATATATATGTTGTTGATCATCTTTTTGGAAAATTGATACTTCATAAACACAATATCTTTTACACCTATCATTATTCAATTTTGTTTCTCTTTTCCACCACCACTCAAACCTTGTACATCATGCTCAAAGTTACAATGAATTCCTTGGAATCTAGCCATTGACTTAAACCAGAAAGCATTTTGTGACTAATAATAGTCATAAAATCATTTTGAGAATATCATTACACATTATTTCAAATTTAAAACAACTTGGGATTAACCAATGTCATTTATTCTCTTATTATAATAAAATCCTTCAAATCGGTTTGCAATGAAAATATAAATTATCGTAAGCAGATCCCTCAGGAATGTTAAAACTAAGAGTGTAACAAGGCTTGTTGTCGTGTACCAGGAAACCCCGAGTCAAGACCGAAAATCCTGGTCGGAATTTTCACTCCTAGGTACATCTGTGCGAGAGTCGCCTCTACCTTCTCATATCCAGACAGGGATTTGGTACCTGGAAAATACACAAAATTTCTATATTTCGAATAATCTAGGATGTTCTTATATACTAATACTATAAGTCTATCTTTGGGTAATGTTCTCTAATCGGAGTTTATCCAAATATAGTTTTATGGATTATACTAAACTTCCTCTGATACCAACAGTAACGCCCTGACTGTAGAATACATGAGACGAAACATTATTTTAAAACATTTCCATGATTACAAGGAATCATTTCCCGAAGGACCGATTAGTTTAGTAGTCTTTGAAACAATATACAGAAATAAGTTCAATATTATAACTTGAAAAAAATGACACTAATTTATTCCATTAAAAACATCCAAGATTCTAAGATTATTCTTAAAAGTCACTCATAACTAACATCATCATATACTGGGAAAATGAAACACGAGAAAGGGGGAGCTCAAATGCCCAATAAGAGTAAGAAATATAGCAGAAGATAAGATTAACATTTGGCACAATGATTAATTGAAAACGCATGACTTTAAAAATAATAAACATGAAAACATTATGGAAGTAAGATGAGTTGAGTAAATAATTCCATAATAAATCATAGTCATGGGTATTATACTAGTCGAATAACCACATAAAATATCAATAGCTAATCTCATAATGATGGAATGCATAATTTCGTATATCATAACCATATAGTCAAGGCCTCGTGCCAAAACTACAAATATGATTTTGTCAAGGTCATGTGCCAAGACACTAGTTTCTCTCATTAGACATACCGATGCATCAAGAAGCTTAAGCGGGCTCCACCCGTCACTTACTAAGTCGAATTAATTTCTCATATGAAAAGGTTTAAACATAACATAATCATTCGTATTAAAACTAGCATACAAAATGTAAATATTTTATCCATAAACCATGAATGGTATAAAATAGCACATCCACAGTCAAGAATTACTCATTCAATACAGAAGAAAAAATTGTATTATAATAGATTAACCTCAATCATGAATAATTAATGATATTAACATACGTGAAAAAAAATCATCAAAACAATTTTAGAGAAACACCCCCCTTTTCGTGAAAACAATGAAAAGTCTAACTAGTTATCCATCGGTTGTTTAAAATAGATTTTTGAATCAAAGTGCCCCATACCACTTTGAAACATTTAAAAGGAATTTTAATTTCAAATCAATAATGTACATATAAATAAATCCTTAAAACCATTTTTAAAACATGGACATTAATGAGAATGATTTAGAAGAATAAATCTTTAAAACATTTAAAATGATATTTTACTTTGAGTTTCTAACCAAATGAGAGACACTTGAATACAAATAATTGAGGTAATAAAAACATTATAATATCATGAGGAAAAATGGATTCATGATATACTATTAGTCATGTTTTCATGTTTTCTATCACCACATCTTCTTTAGTAGATTAAGTAACTATTTCTCAAACAGCATCACTATTAAAGTATTTTATTCCATGTTTTATATCACCACATCCTCCTTAGTATTTTGAATAATTTAACAATATTAACCAATATATAACATTTAATGATATAATTTCTTGAAAAAATTTCCCATCTCATTACTTCCAAATTTATGGAATATCTTCTCTTGGGAGATGATCCATTTTTAATATATTCATGGATTAGTGTCCCATTGAATTATGAATGTTGTTATCATATAATGTGTACCAACATTGATCTAATCTGTTGTAGGTTGGTAAGATTCTCCATAATTAAAATATAGTTATTCATAACCTGATTCAAATTCTCTAATATTAAAATATTCATTTTATTTTCAACACCATAAATGTTGAATTTCTCTGGATGGAAATCCATACACTCATTATTAATGATAAAATATTTCCCATTCCCCCCATTCGGTGTTATCTAAAATAACATTTGATATACCTAATTACATCACAAAATTTTTAATACTAATGCATAATAATCACAATGTAATTATACATTCATGGGTATAATAAGGATTATCATAATCATATTTATATATATTTGATTCAGAGATATACTACATAAGGTTCGTACTGACCTTCCTCTGATACAAACTATAACAGCTTCTCTCCAATAACCAAGATTCTATATTAACTTTTTTTTATTAGAAAGAAATATTCATATTTCACCATAAAATATAAAACATGTTAAAATCCTTTGATATTGGAAACATACCTAATTTCTATAATACATTGGAACAAATAAATTAACATAAAAACTTCATGAAACATCCATATTTTTTTAGTGCATCCATGAATTTACTCGTATATAACTTTTTAATGCCTGTGGGAAATAAAAAAAATGTGTTTGATCTCAAATATTTATTAAATGTATAAGTACAATGGAATATATCATAATATGAAAACACATGATGGAATAGTGAATAATATATAATATTTCCATATAGTAAATATTTTGAGTAACAAAAATGTAAGGACCCCAAATTGAGCTTTATATATTCTAATTTTTTCAACAATAATTAAATTATATAATACTACATGGATCATTTAGGTTTATATTTTTACAAAATTAATACAATCTATTACAATATAAACCCAAAAATTACATGTGGACACTTCTACGCTGTATCCATATTTCGATAAAATAATATTCTTTAAAATAAACCATGATTTCTGTTTATAAAAAATCCTCATAAGTTTATCCTTGATCTCATTTTTTCCCTAGTATTCATTAAAAACTTTAAACATGGTGTGAGAAAAAAATATTACAATTGGAAATAATAAAATAAAATCCCTTAGTCTAGTGAAAAAATGAAATCCTATTAAATTTTTTTTTCATAAAACCATATATTTCCTTCTAAAAATAAAATATTTCTTAGATAAATAAATATCATTATATTATATTTTTAAATAACGTTATTTCCATGAAAACACATTATCAAGCATAAAAAATTAATATAGGTTCCTTGGGAAATCATTTATATATTACACTAATAATAAACCTTATGCATATAATAACAATATAGCTGAACTCTTTCTATGGAGTACTCATTGATTTGAAAAGAAATATTGAGGCTCAGCCATCATATCATGAGATATATTGGGGCTCAATCAATCATATATAGAGTAATAATGGGGCTCAATCCATCATATCATGATTGATAATGCAGTCATCCTAACATATCTGGATTTATAATGGGATAAACCAATTATAAATCATGTATAAGGACCATTTCATGACTGAAAACATCGAAAAATATTTTAAAAACATGTGAAGAACACATTTGGACATCAAAATACCCTTTTTTATAAAAATGAAATTTAAAATCTAAAAACATGAATATAAAAATGAAACCATTTTCTTCAAATAGAAAAATAAAAATTTATAAAATAAACATTAAATCATCAATATGCAATGAAGGAGGGATAATCTGATCATTACATATACATAAAACAATATTCCATTATATTTTTTCAAAAAAGGTCTAAGAGATTGACTTTTTATGAATATTTATTAATAAAATTCATTTACCATGATTCTGACTCCTCACATACATTCTTTATCATCTTCTTTTTTGGAAATCACCATTTAAGGACAATAATGATGGTATTATGCAAAAATCAAGACCTTCATAATGTGGGGAAAAATCAAGTAAGGTATTTGGGAAATTATTTTCAAAGAGAATTAGTTTTGAATTGTGAATGATTTTGAAAAGGGGATTAATTTTACATCAAAGGGGAGCGGTACTCTTGGAATTTATCAAAATATTCATAGACAATAAGACCATTCTAGTGAAAAATTCTCCCAAATTGGAAATAATTTCATAGTGGATGCAATTTTGAACCATATATTACCCCATAATTGTTATAAATATTGTTATGATTTTTATATGATTGAATAAAATATTATATCAATAAAATATTACTATATTAAAATTGGATACAATTCAATACCATGACATAAAAAACATAAATAAAATAATTAAAATTAAAAAAAATAATTAAATCCTAAACAAGTCATGTACCTTTATAAAATTTATTTATCACACTAATTATTTCAAATTTTCTTTATTTTAATATTTTTATTATCTTCTAATTTTTTTTTCAATAATTGAATAATTACTGCATCATGACTGTACAAGAATTTAATGTACTTATAATATCCCTAAAAATAAAAAATAAATTATCAAGATACAGATATATATTATATATTTAGAAACAATAATTATTGTTGAATGTAGACTCTAGATAACACAACATAAAACTTATAAATCTTATTAAAAATTGGATTCAAACATATTTTACTATTCCTTAAATAAAATATTAAAATTGTTATTGTTTCCAAAGCATTAGTCGGGGTGTGCATCCATCTATCGAGTACACATAGCTATTTACCCGGAATCCTACTTTCTAAAGGTGGGAGGAATATATCAATTCATTAGAAATGATTTCTCCTTGAAGGAAATGGGGTGATGGGATGTTATCATCTCCTTCTAGGTATTTCTCCTCAAAACAATTCCCTAGTCGTGGTATCCCATAATGATTAAGATGTCGTTCAAGAAACTCTTACTAGTGCCATAACAGTGTGAAAACAAGTGAATTACACTTCTTCAATAAGGATATTCCATGATGGACATGTCAAGGTATCAACCTTCATTCAGGTGAGTAGTCAAGTTGAGAATTGTTAGCGTGTTCAGACACCAAAAAATTTGTAGACCAAGATTTACTCTTATAATTGATATTCTCAAGGGTGTGGAATCTCAAGGAATATCTCCTTGAATTTGGGGAATTATATGTCAGAAGAATGGTTTTGAGGTTTTCCTTTCCTTCCTATGTATAACAAGGGAAAAACTATGATATTAAAATCTAACAAAGACTGAGTGGACTGATCAAAACACTAATGAGAGTGGATTGGATGGGTACATCATGAAGAAATAGCGCTTTAGAAATTTTACTATAGGGATGGGTCGAAAAACCACAAAAAAGGGCAGACCTAAGGTGTTTTTCCCAAAAAAAGGAATATTTCACACCATGTGGGATTATTTGGACACCACTGAGGGAGGATGAAGATAGTGGACCCGAGAGAGGGTAACACCAAGGCTTACCATTGGCCAGGATTGAACCTCAGGGAGGCTTCCTATGTACCTTCCATAGAATATAGGGATAAAAACCATATAGTTTGAATGGTGGGGCATGTAATCGGGGTGCACAAAAAGGAATACAATATGGGAGTATGTTTGTGCTTATTCATGGTAAGTGGCCCATATATATTACATGATTTCACCAGGATGTGGAGTCCTGGGTAAAATCAGAATAGATTTGAAGGTAGAGTCAAAGGATGAGGATGAATGGAGTGAATCTGATGAGAGGATGTAAGTGCTCAGCTTGATCCTCATGGAGGTTTTTTACACATTCAAATGGTTGGGAAATAATGTCCACATAGTTCTGGAAGAGGGCATAGAGTCACTAGAGGATGCAACTCGTTGGAATGGATGAATATATGGGGGCCTGAAGAAAGTTGAACCAATGGGTTAAGGCGTGATATTCTCATGACCCAATGTCTTGGGGGAGATTAGGATGGGGAATGGATGATGGTACTGAACCTCACAGAGGCTTCCTATATATCCATGTGTAAGGGAATCAAATTCTATGTATTTTATGATTCAGCATAGAATCTAGGTGTACACAATGGATTGAAACCTCATGAAATGTTGGGGCTTACGCATTTTCTTCCCATCGCTAGAGAGGGAATCTTGGTTATAGATGTATGGATTGAGTATAGGGCCCATTCATAGGTAGTTTCCTAGGATCTTTTCTGACACCATTAATGGGTGGACCATGGATGTGGGTCCCAATAATGGTGACACTGAAGTTTACTAGTTTCTTGGGGTTGAACCTTAGGGAGGCTACCTACATACCGTGGCAATGAGATGAGGATAAAATGCTACGTAATTTGAGAGCATAAAGTTTGAAGTCATGTGGGATGAAATGGTCATGTAGTTTAATGTCATGTCGGTTGAATTTTTCATACAGTTTAATGTCATCGGGGATGAGGGTGGACCGACGTGAAGTGATCGGGACTGATGGGTGATGGGATTGAACCTCAAATAGGATTCCTATGTACCTTCTATGACTAGTAAAAATGTTCAAAGTCCACATAGTTCAATATTTAGAGGGGATAGGGGATTATGCATGGTTAGTGACCCATATGGATTTCATGGTTGATGTTTACTGTAAGACCACCTGAGATATCCTTTGAGTGAGAAACAAGAGGCAGAAATGAACCTAACGATCGTGTCACGAGATGTGCGGACATGAGGAATAGTTTAAGGATAATGTTTGGTTTTCATCCCATAAATAATATTGGGACTTACTCTAGGAGGGAATACTAGGTAGGGGTATATATTTATGAGGAGGATATGGCCACCATAAAAGGAGCACCCTATCATGGAGTTTCGGGGTTTATGTGAGGGTTTCATGAGAAACACATAGAGACAAAACACATTGGGAGAGGAGAAGTGAGGGGTGGTGGTGGAAATTCCCTTCATAATCCCCAAGGGAATGTCACTCATGTGGTTATCATAGTTTAACAGCATGTATTGAGGACATGTATTTTTGGTAGTTTAGTATTCTACAGCTCAGAATATGAAGATTAAATCCACACACCTATGACTTACGTAGCTGCATAACATTAACCAATGGTGAAGGGAAGGCACCAAAAATGACATATGGAGATGATGATGTGGTGTGATCTATTGAGGGGATCACATTATCATAACTGTGTGAATGATCCATAGCCATTAGAATAACCTTTCAATGATTAATGAGGCAGAGAAACTCCAAATGAGGCACTACTCAAGGGACTTTGAAATCACTTAATACAAGGCTACAATGCTATACTAGAGAAGGGTTTGCAATGAATGAAGCCTCAAATAGAGGATATTTGTAAATCTAAAGTGCTTTAAGAGCACATGGGATCACATAGCACATCAATTTCTAGAACTCATGGGCTCGCAAACCACAGGGGCTTGTAGAGCACATGGCTTCTCAAAGCTCATGGGCTCGCATAGCACAATCGCTCGTAGAGAACATGGGCCCGAAGAGAACAAGGGCTTGCAGAGCACATGGGCTCATAGAGATCACAGGTTCTTAGAGTATAGGTGATCATAGATTATATTACTTAACAAAGAGGAGGTATTTGCATAGAACAGTATCCCATCCTAATCCTGGAGTACACATGTTTTTGGAGGGTGCTTCAGAAATCATGGGTTCTATCTGCAGTCCTGAGTACCCGAAGGGGTCTCCATCTTTTGAGTAGGCCAATAGGCTTCATGAAGGGAATCCCAAAATAAAATAGGGGTATATCTGAGCAATCACTAGTAGAATACTAACCTATACCAACGGTTTGGAACCGTTGGTATAGGCCTCCAAACCGTTGGTATAGCCTATACCAACGGTTTGGAGAACCGTTGCGAAGTAAGCCGTTGGGATAGGTCTATACCAACGGTTTTCCCAAAACCGTTGGTATAGACCTATCCCAACGGTTTTCAAAACCGTTGGTATAATTAATATGAAAATCTATTCCAACGTTTATAAAACCGTTGGTATATGTATTTCAAAAAAAACATGTGGTGGGTGGGATTTGATCCCACAACCCCCCGTTTATAATTAAACACCTTAACCACTAACCTAACATAACTTTTATAAACATAACTTCATAAATATATATATGTATTATCATAATTATTTAAAATTTATATTTATATATTGTTCTCGGGTAGTAGACCTGGAAGAAATCAAAGAATCTATCCCAACGGTTCTCAAAACCGTTGGGATAGGTGATAATTTGTAGGGGCGGATGCTGGATTTTGGTCTGAGTTTTCCCAACGGTTCTCCCAAACCGTTGGGAAAGGGGTGTTTTGAGGCCCCTTTTCCAATGGTTCTCCCAAACCGTTGGGAAAGGGGGGGTCTTTCCCAACAGTTCTCCAAAACCGTTGGGAAAGGGGTGTTTTGAGGCCCCTTTGCCAACGGTTCTTCCAAACCGTTGGGAAAGACCCCCCTTTCCCAACGGTTTGGGAGAACCATTGGGAAAGGGTGTATATAAGTGTTGGGAAAGATCCAATTTCCAGTAGTGAATATAAAAGGGTTTTCTCAACTCTCGAGTACCTCAAATGATTCATTTTCCAAGTTGGTTTTCAATGAAAAGAAGGATTCACGCATTGAGAATTTAGACGATTATAGGATGGGGTCCTAATCCCATGGAGTGGGGGAAATGAGTATTTATAGGTTCCAGGTAGAATGATTTTATGATAGTGTAACACAAAGTAAATTGTGCCCCAACAAAAGATACAGATTGCATCAAGATTCTCAGAGTTGTGACGTTGACTGTCATCCCCTCTATGGAATAGATGAGTTTTTATTCCCTTTACAGTGGATGCATATGCTCCAGTCAGTTTAGAATTACTCATGGAGGTTACCTTCCTTCCCTACATATCATATATACTTCATTAGAGTTAGTCGTAGCCATGGATTCGATTTTCACTTTTTTATGTGACATGTGTAGAGAAGGCTTCGGCTTTTCATCAGCTGTGGTGCTGAAGAGACTTATGTGGGTGCATCGTGAAGCTATCCCTTTGGTTCCATTTACTATAATTTTCTTATTTTTTTTCAAACAAAAATATTTTGCTGCCAACAACCCCCCCCCCCCCCCCCTCAAAATTGGAGCCGAAGAGAAAATGAGTGTCATATTTTGAGTTTAGGTCACTAAAATTGTAGAAAATGATAAAGTGGAAATATGATAAGGGGACACTAATCCAGGGATGATAGAACTGCAAATATTGATATGGTGGGGCACACCACAAAGATATGGGGTCATCTCTTATAAATAGAGGATGATGACCCGTCAATTTTCATCAGATATTTTCACATATTCCTTCTTGAGCTCTCATTTTTAGAAGCTCCTTGTGCACAACAGTCAATCTTTGTGACCATGTTATTTTTACACTTTGTCACACAATGAGTCCTTATACTTATTAATCATGTGCTCTATGAGTTGTGTTTGTGACCTCTATGGTAGAACTCTAAGACTGAGCTCTATAATCGAGCTCCGTGATCGATCTTCACAATTGAGATCTGTGATCCAGAACAAAAAAAATAATGTATTTTGACAAAATGGCCCACCAAGAAGCTGCATGGGGGGGGAGTTCCTTGATTATTCTACCTAAAGGGAATAGATGGGGAATATTCTATGCATAGATAAATATGTGTGAATCCATTCAAATCATGAATAGGTGGTGGATATCCTATCATAAATCCAAAAATACCACCCTTTATGAAAAAGAATACCTCTGTAGGGATTTGGTTTGAGGGATGATGTTCTGATCCACGAAGTATGTAGGGATGAACCAGATTAATGGTTGAGGAGTACGATATTCCACTACCAGTTGTACTAGGATTCCGACGGTCATACATGGAAAGACCACATGCCTTTGAATGGTGAATGCATGTAAAAACATGTAAAAAGTGTTTATGGTAAAGTTCTAGACACATAGGTATCTCTGCTATAGTAATACAACATCATTAATGTAGCTTTGGGAAACCTAAATAATGGGTGGACCGATTATTGGGACCTATGCCAGCGTAGCAATTTGAAAGATGATTGGGCCTGTGATTTCTTATTTTTGTATCCTGTGAGAAATTCGAGGAATATCTGAAGTGAGATGGAATGTATGAAGCTGTATGGGACTCCAAATTCAACATTTTTCAATTGAAACACTTGATTTCAGAGTTTTTGAGTATGTGGTCATCGAGAACAAACAAATTTCATCTTCACTAATGGGAGGTCGACATTAGCCTCTCGGACCTTCATAATATCATGAGGATTCCAATCCTAGGGGTGGTTTACAAAGTGTACATCCCAATAGAGAACACATTAGAGGATCCGGAGCAGATGACGCAGCTAGAAAATGAATTGATAGATCAAGGTCCATGTGAATAAAATCTATCAATGATGGAAGTCCACTTCATGTTGTGGTTTAGTAATTTCATAAACATCCCACAAACGCATGACACTATTAGGGAGGTGGCACCCATGAAGCTACTGTTCAGGCCTCCCACCATTACAGAGGTATCCCAGCTAAGCAATGACAATTATTATTGGTGAACCCTAGAGGATACCCAAAGGAAGATTGGGTTATAGTTTTAGCACTGAGAAGAAACAAGTTTTTAGGTTGGATGGATTGATCTCTCTGATTATCTACAGATGGATATTTCCAGTCCGGGATGTGAACCCGAGTGTGCGACCAATCACATTAATTATGGTATTTGTGTTGGTGATTGCAGAGCATTTCATCTTGGGGATCCCGATGCTGGGAATGTTGTACAAGGTGTTATGGCACATCATTGAAGGAAATAATCCACATAAGGTATGTGAGACACTGCATATTTTTTTAGATGGATGGTGATTCACATGAGAGTATATCAATATTCAAACCATATTTCTCCTCTTGGATCATAATTCCAATGATACATTTTGAATGTGGTATGGGGCTCTCCATCGAAGTTGAATCCATCGCGAGTGCAAAACATATTCTGTAAATCGGATGAATTCAACTTCCATCCATTTCAGCTACCAATAGGTGTATTCACTAATGATGAAAATGGAAATGATGAGCATCAATATTATCTCCGAGCCTTATGGGTGGAGTTATAGTGTAATTGGTAGACCATGCGCCTATCTATGATCCATACACCCTGCACCACTTATGAGATAATTTTGGTACATGAAAAGGTTGACACTGCAATTCTACCTCAGAGTAAGCCACGAGGACAATCTGTGTTTGATAAGGCATATATGGCTCTTTTTCATGCGGTAAGATGGGAAAATGTGGAATGAGGTACCGCCGTATATTGTTATATTTGGGTTAGTCAATGAATATTTCAAGATCTATGAATCATCCTACCCTGGAGAGATATTGAAGTTATGAACTGTTCATGCCAACAATGAGGTGCCCCCTCAACCATGATGTCGGGGATCGAAAATGGAAAGGACATGTCGTGGCGGTGGTGATGTATTTGTGACGAGTCAAACAACACTTGGACCTTCACCGAGTGGGATTCAAGTGGTAGTGGAAAAACTAGTGTTCGTAGATGAGTAGCACCAGCAGGAAAAGAGGCCACCTAGTGGGGTCCACATAATATCCACTAATGCTCCTGGGAAGCAGCTACGCAACATAGAGATGACTGAGGATTCTATTTTTTTGATTTCTTGGGACACATGTGATGTCAACCAATAATTACTCCATCCTTCCCAGATGTGGCACCACTGTAACCTTCTTGGGATAGTAATTTTAGTGATCGGACATACTGAGAACATATTTTTGGTGCCACAAGTGGAAGTGGAGTCATACATCACTGAGCTAGAGGACTTTGTGCACACTGCGGTTACTTGGTGTCTAATGATGGACTAGGTGAAAGTATTTATTAACTAAATAGTACCACCATAGTTTTCAACTTATGAGTTTAGGGAGTGCTTCAACAAACATGAAGAATTAAAAGAGTCCACCTAGGTGGAGAGGGAGGGAGGTAGGGGATCCCTTTAGATAAAGGTGAAGTTACAACATCAGAGATGGATGAGTTTGTTGAGGATCTTTAGGTAAACAATAAACCATTACATAATGGTCCAAATTCTAGTCATCTATGATTTCTCAACAGAAAATTTATCTGTGTAAGAGAACTTCCTACATAAAACTCATTCTAGATTGATAACATGCCTATATTTGGGTTCTGTGCCTGGGACAATGTTGAATGTAGAATATAGCAGGGTTGTGACACCCAAGGTTGTCCTCTCTAAGTCTTCAGAGTTCCCAACCATCTTTGGGGGTCCATATTCTGGGATTCCTAGGGGAGGACCTCATGGTCAATAAAAATTATTTGATCTCTATAAGTCATCTCCTTCATAGAATCTGTAACAATTGTGTGGGCTGCCCCATAAATGATATTTGGGGGTCATTGTGGTCCTTTTTTTAGGGGAAGAACGATCGTCGTGGAATCATACACTCATGTTCACCAAACTAATACGATCGCAGAAATAGTTAGGATCACTGGTGGGATAGAACTTGAGATTATCTAGGTGGAATCTGGTGGTGATGATCAACCCAATTAAATGGAACCTAGCATGTTGTATAGGACACCCAAATAAGACTCTAATGATGAATTTCTAGAGGCTTTCCAAGCATACGAACATATCGACCCAGAGGACCGGGATGAGAATGCTTTTAATGAAGGGGATAGAAAAGTCATCTATCACCTATCATGGATACTAATCAAGCACATCGTTAAGGATACCCCACAAAAAGAGTAGATAAACCTGATGGGAAAACATCATTCCTGACGGCACAAACTATGCATTGGAGGAGTGGATACCTGACACACTCTTATAATCATCTATGATAATATGTCTGAAAAGATACAGGAACATGAGAATGGCCTCAGCATAAGTTAAAAATGGAGGAATTATGTCACTATCGAGAAACATCAGGAGGCTGAACATGAGATCCATTTCTTGGGGTGGGGTGAATGAACATTCAGTTATCCTCGATGCACAATCAGAACTCATATCATGGTTGAAGTTATAGTTGATAGAAGACGAGGAACATATGATGGGAGAATCCTAGGGTATGGATAATATCTGAGATGATGATGATCGAGAACAGATCATGGATGATTAACTAAGCCGCATTACTATCAAAGTAGTGTGAGAGCTTAATCGGTGACAAATAATCCAAGTTGTCACAAGTTAGAGAGTGGTGGTGCTGGAATGCTCCATTGAAGAGATCAAACCTTCTTTCAGAGGAGTTAATCCATGGGGGTGTAATTTTTAAAAACTAAATAACACACATTCATGCTTTCTTGTTTATTTTGGTTGCATTCATGAGTGATGTAATCTTTTTTGAATACTGCAACTCGATCATATCTATGAGATATCTAGTGATCAATCTCTAAGTTCACGTGGGTGGTGCCCAGTTTGAGAAACAAGGGATGACCACATAATTATATTCCTTACATATGAGAGAGATATCCAATAACTAAACATCTGTGGTCTACATGACCACTCTTAGTTTCTAGGAATAAAAGGGTTCCATGGTTGGAGAATAGAATTATCAAAAATGAAAAACTACCCTCTCCCCACATGTTCTAGTGCATGAGTAAGATAATGCCAGGGGTGTTGGACTAAATCTGATCAAATGGGAATGAGGAATACGAATCATGATACCATAAATTGAAAATCAGTCAAGATGTCTTGATGACGGAGGATAATTGTTGTCCAAATTCGAAACACAACATTTCTATTTCATTATCCTGAAATGGGAATAAAAAAACAAGGGTCAGCCACTAACCACATTCGATAATAGGGGGCCAATCTTGATGTGTCATTTGATGCCCTTCAGAATGTTAAATTGGGATGGTAAGTAAGACTTAGGGCCAATAATACTAATTGTTAGGCGGTTCCTTCAAATGTGACTGGGAATAGGGAACTGAATAAGGGGCACAAAAAGAATGGGGTGGAGTGATGAGATGTTTGAATGAGGTCAAACACTCTTGAAATCACACCATTGTGATGAAACTACATTGGGTGACTATATCGATCTAAATCGAGATTAGGCCTACTTTTGAATGGTACCTCTCGTGTGAGGACCTATGATGGTCTCTAGTTTTACGTCGGGCATGTGAGGATGATAAATAGCCAGTTTATCACCATGCAGTGAGGACGATGCATGAATTGTTTAACGTCATATGATCAGGAAGTCACACTTAGATTAAGTTCATACTATATGGATCCTACCTAATATTTTGGAGTAATGTAACATGAACTCCAAAAGCCTGGTTTATGGCTATAGAGTATAGACCATGATTAGGGGAAAAGGGTCGGGAAGGATAACAGTCCTAGGCCTAGGCCCGAGGTGAAATGACTGGGAATCACTACATATCCCATAAGGATGAGGATCATGAAAATTGTATTTATTGAAAAATACACGGTCAATGACCAGTACTAGTAGAAGAATCTGCTCTCGTGAGGAAGCTAACACATCCCATATTTATCATGGGTCATCATTAACTTGTTTAGGGAAGCGTCGTAGTGTAAAGTCATGTATTTAAGACATTGGTTCCACAAAGGAGAAATGTGGATTGAGGATCATAACCCAATGTGAATGAGGATAGAAAAGTCCACCCCATTTCCCACATCCGTAGATGGGATGTTGGGATAGAGAAGGCCAAGATATGGAGTTTTCTATTTAGTTATCTAGACCTAGGGATCAGATGCCCAAATTTCTTTATGTACCCTAGGATGGATGAAATCAACCCTTATGTAGTTATTTGTATTCCTAAAAGTTTAAAGACATGTGTAGGGGATGATAGTGTGGCAGTATAACGTCGTATGGTAGGGATAATGGGTAACACAGTCTTATATATGGATATTACCCCACCACAACTCCTATGCATACGTGAGCCATGCTCAGTGTAGAAAAGAAGGATTTTTTCTGGCCTTCCACATCTAACAAGAGAGTGGAATAGTGGAAAAGAAATTTAGGGTCGGGAAAATCCCCGAAAACCCAACATTTTTACTCGATGAGCATGAATTCATGGATTTACAACATCCATCTTGTCAATGATCCATAAAACAAAACTCATTATAAAACATGTGATTCACATTACATGATATTTGGGATGCAATGAGAGTAGTGTGATGATGAAAGAAAACTTTTGACAATGCTTTAAAGTTAACATCCTTTTTTCATTAGCCTATAATATGAACAAACAAATGAGAGTTGACCTCTAACAAAATTCCCTACTTAGAACATGTCTCAAAATCTTGTTCAAAATCCATTGTGATGTTTTCACAATACGCTAGGATATAAATGTTTCCTAGAATACATGTAGTTTAGGGGGTCTCTAATGATGTGAACCTAATAAAACCCTCAAATAATGTAATGTGAATAGAGTTAACACCACACATGCAATTTAGGAAGTGTGTTGGAAGATCTCAAGTGGTAGTAATCTCGAAAGGAGTATATGGAACAGTTATTATAAAACTGACATGAATGAGGAAAGAATAATCTTCAATACACCACATAATTTTGGGATATAATAGGCCTTAAGGGGCTGTGGAGGAAAAAGTGGATGTGACTGGGCCACAAACAAGAAGTCTAGGCATCTGTATGTATCCCATAAAGATGGGAATCAGGCAACATGTAGTTCTTGTAGGTGGTCTGGAAGGCGACCAATACAAAAAAAGTGATATTATCATTTGAAGAGGATTATTCTAATTGTTATTCAGTTTAACATCATGTGAACATGGATGGTAAGAATCTTAGTTTAGGTTCCTAGATCTCAGACCATATAGTGCCTAGTTTAATGTCATGTGCATGGGATATACTCGTTCAGTTTATCATCATGCTATAAGGATGAGGAATATCGGAATATTTTCAATGGGGTGGGGTGTGGTTATTGAAAACCAAACATGAGTGAGGAAAATGAATTCCTCTATACACCACCCACTACAGATAGAATACATTTGATTCAAATTCATACCGGTAGGAATTTACGACTGAAGCACCTAGTTTAAAGTCATATAGTTTGGATCGTAAGGCATGGATAGGTGAGGTGTGTCACCTAAGGGTAGACCCAATATGGGTAGGGTAGAAGAAATCCATTCTAGATCACACAATTCTGAGAAGAAAGGAAATATACCCAAAACAAGGAGACTGACAAGGTTCATCAATCTGTGCCTATACCCAAAGGAATTGTGCCAAGGTATCTCTATGTATCCCACAAGATTGGGAATCAATACTCACGTAGTTTTAAAACATGTAATGGAAAAAGTAAAATGATAGAGGTACCATGTATTCTTGAATAAATACATCATATAGTTGGGCAGTCATCATCACAAAACATGGATGAATAATTCATATTTTTACCTTATAGGGTAAATACGTAAGAGATCCTAGTTCATGGTAATAGAGCATGGACCAAAATGGAAATTTTCTCGATGTGAAAATATGTGACGTAGTTCGATAAAGAACCATGATGTGAATGGGGAATATATTTTCTTCACCACACCACATATTTCCCAAAATAACGTATATAGATTAAAGTCTGATTCCCAGACTAAGGGACTAGAGCTCCTAGTTTATAGTTAGAGAATTTAGACTAAAAGGAAGTGGGGTTCTTCCATGCATACATAAACCTTACCCAAGTCCCTAATCCAATGTGATCTATGTTCGATGTGGGATACAAGGGTGGATAAGATCCTTCCATGATATGGAATACTCAATAAGGGGAGATGGTGTAGAGTTGAATATGACCCACCAATGCTAATTCATCCTCTTAATGTGAAAAGGTGAATGGAGGGATAAAACCAAGGGTTCTAAAATTCCACTTGAACATGATTGAGTAGAAAAGGATGTCAATCGCAGGAAAAATATTTTGGGAATAATGGGGGTGGCATAACGATGGAGGATAACTGTTGACCAGGTTGAAAATACGTCATCCACATTGTGTGACATGAAATTGGAAAAATAAAATAGGGTAATTTGTTTACCAAATTTTCTACACATGACATGTCTCATAATTTAATTGAAAAGTACTTTGGGACGTTGGCCCAATGAGGAAGGTGATCCACAAAGATGAGTATACATACCATCAGGGGGTCCTTTCAGATGTTAAAGGTGATGGAAACCCAAATAAAGGGAGATTTGAAGTAAGGAAGTGGATGAAATCATGTCAACGAAGAATCCAACACCCTAATTCTTAAACCATAGTGCATCATAGTATGTTGGTGGGGAACAAAAATAGTTGATGGGTCCAATTTAGGGTGGACGAATCAAGGAGGTGAGTCGAGGAAAAGGGGGGAAATGTATTGATGAACCTAGATGGGACTCAAAGTTGAAATGTCCAAGAGATTCTATATATCCCACAAGGGTGAGGGTCAAGCCACAAATAGTTCTTGAAATCCATGATGTTTAACGCCATGAAGTAAAAATGCAAGGGGGTAGTTTTATTAGGAGAGACATGTATGGAATTGGGGAATAAATCGATGTCAATGAGTAAAAAGAAGACTAAATAACACTTGGTTCACGATCCTAAGAGTGAACACAGACCAAGGGGCCGGATGTAGGAATAGAAGATCATGATGCTTGACCCGAGGAAAAAACGTCCAGACATTCCTACATATATTGCAAGGGCATGAATCAATCCACATATAGTTCTTAATATACCATGTAGTTTAACGTCATGTGGTAAGGAATAGGAATGGAGAGATCTCGAGAGTGGTACATGGAATGGTTATTAAAAACCTGACATGAATGAATACATTAATCCACACTACATCACATGATCTTGTGAGAACATAGGAAAACATGGTTTCTAAAAACTTGGACTAGTTCCTAGGAAAAAATATTTAGGTCTTCTGATGTATCTCATAAGAATTTGAATCAAGCCAGATATAGTTCTTCAATTTTGTGAGGTTTAACGTCATACGATACGGACACAGAATGAAGGGAGAGATTTATAAGGATAGAATGTGGTGTGGTTTTTTGTAAACCTGGAATGAATATGGATAAAATAGTACATAGCTCACCACATTCTACTGAAAGGGATATCAGGGAAAATTGGATAGTTAACCCAAGGCTAGACCCAAATAAAAATTGTATGGGTGTTCCAACAATTCTTATGAGGGAATGAATCAATCCATACATAGTTTTTGAAATGTAGTACAGTTTAATGTCATTTGGTATGGGAATAAATAATCTTAGTTTAATGTTGTGGTGATCATATATAGAAGCGCAGTTTAATTTCATTTTCATCAGACAAGACATCAGAAAAGGGTGAATCCATGCATGATATTTGAGAGATCATGGTTATGGAGATAACAATAGAGGATAGATGTTGACCATGTTTTCAAAACAGTACCCATATCATGTTTCCTAGAATGGAATCAGATAAGTGAGGTCTGGATATTGACAAAATTCTCTACGTGGGTCATGTGTCAAATGTCGATCAATATATTTCCGGACATTGACCCAGAATGGTTGGTGAGCCAAGTTGGCATGAGACCCATTAGTTAGGGGATCCTTTAGGATATGAAAGATGATGGGGGGCCCAAATTTAATAAAATCATGTACCATGGTGGTACCCATGATTTATAACATATTATGATTAGGATGATAATATATCATAGTTTAAATTCATAGAGCTCAGACCATTTGGCAGATTATCATCATGTGAGATATGTGCTGGGTCGTATTACATCATTCAGCCTAGATAGAACATGAAGTTTGACATTTTGTGTTAAAGACAAAATAATGTATTCTTATGTGAAATACTATTTGAGGAATTTCTCATTGGTGGGAGGATTAATGTGCACACTATCCATAGTGACTGGGGATCATGCACCATTGGGGTAAACCTTGTGATTATGTAAGGTCCCCCCCACATAGGTTCTAACTTTGGGGCTTCTGATGGGTATCGTTGGAATTATCATGGTCGATACCATGTCACCATAAAGGAATGAATAGATATGGAGATTATTGTTTAAATACATGGCTAACATGTTTTGATGTCTCTCTATATTGTGCACGGCTCGAGGCCTATTCTCATTAAGGGCCTCTAGTTTAGCCAGATGGACATTCTCTACCCTGTCTAGCATCTTATGATCATTAGACAGATGTGTGAAGCGACAGTAACAAAATCCTAATGGTTAGGACAACCTCTATTCCATAAACCAGGGAAAATGGTTTCACCTGGGTGGAATTATGATTTGTCATCCCGTAATCCCAAAGTGCATTGGGGAGTTGGTCCGGCCAACTCTTTTTGTTCTGACCGACCATCATCTGCAAGACATAGGAGAGTGTTTTTTTGACCGCATCAATATTACCATTTTCTTTCACATGATAGTGAGAGGTATAATTAGAATAGATATTATACTTGGCATACACTTTCTTCAACTAGGATTCCCATAATATTGTGATATTATTGGTGAGGATGGCGTGAGGGAATATGAATCAATGGATAATATTGGAGCTCATGAAGTTAATGATGTAGTGGAACTTGAATTCTTTGATCAAAATGACTTCTACCCACTTAGAAATGAAATATGTATTGGTTAGGATAAACATGAACTGTCGAGCTGCTGACGGTGGATATATCCCCATGACATTGAGTCCCTAGACCGCAATAGGCCAAGAGTAATTAGAACCCTGGAGAGGCTCTAGTGGCCAAAGAAAAAAAAATTAGCATGGATCAGCATGTCTGTCACCTCTTGAAGAACTCATTGTAGTCATGGATCATGGTGGGAAAAAGTTACCCTAATCTTCGAATCTGATGAAAGATCATTGGCCCCACCTGATGAGCACAACATGAACCAGCACAAACTTCTTACTTATCCTAAAAAATATCATCTCCTTGAAGGAAACATGTGATAATATAATCAAACCCTTGTCTGTAGAGAATCTATTCAAGTATATGACCACTCTACAGGGGGAACTGCACTGCACGCTGATAGTATCACTTGCCTTTGTCTTAGTCATTCAAGATAGAACAGTGCTGGAGATACCTAGTAAATGGATTCAACCAGTTATGGGTCACTTCCAATGTTGTGTCAAGGGGACCTAGAGGTCCCGATGTGATGTCATTGGAGGTATGGTAGCTTAGATGCTGGTTTTTATCATCATCATGGGTGATAGGAGTGATGAATCATTGATGAGGTACATGGAAAATAAAATCGTCCTAGTCAGGATCTACAAGGGATGTGGAAGGGATGGTAAAGGCATCGGCTTGACTATTCTCAAATTGAGGGACATGAGTAACATTTTTAGGAGAAAGGAACTGGGCCATCATCTGATGAGTATGATATAACATAGGTATAAACTCCAGCTTCCTGAAAATGTAGTCAACGTTGATATGCTTGATGATGAGCTTAAAGACCATTTCACATGAAAATGTGGAACATCATTCTCAAAGTCCAGCTTGAGACCATTGATGAGAGACTGATACTCTACTTCATTATTGCTACAGACTTCTGATAACATTAATCAATAGGGAAGGGCATCTTATGCAAGCATGATGAAGATGATACCCAGGACAACCCTGTAGAGTCTAGGCTCATTGATTCTTCTACAAGTAGGATATAGAGAAGCACCAACAAAGTGCATTTGCCTACACGGTACAAATTTTTCATCTTAATGTATGGATTAATCTAGAAATTCAACATCGAAATACTAATCTGTTGGGGATGGATGGGTGGTAATAATGTTTTCTTGTGCCAGCCCTTGATTACCACAGGGTCAAGTAACATGATGTCAAACTGTTGAATGAAGACTTCCCATCAAGCTAGATTTTATGTTAACAAGGGATGATTCAGAGTATACTCTAATATATCCATGTAAGGCGCTAGGTTTATCTCATTATTATGCATGTAATGTCACAGTTTTTGCACTGCAAGTACCTGTGCAAGGTAGATCTTCTCAATAGAATAATATCTGGTCTATATATCAAGGATCATGCAGCTGATATAATATAAATTGTTTTTGTCCCTTTATTGTCCTTCTTGGAAGGAAGGGTCTTAAGGATTGTTCTAGTATGGTCACATAAAGTAATAGAGGCTTCCCAAATAATAATGGAATTAGAACTCAAGGATGTTACAGGTACTACATGATTTCCTCAAACTCAATCTACCACACCTCATTCCACTGATAATCAACACCTTTATTTCATGATCTTGTAAAATGGATTACACATTCCATATAGATTTGTTATGAATAGTCATATGTAGTCTAAGTGGACTTGAAATCCATAGATCTCTCGAATATTTCATGAAGGGAGAATATGGATGATAGTATTGATATTTTTTTGATCGATTTCAATTCCATGGTATCTTGAAACAAAGACAATAAACATTCTTAATGTGATCTTGAAGGAAAACTTCAATGGGTTAATCATAATGTGGTAGTAATGGAGAAAGATGAAAAATTTATCAAGGTCACTGAGATGGTCTTAAAACTGAAGGGATTTAACCATAAGATCATTAATGTATCATTCCACAAGTGTTCTGAGCATCATATTGAATATGTGGTGGATGGTATGTTGATAGGTGGAACCTACATTATTCATACCAAAAGGCATTTCCTGGTAACAGAAAGTATTGTTTGGTTCTATAAAGGTAGTAGTATCTTCTCTCTTGGTTTCCATTCAGATTTGATTATATCATGAATAAACATTCATGAAGGAGAGTGATTGGAAACTAGTGGTAGCATCGATTAACAACACTATTACTGGAAGGGGGAAATCATATTTCATACAGTAATAGTTGAGATCTCGAAAGTCCAAGAAGACTCTAATCAATCTGTTATTACTTTTGACATGAACAATGTTGGAAATAAATTTGGGTACAATACATCCTTGTCAAATTTGTTCTTAATGATTTTATAAAACTTTTCCATGACCATGGAACTGTGAGAATGGTGCATCTTTCTGGGAGGCTTTTTGGATTATTGATGATTTATTGGTAGAACAAGATGGGGAATGTTGACCTAAGTATATAGCCCTTGAATCTCGTCATAACTCTAGGAAAATACATCATGATGTTGCTTTAGGAAATATAGGTATCACTTTTGATCTTCTATAGGCATAACTGCACTAATCAGGGATGGTTTCAGATTTATCCCAGTACCAAGGTTCACTTATACCAATTCATACATCGTATTGGAGATTCCCTCTTCAAATGGTAGATGAGAATCATTCAAATACTCTTCATCGAAACATAAAGATAACATCATAAATAAAAGGAAACTATTTTGAGTCGACAGATCTTCATGAAATGCAAGTGTTGGACTAATTAGTGGTAGAATCAACACTATAGGGCTCCTGTACCGTGGAAATCATAGTGAAGAATGTTGTTGATCTGATTCAATTAGGCCTTCGACCAGAGGGTCCATGCTTGATAATAATAAGGAAGTATAGGTGCATTGTTTTAAACCGGTTCAACCCAGCCCAACAGAAAATACAAGAATAATGTATTCAAATTTCCATAGGGAGAACATTATGATACCTTATAGGATTAGGTGGCTCTATAGTCACCTGAACCTGATTTATGTAGGAAAATGAGGTGATTTTCCAATGTTTCCTAAACTTGGGTATTCTCTTCCCCCATGTTCCATATACAAAAAAACATTTCCCATCATCCAGGTTTGTGTCCTGTAATCTATGAATTCGGAAAATATATGTCTCATCCAGATCTGTCCATGGGTCAGTCGTAGTCGCAGTGTGCTCAACCACATTATCTTTAATATTCATGACCTTAATATTCTTTTATTCAGTATCCATGTAGCGGGCTTAACATGAGTAATGGAAGATCTATCAATTTTTAGTACACGTACTCCATAATTAAGGTAATACTTAGGTCATTGGTAATATGAAAAATGGACTATCGCGTGTAGGTGGATTCATGGTCAACCCATCAACATATTGTAAGCGGTGTCTTGTGGGACATCCATGAACTCAATGCTCGAATCTAGGCCACTAAGATGGAACATTTGGCTGATAATGGAAACTAGTGTCTACTCCATCATATCATATCATTGAATCATAACTTCATAGGGGCATAGATATGTTTTGGGAAACCCTATCTTGCAGAGTGTCCAGGTTAGGATAAGGTTGATCGTAGAGCCTGTGTCGATAAATCAGTGGATAAAATCTATTCCATGGAACTAGATAGTTTTGTAAATTGGTTGTATGTGACCCTATATATGAAAACCATCCTCTTCTCCAAATAAATATAAAATGGCCTAACATTCAACATGATCAACTACATCAGCATGGAAGGATTCTACAGCTACTACTTCTGTCTCAAACTAGAGGGGGATTCTTAATGCCTCTAGATGGGATTAAAATATATATAATCATAGGAGGACAACATCAAAGATAGACATCCTCATAAAAATTATGGAATAATTCTTGAGGAAATCATATTTTCATTATATGAATATAATGATACTAACATGATGTCTCTTTGTGGTATGAGGTGTGATGGGTGTTGCTGGGTGAACCAGTGGATTCTGGCTGGTGATAGGAGTGTCCCACTAACCACTAGCTGGACAATATAGATTAGCTACCGGCTGACAACCAGATGACTATGGACCATCTATAACAGATCGTGAATGTTCATAGCACGGTCTTAGTGGCTCCTCAATATCAAATTGTACAAATGGTGATGGTGGTAGATCTGATGAAATGAGATAAGAAGGTTGAGCATGTTCATAGCTTTGTTGGGCCAGATGTCAGGTCATAGTGGCGTGCATGACTTGGCTAGAAGCATTGTCTTGTGCATTTTTATGATTCACATACCCATGGCTCCAATGACACTAGTATTGACTAGGGACGTTGGGAGGGTCCTCTTGACTCTCTTTTTCATCAAAAAAAAAAATGTAAGTGTTTACTAATTCGATGGTGTTGTCCAAATAATACGCACAGTCACCACATAGAGAATCCTCCATTATTGGGAGGATTCTTGGGGTGATCCCCATCTTTGGGGAATGAAATCACCGAGAGTTTTGGACGAGTTTGGCACAGGATTGGGGATTTGTTTTCCAATGCAACATTGGTGCTTTTTCTCCTCTAGGGAAAAGGATGAGATTTTGATGAAGATGAAGTTGCCAATGGTTGATAAGAGGCATCTGAAGGATCAGGTTGATTTAAAGGTGCATGGACAATACCATGTGCATGGGAAAATGCCTTGCGATCTATCTAGACATCATATTTTTGAGAACTGCAGTTTTAAACCTACTACTATTCACCATAGTTGTCACTATCAGGATTTATAAACACATATTCCACATGTTCTGGGGCCGGAACTAATCTGAAAATGTTGTCAATGACCTGGTTTTGGGGCTAGTCTTTAAACACATAGCACTACTTGAGGGTGTTCCCATGGAAATAGTGACATGGGCAGTAATTGGGATAAACAGTGAGATTCACCTTTTGGGGCCTCCTGCATTTTGGAAACCATAGGTTTCCCTAGTCCACATCACATTTAAAATAGCAATAAACTTCATCCTCATTGAATGATTAGGTTTGGATCCTATGATTTGGGATATGAGCTCTGGGAGCCTAGCCCTAACAAGGGGCTAGAAGATACTGTCGAGGAGGTGGAATCTGATTCTCTCCCCTAGATGGCAGTGGAACATTACATGGGGTGCCTTCCTATTCTTAGGCAGGTGCTACTAATCTAGAGGATGTGCTTGAGGTGGTGGGACTTGAAAAAACTGTGGAGTTGACTCTATTGATAACAATTCCAAGTGCCTAGGGGCCTCTATTTTTTCTACCATGATGGTCTCATCTTTTTCTTATCTTCTTTTAGGGGCTATAGGAGGAAATGGACATTCCTTCACAGCTTACTACAATGCCTCCAATAATCATTTATCTTTATCATAGAAATCCAAAAACCCACCTAGGATGTTTTGAGTGATGATAGAAGGGATCATTTTGGTCTTTCAATTCCCCCACACACTTCATTAGGTGTTTTTCCTGTGTTATGAGTATATCAAAAGATTATATGAGACCCTTCCAACTAGAGATAAAGTCTGTGATATGCTCAGAAGACCTATACTTGAACTTGTAGCAGTTAACCATACTTGTCTTCTGGGTCCTGGAATTGAACATCTAGAGAAACTACCTATGAAGATTATCCCAATAATCTATTGACCCAATGATTAACTATTTGTATCATAAAAATTTAGGACGTTTAATTGTCTATACGAAACACTAGAGTTTTGAAGCCTCCTACTGCACTGGAGTTCCCAACATGGGTCTGCACCTCGAGATAAATTTGGCCAAATGTTGCAATAGATAATCCATCACATTAATTGTGGAGAATATATGATTTATGAAACCCAGGAGTGTTGGAATATGGTCAACCCATGCTGGATTTGGCTTTCAATCTGGTAGGATTTCCACCTTTGGAGTTCTTAGTGCTTTGAGGCAAGCAATAAGCACTATAATCAGATCTTTTAGTTGAGGATTTCAATCTTGACGAGGTTACCTAATGGAAAATGTGTTTTTAGGTTCATTAACATGGTAATCATGCCCAATGTATCATATGGATACTGGTGTAATTACCTAAGTATATGGGGGAAACATATAGAGTGGATGGTAGGACCAGTGGAGCAGCCGGTGGAACATGATTTGGGTTTTGAGGCTGGTCATCGAACAGATCAAGTGGATTTGGGGATGCATATCGTGACTGCATGCCATAAACACCACCATATTACCTCTCCATATGAGTAGGTATGTTAATATCACCATATATCATCCCACTAGTAAGTGGATAAACTGTCCCCTGCTTCCCTGATCGAGGCTGATCATAATCAGGTTGCTATTTCGCATCACACTCGGTGATGAGTTCATCAACCATATTTTTCTTTTCTACATGCATTCAATGAAACTTATCATTTTCAGGGTATCTCCATTCTTTTATACTAATCCAGACAGGTCAAAGGGTTTGACAGTCCCAATTTTCTCTTTTCCTTTGCGGGGGTCTCGAACGAGTGGAAATCACCCAGAAGGTGCATGAAGTCCCAGAAAAAATATTTTCTGGGGAGTATAGACAACTGCATAGACTGGTGGGTGTTTTAATTCTCCATAGAGATGTTCCTATTCTTTAGGGGGACTTCCATTTCTCCCTTCATGGTATATCTCAATAACTACAATGTCCACTATGACAATTCTCGAAGGCATATACTTGATATCATCGAGTGGACCATGCTGGTGCAGTATAGGGAATAAATATAGGGCAGAATACAACACCCCATCATGGATCTAAACATGTTGGGAAGCCTCATTGATAACATTGTGGAGAACATTGATTATCTAATGAATTGTTAGTGGAGGTTCAGATGATAACAAGGTGACGCAGGGTGCTGGTCAACTGGAATTGTGGCTAACTCGACCAGGCGGTATTGCTAGACAATGACTACTATTATTGGAATTTTGGGTAATATAACTTCTGACACTGTAGTCCGAAATTATTCATCCCTAAGGTTTGTTAGTGGATCACATCCTCATCCTGGTTAAGAGACTTTAGAATATTGACGTTGGTATTTTCAACTAGCCAGAACATCTCTAGGAAATATTCTGCTGCAAGAATGTCCCATAAAAATCTCCACTCAAACTTGGGATCCATCCCTTAATTTTCCGCTCTTGGACTACAAGTGGTTGTGTGACTGGTAATGGCAATGAAGCGGACTATTGTGGGCGTATACTAGCTAGTGGAGAGTGTGTCACGCAAGCTGAAAAGCCACTGAATCTTGGATTGTAATCTAATGAATGCACTAATTTCACAACCAAATTCCTATAATATGGAATAATGACCACTACTTCCCACATAGGAGATGTGGTATTTGGTGGTGGTTCACGCTATTTCTCATCCTCTATTGGTCCCCTAAACAACCCTTCGTGATATTTGTTTGTGGAAGAGAATGATCGTGCAGATGTAAATTTGGATTGTAGGGCCATGCCCTAGAAAGGGGCCACATCTTCCTCCTCTTGTATGTATCTTCGAAGGGATGCAAGGATTTGTGGGACCTCACATTCTAGAAAGATTATGCTAATATGCCTTGATCCTACCCCATCCCTCAACATACTAGATTGGGGTGAAATCTCCATCATTGAATCACACTTCACTTCTAAATATGCGAAGCAGACGTGTTTAATTGTGGTTTGAGGCTTCCCGGGATTCTTCCTATGGAGGTGACAACCCACTCTCCTTCCTAAGGATGGTTCTTTAGGGAAATTTAGATCTCAGTCATAGGGAAGATCTCATCTTGGGGTGGTTCTAATGTAGGTAGGACCTCCATTTGGACAAACTGTGGTGCGAGGAAAATTTGGAAAATTGTAAACTGGAACATGGGGAGGACCTACATGATTTAGGGAAACTGGAGTGAAGAGGTCCTCTATTATATCTGAAAAGTACATGGGGCAGAACTCTGTATTGATCTTCCATGGCATGTGGATGACCTCCACATTAGCTGGCTCTCATTTCTATGGTATGAGTAGGTCCTTGGTACTGATCATACTGGATACAAGAAGGACACTCATAACAACTATCAATGAATCAGGGAGGGCCTCTACTAGACACATGATCATAGGGTGGAACTCCATGATTATGCGTAACTAGATGAGGGAACCCTCATGTTGATAACTTTGTATGTGGGAAATTTTTCATACCTGAGATTACGAGAATGGGGGGGGGACCTTCGTGCCTCATGTCAACAAGATAGGGATGAACATTTCTCGGACTAGTGATAGTGGCATGGGGAGGTACCCCATGAAGGATGTGAGAGTGGGGGGGGGGATATCTCCCCTATTGGATGGTGGTACAGTGAGGGAATCCATATTGAATGTATTTATCATGTGTCACCGTGTGAAAAAATATACTTTCCCCAGTAACCGGGAGAGTCAACCCATCATACTAATTGGGTGGCTATTACCTCAAACATGACCATGCATGGAAGTGCCCTGGATCAATAACAATGAGGTACCCTAGCTCAGTAGTAACTGGGGCCAATGGATTGCACTGATGGTGTCTTAGGCCACTAGTGTCGTGGAATATGATTCCTCCTAGAGGGTATCCTCCAATGTATGTACCAAGCATTGACATTGGGTAATCCGGATTAGACTTGGCTATATAGGGGTGTGAACTACCAGCTCTTCAGCATGTATGACTAGGTGGCTGCATTGACGTGGCCTTGTGGGATCCCTCCATGGTGGATCTTAGGAAGAATTCATGGCCTGGGGGGGTCTCGGACGTCCCATACTTCATTAGCATAATGGAGGGATTTGATGTAATGCTCTAGGGAAATGCACCTGAAGCTATTATATACTAGAGTGGGTCATATCGGCTCCATGTATGGCTCTTGGGGGTGGTGGAAACGAGGAGTCACATAAGCCTTAAAAATCATGGCAAGCCATGTCCCTAGTCTGGATGAACCCCTCATGTTTGTATCGAAGGAAAAGTGTATTAATCACACACCATTGAATAAATTTGGAGGGTGAGAAGTGGTGTGAGTGCCCGATAGCTTTATTCATGTGAGCCGTCGAAGAACAGGTGATGCCCTACTAGATTTCCACATTTTCATAGCCAATGATCATACCCCTGCATTCGTGGGTGGGTGATGATTAATTCCCTATAGCTATAGCTTTAGTCCTATAATGTAGTAATATTCATCTATCAGTATAGATAGTATGAATGTAATGAAAAGTGACCCAACATAATTCAGTATTCCATGTATGGATAGAAATATCGACACTGAAAATGTCGCAAAATTAGATTTCAAATGATTGTCTTCTCCGAACATTGGTGAGTTTCACGCAAGACCGACTATTTTCATGGCAGGACCTAGTGATTGATAAATTGATTTGGTGACATACTTATCTATTGATTTCTTGAATTCTACTAATACACATGTTGAGTAGAAGATCTTGACATCGGGTTCACTATTTCTATTTCTGACACATTTATCATGGTGCACATCTATCTGTCGAGGATGTAGAACTGTTTTCCTGCATTCCCTCTTTCCAAAGGTGAGTAGAATCCATAAATTATTTAAAGATGTTTTATCCTTCATTAAAATGGTATGATGATTTGTCTTCTTCTCCTTTTATGGATTAATCCTTAAAATTCATTTCCTAGTCCAAGACTCCATTAATGATTAATATGATGAATCTCTTCGTAGTTTGATATATTTGTGGATGCTAGTTAATTACAATATGTCTATTTGGACATTATAATGTAGTCGTGTTAAGGTAGAAAACTTCAGTCATGGGAGTTGTCACATTGAGCATTGTTGGTGTGTTTGGAAACTGAAATATTGGTAAACATGCATTTCCTCTTATAATAGATCATCTCGAGGGCATGGAAGCCTAAGGCATCTCACATAGGATGTTGGTAATTATTTGTCGAAAGCATGTCTCAGTGGTTTTCCATGGATTCCCTTATTTAACATGGGTTATGCCCTGATTTTAATGTCTAACATAGATGGATTGGACTAATTAGAACACTGATGAGAGTGGATCATATGTGTACATCCCGAGGATGGATAACCTAAAACAATTAGGAGAAGCATGGGTTAGAATACCCCAAAAGGGGCAGACCCAGGGTGGAGTGTCCCAAAAAGGGAAGATGGAACACTGTGATGGTTGATTAGGGCACCACTGAGGGAAGATCAGGATGTGGACCCAAGAGAGGTGAAGACCCAGTCTTACCATTGGCTAAGTGGAAATCTCAGGGAGGGGGTGTGGAATCGAACATACCATTCATAAAATACAAGGATCAAAACCCAATTAGTTCGAATGGGTGGAGCATGGAATTGAGGTGTACAAAAAGGAAAACAACTTGGGAGTGTGTTGGGGCTTATTCGTTGTTATATACCCATATGGATGGCATGATCTCACCAGGATGTGGTTGCCCAAGAAAAATTAGAATAAATATGGAGGAAGTGTCGATGGATGAGGATTAATGGAGTGGAAACGAAGAGCAGCTGGTGGTGCTGGGATTTAACCTCATTGAGGATTCCTACGTATCCCAATGGATGGATGTCCAAGTCCATGTCGTTCTGGAATTGGGTGATAAGTCACCAGAGGAGGTGACTCTTGATAATGGATGCATGGATGGGGACATAAATAAAATGGAAGCAATGAGTTAAGGGATGATATTACCATAACCAAATGGATACAGGGAGAGATCAATAAGGGAAATGGATGATGGGATTGAACTTCATGGTGGCTTCCCACATATCCATGTGGAAGGGAATCAATGTCCACATAGATCGTGATGGGTTATAGAGTTAGGGTGTACACAATGGAAATCAACCTGATAAAATTGTGGGTCTTACGCATGGGTTTCTACCCATCGCAATAGGGTCACTCTTGGTTGTAGTATTATTGAGTGAGTGGAAGGATCACACATGGATAGTTTCCTGGGAACTAGTCTGACACCTCCAAGGGGTTGACAAAGGATGTGGGTCCCAACAAAGGGGACACAAACTTTTACCAATGTTTGGGGGTTGAACCTCAGGGAGTCATCCTACGTACCCTATCTAAGATATAGGGATCAAAACCTACATAGAAATAGAGTATACATTTTGACTTCATGTGGGATGAAACAGGCATATAGTTTATCGTCATTCCAAGAGAAATGGGCATACTGTTTTAGGTCTTATGGGGTGAGGGTGGAGCTACATGAAGTTGATGGGACCAATGGGTGATGGGGTTGAACATCAAACAAGATTCCTGCATACATTGCTATAAATGGGGAAAGTATCAAAGTATACATAGTTCATGATGGACATGATCTTGTCAATTTGGCATGGTTAGCCGCCCATATAGGATTTCACGGTCGATTCTTACTCTAATCCCACATTAGCCATGCTCTATGTGAGAAACTAGAGGTGGCAAGGAACCTGAGGATCATGTTGTGAGAGGTGCAACCATGAGGAATGGGGTAGGTCTTATATGTGGTTAGCATCCCATATGGAAGATTGGGACTTACTCCAAGATGGAATCCTATATAGGGATCTATATGTATGAGGATGATATGTCCACCATATATAGATCACCCTATCATGGAGTGTTGAGGCTTACACATGGGCTGCCTGAGACACACACGGTGACAATGTGTTGCAGGGTATGATAAGTGAGTGGCTACTGGTGTACATTCCTTTTTCAATTCCAATGGGCTTCTCAGTCATGTGGTGATCTCAGTTTAACATCATGTGTTGAGGATGTGGATTCTTGGTAGTTTAAATTCATTCATCCTTATTGATGAGGACTCACTCTTCACCCCTAATACATGCATAGCTAGAGAACGTTAACCCATGGTGAAGGGAAGGAACCAACAATTCCATATGGAGATGGGGTTTTAGAGTGATCCATTGGGAGGATCTTGTTATAGTGGTCATATGAATATTTAATAGACATTATAGTTCCTATGTGAAGAAGCATGAGGTAAAGCAACACTACATGAGTAAGTACCAAAGGGACTTTGAAATCACTTGGTATATGCCTGGAGGGACATATGGGAGAAGGGTTCGTGAAATTAGAGGCCTCATAGAGAGCGGAGTCACAATGCTCAGGGGCTTGTAGAGAATATGGGATCATAGAGAACATTGATTCGTAGAGCTCATTGGCTTGGAAAGCATAGTGGATCATAGAGAACATGGCTTCGTAGAGCACATGGGTTAACAGAGCACAGGGTTTCGCAGAGCAGATGGATTTGTAGAGGTCATGTCTTCTCCATGAACTTGGGCTCAAAGAGGATATGCCTTCACAATGAGTAGATCATTGAAATTCATAGTGTCCAAGACTAATAATGGTGTACACGTGTTTTTGAGGGTACTTCGCGAAGCTTGGGTTCTTCGCACTATCCAGAGTACCCGAAGGGATCTCATTCCTTTATGATGTACAATATATTGCATAAAGGGAATCCCTTCTTAAAAAGGGGTAGATATGAGTGATGGAAAATGGGTTTCTAATGCATGAGTACCTCAGAGGATTCATTTTTTCAATTGGTTTGTAGAGAAGTGAACTTTTCTAGATTTTGGAATTCAAAAGTCAAAATGTTGGGGTCCTCATCCTTTGGAATGGTGGTGGGAGTATTTATAGGTTCCAAGTGGTGCGACGATCTAATGGAATTCCACTATATAATTTTCTCTCCCCCATCGGTGGTAAATTTTATTAAGTTCATCAGAGATTCAAAGTTGGTTGTGATCACTTCATCAGTGCAGATCCTTCCTTTGTTCCCTCTATAGTGGTCATAGAGGCTTCTATCAATTGGGAAGGACTCGTGGAGGCGTTCGTCCTTCCCTATGTGGAGCATAGACGTCCGTGAAGTTTTTATTAGATGTTAATTCGACCATCATATTTCTCTACAATAGGTGCAGAGAAGGAATCTTCTTTCCACAGGCAGTAGTGCTGAAGGGAATTGTGCGGGCACATTGTAAAAAGGCCCCATAAACTGTCCTTAGCTTATTTTTCCCAAATGCACATATTTTGGAGCCAATAGTTATAATCCTATATAAACGGAATAAAATGATGATATAACCGAAAAATTAAGGCTTATGTATGAAAATTACTCATCAAATTAAATTGGGGAAATTATTAATGTAAAAGAACAAGTCATGCCATCCAAACCACACACCCGAGTCAACAATCACATGGTGATGTAATGAAAAAAATAGAACAAGACTTGTACATAATGAAAAATATATACAACTAGAGTATGATGTGGATGAGAAAAAAGGTACAAAAATATATATAAAATATTGTCCAAACCATCTAAACCAAAGAGTGTGAATAAATCAAGACCAGCAAGCTTATATGTTACCAACAGTCAACTCCAAACTGATCTGAATCAATGATAATGACCAATGGAGATTGTAAAATGATATAATATGACCATATGATTACTGATATCCTATAATATAACATCTAGAATTTACCCACAGTAATCATTAAGGTGTTGTAACAATTTTCTGTAGGATACCAACACATATTCTATTCAAATCCTAATAACAATAACTCAATGGCTCAATCTTTGCTGAGAAAAATAATTTCAAAAATAATTTTCATAAACATAATAAATTTATAAATTATTTTCCATTTCGTATTCAAAAAATCCTTTCATATTATAACCCCATAAATAAGAAAATATAATATGACATAAAGAAGATATCATAACCATGAATTAAGAGGTAATCCATTAAACAGATATCCACTATAACCCCATCATGTGATGATATGTGATACAACTGCATATGAATATTGTGACCAATAATCCATTATTAAAAATTCATGTTATAAATAAACATAAATAAAAAATCACCTCATATTGGTCCATATCATTTGGTAAAATACATAATAAACTCTCAGAATCCTATAAAACAATAATTTTGGTACCATCCTATATCGATTCCTTCCATGGTCCATTTATATCCCAAAAAGGTACTCTCCTAGAGGTCCCACAAACACTAAGGGAACTTTTGTCTCTTTATTAATTTACACAAGGTTCCCAATGTTCTAATTTTCAGAAATGAATTCTTAAATAAATGATCAGCAAAATATAAAAGAGATCCAAATCCAATAAAATCATTTTTAGTGTTTTAATACCCATTTCTAAATCATGTAAATTAATTTCCAATTAAAAACACCCATTTATAAACATTTTCTTTTCCAATAAATCCATTAAAACATATCATTTTGAATAAATGATCTACACAAACGAATTAACAAATAAAGATAATCACATAATTGAATTACTGAACTATATTGAAAAACGTACCCCAAACTTGTGTAAACATAGATTCCTACAACAATTGTGATTTGGAATCATGATAACAAACTTCAATAGATGTGGTCTACCATAAAAATGAATGACAATGATAGAAAACAAATTCTGATGACAAATATGAAACAAAAATTTAGACACCATAGTTTCTACGGACATGGGGAGGAATATTTGAAAGTAACACACTCTAGGAGAGGTTCTCCATAACCAAAATGTTGATTGATTATTGAAAATACGATCTAGAAGGATCATAAAACTCCAAAACATTGGTTTAAGAGATATTTGTGAGTGATGGGGAGGTTTTATAGTGGATTAATGAATAAAAAGTGGAATGATGTCCTAAAAATCATTTCTTGTGAGATTTTCATGGTGTGTAATCCCATTACTCGTTGTGTAATCATTAAAGGTTGGAATTACCTGAGAAAGAATTGAATTTCTATTGAAAAGATAATTTACTCGATTTAAATGTGTGAAAATTTAAAAAATTGTGTAAAACCCTCATGATATGTATCCAATGGAAAACATATACTTGGAAAAATTACATAGAGTGTAACCCATTTAGATGGCATGCAATCACCCAGCTGATAGTGAAAAGACTTGTTTCTAGTAGAAAAACACACAAATACCCAAGACAGCCTCCGGACAAGGGAAGAAAACCTCAAATCCTTAAAAACAATTATACCTAAACTCCATTATTTCATATAAACATACAGACCTAAAGCAATTAATTTGTCTCCATCCATGAGAATCCTACAAATACACCAAAATATGGATGATAAAAATAATAATCATGGGAGTACCTGAAAAGTGTAATGGGTTGTTATAATCTCCCCAACATAAATGCTTTATACCACTATAATCCCTCACATCCATGGACTCACAAAAAGTGAAGGGCACTAATCCTTCATCAACAATTTATCTCTCATGACTCATGGTTATCATGTCTTCAAAGTGATAATACCTGGACTAGATGAATCTCTTTACCATATAGTACCATCTCTAGGTAATCCAAATTATGAAATGGCTATTCAAACAAAGTGGAATTAGTCTCAAGGTCAACATCATACCATATAGTCAAATGTGAAGGACCTCGTATATACCTCATAACAAGGAATCATGAATCAGGTCAGGGATAGGTGTCAAACCAGATGACGATTCCTACTGATTGGACATCATCTCCAGTCAACCCACAATGTCAAAGGAGTCCACAAACCATAGTGTAACCTAATTGTGTTTACCCAACTAACGATGTCAAAAGTGAGTTGAAACTCAACGAATGACCTGATAACCATCCTCAACTATAGTATCCAATGACGACAGTCTTTATAATATTGTTGATGACTATATACCATGATCAATCACCTCTACATCAACAATACCATTTCTTCCATATCCTAAATAGGTATTTTCCAAATTGAGTATTGAGTAACCACCTCTTCCCAGCACAACTGAGCCCTACATGGTAACCAATACAAATCCTCAAAAGGTTACATCCTAATCATGCCAGGATAAATATTTTTTATTGGAAAAATAAACCAGAGGAAAATAATATTCCTATGACCCTCCAAAATCAAGAACCCATCCATGAAGCATATCATCAAGAACCTGGATATCCCTCTCTATCGCTCTATCTATCTATGGATAATAAGGCATGTTTAATTTAATCGAGGAACCCATTACATCTAGTAAACATTTTCATCAACATGGATTTGAACATCAAGTCCCTTTCAGATATAATTTTTAGTGGAACCCTGTTAAGTCTTATAATCTCATAGACATACAGTCACCCACCTCTTCTACCTTCTTCACCACTTTGATAGGGGAAATGCACTATATTTGTGATACAATCATTAATCACCAAAATATTGATCATTTCCCCTAGGATTCCATGGAAATCCAAATACCTAATAAATGGAAATATTATACCACTTATATACTCGAAATGGTAAAAGATGGAAAATCCCTGAAGTTAACTGGTTTCCCGCATTAATTATATTTTAATTTTGACATCATGATACAAAATGTGTATTTGGCCACCTCACCCCCCCCCCCAATTACCAACTGGTCAAGTTGTGATACATATTGGTAAACCTATTGTGCACATGCCAAGACTAATTGAGTCTATTTTCTAAAAACTCATACCTCATTTAAAACGCAAAAAAACCAACCTACCATAGAAGCGCAAACAACCACTAGGAGATCAGGACCACTCTCCCAAGGTCTCCCCAACATAAGATATTTTAGTCACAAACCGTATTTGGTCTCCATAAAAACAGCCACCCCAACCTGGTCCTTGGCATGGCCCGAAGGTAATTCCTAATCTCAATGAGCTGGGAAATGTGCCCTGGTATCATGAATAATGGTTTTGAAATGATTTACCTATTTCTAGAAGAATTAAACAAACATTAAAACAATGTGAATATGAAAATTTAGTCCAGAAAAACCTTTAATAATACTTCAGCACATAAATACATGGTTTTAGACAAATCCAAAGAGGAACACAACACAAAATTATCATCAACTACAACTCTAGAACCACCAAACAGAAAAGGCCCATCATCCCCAGGCCTTCTCCACAACACCACATCAAGGATGAAAGCTAATAACTCTATCTATCATCTCCAAGGACCATTCCCATAACTGTGTAGAACATAACCAAGTCTACATACACCGAAATGTGTAACTAATGTGTGATCCTAAAACCAATAAGATTCCACCCCAGAATATTCAATGGAATAAAAATTTTAAGACAAAGAAAGATTACATAATTTATACTGATGTAATTCTAGTAATATTTCTAAAAGGATAAAACATCAAATGAAAATACCTTTTTAGGAAAAAACATTATGAAATGAACACTTTTAAATAGAATATCTTTGTTTCTGAGTTTTCCTGCCGATCACATAGTATGATGATGGTAAGTACTATATGTTCAATGAGCAGTAGTGATTGGAAAACCCCTAATCACTAGATAGTTGCGGGCCCTAGGTACATCGTATCTTTGTGTAAAAGAAACCATAATCAATATTTGTATCATGAACGAGCCACTAGAAGGGGAAACCCCAATGTCCTAGTGGTCCCCAACATCATCAAATAGATATTTATAGTTTTCATCATTAAACATGGTAGGTTAAATAGGGATGATACTACTCCAGATCACTAGCAAACTAGTCATTCTCTACACACCTAGATAAATGGTTTTCCAACTCAATGCTAAAAAATTTCCACATATTAGAGAATATTATCTTCATATAGAAGCAATATTTCTGTAACATACCCAAATCCTACAGTACCCAACATTTATTTTAACCCTTTTTATAACTCAATAAACCGTTCAAAATTTCGATAAAAAAACATCATGTAGTAAAAAAAGTTTTTGAACACCAAACCCATTTAAACCCCTCTTTCCTCGCCAAATGTACACCAATACCATATCCAACAAGATTTTTTATCCCAAAAAACATTAATTAAAACAATTTTTTTATGAACAAGTAACCCCAAATGACACAACATTGAATACACATGAAAAAAACCAATTTTCATGTCAAAATGAATCATTAAAATTATGGTCTAAATCAATGATACAAGAAATTACTTTATCATCACACAAAAAGGATATAAAACATCATAAATATGTTAATAAGTAAGATAAATTCATCCATGAATGTCTACATATGTAACCGCCTACCTTATTTGTCAAACCCCCCTGAATATTAATGTGAAACATCAATTAGAATATTGATTCCTCAAAAGGGAGTGAAACTGAACCTAAAACCAAATTTTTTTACCTAGAACCCCTAAAATAAAAACCCATGTATAAAGCCTTAGTCGCTAGAAATTTTTTAATTCATGAATGTTGGATGAAACCCTAATGAAATGGATGAAATCAGAGAGGGATTTACTTACTTGAATAAATATTAAAGTTCCACCCCCAAAAACCTTTTCAAAATTGGGTTATAATGGAGTATGATGGAGCTTTGGAGGTGTTGGGAGAAAATCCCACAAGGTATCATTGAATCATTTTTGAGGTGATTGTGTTTGTTGAAAAAGTGGAAAAATGTGTTGTGATTGTTGACAAGAAAAACAATGACATACAAATTTGTTGACAAAGAGGATATCATGGTTGAATATCGAGTTCCTGAGCTATGGTCAACGATCCATGTTTGATTCAAGAATGTAGAAAAAGGAAAGGATGATCTGGATGTGGCACAAAAAGAACAGATACAAGGTGGCGCCGTTTTGTAGTGTTTGCCAAATATTTGGACCTAAAAATAGACAAATGATGAAAAGTGGTTTTTAGAAAAGGGACATGCGCGACGTGTACTTGATGGCTTGAAAACATGCCCGCCAAAGGATTTTCAAGCTCAGATCATCAAAATGTGGCAAAGTGATATGGGTCGCGCATGTATTGAGTTGGTCGCAGCGGTGACATACGCGCCAAGAGAATGTACTTGCGCATCGGTGCTTAGGAGGATTGGAAACGTGCACGCCTATTGTTTTTCCAGATCATAACTTCAAAATATGGAAAAGGAAATAGGTTCGTGAACATTTGGAAGTGGGTTGCACATGTGACTTGCAGGGGAAGTGACATGCACGCCGAGACTTGTGCGCTGAGGGTTGACTTGCACGCCATCACGTAGGGTGGTCGAATTGCTTATAAATACAGGACCACCCCACCTCATTTCCTAACGGAGTTCAACACTTTGAAGAATCAGAGCTCCCATCACATAGGTGTGGTGGTCGCGCAAGTGGTGGTGTTTCACACAAGTGGGACTTGCGTGCCAGATTTGAAGAAGGGCAGTTGTTGTTAGTTGCGCACCAATATTGGTTTGGGTGTAAAGGGAAGTGAGTCGCACGAGTTTTGAGTTGAAGAAGCTTGTGTCATGCAAGTGTCTGAGGTGGACTTGTGCGCAAGTTGTGACTTGCACGCCGATACTTGAGCGCCGGTTTAGACATACTCTCCATGTACGTTTGTTTATTCCAACAGTGTTTTCAGGCTGTGTGGAATCTAGAAGTTTTCCCGATACCTTCGGTGCAAAGAGAGATTCATTAACGGGTGAAATATGGACTTCAACAGAGCATCTACATACAGAGTAAGATAAATTCCTTCATGCAAATGAAGAGATCTACATGTCTATAAAATGTGAGTGAATCCTTTCTGGAGCAGTGAGCAAAGGAAGAGAAAGAAGGTGATCATCTCCACTGGCATTGAGCCAGAGAGAGAGAAACAGGGAGTGACCCTTGGGAATGTAGTGAGCTGACACTAAACCTTGTAAAGGCAGTGAGCATGGGATAGAGTAACTGTGCCTGATCATTGTAATCCATATCTAGTGAAGTTTAGTGGAAGTTGGTACGACTGGAAAACTATCAGTGTATGCTCCTTAGACATTGCCCTTAGCGGTGAACCAAGTAAAATTGTTGTGTCTTGTGCTTGCTTTACTTTTTGTTTATATTATGCAACCGGAAATAGAGAGAAGAGGGTATTTCTTAACAACGAAACAATATTAGAACAGGATTTAATTTTAAATTAATCATAAATTGATTAACCCCCCCCCCCTCTCAGTGTATTCAGCCATGAGAACCTAACAATTGGTATCATAGGGAGGTTGATATTTTTTCTTTTCTCAATGGAGGTCACTAATCAGAATGGGATTCTGATCTTCAACGGATGTAATTATCAGATATGGAAGAATCGAATGCAACACTATTTTTTATCTTTGGGAATGGATGTGTTTTCAGCAGCTATGCATGGTATCACTGCTGATATTAATAGTGGTGCATTATCAGAAGCTGATCATAGAGAGTTAGATGTAGAAGCAAAAGCAATCAATGCCTTAGGGGGAGCCCTTTCCAATACCATCTACACAAAGGTGATTTCAATAAAAACTTCACATGCCATGTGGGAAAAACTACTAAATATATATGAAGGAGATACAATGTTTAGAGAGGCAAAGATGCAAGTGCTGTGGAATAAGTACGAAGATCTAGATATGAACCCAAATGAGTTTATTGAAGCATTCTTTGACAGGGTAAATATTTTTTTGGAAGATATGTGAGGACTTGGTGAAGTCATTGAAGACATAAAGATCGTAAAGCGCATCTTGAGGAAGATTCCACCTCGGTTCAATCCAAATGTTTCAGTACGTGGAGATAAAGATCCCAAAGAGCTGACATTGGACAATTTGCAAAGTACCTTGGTTGCATATGAGATGAGGAATGATGATAATGAGGCTGTGGAAAAGGGAAAATCCAAAGAAATGTCATTTAAGGCCATGAAGAAGATCACCATTGAAGATTCTCAGGAAGAAGAAGAGGCAGATGAGGTGATGTCATTCCTTTCTTCATATTTGTAATGAGGAAAAGGAATGTTTAAAAGGAAACATCCACTAGCATGCTTTCGATGTGGAAAGGTTGTTCATCTTGCGGAAAGGTGCCCCCAAAAAGTTTCAAGATAATGATAATGATGATGAAGAAGTCGAAATTCACAAGAAGAAGTCTTCTGCATTTGTGAAATGGAAGAAACAATTCAAGAGGAATTTCTTCAATAAGAAGAACGTTCTTTCACAAGAAATAGATAGTTCAGATGAGTATGAGGATGAAGAGGTTGAGGAGTTTGAAAATTGTAAATATCATGGAATAAATGCAATGGTGGCTGTTGTTGGTAGTGCTCAATAAAAGGAAGAAACTGACGCTGATGAATAAGAAGAATAAATTAAAGGTAGAGTTGACATTGAAGCTGAATTATAAGAATCTCTTGAAGATATAGATATTTAGAGAGAAAAAATAAATAAATCCAACAAGGCGGTACATGACACCAAACTCTACTTGCAACAGCAAGAAGACGAGAAGTCTAAGATTGTAAAAGAAATAGAAAACCATAAGTCTTCAAGGCCAGAGAAAACAGAAAAGGATTGAAGAACAGAAAAGGGAGAATGATGGCTTGAATGGAAAAAGGAAATATCACATCAAGCGTATCGAAGAGATTGAAGAGGACGTTGTCGGTCTACGGAGAAAAGTCAAATACCAAGAAAAACCATTGATTACTAACACATTCCTGGGAAGGCCTGTTTTTAAGAAGACTGAAATGATAAAAGAGGATCTTAGTAGTTTAGCAGGGAAGAATCAGAAATTGAGCTCAGAAGTTAAGGCTTGTTTAGGGCTTAATCAGAAACAAAAATCTGTGATAATTAAGGTCATACCGCAAGCACCAGTCCCAAGATTGATGGTTGATTTAGGAATAAAGTAGAATCAGAATATTCAATTTTCCCAAGGGGAAACTCAAAGTGATAATGTACCACAAAGGAATGCACCATATATCAGGTGTTATTGTTGTGAGAAGATGGGACATTCACAGTATGTGTGTTCCATAGCCATCAGATATCGATGGGAACAAGAACAAAGGTGGGAGCCAAACAGAGAACGGTTGTCCAGAACATATTTCGAAGGACACTGTTTTTGGTGTGGATGATTTGGACACATGGCTAGGTACTATACTTTGACCATACAGAGAAATGAGTGAAAGTAGAATCGAAATTTTCACAAGAAGCAAATCAATAAACCCACAGTTGAGTTAAAATGCAGAATAGATTTGCGGCTTTGCAAGATGAAGCTAGTCCATCATACTCTGAGAAAGAACAAAAGACTCAATCTATGCCAAGTGTGAAGTCAATAGTATGGACCAATAAGAATAATGAAGAAAAGTATGTTGTTGCTGAAATTTCCCTTAAAGCTTCAGATCGTTCTGGAATATGGATCATTGAAAGTGATTGCACATCCCATATGATAGGGAACAAGGATCTCATTACAGGCATAAAATTTGCCAAAGAAGGAGTTTTCAAGTTTGGAAATGATGAAGGGATGAATATTGTTGGTTCCAGAAAGGCCATATTTGGGGGAAAACTAATGAGATGTGCTGATGTCTTGGTAGTAGAGGGTCATAGTAATAACTTGTTCAGTTTTAGTCAACATTGTGACTCTGGGAACTCTATTTGATTTACTAATAAGATGTGCGTTGTGAAAGGAAAAGATGGATTAGTTGTTCTACAGGGAAAAAGTACAAAGGGAAATCATTACCTTATAGGTGGGGTATAAGATACGTGTCTTTTATCCAGAGAAGAAGAAAACTAGTTGTGGCATAAGTGACTTGGTCTTCTATGCCAACCATCCATGGAAGATCTGGTAAAGTGTGATGTTGCTAGAGGCCTTCCCAAATAATCACGTGATCGCACTCATACGTGTGATTCTTGCCAACAAGGGAAGATCATCATAAATACATACATTCCAAAGGATCAAAAATAAACTAGGGTACTCGAATTGGTGCATGCTGATGTATGTGGACCAATCTAACCATGAGCTATAAATGGGAAAGGTACTATGTTCTTTTCATTGATGATTATTGCAGAATAGCCTGGGTATTTGTCGTTATCCATAAAACAGAGGTGTTTAGTTGCATAAAGCAGTACATGAGGGAATAAAAAATGATGCTTGGGCATAAAATTCTAAATTTTCGTACTGATAGCGGTACGAAATTCACAAACAGTCAAGTCAAAAACTGTCTAGAGAAACATGGGATAAGGAATCAAGTTTCATCAGTGAGAACTCCCTAACAAAATGGAGCGGTTGAGAGGAGAAATCAGATCATCAACAACATGTAAAGAACGATGATTATTGAAAAGGACCAACCAAATAAATTTTGGAAGGAATCAGTTTTAAGATCATTCTATATTTTGAACAGGTCACTATTGTGTCTAAAGGAAGGGAAGACTCAATATGAAATGTGGTATGGAAAGAAGCCAACGCTGAAATACTTTCGAATGTTTGGGTGTAAGTGCTTCATTGTCAATAAATAAAATAATAGGAATTTTGAGTCATGAGGAGATGAGGGGATATTCCTTGGGTACTCAGGGAAAAGCAAAGCATATAAATGTTTCCACAAGAGGTTGGGAAAAATTGTTGAGAGAAATGATGTCACTATAGTTGAAAATGAACTGAATACTCAATGACCTAGAGAAAAGTTTCTGGATGAAAGTGATGATGAGGTCAGTGACGTAGGGGGAGAAGAAGTGGCAGAGGCTGACTCAGAAGAAGGTACTGATGTTGAACAAGAAAGTGTCAAGTCTGTGTCTGCAAGGAAGCCAAAGAGTCGAGCTGAATTTGACAGGCAGAATATCATTGGTGATCAGACAGCTCTAGTTCAGACTTGGAGAATGAAATCATTACAACAAACATCGTTTTTATCTCAGGTGGAGCCAAAAAAAAATTCTGATGCAGCTGAAGATGAAAACTGGGTTCAGGATATGAATGAAGAGCTTGATCAGATTGAGAAAAACTAGACATGGGAGATTGTTTCAAGGCCAACATAAAAGAATGTCATTTGTACTAAATGGGTCTACCGCAACAAGATGAATGAATATGGGACAGTGACTCGGAACAATGCATGGATAGTGTTCAAGGTATACTCCCAGATATAGGGAATAGATGTTGATGAGAAATTTGCACCAGTTGCAAGGCTAGAGACAATCAGATTATTTTTTACCATAGCAGCACAAAGAAAGTTTAAAGTGATCCAGATGGATGTCAAATACACATTATTGAATGGTGTTCTAGAATAGGAGGTTTATATTGAGCAGCCAGTTGGTTTTATCATTCATGAGGATGAGAACAAAGTTTGCAGGCTGAAGAAGACGTTGTATGGGCTGAAATAAGCACCAAGGGCATGGTACTCAAGGCTTGATCAGTACCTGAAGTAGCTTTGTTTCCAGTGTAGAGGAGTTTATTACAATCTATATTTCAGTAATGAAAGGAATCAAAGGATGATGGTGATGGTTTATGTCGATGACATAATATTTGGCAGATCAGATGAAGCTTAGTGTAGGCAATTCTCTAAATTCATGAAAAATGAGGTTGAAATGTCAATTATTGGAGAGCTAAATTTTTTCCTTGGCTTACAGGTGACAAAAGGAAGTAATGGAACTTTCATTTCTCAATCCAAATATGCCAAGGAGGTTCTGATAAGGTTTAGAATGGATAATTCCATGGATATGGAGACTCTGGTTTCTACCCAGATGAAATAATCAAAAGATGAGGATGGCAAGGAAGTTAATATTACTGAATATAGTAAAATTATTGGGAGATTACTGTACTTGAACGCAACAAGTCCTGATACTGTTTTCACCTCATGCCAAGCAGCGAGATATCAGATTAATCCCAAGGAAATTCACATGATTGCAGTAAAAATAATACTTTGGTATATCCAGGGCATAGTGGATTCTGTCATGATATATAATGAAATTTCCCAAACAGAGTTATTGGGATATACTGATGCAGACTGGGTCGGTTCAGTGGATGATAGAAAATCAACATCAGGTGGTGGATTGTATCTTGGTGTATTGTGTATTTCTTGGCTAAGCATGATGCAAGATTTCATTTCATTGATCACTGCAGAAGCTGAGTACATTGCGGCCACTCGTGCTTGCACACAGTTATTGTGGATGAAGCAGTATCTTGATGATATGGGAGTTGAAGTGATGTCTCCGATTATAATCCAATGTGATAACTCAATTTCCATAAATCATATCAAAAATCGTGTCCATCACTCAAGGAAAAAGAACATTGAGATAAAGTATCATTTTATCAAGGAGAAGGTTGAGCAGTGAATCGTGAAGTTGGAGTATGTGCCTACAGAACAACAGGTCACAGAACTTCTAACAAAGGCCTTAACCAAGGAAGATATTGAAAGGCATCAATTGGATCTGGGAGGTCAGTTGACACCCCACACTTAAAAGAGTGTGGATGTGGAACCCCCACCCCCTCTCCCTGAGGGTTGATGTGTTTCCCTAACACGATGATATGCATTCTCTACTCTGTTGCCGACTACAAAGGAGTGATCTTTGGGTTCATTGACAATAGATGAGAAAATAGTGATTGTTTAAGGGGATACATCGTGGCTATTTGATAAATCATAAATGATATGGGGAGAAGCTGACGGTTGGAGAATACGGATAGGGGGAGCTGAAGCTAGTTGAACGTGCTTTGCCAGAGCATAGCTTGGACAACACATGAAATAGGGATATAGAGGTGTTGAAGCTATGAACAGAAAGGGGGAGAGTATTAAATCTGACGATACATGAAGTGATCGACCAAAGGATAGATATCACGACAGCTGAAGATCGTGATAAAAACATATGAGAGGTTTTGGAAGAATATTCCCAACAATTGGTATCAGTTTGGTGAAAATTGGTATCAGTTTGGTGTCAACAATGGGTGTAAGAGATGAATTGATTCATTGATGAACATTTCATTTAGTCTTGTTTCTCATGTCGAGCATTTCTCATGTGGGCTTAGAGTATGTGTTGAGTAAATACATGATCACTATCAGAATCACAAAAGGCGAATGGTGGCAGGTGAATTAACGATGAATCTTTTTATGGAAGATTTTTCAACAAACCCAAAGGGGATATTATTGGGAAAATATCCCTCAAGGTATCATTGAAGTGTTTTTGAGGTGATTGTGTTTTTTGAAATAGTGGACAACTGTGTTGTGATTGTTGAAAAAGCAAAACAATGACATACAAATTTTTTGACAAGGAGGATTTCTTGGTGGAATGTCGAGTTCAAGAGTTGTGGTTAATGATCCATGTTTTATTAAAGATCGTTGACAAAGGAATGGAAGATGTGGAGGTGGTACAAAAACAACAGATACAAGGTGGTGCCGTTTTTTAGTGTTTGCCTAATATTTGGGCCTAAAAATTGACAAATGACGAAAAGTGGTTTTTAGAAAAGGGACTTGTGCGCCGTGTACTTGATGGCTTGAAGACTTCCATGCCATATGTTTTTCAAGATCAAATAATCAAAATGTATCAAAGGGATACGGGTCAGGCAAGTATTGAGTTGGTCGCATAGGTGACTTACGCGCCAAGAGAAAGAACATGCGCGTCGGTGCATAAGGGGATTGGAAACTTGAGCGCCTGTTGTTTTTCAAGATTAGAACGTCAAAATATGGAAAAGGAATGAGTTTTGTGCACGTTTGGAAGTGGGCCGTGCAAGTGACTTGCAGGGGAAGTGACCTTCGTGCTGAGGCTTATGCGCTAACGGTTGACTTGCGCGCCATCGTGAAGGGTGGTCAAATTGCCTATAAATACTATGCCACCCCTCCTCATTTCTTAACAGATTTCAACCTTTTGAAGAATCAGAACTCCTTCCGCGGAGGTGTGGTGGTCTCACAAGTGGTGGTGTGTCGTGATAGTGGGACTTGCACTCCAGATTTGAAGAAAGGCAGTTGTTGTTAGTTGGGCGCCAATATTGGTTTCAGCGTAAAGGGAAGTGAGTCGCGTGAGTTTGGAGTTGAAGAATCTTGTGTCGCGCAAGTTTTTGAGGTGGACATGCACGCTAGTTGTGGCTTGTGCGGTGATACTTGCATATCATTTTGGACTTGCGCTCCAAGTAAGGTTGTTTTTTCAGCAGTGTTTTCGGGCTGCATGGAAGCTGAATGTTTGCCCGATACATTCAGTTCAAAGAGAGATTCATCTACGGGTGAATCCGGGACTTCAACAGAGAATCTACATATATGGGAAGATTCATTACTTCATGCAAATTAAGATAACTATAGGTCTATAAACTGTGAGTGAATCCTTTCTGGATCAGTGAGCAAAGGAAGAGGAAGAAGGTGATCCTCTCCACCCACAGTGAGCCAGAGAGAGAGAAACATGGAGTGACCCTTGGGAAAGCAGTGAGCTGGCCATAAACCTTGTAAATGCAGTGAGCCTGGGATATATTGACTGTGCTCGAACCATTTAATCAATAGATAGTGATATTTATTGTAATTTGGTATGACCGGAAACCTGTCGGCGTATGCTCCTTAGATGTATCTCTTAGCGGTGAACCAAGTAAAACTGTTGTGTCATGTGCTTGCTTTGCATTTTGTTTATATTATGAAACAAGAATGATAGAGAATAGTGTTTTTCTTAATAGTGAAACAAGATCAAAAAAAGATTTAATTTTAAATTAGTCATACCCTGATTCACCCCCCCCCCCTCTCAGGGTATTCATCCTTGTGGACCTAACAGGAGGATTTTATTGTTACTATGGTCGAATCGGGGATGAAATTATTGAGTTAGGATTAATACTAGATGGTAAAACAAGGAATTAAAAATCATTTTTTATGACATGGATAGTGGTGGATGGTTTGGGGGAACGATTTAGTAAACTATGCGGCCAAACCATATGGCAGGTTCTGGAAACACAGAAGATGTCCATTTTACTCCAAATTCAAGGGGGTTCAAGACAGATCATAGGTGTAAAAATATAGGCCAATAATAGAATAGGAAAAAAACCTGACAAGGACATGTATGTGATAGTTCTCCCCCGCACTCAAGAAATAAATTCATCCCCAAAATCTAAACTTGAAGCTTGATCGGAAAAAAATGGTTACTCATGATCAACCCATGAATTCTTCTCCCATGTCACATGAAAATCAATACCATGATGCCAAAAGACCCAAACTATTTTAATTTTCTTCCCTCAAAGCACATTATTTTGAGAATCCACTTTTTTAACTTTTCACGCAACCACTTATAAATCAATCTCTGTCTCCAACTCTACCCAAAGAAGAACCTGAGATGGATATGAATTGTACTTATTCAACTGGGATATATGGAATACGTCATGAATAAATTTAAACATAGAGGAAAAATATGACATGTATGCCACAATTCCAATGTTATTAGTGATCTCAAAAGTTAAAATATATTTTTGGAGTTATCTTTCATTGAATTCCAAAACATCGATGAACCTATGGAGGGGCCACATTCCAGAATACAAGACCTCCCACTGAAAAATACAGAATAAAAAAGCCTCTAGTTAACAAAGGATTTGTGGAATCTATGAGTATTCAACTACCAATTCCTTTTCAACATGACCTTCTCAGATGTCACAATAACAAGGGTTGTCCCTTTTAGTGAGGTCTCACCTACCTCAGCCTAACACATGGGGGACTGATAAGGTCGACCATAAAGAACCTCAAAAAATCCATTAAAATCAAAGATTTGTAACTTTTATTATTAAAAAACATGACCATTCCCAAATTGATATCCCTCTAACCTCTGATTTCCATGACACATGCATGGAGGATTTCTTCTAGAATATATGTTTTTCACTCCGTCTGACCATCGGTTTGAGGATGGTATGTCATTCTCATCTTAATCTACAAACACAAAGCATTCTGAATGAATTCAAAAAAATGAGAGGTGAAGTGAGGGTCTCTATCTGAAACAATTTATAATAAAACACCATGAAGCCTTACCACCACATGGATATTAAATCAGATCCACTAATCAATATTGGATTTATCTCAAATCATAATGTGGTATGATGATTTTCTTAGACAATCAATCACTACCCAAATATTATTCTTACCCTGATGTGTATGAGGTAAGGTGAAAATGATGTCCATGGAAACCTCGTCACAATTTTAGGTAGGAATGGGTGATGACTGAAGTAACCCAGAGGTCCTATACTCTTGTTTCACCAGTTGACAGATATATTATATCAATAGTAAATTATATATATCACACCTCATACAAGCCCATGAGAACTATCGACGAACATCATAATTCATTTTGGTTGCTCTAGGATGAACATACCACTAAGAATTGTGGCTCTCTTACATCACCACTTTCCTTAGAGATAGAGGTTCCACAGAACTTCACTTGAATCATATGATGATCTTGGGAGATAAAGACTAAATAAAAGTCATCCCCCCACTATGAAGAAACTACCCTGACTGCGAACATAGACCATCATTGGGAAGATCTAGCCGAATCAACTATAAAAGACCATTAGTCAACTGATTTATTTCCATGAACACACCTCCATTGTTCTCATTGGTCTCCTTGTGTATATGATAATAGATCCCCATCAGATTCCACTCATCACTAGACATCCTCAACACCATCACTAGTACTTATCTTCTCAAAGCTTCAGCCAAAAAATTACCCTTTCTTAGTGTATAGATGATATCAAGGTCAAACCCCTATAGATATTCATTCCAAAGGTGCGGCATCAGATTAAGATCCTTTTGTGGGAATATGAACGCTATCCTCTTATGAACATCGTAGACCAAAAACTTCTCCCTAAAGAGGTAGTTACACCATGTATTAAAATCATGAATCACCACAATAAAGTCTAATTCATTTGTCGGGTAATTATTTTCATGTGGTGAGAGTTAGAAAGAGTCAGACACCACCATGTGATCACCCTGCATAACCACACACTCAAGACCCATACATGATGCCTCGTAATACACCACATAGCCCTTTACAGATTCTAAAAATATCATTGATTGGGAGTTATTCAACCACCACTTCATCTTTTCAAAGGATGACTTACATTTTAGGATCCATTCAATCTTTACCCCTTTTTCGGTTGAGTGTGGTCATGGGCGAAGAAATCAGAGAGAAATCTTGAACAAATCGTATGTATTAACCTTAAAGTCCAAGGGAACTCTTGATCTCGAACACATTCCTGAGCTGCTCCCATGACATAACTACACTAATCTTCTTTGGGTCCAAAAAACCACATTCTCCATGATCACATGGCCCAGAACATCAGTTCCATGATCCAGAATGTGCACTTGGAAAACTTTTCAAAAAGGTAATGATCCTGGAGAGTTCCCAACATGATCTGAAAGTTATACGTATGCTCTTCCTCATATCAAGAGTATATAATGATGTTTTCCACAAATACAATGATGAAAGAGTTGAGATACTAGTGGAACATCGTATTCATGAGTGCCATAAAGACAACTAGAAAATCAGGCAATCCAAAGGTAGGACCAAGTACTCAATGTTTCCATATACTCTATGGAAGGATATATTCAGGATATCAGCCTCTCTTACAATGAAATGATTGTAACTTGAACAGAATTAAATTTTATAAAACAACATTCTCCCACCACCTAGTAAAACAAGTCATCTATCCATGGAAAAAAGATATGTTTTTTAATGGTTACATTATTCATCTTTATGTATTCAATTCTCAACTAGATGGATCCATCAACCTTATTCAAAAAACAGAAAAAAGTATCCCAGGGAGACATTCTCAAGGGAATGAATCCTTTGTATTATAGATCATCTAGATATATCATTAATTCTCTCAACTCTATGTGGGCCATAAGATATGAGGGAAGAGATATCAGTTGCGTTCCTAAAAACAAAACAATCGAGAACTCCACATCCCTCTCTTGGGGCATGCATGAAAAGACATCTAGAAAACCTCTGAGAACTCATCCACTATATAAGGTAATACACCCCCCAAGATCATATAGAATGACAGACGATAATTATAAGATAATATTTCCAAACTCTAGGAGTGGAGGTCCCGCACGACCTGACTAGGGATCACATTCCCCAAGAAAAACATAAAGACTCCCACCATGTTCCATGAAACTCACCCACTGACTATAGAAATAGATGTTCACTTGAATGTTCCATTTCCAATCCATGTAAAATATTAAATCAAAATTGAAAATATTCAATACCAAGATATCCAACTCTATCTCAAACCCTGGAATGAAAATCACACAAGATGGTTACCTAAGACCTTGCTCCTTCTTATTACCCAAAGGAATAATCAACTCCATTGAAATGGATAATAACATGGTTGGAAAATTCATCAAGTTCATAAAAAGTGTAGGGATAAAAGAATCATAATCCATGATATCAAAAATAATGATATCAATAGAAGAAGCAATCAAAATGGTACATCAAACTATCGAAGGCCATGTATCAAACCCCACTGGTGTCTGATCCACCACCTGAATACGTATAGACTCTACCTAAGAATGTCCACTCTCTTGTGGCTCTTCCATGAACTGGATCTTATTTGAATTTGATATGCCTCTACTACTATGGCCAACAATCCAAGATTCCCCTGTCCTCAATGGATCTGACTAAAATTTCTCTCCCCTAGAATCTGTAGACCCCACCCCACTCTGGAGTAGAGATTCCACCTTGAAAATTTTCTATAAGTGTCCCATTTATCAAAAATTATTATAAGTCTTTAGAGTATATGTACAAGATGGTTGGGTGTTACCTAGCCTCCAACACAGGTGGTACACAATGGACCTCGCAACATAATCTACAGATGATTAATTTCATGGGGGGTGTCCTGAACTACCACATCCCTTCTTCCGATAATCATATTTTATACTTTTCATCTCAAATAAGATACCACATCCCATAGAAGACACCACTCCATAAAATCCAAACATTCTATTTAGATCAATCTCGACTATAAAATCATGATCATCCACCTCAGAAAAAGTTTCTAACATGAACAAGAAGACCTGCGAGTAAATTTATTGTTACAGCCCCTTCTCAGACATTCAAGCTTTCATAGACTCATTATCAACAATCTCATAAATGTACCACACTAGTTCAACAAAATGGTTCGAATATTCCATCACTGGCTGATCTCTCTGTGAATGATCCATGAACTGATTGGATCCTTCATAGGTCAAGACCTCCGGAAAATACTTCTCATTGAATATTTCCTTGAAATATTTCTGGATAATATGCTTTTTCATCCTTGCATGAAGCATGGATTCCAACCACTTGTAACTCTGGACCTCTAGATTAAATGAGGCACCATTCAACATGACCTTCTCAAGTGTCTCCGGAAACTCAAACATATACTCCATCATCACAATCCATTCCTTTTCCTCTTTTTGTTTCAAAATACCTCAGAATGCAAGGGGTTTATTCTTCAAGAACTCATAGGCTTTATCATTTTTTGGATCAGACTCATCTTCTCTAGATAGAGTATGACCATGACCCACTCTATGCACTGAATCTTGTACCTCAAAAATGATAGATTCTACCAATATTTGATCGAGCAGAGAGGGAGAACTATCTCTGGCTTCCTCCTGTGGGTGAATGGGAACAATCTGGGGAGGGATGTTGTTAAAACATGCAACAGTCACAAGAGAAAATAGTAGAAAAACAATTATGAGAAATTTCAGCAACAACATCAAATATAAATAAATAAAACTCCTCGCAATAATTAAATAAATAACTACATCACTCCCACCCAATGTACATGTGCATTCTGCACCTCTCATATCTCACCTTGAAGAGAAGTTAGACAAACAATCCTGAAATCCCATTGAGACTCGAGCTCTATCATGAGAGGTGTGGTCCAGGCACTCTACATCTATCAAAAACTCTAATACACAACAGGCCTAGCTTTTTTCTAACTGGACTCATCCTAAATAACAACATAACTTGAAGAGCTTAACCTCTTATGATGATATTTTTCCTCGAATCAGATCGGTTTGCCATGAAAACTCACACCCGATCCAGTAGATGGAAAGTCCCAAAGGGGATTCCTTATTCCCAAAAGCTGGAAACAGTTCATGGGTATCATGAAAAATGGTTTTAGAACAATTTACCAGAGTTTATATGAATTTAACAACCAAAATAAATAAATAAACTGAATCTATAAATTTAGTCCAAACAATCATGTAATGAATATTATGAACTAAAATATATTGTTTTAGAAAACATACAAGATTTCCACAACTCATATGTTTCTTCAAATACAACTCTTGAACCACCACACGGTAAAGGGCCATCATCCCCAGTTTTTCTTTATAACACTACCACAATGATGGATGTTAACAACCCAAACTGATATCCCCAATGACCTTTCCCTTAACTCTATCAATCATAACCAATTCTACATACACCTAAAGGTGTAAGTAGGGTATGAGTACAACCACAATAGGATTAATCCCGATAATATTCCATGTGATAATCATTTTAAGAAAAATAAATCATGCATGTTTTATAAAATAGAGATTCTAGTATTAATTTTAATATGATGAAAGTCCAAATGAAAATAGTTTTTAAGGAAACTAAATTAATAAATTAACACATTAAAATAAAAATATCCTTTATATATAATTTTCCTTCCTATAACAATGTATGCTGATGGTATGTACAACATATTCGATGAGCACTAATCATGGGAACACCCCAAGGCACTAGCTAGATGTGGGCCCTTGGGAAATCATATATTGATGTAAAAGAAACCATAATAAATATCCTTATCATGAATGATCCACTAAAATTGGACACCATAATGTCCTATTAGTCCTAAACATTTTCAAATATTAGTTAGAGTTGTCACCATAAAACATCCTAAGTGATGCAGGGATGATACAACTCTGATTCCCTAGCATAGTAGTCAGAGTCTGCCCAGCTATATACCCATGATTCCTTATTTATTCTGAAACTACTTCCACATGATAAAGAATAACATTTTCACATAAAAACACAAATTCTATAACATACACACATCAAATAGTACCCAAAAATCCTTTTCACCCTTCGTGTAACTAGATAAACCATTCACAATTTTCATAAAAACAACTTCAAGTAGTAAAACAAGGCTTCGCAAATCAAATCCATTTAAAACCCATATTTCAAGGATAAATTTACCCAAATACCAAACCCGACAAGATTTTTCATCCCAAAAAACACTTAATAAATGAAATCTTGGATCATCGAATGAACCATATGATGCAACATTGAATACACATGAAAAAAAAAATCATTTTCATTTCAAAATGAAACTTTGAAATTATATACTAAATCAACACGAACAAAAATGATTTTTTCACCACCCATGAAGGATAGAATACATGATGAACATGTTATAAATGAAACTTAAATTCATCCAATTATGTATACACATGGAATCACCTACATTATATGTCAAAACCCCCACATCCTTGTGTGAAACATCAACCGCACCACATCGGCACCACAGTAAACTATAAATGATCATAAATTCCCAAGATTGGAACAGGAAACCCAAAACCAAAACCTAGGTATGATTCCTATGATACTATACATTTGGAACATCATTAAATGTGGAAGAAACCCTTTTGAAATGCAAGAAATTAGAGAGACTCGCATTCTTGAAATAATCATTTAGTTCCACTACAAAAAAACCACTTCAAAATTAGGTTCCAGGGGAGATAGAGTGATAATGAGAGACTTTTATGGCTTCTATGGCCAACTGTGGGGGGGGGGGGTGAAATGTGAGAGTTAGGTTTAATCCTGGAAGGGAAAACATAGAATTACAAAAATAAATTATGACATGGACACATGTGCATGGTTTGGCTGCATGTTTTTGTAAACCATGTGACATGTTCAGGCCACCCAAAAGCTGTCCATTGTCCTCTAAAATCAAGGGGTTCAGAGGGGGATCTTAGGGGGAAATCATAGTTGAAGAATAAAAGGGGAAATATACTTAAAAATAAGGACATGGATGTGAAAATTTAAATAATAATTGTAACTCAGTGTATGCCACCTTCTCTAGATGAACTCCCTCTCTAATAAAGGAGTTATATTTCTTCAGAGAGAAAAAACCATTCCACCATAATCATCATATCCCAAGATCATATCATCAATAAAATTCATCAGAAACTACCCCTCAATTGATTATTTCTTGGATTATGTATATAAGATTTTGCAGAAATCATCATCAACGACATTACCCTTCCAAGGTTTTTTATAATATCAAAATAAAAATTATGAAGATACACAACCTAGAATCTCTATCATGATTTGTGAACACTCTAAGTGGAAAATTTATTTTTGGCTCTGTTGATCTGAATCCCTTCTTATCTGATTCCCAAAGATATATTTGTATCACCCCGACCCCTCTAGGCTGGAGCTGGTGCATTACTTGTGATATTATCATGGTTAAAAGGAATGAAAATCCCGAAGGAATGATCATTTTATTAGTCTTGATGAAACTAGATACATAAATGTTTCTCAAATTACATTGGAAAAGTTTACAGAATACAATACAGAACAAAAACAAAAAACTGCATCCCTAGGAACTCAATAAAATATCTTCTCTTCATCACCTGTTGAAGGTGTAAATTGAAATGGGTGACCTCAAATGCTCAGTAAGGGTTACAAATAGCATAATCATGAGTACAATAATATGTTAATCACAATCAATCCACATAATCAATATGGCATAGTGAATAAATGAATAACTAATGCTATTAATAAACTGATAATGAAACTGCATCTATAGATTTTGTCATATTTAAAACTTCATGGATAATAATAACAACTGATAATGAATAAAGATAATTCTTATTAATTGGATTCCATTAATATGGAACACGAAACCATAATACCATAAAAACGGTTTAGTTCTGTGGGAGGAAACCTGTCTGATTTTTTGAAACAAACTCGAAGGGTTTGTCGCAAACTGTTTTGTCTCATGATACCAACCGATGCATCAAGGGTCTATAGCGGGACCCACCCACCACTACATGTCCAAGAATTATTTATATATTGATTCATTATAAGATAAATATTCCTTTCAAATATCATTATAGAGAAGATTATACAGATTCATCAATATTTCCATAATAATATTCCAAATAAACACCGTATGTAAAATGGTATACGGTTTAGACAAAAAACATATCCATGATATGAGTTTATGGATATTTAATATAAATATAATTTCAATTGAATAGTGATATCAAATGGAAGTATGTACACCACATAAGAATTATTAGGTGCACAATACAAATTTAGTCACAACTAAAAGGTAATTGAGACAAAGTCCCTTACCACAATGTAATTAGTCGAATCATATGACCAGAACATAATGAACGTAAAATGAATCATTTAATAACATTAATATAAATAGAATCATGTTATTATATATAAATTGAAAGTATACATATACCACATACAAGAAATAAGTGGTGAACAATGAAAATCTCACAGAAATGCAAGTGAGATGAGAATCCTCTTACCTTATGCTCGAGTGTGTTTTCATTTTTTTAATGACCTGAATAATAACATTTAGCTTCATTAATTAATATTTCCAGAACCTAATAAAGATTTAATTGATATTATATAAACTTATTATGTTAATTAATGGTCTCTTTTATGGTTTTAAGTGATTAAACCTTATTGTTTTGGAAGCATTTTCTTACATGGTTTTCATGGTTTGTTTACTTTTTTCCATGAATGAAATTTCATTTGAAACATGGTTAAACATCTAGAATTGTTAATTAATATTGTTAATGAAATTATTTATATATAAATGATATTATAATGATTTTGAGTTATATATCATGTTGATGGTTCATTAGTTAAAACATTAATGATGTTTTTAAGATTGTTTTATTGGTTCTTTGATAATAACAACCTCATTTTGTCTTATAAATTAGAAACATGGGTGAAAATGAATTCAAGAACCATGGGTGAGTCATAGCACATATTTCATAACCTGTTACAACCATATAAATGGTTTCATGACCAGACTTGAAATATTATTTAAAATTGAAATCACATCTTCCACGATGTCGGTAATTCGACACATCACGAACAATGTTTTTAATGCTTTTGAACAAGTTGGGAAAAGAAGAAGATTGATGATGAATTTATCTGTAACCTGAGAAAATATATTATATATAATATTATGGTGATTTAATTACTCTTGGATAAGAATATATGAAGAAATAATCAATAAAAATCTCAAAATAAAAGAATAATTTCGAAATCGCTTACAAAAATTCGGCAGCACAATGACTACATAACATGGTTTTAGAAAATATTAAAAAGAAAGGGGAAAGGGATATAATATTCCAGAAATGGATAATAATATTTATTAGATCAATAATAAGAAGAAAAATAAGATCATGGTATGGAAACTTGAAATATATACCACATAAAATAGAACTTGAAAGGAAAAAAGAAAGAAATTGATAATTTTCTTAACTTGTAGAATAACCATTAGAACATGAAGGTTGGAACTTTGGGGGCTTGAGGAAACATTTGGTGACTAATATATAGGTAAGGAGGAAAGTAATTGGTTGAGTGATAATTGGAAATTAATTTAATGAAGGGAAGAGTTGGTATTTATAGGAAAAGTGAGGGATTATTTTAATAATTTCCAATGGACACCTCATGAGTGGTTTTTGAAAAACCGTGTTCTTTTACAAGGTATCTGTCCATGGTATAAGACACTTGGGACACCTCAAATATTATTTAACTATACACAATTCTATCAGAATCATGACATCATTATTATATCATTAATGATGTCATTAACACACCGAAACTAAAAACCAATTTTTTTTACTATTCACTGAAAAATCCACTGTTTCAGAAAAATTCCCAAATTTCACCCTAACCATTTATCGACGTGTAGATTTCAAAAGTGAAATAAATTTTTAGAAAATACTTTTGTAAATATTATGAAATTAATTTTTAAATATGTTCGTTGTTAATTCAAAAAAACAAACTTAAAGTGCAACTAGTTTTATTTCTCATTGAAAAACTAATTAAGATATCATTATCTTATTACCTTAAGAAATTTAAATAATAATATTAATTAATATTCATAAGGGTATGTTACTATTCATATTACTATTCATATTACTATTCAAATGGGTATGTTATTATTCACCAAAAAACACGTTTGTTATATCAGACTCCAAATGACTTACTCAACACAACTCTAGAGGACAATTTTTCGATATCCAAAACATATAAGTGAGAAATTTATGTTTAATGGATAGGTTTTAACTATCTCCTAAATAACATAGTGTTGTTTCTAAGGAACACAATGATGAATAGAATGAAATTTAGTGCTGAATAGAGAAACATAACCTAAAATTTTTGGGGCACTACATTATTCCCTCCTTCGGAAAATTTCATCCTCAAAATAAACAAAATATTACCTAAAAAGATTCGGGAATGTCTTCAACATAAGATCCTCAGGCTCCCATGTTGATTCCTCCATCTTATGGTTCCTCCATATAACCTTTACCATATGATTCATCTGATCTCTCAATACGTGTTCTCTAGTATCAAGAATCTTGATAGGCTCTTCACAATAAGATAGATCTGGCTCAAGTTCTACTTCTTTATAAGCGTGTACATGTGTTGGGTCTGGAATGTACTTTCTTGACATTGACACATGGAACAAATTGTGAACCTTGGAGAGACATGGTGGCATTTCCAAACAGTAACCTACAGCTCCAATTTGGTCCAAAATTTAAAAAGTTTTCATGTACCTAGGACTTAACTTTCCCTTCTTACCGAAATGTATATTACCCTTCCATGGAGATACCTTTAAGAAAAAATGATCACCTTCTTGAAAATCCAAATCCTTCCTTCGGTTTTCTGCATAGCTCTTTTTCATACTTTGAGCTATTTTGATATGGTTCTGGATATTCTCCACCTTTATTGTTGTTTCTTCAACACGTTCTGGGCCCACATGCTTTCTTTCACCAACATCATCCCCGCAAGTTGGTGTACAACATCTCCTCTCATACAATGCTTCATAGGGTGCCATCTGAATACTTTAATGGAAGCAACTGTTGTAGTAAAATTCTACGAGAAATAAATAATGATCCCACATGCCTTGAAAATCAATTGAACATGACCAAAACATGTCTTCCAATGTTTGAATAGTTCGTTATGATTGTCCATCAGTTTGTGGGTGGTAGGCAGTGCTCAAATGAAGATCAGTATCATGGGACTTCTAAAGACTTTTCTAGAATCTAGATGTAAAATGTGGATCACGATCAGAAAAAATCAATAGGGGTACTCCATGAAGTCTCAAAACATCATTAATATATATTCTTGATAGACGTTCAACTGGTAGATCTTCTCTTATAGAAAGAAAATGTGCTGACTTGGTTAGAAGATCAACAATGACCCATATTGCATTGTTCCTTCTAGGAATCTGTGGTAGTCCCATGAAAAAGTCCATTGTGATATTATCTCATTTCCACTAAGGTATTGGAAGAGGTTTCAATTCTCTTCCATGATGTTACATTCCAGCTTTCACTTGTTGACAAACCATACATATTGACACAAAATCAGCAATCTCCCTCTTCAGGTTGCCCCACCAAAAATGTTCCTTCAAATATCTATACATCTTAGTGATACGAGGGTGTATAAAGAAATTGGAACTATTAGCAACATCCAACAATTCCCTTTTTAGATCAGGTATATTGGGAACACAAATCATCTTCCCAAATCTCAAAATTTCATCTTCATATATGAATTCACTCAATCTCCCATCATTCATAGCTTTATTCTTCTTTTGAAACACCTCATCATCAGCTTGAGAAATTTTTATCCTTTCTATTAAAGATGGTTTGGAATCCATTTAAAAAAATATTGATGTTTCATCTTCCATGGTTAATCCCATATCCAACTTTACTAGATCCATGAAAATAGGATCACTTTCAACTCTCATACCGTTCAAAACGGCATGATCCATTCTGCTCAAAGCATCTTCCACCTTATTTTCCTTCCCCGGGTGGTAGTGTATCATGAAATAATAATCCTTGAGTTGTTTAAGCCATCACATTTTCCTCATGTTGAGCTCTTTCTGTGAGAAAATATACTATAAACTCTTTTGATCAGTATAAATCTCAATTTTTTCACCATAGAGATAATGTCTCCATATCTTCAAAGAAAATATTATAGTATATAACTCAATATCATGAGTAGTATAGTTTTTCTCATGAAATTTTAGCTATTGTGTTGCATAATAAATAACCCTATCATTTTGCATAAGGACACAACAAAGTCCTTTCTTTGAAGCATCACTATAAATAAAAAACCTACCATTCCCCAATTGTATAGTCAATATAAGATCATTGACTAATATTCTATTTAGTTCACCAAATAATTATTCACAATACTTTGTCCAAAAAAATTTAACCTCTTTACATGTGAGCTTTGTTAGTGGGTTATCCAATCAGGAAAAATTCTGCACGAAACGCTGATAATAACCTACTAAGCCAATAAAACTGTGTACCTCAGTTATGTTTGTTAGTGTGGGACAATCTTGTATTGCCTTTTTCTTCGTAGGATCAACTAGGATTCCATCCTTAGAGACAATATGGCCATGAAAAGAAACTGACTAATGCCAGAATTCACACTTGCTAAACTTCCCAAATAATTTATTTTTTCCAAGAGTTCCCAGAATAACTCACCTATAACTCTCATGGTCTTCATAGATTTTTGAGTATATGAGGATATCATCAATGAATATCACAACAAAGTTATCAAGATATTCCTTGAAAACTCTATTAATTAAATCCATGAAAACAGATGGTGTATTCTTCAGTCCTAAAGGCATCACTATAAACTCGTAATGCCCTTACCTGGTTCAAAATACTGTCTTCGAAATATTTTCCTTCCTCACACTCAATTGATGATATCCGGATCGAAGTTCAATCTTTAAAAATTATTGAGCTCCATGATGGTGGTCAAAGAAATCTTCAATATAGGGTAGAGGATACTTATTCTTTATTGTAATAGCATTGATTTCTCAGTAATCAATGCATAGCCTCATGGATCTATCTTTCTTCTTTACAAACAAGACTGGGGCTCCCCATGGAGAAACACTAGGTCGAATAAATCCCTTTTCACTCAAATCTTATAGTTGTTTCTTCAACTCCACTAGATCCACAATGGCCACTCTATATGGGGTCTTTGATATAGGTCTTTCACCAGATATTAAGTCAATGGAAAACTCAATTTCCCGCTCTGGAGGATGTCCAGTTAAATCCTCTGGAAATACATCATTGTACACTTTCACTATGTGAACATATTCAATTGGAATATTTCTTTCCTCTCCCATAGATATTGGTTTATCTTCCTCTCCAAGTATTTCATTCAATATAGCTAATGGGGGTGGTTCTAGATAAGAATCAGGTGGTGAAGTTTCTTACCTAAAGACAAGGGATTCTACACCGTTTCAAAAAATTGTAACATCATTTTTATTGAAATAAATCCTCACAACATAATTTTATAGGTAATCCATACCGAGAATTATATCAAATTCAGTCATGGGTATGATGATAAGGATAGAAAATGAAGCATGTTTTGGTGTTTGGAGGGGGACTAGTCGACATGCCTTGGTTGCAATGATACATCGCAGTGGATTTTTGACTGAAAACTCCATTCTTAAATCAAATTGGACATATCTAATTTTCTTGTAAAACAAAGAGGATATAAATGAATGTGAGGATCCAGAATAAAATAAAGTGTTGGCTAAGTTTGAGGAAATAATTAAAGTACCATCCACCACTTCACTAGGAACATCAACCTCCGAAGTTGTAATCGCATAGGATCTACCTTGCTCTCTTGGATTTTTCTGAGGCATGTTTCCTTGGATCTTAGGACACACATTTTCATAGTGTTCCATCTCTCTGCAATTGTACCATTGAAAATTTTTGAATTGTTTCATACCCTTGCATTCATCAGATCGATGACCCTTTTCTCCCCAGTTAAAGCAGGCTCCATTGCCTTTCAAGCATTTCCCGAGATTATTATTTACACAGTTCTCGCATAATGGGAAACTATTCATTCCCTTTCTCTTATTTGGTTCTTCTCCTTTTCCATTATTATCAGAATGCCTCTTCTTATCATGGTTTACTTAGAAAAAATGTGTTCTATTAAATTCCTTCTCTGTTTTGATGGCACTTGATACAATTTCATCATATGAAGAAAATGAATGAGAAGCCAGTGACCTTAAAAGACATTCCTTGATACATTCAATGAAATGATCAATCTTTTCTGATGAATAACGAATGTAATCCACGACATACCTGGCTAGCCTTATAAAGGTAGCCTCAAACTCTACAACAATGTCTTCTTCCAATTGTTTCAAGACAAGGAATTTCCTCTTCATTTTAGTTTGTTTATCACAAGGGAAATATTTTTTGAAGAATATTTCCTTAAAAGTCATCCATTCCATATCCTCTATCACTTCTTCCTCCATGGTATTTTGAATCAGGGACCATCATTGATCAGCATCGCCCTTGATACAATATACTTCCAGTACTACCTTTTCATTTTCATTGCATTTTAATTCCATCAATATCTTTTCAAGGGACTTGATCCATTGCTTAGAAACCACTGGATTAGTAGTCCCACTAAAAGAAGATGGCTTCTTCCACATGAAACGATCCAACACAGCTGTTGAATGTTTATTAGATACAACTTGAGTAAGTAATCCCAATATGGCCATGATCTGATCTGCTCCAACAGGGACTATGATTATTTTCTCAGTAGGGAGATCCCTACCTTTCCCAGAAGTATTTATTCCCCTTATTCCATTAAAAACCATTTCTAAATAATGGGATACTGTAGAATAGTTTATGAATATCAAATAGAAAAGCACTCAACCTAGAATGAAATTCTATGCATAGATAATCTTATAAACACGGTTCCTCTAAGAAAAAATTTACATTAAATCCTTCATAATGGATTTTAAAGAAAACATGAATTATTCTAAGCATATCCCCCGGGAGTGTCGTAACCAGGAGTGCATCAAGGCCCATTTCCATGCACCATTTCCTATTTTAGTCTAGCTCAAAGCCGTACTTTCGGGTTTTACCCCTAGATACATATGTGCCAGAGCCGCCTCTAACTTCTCGTATTCAAACAGGGACGTATTACTTAAAATATCCACATAATATATTCCTTACCAAAATACCATGATGTTCTTGTATGTTAATCCTCAAATACTACCTTAGGGCTTTGTTCCAAACTATACATTTCCTACTCTAGTTTCCATATTTTCTAATAAACTTCCTCTGATACCAACTGTAACACCCTGACCCGTATATGCTGGATCCAGTGCATTACTTGTGATATTGGCATGGTTATAAGGAATGAAAATTCCAAAGGAACGATCAGTTTAGTAGTATTGAAGAAACTAGATACATAGTTGTTTCTCAAATTACATTGTAAACGTTTACAAAATACAATACATGAAAAAAACTACAATGAAAATTGTTTCTTCAAGAATTGGGGATGACCTCATTGATTTAAGGTTCAAACATTATAAGCAATTTCTAACGGGTTTGTTTGTAGAATCGGAGACATCCAATGATTCCATATCCATTTGGACCGACATTTCAAAGGTAGGTGCTCACTAGTTATGAACTAATGAGGCTTAAAAAATTTCATTGGTCGAGAGGATGGGAGGTCGGAATCATCACTCCCTTTTGGGGGGAATTATTTTCTACACTGGGACTTTCTTTATAGATTTATGTTGTGTTCATGAATCCTTATTACATTACCAAGAATGAAAATGTGGTTTCTTTTAGATCTGACAATCAATGATTAGTATGTATGAGATTTATAGAATCTTTCTTATGTATTTGAGGTTCTTCTTTGATAGGGAATCATATGTATTTTTTAGATATTCTTGGTCAATGGTATCCTTTGAAACATTATATAGAAATATCTTTGTCATTTTGATAACCATACTGGTTTTAAAGCCACTCCGTGGGGCACATTAAGTTTATTGTCATTCAGAAGGACATGGATTATTTCAGAGTTGGGATCGTACCCGCAGATGGGATACCTACATATCCTTATTTAGAAAAGGAATCAGAACCCATGTAGTTCGAGTAAAGAAGTATGATTTTTATGCCTGATTGATGGCTCAAAGAAAGATGTCATGATTACTTTTACACTCTAAGCTCACATGAGTCATTCTCTGTTTGAGAAACAAGAGGTATTGGTGAAACCAGACAATTGTGCCACAAAAGGTGCAATCATAAGAAATGATGTGGGGATTATATATGGATGGCTGCCCAAATAGATGAAGATTAGGTTTCACTTCAGGGAAGAATCCCAGGAACAAGGTTCACAAAGGTATATGTACTTTATAGAGATTTACATACACTAACCTGGGGAATACTCCTGAGGAAGATGCTCAAATTAGGAGGGGAATTATGATTGGGTTTTACTCCTGAGAAAGAAGTCCAAATCAAAAGTAAAGTAAGACTGGTTAAGAGAAATTATGACTGGAGGTTACTCCTGAGGAGGAAGCCCACATTTAGGGAATTATGGTTGGGGCTTAGTTCTGAGTAGGATTCCCAGATTTTGGAAATTAGGACCGGGGCTTACTGTTAAGGAGGATTCCCGTATTTGGGAAATTATGACTGGGGCATACTCCTAAGGAGGATGCCTAGATTTTGGAAATTATGACTGGGGATTACACTTAAGGAGGATTCCCAGTTTATTGGACTTGGGGATTATTCCTAAGTAGGATTCCCAAATTAATAGGACATGGAATGTGTCTTACTTCTAAAAAGAATTCCCAGGATAAGGATTATCTCATCTTTAAAGTGTGAGGTTGAATGAATGAAATCTTTAACCTTAGTGACATAAATATGTGTAAATCACTAGGTTTTGAGAGATGTTCCATAGAATTGCTTTCAAATAAGGAAGACAACAAAAAAAACATGCCATAAATGACTTTGAAGAGGGTTTTGAAGGTTTAATATTGATTAGGAGAGATGGATAGGCATAATAGAGGCCAAATGGGTTGGAAGGGATCCCAAAAAGAGAGGGACGTGCAAGTCCCGTGTGGGCGTCCAAGTCCTGGTCGCGCAGGTGTACCTACATAACAGATGGGTACTTGCACGATGGTCAACCCTTAAGGTAATACTTGGGAGAGACGTGGCTCAAGCCTTTAGTATTATCCCTAGGGGATTCCAGAAGGGAGGCACGCAAGTGTGGCCATTTCCCTTAAGTGCTGGCCACCTAGGTGTGCAAGTGTTAATGAGCTTTAACACTTAGGCCTTACTTGCCCTTTTTAGATCTTCTCTTCTAGGAAAGAAATTACCTTAGAAGTGTTCGGAAGCTTTGAGAAGAGACCAGGGCACCGGGAGCTCAAATTTGAGTTTGTGGAATTTTTTGATCACGAAATGGGGGGCCCACCAGGGGTATTTATAGGCTGGTGAAGACCCTGGGCGAAATTCAAAAAGGGCGTGCAAGTAACCTGTGTGACCACTAGGCGGCACACAAGTATACTTGTGCGACCATGGTGTAAATTGCACGAACCAAGTGAAAATGAATATGTGTTCATTCCTTTTTCAATTTTTGATGTTTCTTCAAAGGATGAATCACTTTGGGTTCAATGTATTTCCCTTTTCATTCATTTAGACTCTGTGATGGAAGTGAGCGTAAAACATTGTATCCCCGAAGGGTTGCATCCGGAGTGAAAAGTGGATTTGACTCTGAGGAAAAAATGAGAAACCAGGGGTCTTTGTGGTTATTTGCAGTTTAAAGTCATACATGCTGAACATAAGAAGGGACATGTTTAAGGCCAAAATAGATATGACCAAATGGATTAATATTGACTAAATTCCTTGATAATTTATCTGAAAACATATTACCATGTTCCAGTATGACGGAAAATATGTGAACAATGACTTAAGAAATTTTTAATCTGAGGAAAGATATGAAAGAATGGCTAAAAAGGAATTAAAAGAAGTAGTTCCCAATAATGAAGTTATCACTATTTAACAACCCCGTTATGGGGTTGAATTATGCTGGTCCACCTAAGGGAATTGGCTACATAGTCAATTAATAGCATCTTTTGGATGACAGGTCCGTTATATGGGCAACTTATGAAAGGCCGCCTAAGGGCACGTGCTGCATAGTCAGGAAAAAGAATTTTCAGAAATTTACTTTTCTACTGCTAAAATGCAAGTGGAAGTTTTTGGAGATTCAAATTTTCCAAAGCATAGAGTTTGATGAATGGAGAGAGGTACTTGAATATGGGGAAGATATTCCCAAACAAGATTATCTAATAACTGGATGAATGTCACTCCTACAAAGGTCTGACCCAAACGTAGGGATGGGAGATATAATCCATAGACATGAATACTTTCAGATCATGAAAAAGAGTATGGGACATATATATTAAGGATGACTATTTTTTTTGTGGATCCCTAAATATTTTCGTTAAGACAACTAAGGACAAAAGAGGTCTTCTTCCTAAGAATGAAGTACCATTATTTAAAAAACCCGTTAGGGGGTGAATTATGTAGGGCCACCTAAGGGAATTGGATGCATAGTCAAATAATATAATATTTTGGCTGACTGTTCCCTTTTGTAGACTACTTATGCAAGACCACCTAAGGGCACGTGCTTCATAGTCAGGAAAAAGAACTCTCGAAAATTGGGCATTTTTGTGACTAGAAGTCAGGAAAAGGGTTTTGAAGATCTGATAATATTTACGGTTTGGATTATGAATCATAAAAAATGGGTATTGTCTAATGTATTTAGAGATACACAGATCAATGCTAACCATAATCATGTTGTGGTTGGGTCCTGAATTGAAATTTTGGACTTCACTATGTATCCCATAAGGATGGGAATAAATCCATACATAGTTCATGAAACACATTTTAACTTCATGTGGGACAAGAGTGTGGGAAATCATAGTTTTAGGGCATATAGCTCAGACCATAATAATGAATACACAGTGTGTGTTTTCATAAGGACTTTTCAGCTAGGGGACAGAAAGTAGAATTTGGGGTTAGGCCCAAAGACTTGGGGCTAGATTCGAGGGACACTCAAACGTTCCTACGTATCCCATAAGGATGGGAATCAAGCCGACATTGTTCTAGAAATAACCTTTGTACTGATTTAGTTCATACAAGTGAAGGGTGAAAAGGGGGCGTTAGTGTAATGATGGATTGAACCAAGATAAAAGGCTCAGGAATTGCCATGTATGCACGTAGTCTATGGAATATAACATGATTTAGGATCAATATAAATAATGAATCCCTCTCAGGTGAGGGTGTCAAAGAATATTGTATTTTATTGTCGTAAAAGACAAAAAATGATATAGTGTTTAACGTCATGTATCAAGGAAAATGGTGAACCAATGTAAAAATATTGATTCTGGGGATGGCTTCACGAATCAACATCGTATGAGATGGAGGTGAACCGATCTGAAGAGATTGGTTTTGGGATTGAACCTCGGGAGGTTGCCTACTACCCAGCCTAGAAGGAAAGGATCAAAGTCCGCATAGTTCAATTAAATAATGAATTAGTGATCAAGTTGTTCTTGAGGACAACGACCTAAAAAATGGTGTTGGGACTTATGCGTGGTTAGCGACATAGATAGGGTGTTATGGTTGAAGTTTACTCAAAGATCACATGTGCCATACTCGGTGTGCGAAATAAAAGGTAGAAACAACTTTAACGATGCACAATTTAATGTCATGTAGGACATATGAAGGGACTATGTAGCTTAAAGTCTTGCAGTGAGGACTATTGGTGCAAAACTGTTTAGTGTCATGTAGCAGGGACAAAATACAGTTTAACGTCATGTATGACAAATATAGGGACACAGTTTAAAGTCATGTTAGACGTGAAAACAGTTTTTTGTCATGTTGGACTATAAGGGTGTTGTACAGTTTAGCGTCATGTAGCTAAGATGATGGGTACAATACAGTTTAACATCATGTTGGACGAACGGGGGACTGTGCAGTTTAATGTCATGGAGTAAGGACAAAAAACACATAGTTTAACGCCATGTTGTACGTATTAGGGATTTTTTTCATAGTTTAATGTCATGTTGGACAAAAGGGATGCAAATAGATTAAGGTTATATGCATGGATCGTAACTAATGATGCAGTTTAACGTCTTGCTGGACATAAGGGACTTCTGTACAGTTTAGCGTCATGTAGCATGGACGTCACAGTTTAACATCACGTTGGACGAAAGGGATGCAAATAGTTTAAGGTCATATGCCTGGACTATGGATGGTGCAGTTTAAGATCTCGTTGGACAAAAGGGATGAAAATAGTTTAAGGTCATATGCATGGACATTGGATGGTGCTGTTGAACATCTTGCTGGACAAAAGGGATGCAAATAGTTTATGGTCATATGCATGGACCATGGATGATGCAGTTTAACGTCTTGCTAGACGAAAGGGATGCAAATAGTTTAAGGTCATATGCATGGACTGTGAATGGTTCAGTTTAACGTCTTTCTGGACGATAAAGTATTTGTGTTACACAAAATACTTCTTCAGAAATCGTGCATTGGGTAGAGTAGTCATGAGTTCTCCATCCATGGAGATTAAAGAATTTGCTTCATTTGAGTAGAACTTGTGTATTGAATAAAGTATTTGCAATTTTGGATCCATATTGGGAGGTTTCTTTCCTGGTATCATGGGAGTTTTGAGAACCAATACCAATTCTCCCTAAACGAATGAATGAATACGAACTTTTTTGTCGAAAGCTCATGCTATTCGATTCTGATAGATTTCCAAGTGGTGCAAGGTGCACAATCTTTTCTCATCTAACTGTTCCAATTCATTCAATCGATTTTGATATTGTTCATTTGTAGATGACTGATCAAAAATGGCTTCTTTGAGCGAGGGTAATTGAACCTCAATGGGAAAGATTGATTTTGTTCCATATACCAATGAATATGGAGTTGACCACATTGCAGTGCGGGTGGTGGTTCGATAAGCCCGTTGACACACACCTATCATAGGGCGTGGAAAAAAAATTATTTCCTATGTTAAAATTTCGTTAAGTGGTTTACATAGGATGTCTCTTGAAGAGGACTGCACACAAAACGAGTTGTCACTTTAAAATGAGGGTAAAAAAATGTTTTGTTTATGAAATGAAATTTGAAATTAAAATGATTGAAAAACTATGATATTTAAAAGGGTGATTAGGTCGGGTTCAGTTTCCTAATTGTAAGGCTATCATTGTTCAATTTAATTCAAACCTCTTCTTCTTTGTTGACTAAAGTGAGTTTCCACAATCGTTTCCTCTCACTTCCTTGGTAAATTATTATTGTGAGAGAAAACCTTACCAAGATCTTGGTTTGGTCTACTCTCCTTCCATGTGTAAAACAGTTGTATTGAATATCTTTAATTGAAATGGGCAATACCCGATTGGATTTTGTTTATCCCAAAAAATAAAGAACATTCACTAAACCTTTTGCGCGTACTGACGATCGTCGAGTACTTCACCAATAATTCCTGGTTTATTCCATCGTATATAAACTAGAAATTAGTGGAGGGAGATATTGATTATTTTACCAAGGAAAAATAAATAACATAATTAATATTCAAGAACGATCTAACATGATAATAATATCCTCTATAAGAAATTGAAAACATATTTGAAGAAGAAATAAATTTATTCAATTGCGTCCAAGAACTCAAGCATTACAATGTAGGAAACCAACCCCTCCCCAATCACTCCAAATGTTTACCCCACCATGGTAAGGGTAATCAAGATTAATGGGGAATAATAAGACATTATAAAACTATGAAGAATAAAAGAAATAAAAAATAAAGCTGAAAAGATCTTCTTCTTGGTGTCCCGGAAGGAATTGGATGGAGAATGGATGATTTGAGAGGGTGGAGCTCTTCTCCTTTTATAGCGAGAATGTTTCTCCAGAATTTTGACGAGTTGTAGCCCCATTAAATGACATATTCCCGCGTTGAACCCTTCCTAAATGTTGTTTATAATTCCCTTGGCCGTGTCCCCTCAAAATCTCAGCGTATTTGGACATGTATTCCGAGAGTTACGACCGTTTTACTATGAGTATTTATTCTATCCAGTCAGACTCTCCAAAACGAATTCTTCCGGATTAGGGTGATTTAATGACCCCATAAACGGCCAATTAACTTGGTTCTTCCTTCATAAAATATGCTTCCAAACTACTTGCGCGTCCACCCACATAATTTTACAACATTTGGGCCCCCCATGGATGAGTTATAACCCACAGCAAAACTAGGTAGAACTGCAAACCGTTTTCTTTTTTCCACTTGTGAGCTTCTTTTGAGCTTCCATATGAACGATTCAGCTTTTAGTACAAAAATAGTAAATGAATCCCTGGAAGATTAGAATCTGGAAAAGAAATAATTTTTCAATTTGGATCAGTGTAGGTAATTTTATTTCCAAACTACAGAAATAATTTAAAACTGTTAAAAATCCAAAATGGCCAATTTTTACTATTTAGCTCAAACTAACACCATTATCATAAAAATGAAACAATTCATCTTAGAGGAACACTTTTGTGGGTTTAAAACAATGATATTTAATATAAATTAATTGAAATTATTTTCTCTATGAATTCCCCCACACTTAGCACTTGAACTCCTGGACAAGTAAAAATCAAATCAAATCAAATCCAAAACACATATCAATGAGATCTATCAAATCAATTCCATGAAAAAAAAGATAACATGCCTAATCAAAAACAATTATTTCAAGTTCTAAATTTTATATTTTAATATATTTCCACTTCATTTCTTTTCCCATGCACACAAAACACCTACCTCACATGAATTTTCACTCATCTCACAAATGTAAATGTTGATCAAGGCTTTTCTCATCCAAACTCACACAAGAGTCACCATAGACTTGATAAATTCCTACTTCTCCACCCGATGTGAGTCAAGAACATGTGTTTCTCATGAGGAATTTTCAGGGTTGTTCTGTGGCTTCGGGTTGGTATGATTTAGATGTTAAACATTCTGAGGCCAAAAAATGAAGGCTTGGCTCTTATTGAAAAAAAATTGCAGGATTCTAATTTTCACTCAAATATGGTCTCCTTCACTTCCCCTTTGTTAAAAATAGGCTCCATCATCATTCAATAATATCATTAGCAGACATTTCAATCTTTTCAAACATGATTTTTTTTAAAGCTCCAGATAGGCACATCTTTCGTTTTACATTGGAAGCTCTAGAAAGGCACAGCTTCTCTTGTCATAAAAGCTCCAGAAAAGGCATAACATTCAACAGAATAATTTTTCAGAATCACACACATCTCTTACACAATTTATTTTCCACCCAAAGTATAACCAAATGAGGTGGTACACCACAAGACATCTTCCCCCACACTTAAGTTCATCTAGATCATGCAATTTTACTTCAAGAGCATGTAAGATAGGGAAAATTGGATAGTAATGTCGATAACCTAACAGGAAATTCATGGCTACTAGGGGATACAATGAAAGTTAAATGTAAAGGTGGGCCATAATGAAAATTATTATTTTGAAAAGGGGGATTCAAACCAAATAAATGCCTTAATCATTTAAAACACACGTACCCCAACCCTCAAGTTTTGAAAGGAATAAATTAAATTCTGGTTAAAGCAAGCATGGTCTGGTTCTCTCAAGAAATGAGGTGAATGAAAAGAATATGACAAAAATGGTTCATAAGCCTCACAAGAAAGTGATTTCAATTATATAGATAGTGAAATATGGCATGGGTTTCAAAAATCACTGTACTTTTCATGAAACTCTAAAATATTTGATCTTGAAAAGAAGTCATTTCAACATTCATTTAAGCTCGGTTTCATGAAATATATTTCTTCACTCATTGACATGGGTTTCAAAAATGGTATTGATAATCATTCTAGCTCAAAAGTTTCAGAAACACACCAAAAATTGAAAAATAAACTCACAAAAATTTGAAAACAGACAATTTTTTTTGTGTGAAAACAAACATCAAATGAAAATCCTATACTACAATGGTTCCCTCCCCCACACTTAAATGATGCATTATCCTCGATGAATTCAACTGTATTTAACATGTAAGCCAATTTTAAAATGAATCACAACATCAAGCAAGTGTGAAGGAGAGGTACAACCTGGCTTATTGGCAATGCAACATTGAGTTTGGATCCTAAGTGTTTCTCTTTTGAAAACCTAAAAAAAATATGAACATAACATAAGAAATTTATTAAAAGAAATAAAAATAGAATTTGAATAAGAAAAGAAGGATAAATCTTGGTTTAATCCTCCATGTGGGCCCTAGGTTTTGACTGTCTCCAGAGGGGCAGTTCTAATAAGTTATCCCAAATCTGATTGTGGGTGAGGTTTCTTGATCATGAACAAACAAAAACTTTTCTTTCCAGGATAAACTTCTTCCTTTTTCTTAAGGGCTCCATCGATAGAATTCATCATGTCCACCCAATTAGTAATGAGAAACAACATGCATGGTGTGGTTAGGATAATGAATGAGTCCTCCTCTTTCTTGGGTTCTGCATGAACAAAATCTTCTTTATTCTTTAGTGGTTGATGGAGGTATGATACATCTGGGAAAAAATCAAAGGTAATGTCAGAGTTTAAATCTATTTGAAAAAAATTAAACCATGAAGAATCAATATCAAATTCTTCCCTTTCAAAGTAAGTATCTTGTGTCTCATTTTACTCCATAAAATCCACTTTGATCTTCACTTGTACTCCCTCCATTAAATGTTCAACAGGTTTGGGGAGCTTTAGATGTTCCTCCATGGATGAATAGCCTTTTTCATCATCTTCCTCCAAGGAAATATATGTGTTCACTGAATATGAAAAATTAAAAGAAGGGGAGGTAATACTAAATTTAGTTTCAACCAAATCAAAAGATAATGAGTTTATGAAAATATTGACTCCCTGATCTTGTTTGGATTCAATTGCTTCTTCAATGGGAGGTTCTTCTTGGAGTTGAATTTCCCTAGACAGAGGTAGGTAGTCGGACTCCTCTATCTTCTCTTCAAATTCCACTGCTTGGCAGGTTTCTTCCTTCAATGTTGATGAATCATTATGAGGAATATTTGGCTCAAGAAGTTCCTCACACTCATTCCAGAAGTTATCCAGATCGTTTTGATTGCCCATTTCAATTGCTAAATCTTCATCATCAATATCCTCCAACATTGATTGAGATAGTCTCAATGGATCTTATTTTAATTTCTTCAAGGCCTCCATGGTTTATTCAACTTGAAGGATTTGTGGGGATACTTATTCCATCAATTTCCGAGTTCTGGTTCTTGTTCTGGCTCTATTTGTTGATCATTGGATGCATGTACTTGTTCGGCTATCAACTGTATTGAGGTCTCTTGGTTTTGAACTGTTTGACTAATTCTTTCAAATTGGGCTTCAATATCCTTGTAAAATTCTTCTTCTTGGTTCTGTACTTTGATATGTTCTTGATAAAATTATGGAATATACTCCTGAAGTTCAATTAATTTTCTTGCCAAACCCTCCAACACTGGGTATTCGAGGTTCTCTTTAAGGTTTTCAATGAGATCCTTGAATTCATCCTCTGTTATGATTTGGATTCATACTCCCTGAATATGTTTAGCTAATAAAAAAACATTAAACTCTATAGACCAAGGGGATTCAATAATTGGTTCTCGCATTGGTGGGTAATTGTTCCATGAATTAATGAAATAATCATTAGAAAACAACATGGAAAATGATTTTTTAAAAAAAAAAATTAAATTGAAAAAGTCAAATATTTACAATTAGTTTGTGGTACTACCTCCCCGGCAACGGCGCCAAGTTTGACGCACGCCTGTCATAGGGCGTGGCAAAACAATTATTTCCTAAATTAAAATGTAGTTAAGTGGTTGACCTAGGATGTCTCATGAAGAGGAGTGCAAACAAAATGAGTTGTCACTTTAAAATGAGGGTAAAAAAATGTTTTGTTTTTGAAATGAAATTTGAAATTAAAATGATTGAAAAATTATGATATTTAAAAGGGTGATTAGGTCGGGGTCAATTTCTTACTTGTAATTCTATCCTTATTCAATTAAATTAAAACCTATTCTTTTTTTGTTGATTAAATTGAGTTTCCACAGTCGTTTACTCTCACTTCCTTGGTGAAATTATTATTGTGAAAAAAACCTTACCAAGATCATGGTTTGGTAAACTCTCCTTCCATGTGTAAAATAGTTGTATTGAATATCGTTAATTGAAATGGGCAATACCCGATCGAGTTTTGTTTATCCCAAACAATCAAGAACATTCACTACATCTTTTACACGTACTGACGATCGTTGAGTACTTCACCACTAATTCCTGGTTTATTCCATCGTATATAAACCAGAAATTAGTGGAGAAAGATATTGATTATTTTACCAAGGAAAAAATAAATAACAGAGTTAATATTCATGAACGATCGAACTTGATAATAAAATCCTCTATAATAAATTTAAAACATCTTTGAAGAAGAATGAAATTTATTCAATTGCGTCCAAGAACTCAAGCATTACAATGTAGGAAACCAACCCTTCCCCAATCACTCCAAATGTTTACCCCACCATGGTATGGGTAATCGAGATGAATGGGGAAGAATATGGCATTAAAAAACTATGAAAAATAAAATAAATAAAAAAAAGCCGAAAAGATCTTCTTCTTGGTGTCCCGGAAGGAATGGGATGGAGAATGGATGATTTGAGATGGTGGATCTCTCCTCCTTTTATAGCCAAAATGTTTCCCACAAATGATGACGTGTTTATCCAAATTAAATGACATCTTCCCTCGTTGAGCACTTCTTGAAGTTTGTTCATAATTCCCTTGGCCGTGTCCCCTCAAAATCTCCGCGTATTTGGAGATGTATTCCGAGAGTTATGACCGTTTTACTATGATCATTTATTTTGTATAGTGAGACTCTCCAAAACGAATTCTTCTAGATTAGGGTGATTTAATGACCCCATAAACGGCCAATTCACTCGGGTCTTCCTTCATAAAAGGTGCTTCCAGACTCCTTGCGCATCCACCCACAGAATTTCACAACATTTGGGCCTCCCATGGATGATTTGTGGATCCCACACCAAAAATAGGTAGAATAGAAAACGGTTTTCTTTTTCCCACTTGTGAGCTTCTTTTGAGCTTCCATATGGCCGATTAAGCTTTTAGTCCAAAATAGTAAATGAAGCCCTGAAAGATTAGAATCTAGAGAAGAAATAATTTTACAATTTGGATCAGTGTAGATAATGTTATTTCCAAACTACAGAAATAATTTAAAATAGTTAAAAATCCAAAATGGCCAATTTTTACTATTTAGCTCAAACTAACACCATTATCATAAAAATGAAACAATTCATCTTAGAGGAACACTTTTTTGGGTTTAAAACAATGATATTCAATATAAATTAATTTAAAAAATTTTCTCTATCACCCGTAAATCATGAAAATGTTTATCAGGCCATGATTTAATATCTTTATCCACCATCTTTGGCAGTATTTTTGAAAGAGTCTTGTTTAAAGCTTTTATCTGGCCATTAGTCGTTGTATGATACTGAGATGAATGATTGGATTTGATGTTGTATTCTTGATACAACTTCCTCACCTCCGATGAACAGAATTTGGTGCCATTGTCCATTAGTATGGTATAAGGGACACCAAATCTGGTAATGATATTAGATTTGATGAAGCTAACAATGAATTTAGAACTGACTTCGTTTAGGGGTATTGCCTTTCCCCATTTGCAAAAGAATTCACTAGTAGTATGAATATACTTCAACTGCTTGGTTGTAGCCGAAGGATATGGTACCACTACATCCTTTCCCAATGTGGAAAATGGCCACGATTATTTAGCAGTATGAAGAAAATATGGGGGTTGATGATTGAAGTTGGCATGCACATGGAAAGAATGACACTTCATTGGGAAATCAACACAATTTTTTATCATTGAAGGCCAAAAGTATCCAAGACTTCGAATTTGATCAGATAGTTTGTGTCCAGTCTGATGGGGACCACAAACTCTTGTATGTACTTCTTTCATGACAACCATTGTCTCTTCACCATCAATGAATCTGAAGAGAAATCCATAAAAATCTATTTTGTAGAGAATTTTCTCTAGGTGATACAGGCTATCATAAAGTGTGAAATTGATCTCATGTCTCCGGACGTGTTCTTTCTCAGCTCTATTAGGTGGAAGTGTTCCATTTTGAAAGTATTCCCTGATAGGTGTCATCCATCCTGTAGTATGACCATATGGTTTAGAAATGGGACTAATTTCACTGATTTCCTATGTTCTGATTTGAACATAGGGTGAAATTGTACGATATTGGGAAATACTGATAGTTTTCTCATCCTGATTTGGATCTTCCAAAGATGTGGCTATATTAGCCAGTGCATCATCTTGGTCATTTTGTGACCTTGGGACATAATAAAATGTCGATTCCATAGGAAATTTCTCCATTAACTCTCAGATGTAATCATACAAAGGGATTAGTTCTTCTTTTCTGATGGTATAATCCCCATTGACTTGTTTGATTACCAGGTCTGAATAACCTCTCACCATTAAGTGACTCGTTTCTTCTTGAAGCACCAACTCCAATCCTGCGATAAGAGCTTGGTATTCTACTTCATTATTTGTACCACCTCCCAATAGTGAGAAAGAAAAGGGTAACACTATTGTTTCTGGAGAAATGAGAACAATTCCAAACCCAACTTTGTTGAATTTAGGATTTTCCATTTTCCTCCATGCTGGACTTCTCGAAGCACCATCAAAGTAATTTTTCCATGTTTGAAAACTATCTTGAATAAATATGATTTCCTCATCAGAAAGTTCAATATCTAAAGATGCATCTTCTACTGAAGGATTTTCGAAAAGGGAATCATCCAGATCATGGCCCTTTATTGCCTTTGAGACACATACTAAATATCAAATTGCTGCAAAATAAATTTCCCCCTTCCCAGACTTCCTGTAAGCATTGGGCAACTACGGATGAATTTGAGTTGGTTATTGTGAGATACCAATTGGACCTCGTGATGTTGTAGGATGTTTCTCAACTTCTGAACTGTAAAGTTTAATGCTAGGAAACACTTCTCATTATTTGAATATCGGGTTTTTGCTTCATGTATAGTCCGACTGAGATAGTAAAGGCTGTTTTCATTCCCATCATCATTTTTCTGAGCAAGAAAGGCACCCAATGATCGCTCTAATGCTATCACATAAAGGATAAGTGGTATTCCTTCAACAGGTGGCATTAATATTGGTGGACTTAGGAGATACTTCTTGAGAATATTTAATGCTTCTTGACATTATTCAGTCCACTGGTAAGTGACTCCCTTCTTCATCAATTTGGTGAAGGGTTAACTTTTGCCTACCAAATTGGCGATTAAATTCCGAATATTGGCTAAGTGTCCTTGATTTCTACTCAATTATTTAAAATTATGAGGAGGTGACATACCAAGGATTGACTTTTTCTTCTCAGGATCTACTTCGATACCACGATGGCGTACATCAAAGACAAGAAATTTTCTAGAGGTTACCCCAAAATCACATTTTAAGGGGTTCATCTTCAAATTATGTTGCTGAATTTTGTGGAATGTGATTTCCAAATCAGCCAAGTGATTATAACGTTGCCTGATTTAACCACTAAATCTTCCACATAACATTCAAAAAACTTCCCTAAAAATGGTTTGATGATAGGATCCATGGAACGATGATATGTTGCACCTGCATTCTTCCAGCAAAAGAGAATTACCCGATAGAAAAACACACCATGAGGGGCTCTGAAGGCTTTAGATTACTCATCTTCTGGAGCCATTCGGATTTGATTATATCCTGAATATACATCCATGAAATAAAGTTCTTCATATCCAGCTATTTCATCAATTAAGTGTTCTATTATCGGAACTGGAAAATCATCCTTAGGACAATGCCGATTAAGATATCTGAAATCCATACAAACTCTATTTTGTCTATTATTATTTTTCACAAGGACAATATTATCCAACCACTTGGGATATTTAACTTATCTAACGAAGTTAGATTTGATAAGATTATCCACTTTAGCTTCAATATTAGAATCATAGGTTGGGTGTGTTCTTCTCCCAGATTGTTTGAATCCTCGATGTTCTTCTAGAAAACCCAAACGATGAGTGGCAACATCGGGATCAAGACATGGCATCTCTATATATTTCCAAGAAAATATATCTCAATTTTTCTTTAAAAAATAATTATACATCTCGTTCTCCTCAAGAGTCATGGCTGCACTAATTAAAGTGGGCATGGATCTTGTTTTGTACCCATAATTATTTCATTGAGTTCATCCACGGTGGTAGAGATACCCTCTTCAAATGATGGAGGAGCATCACTGAGATCATTCTTTTCTTCTTCAATATGTGTTATTTCTTTTGTTTCTACTTTCATAGTAGATGATGAAGCATAATTTCCATGATCAGAAGTGATGTTAAAATTTTAACATCTTGAAGAAGAAGCTTCTATTTCTGACCCGGTTGATGATGAAGGGTCTTCCCTGGGTAATATTGAGGAGATTATGGATTAAGAATCGACATCATCGTTCACCTCTAACATTTTTATATCTTATTCTTACCTAGTTGGAAAAGTATAGACTTGTTGGATTTCAGCAGATGAAATGAAGACATCTCCATTTGAGCTTTTATCATTTCTTGGTGGATCACCACTTTCCCCCATGTTGTCCAGCTTGTTTTCCGTAATTGACATTTTGGAGGTTTCCATAAGAGTTTTCTCATTTGGGTATATCCTGTCAATTTGACTGATAGTAAATACATAATCCGTACTCACATGTGTTAATGGGCTTACTGGAATCTTTTCCCAACCATACAGAACATTAATTTTGGTAATCACCCTTGTTATGGATTTTTACTCTCCCTTCATGTGATAGAATTATGCCTCAAAGTATTGAGACTCACAAGTCTTGAATGGGGCCTTATCACCATACAATGTCCCAATTTGACCATCAAAACAATATTTGAGATATTTATGGTATGATAAAGGGATATCCACATGTTGATGTAGACAGGGTCTTCCAAGCAAGACGTTGAAGGCTGAGTCTTGATCAAAAACCATGAAATATGAATTAGATACAAGATCTCCAAATTGAGATCTGAGTGTAATCTCACCCAGTGGTTCTTGTTCATTTTTATCATATCCTTATAACATCAAAGTAGACAGAGATAAATCTGATTCTGTGAGTCCCAATCAATTATGTGTACGAATGGGGATGAGGTTGACTCCTGAACCATTATCAATGAAGACTCTTCGGACTTCTACACCATTTACCATTCTAGATAAGTATAAAGGCTTAATATGTCCATGCAAGTAATCATCTTCATCTTCATTTGTGAAATATATCACCGCATGACATTCTGCAAGATTATTCTCTATATGGTAGGATTCAGCTGTAGAAATTTCAGTTTAAAACTCTTGTGGACTTGATAAAGCCTCAATGAGTGCCTCCTGAAGATCGTTTGATAGATTCAAGGAATATAAAATTGATAACGTGGCCGGTACATGTGCTAGTTGTTTCAATACATCATATTTCTTATCCAAAGGTCTGCGTTTCCGAACAAGAACATGTGGTTTAGTAGGTGCCTTGGAAGATGATTCTTTGGATGTCGATGGATCTTGTACCGGGATAGGAGTTGGTAATACTCTTGGATTTGGAAGATTATTTTTATTAGATCTATTTATTTGATGAGATGAATAAGGTAGAACCTCCAACCGATCTTCCAGAATAACTGTGCTAGAACTGAATTTGCCTTGGGTGGAAGAACTTGCTTGTTCTTTTTGAGCTCGTTGAAGGTCTCTACCACGATTTTCATCCGCATACACAGTTCTAGCATGGGTAGAATTGGAATAGTTTCCTCTAAATGATCCACTTCTTCTCCTATACCCTGAGCCTCTGGAACTTCATCTGATTACTCGTTTTGATACAGGGAACCCTAGTTCATCGGGTTCGAAACTATGACTGGCATAAGGATCTTTTAAGTGAATCATATTAACAGAACCACAGATTAACTCTTCATCCGATGAAGGCTCTTCCTGACTAGCCAATTTAGGTTGTTTCATTGGGTGGTATGTTTCCCGTAACATCAAAGTAGATGACATTAAATCTTCTAGAGTTAAAGACTACTTGGGCTTTGACACGATTTCATCATCTTCTTATTGTTCCTCTTTCTTTTAATTATGTCTTTTCTTTGAGTATTTTCCCTCTGATGAAGAGAGTTTTTCTATGTCATTCATGGCAGAAGACACAATTGGATTCTTCAATTGTGTTAGAAAAATAGAATGAGTTCGGTTAATCATTTTTCTGACCATCTAATCATCATATTTTTGAGCATTTTTTTCATGACCTCTTTCCACTCGCCTTCCTCCTATGGATCTATAGCAGTAACACATGCTACCTGAGCTGAAGAACCTTTTAGTTTGACTTGTCCTGAGTCGGCCATTTTTTTCAGGATGTCATTGAAGACAAAACACTACTGAATGGGATGTCCCAACATCTGATGAAATGGGAAATAGTTGGAATGGTCTTCATCTCCATCCTTGTTCAGCCTCTGGGTCCTTGGAAATTGAACCAAATTATTTTTCACAGCCGAAATGAAATAACCATGAACTTGTTCATTTCGGAAAGATCAAGATTTTCACTTTAAATCCCCAAATTGTTTTCATATTTGATATCTTTGTTAATCTTGACGAAATGGCCTCTATTTTTGATGCTCAGGAGGCGGAGCCCTTCGAGATGATGACAGTTTTGAAGTAGAAGCACGTACATGTGCTTGTTTAAGCATAGCTATAGCAGTCTCTACTCTACCCATTCTCCTTCCTGGAGATGATGGAATTACAAGAGTTTTATCCATAGTCATCATAAGAGAATATTCAATCTATTGAGCGATCGAAGTAAGGTCTCAAAACTCTCCTGTGTATTTCACAGGGATCAATGTTGTACGTAGTTCATCACGAAAATTTTCCACAAAAAATTGGCAATAATTCATCTTGAGGGAGTGATAAACTTAGGGAATATGTTAATCCCTTCCAGCGAATAATGAAATATGAAACCATTTCATTTTACCTTTGATTACAAATTTTAAGATAAAAAACTGTTGTCTTTGGCAATGTAGAACTGAATTGAAGAAGGAATCTTTGGCGGAGATCCTCCCATCAGGTAATTGACCGGGATTGCAATCTTGTGTATCAAACAAAAGAATGACATTGTAATGACTAAACAAAACACCTGAGCATAACTGCTTCCTTTTGCTGAGGGGTTTCCATCATAGGATCACATTGAGAAACAAAATTTGTTAAGTGTTTCTCTGGGTCTCCCAAACCATTAAATATTGGTAATGTGGTACTTGCAAAATCTGAGGGGGGAGGAATTGCATTAACCCATTCAGGGTAATCTCTCTTTTTTGGTTGAATTTGAGCATGCTTTCCCTCCACAGCTTCCAACCGAGCTATTAATGACTCACTAGTAGTTATTAACATTTGAGGAACATCCGGTTGAGCTTGGACTTGAACATGTGAAATGACTGGAGCTTGGACAGATGTGGTGGCTGGTACTGTAACTGATGGTAGCACCGCTGATTGTTTTTACCCTTGACCCTAAGGATTTGACCTGTGAGGGTATACTGGTAAAGGAGAATATTATTGATCCATATCAGTAGCCGCAACAAATTCCCTTGGATGAATGACTCTTTCACACTTATGAGGAAGACTACTTTGAATTAGTTCTACATTCAACCTCCTCAATTCCTTTATTTCTTCCTCTTGTTGTGAAAATATTTTCTCTAGTGAGAGTGATTGGACTTCTCCAAAGGAAGGGTATGTAACCAGATTCTTTCCTTTCCCCTTATTGGACACCATTCAGAGAGGGGGAAGTGGGTTACATGAATGATTACCTAGATTCTGTGTAATCCTTTGATTTTGTGTACGCAAACCTTCTTCATTTGTATCTATGCGTACAACTTCTTGAGTAGAAAACTCTTATTCAGATCCCTATAAGTGAGCCTCATCTGGGGGATCAGTAAAAATGGAATTGATGACTTTAATTGATGCATAAGGAATTGCATCTCTTATATCGAAATTTCTGCGATATTTTCTTTTTCCATGTCCCTGATAAGACCTTTTCTCTTGTCGATTTTATCCCTCAGGAACTTCTTGATGAACTGTAATTTGGAGTGAGTCTCCTGATAACTTGGTTCTTCGTTCCTCTTGAGGCTTCTTCCCTAATCAAAATAATACTGACTTTCTCTGAGAAAGATATTGATGATTGAAAATGTCCCCAGTCCGGTGGACTGGGGCTCTTCCTGCTCAACTCCTCGAATCCAATTTTTTGATTCTGAGGGTTGAGATAAAAGAGTCCCCAGTCTGGGAAGCTGGGGTGGCTCTTGAGATTCTACATCTGAGAATTTCATGAAATCTCTCCAGATCTTGCGGACTTTAGTCCGGAAATTAGCTGGATGCATCAACCTGCATCCACTTTTATCACCCGGCTCAAAAGGCCGTTGGAATATTTCTGACACTTCTGTCACTTGGTGATGTGATTTCTCCAAATGAGAGGCATGTTCAATATTCTCGATTTCTTGATGCAATGGTAATTCTGCGACTTGTTCTCTGTATGCTTGATTTTGAGAAGAACTAGTTGAGGCATGTTCTTGATCAAGCTTTTGATTACAAACAAATCCAATTGATTGTGGCCGGCCATGGGCAATAACATTGCATGAGACCATTTTCAATGGGCTTTGCTGACTGGAGAGTACAATAAAAATGTAGCGCTCCATGAACACCCCATCCCCGAATATGAATACCATATGGGTCATTGGCAATTAATTGGCACAATCTTCTTAGTGTTCCAAGGCATGAACGCTAAAGGGCTCTCTACTATTTTTCAGCCTTCGGATATTGAGAAACTGAGAGAGATGCCAAGTCAATTTGGTGTTGTAACCCTTCTATTATGATGACATGATTTTCATATTCATCATAAGATAATATTTTATTTTTCAACTGAAAAAGAGTTTTCTATATGTTGAGACGAATATAATGAATTCCATCTTCCGTGAACATCTCTGGAATGTCATAATGAGAGTCATCCAAAGGCCAAAACATCACTGGAACATCACCTTTCGCCAGCTGTTTTCTCATATTCATTATTTCCTCTTTATCATTCAATGATGATTCTTCTACCTGATTAGATCAATGTTGGTGCTTCCTTATTGCTTCATCAGATTCATCACGATTGGTAGAGAATTCACTGATCAAACTAGAAGATGAACGGCCCAGGGGTGGTTCAGAGAATGAACTACACCCTGAGCTATATTCTGATTGAGAATGTTTTTCACCTGTTATTGGTAAAACATCAGACATGACTGGCTTCACATTATCAAGTGCCTCAAGATAAGAGGGCTTTCTCATCACTACATTATCCATTAGTGAACTTTCCAGGAAATTTGCATTACTACTGTGGAGAGGACTTTAGCAGCTAAATTCATCATCATGGGGAGGTCCACCATGGTGGGTTATAGCAAAAGACGAAACATTTTACTTCTGGGTGTTTTGACCAAACAGAGGGTTCCGTTGGCTCTCATCTGAAGATGAAACTTCGAGATCGACTGCATTGTCATGAAGCAGGCCTTCATGAGGAAGTATCTGATGCTGACCTTTGGAATTAATATTCCCACTATTGGGAAGTGAGAGAGTAGAATCTTGTGTTGAAACAGATAATTGTCTGAGTTCATCATGAACTCCATCATTAAGTAGGGCCTTTTTACAAGTTATCCCTTTTTTTCTTGACTGTTCTCGGTGGGTCTTCTTCTTAGATGCCTTCTTACTCACATTTGGAACCACTTGTTGATGAAAGTGGTTATTATGGGCAGGTGTATGTGCCTTCTCAAGATAAATGATCAGGTTAGGATTATTATCTCCACTCAAATCAGGTGTATGTTCCTGACATGGTTGTTCGTTTGATATGGGGGAGTATGCCCCACAACCCTCTTGGACTGGAACAAATGTGTGTGTCTGTTCTGGAGTGAACTATTGATGTGTCACTCTACTGGTAAGGATATATTTTCATTTCTTTCCCTGAGATTCTGTTGAAACTGTTATAATATCCTGACAGGCATCTAGAATATGAGCATGGATTTTTTTCTACTCTTTCACCTTTATAAGAATTTGGTTGGTGACCTTAGCTGTCAGAACGGGGATATACATCCATTCCCTGCTTGGAGTAGGTGTGTATTCCTGCTCCTATCATCCTTTTCCTGTCTGTGAATTCTGACAGTACCAATGTGTGGGGGGAAGAGTGTTGAGTCTGCCTCCTGTATGTCACCATGCCATTCCGACTCACTTCTCCAAATGGTACCAAATGAGGCTATTGGTAGGCTTGATCAATACTAGAAAGTGTATGTACCTGGTGATTTCACTCGGCAGAACGTGGTTGATGATCTTCCTTCAATACTGACAGAAGAGGCTACTAGTAGGAATGATAAGTGTAAGCAGGTGCATGTGCATGTTTACCAGTTGTCAACACATTGAGTTGGAGGGCTCTATCGCATGTAGTCAGACGAGCTTGCTGACTAGCCGATTATTTATAAACAGGTGTATGTTCCTGTCTATAGTACTCTGCCGGAATTGCCTGACGGGATTATTGTGATGCTGCCAGATGAGTCTACTGGACAGTGGAATTAAAACAGACAGGTGTGTGTGCTCGTTCATTGATTGCCACCAAGTTAGGTTTGTGGACTTCTCCGGAGATTTCATAGTTGAGAACCTGCTCACTGTTGACCAGAATACGCCTCTGGCGATTCATCTTGCCTACTTGGGTTTGAGGAACCTGAGCTGAACTCATGAAGATGATACCCTCATCATGTTGAGGGCGCACTGCCATACGAGTCTGGCGGCTATTGTTGATGGGATCCCTCAGGAAGGACTCATGTCTCTTTGAATTAAGGCCCTGAGGGAACTTCTCATTCACCTCCCTAGAATATTGGAGGGACTTTTGATTGCGTTCCTGGGATAACGACCCGAAACGGCTAGAAATGGTGGTTTGCACCACCTGCTTCTTGATCGCTGGTCATCGCTATCCGAACAACCAGGGTGAATTATTGACTTGGAGGGCTTGTCGAGCGGCCTCTAGAGTCGGAATAGTATCATTATGATGGTACTCCTAAACCAATGCATTTGATACCCAGCATTGAGGATGCTGATTAGGTGACGTTGTCCTCAGAGCGGACGACGATCCAACAGGAGTAGCAGCAGAGGCATTCACAGAAGAGGTATTCCTAGTAGAAGTATTCACAGGTGTGAACTTAAGAGAAGTCATTTCTGTAATGCAGAAGATCTTGGAAAAGAGTGCATGTTTGATATAATAGACATAATCTAGATAAGTCCGGCCACTACATCTTTTGGATAATCACATATGTTATTGATTGTATTGTTGACCCTCTCATTGAGTTTAAATAGGGGACAAACAAATAAGTAAAACATCATTTGAACTTGGTTAAGGATTCACATCGGGTTCATTATTTTTTGTTTCCTCTAGAATTGGAGATGACCTCATTGATTTATGGTTCAAACATTCCAAGAGGTTTCTAACGGGTTTGTTCGTATAACTGGAAATAGCCAATGATTCCATATCCATTTGTACATACTTTCCAAAGGTAGGTGCTCACTAGTTATGAACTGATGGGGCTTAAGAATTTTTATTGGTTGACTGGATGGGAAGTCGGACTCATCAAACTTTTTTGGGGGGAATTATTGTCAACTCTAGGACTCTCTTTATATAATTAAGTTATGATCGTGAATCCTTATTACATTACCAAGTATGAAAATGAGCTTTCCTTTAGATATGATAATCAATGATTAGTATGTATAAGATTTAGAGAATCTTTTATATGTATTTGAGGTTCTTCATAGACAGGTAATCATCTGTTTTTGTTAGAGATTCTTGGTCAATGGTATCCTTCGACACATTAAATAGAAATATCTTGGTCATTATGATCACCATAATAGTTTTAAATCCACTCAGTGGGGAACTTGATGTTTATTGTCCTTTAGATGGACATGGATTATTTCGGAGTTGGGATTATACGCACAGATGGGCAACCTACGTATCCTTATTTAGAAAAGGAATCAGGACCCACGTAGTTCAAGTAAGGGAGTATGATGTTTATGCTTGATTGATTTCTCAAAGATAGATGTCCTGATTACTTTTACACTCTAAGCTCACTTGAGTCATGCCCTGTGTGAGAAACAAGAGGTATTGGTGAAACCAAACAATTGTGCCACGAAAGATGCAATCATAAGAAATGGTGTGGGGATTATGTAAGGATGACTACCCAAATAGAAGAAGATTATGTTTCACTTCGAGGATGAAACCCAGGAACAAGGTTCATAAAGGTATATGTACTTTATGGAGATTTAGATACACTAACCCGGGGCTTACTCCTGGGGAAGATTCCCAAATTAGGAGGGGACTTATGATTGGATTTTACTCTTGAGAAGGAAGTCCAAATAAAAAGTAATTTAAGACTGGATTAGGGAAATTATGACTAGAGGTTACTTCTGATGAGGAAGCCCAGGATAAGGGAATTATGGTTGGGGCTTACTTCTGAAGAGGATGCCCAGATTTGGGAAATTATGAATGGGGCTTACTCTTAAGGAGGATGCCCAGATTTGGGAAATTATAACTGGGGCTTACTCTTAAGGAGGATGCCCAGATTTCAGAAATTATGACTGGGGCTTACTCCTAAGGAGGATGCCCAGGTTAGGGTACTTGGGGCTTATTCCTAATGAGGATGACCAAATTAAGAGAACATGGATTGGGGCTTACTCCTGAAAAATAGGCCCATGTTATTGATTCTCTAATCTTTAATGGATGAGGTTTTATTAATGAAATCTCTAACCTTAGTGTCATAAAGATGTGTAAATCACTAGGTTTTGAGAGATATTTCTCAGAATTCTTTTCAGATAAGGAAGACAACAAAGGAACCATTCCACAAATGGAATTGAAGAGGGCTTTGAAGGTTGAATCTTGAATAGTAGAGGTGGAGAGGCATAAGAGAGATGAAATGGGTAGGAAGGGAACCCAAAAAGATAGGGGTGTGCAAGTCCTGTGAGGGCGCACAAGTCCTATTCGCGCAGGTGTACCTGCGCTACACATGGGTACATGTGCGACAGTCAACCCTTAGGGTAATACTTGGGAGAGACTTGGATCAAGCCTTTAGTATTATCCCTATGGGCTCCCAGAAGGGCGGCGCGCATGTTCTGTTGTAGGGGTAAGGCGGCGATCATGTGTAACCATTTCCCTTAAGGGGTGACACTTAGGCGCGCAAGTGTTTATGAGTTTCAACACTTATTCATTACTCCCCCTCTATAGATCTTCCGTTCTAGATATGAAATTACCATAGAAGTGTTCGGAAGCATTGAGATGAGACTAGGGCACCGGGATCTCAAATTTGAGTTTCTGTAATTTTTCGTCCTCGAATTGGGGGGCCCACCGGGGGTATTTATAGGCTAGTGAAGACCCTGGGCGAAATTCAAAGAGGGCGTGCACGTCACCTGCACGACCACTAGTCGGCGTGCATGTATACTTGCGGGACCTTGGTGGAACTTGTGCGACCCAAGTGAAAATTAATCTTTATGCATGCCTTTTTCTATTTTTGATGTTTCTTCAAAGGATGAATCACTTTTGGTCATAGGTATTTCCCTTTTCATTTTTTAGACTATGTGATGGAAAGGAGCGTCAACTAGCATCCCCAAGAACTCAATAAAACCTATTCTATTCATCACCTGTTGAAGGTAGATAATAAAATGGTTGTGCTCAAACACTCAGTAAGGGTTACAAATATTGGAAGCATGAGTAAAATAATAAGTGAATCACAATAAATCTGACATAATCAATATGGAATAGTGAATAAATGAATAACTAATTCCATTAATAAACTAGGAATGAAACTGCATCCATAGATTTTTTTCATAGTGAAAACCTCAAGGATAATATTAATAAATGATAATTAATAAATAGAATGCTTATTAATTAGATTCCGTGTATCTAGAACATTAAACCATAATACCGTAAAAACGGTTTAGTTCTATGGGTAAAAACCTGTCTGATTTTTTGAAACAAACTTAAAGGGGTTTTCACCAACTGTTTTGTCTCATGAGACCAACCGATGCATTAAGGGGAAATAGTGGGCCCCTCCCACCACCACATGTCCAAGCATTCTTTATACATTGATTCATTACAAGATCAATATGCCTTTTAAATATCGGTATAAAGTAGAATATACAGATTCATCAATATTTCCATAACAACATTCCAAGTAAACACCGTATGTAAAATGGTATACGGTTTAGACAACAAACATATCCATGATATACGTTTATGGATATTTAATATAAATATAATTTCAAATGAAAATTGATCTCAAATGGGAATTAGGTACACCACATAAGGATTATTAGGTGCACAATACAAATTTAGTCACAACGAAAAGGTAGTTGAGACAAAGTCCCTTACCACAATGTAATCAGTCGAATCATATGACAAGAATTTAATGAACATCAAATGATTCATTAAATAACATGAATATAAATAGATTTTTTTTCTTATATATCAAATGGAAGTACACATATATCACATACATGAAATAAGTGGTGAACAATGAAAATCTCATAGAAATGAATGTGAGATGAGAAACACCTTACCTTATGCTCATGTGTGTTCTTCATTTGTTTTAATGACCTGAATAATCAAATTTAGATTCATTAATTATTATTTCCAATACCTAATCAACATATAATTGATATGATATAACCTTATTAAGTTCATTAATGGTCTCTTTTGTGGTTTTAATAGATTAAATGTTATTGTTTTGGAAGCATTTTCTTACTTGGTTTTCATGGTTCATTTACTTGTTTCCATGAATGGATGTTCATTTGAAACATGGTTAAACATACAGAATATTTAATACATCTTATTAATAAAATTATGGAGATATAAATGATCATATAATTATTTTGAGTTATATACCATGTTGATGATTCATTAGTTAAAACATTAATGATGTTTGTTTAGATTGTTTTTTTGGTTCTTTGATAATAACAAACTCATTTTCTCTTATAAATTAGAAACATGAGTGAAAATGAATTCTATAACCTTGGGTGAGCCATAACACATATTTTATAACATGTTTCAATCATATGAATGGTTTCATGACCATACATGAAGGAAATATTGCAAATTGAAATCACATCGTCCATGATGTCTGTAATTCGACACATCACAGAAAATGTTTTTAATTCCTTTGAACAAGTGGGGAAAAGAAGAAGATTGATGATGAATTTTTAATTAACATGAGAATATGCAGTATATACAAGATTCTGGATATTTCATTCCTCTTGGGTAAGAATAGATGAAGAAAGAATAAATAAATAAATCAAAATAAAAGGACAATTTTGAAATCGCTTACAAAACTTCGCCAGCCTAACGTCTACGTAACATAGTTTTAAGAAATATTAAAAAGAGTGGGTGCATGGGTCACCTATTCCATAAATGAATCATAATATACTGTATATCAGGAATAAAAAGAAAAATAAGAACATGGTATGGAAACAAGAATGATATACCAACTTAAAATAGAACATGAAAGGAAAAAAGAAAGAAATTGATAATTTTCATACCTTATAGAATAACCCATAGAACATGAAGTTTGGGACTTTGGAGGCTAGCATAAACCTTGGGAGGACTAATATGGAGTTTAGGAGGCCAGAATAACGTTGAGTGAGAACTAGGAATGAATTAAATGAAGGGAAGAGTTGGTATTTATAGGAAAAGTGAGGGATTATTTTAATAATTTTTAATGGACACCTCATGAGTGGTTTTTGCAAAACCATGGGCTTGCCCATGGTATTTACCCATGGTATAATCCACTTGGGACACCTCACATCTTATTTAACTATACACAGGTCAACCAGATTTATGATATCATTATTATATCATTAATGATGTCATTAACACACCGAAACAAAAAACTGTATTTTTTTACTATTCACTGAAAAATCAACTGTTTCAGAAAATTTCCCAAAATTCACCCAACCATTAATCGACATGTAGATTTAAAAAGTGAAATCCATTTTTCAAGAATAATTTTCTAAATATTATTAATTTAATTTTTAAATAAGGTCATAGTTAATTCGAAAAATAACAATCTTAAAGTACAAGTAGTTTTATTTCTCATTGAAAAACTAATGAAGATATCATTATCTTATTGCCTTAAGAAAATAAAATAATATTATTATTTACTATTCATAAGAGTATGTTACTATTCATATTACTATTTATATGGGTATGTTACTATTTACCAAAAATCAAGTTTGTTCTATCAGACTCCAACTAACATTCTGAACACAACTCTAGAGGACCATTTTTTCAAAATTCAAAACATAGAAGTGAAAAATTCATGTTTAATGGCTAGGTTATAACTATCTCCTAGATAACCTAGTGTCGTTTCTAAAGAACACAATTATGAATAGAATGTAACTCAGTGATTAATAGAGAAAAATAACATAAAATGTTTGGGGTACTACAATATTCATGACACATTTTTAGGGAATACAAGGTTTCTACAAAAATAAATATCATGGGTGGGGTCGTTCTTTTCATTAGGGTGTAAATGGCATGAGTCATAGGCTACCACATGTTTCTCCTACATCAAGACAGATCCAAAAACCTTACCTAAAGAATCATAGAAAAAATCCTAACCCTAACCTATATTAGTTAGAATAAAAATTGTCTTTGAAGTCACCCTCATCTTCATATCCTCAAAAGATCTCTAGTAGAAATCAAACCATTAAAACATTACATCCATACAGGTTAAACATGTCATCGACAATGAAATCATGGAGAAATCCTGAAGAAAATGTGTGTAGAAAGCATCGAAACCCTGTATTCTTTGTATTTAAAAGAAATTTTTGGATTCTCCTAGTACATCACTTCTTGTATCTTTTCAATATCCACTGATATGCCCCTATCAAATATCACATGCCCTGGAAATTTCACTTATTATATCCAAAGCTCACACATTGAGAGATTACAATATAAAATATTTTCTTTCATGGTTCAAAGAATGATATACAAATGTTCCCTATGATCCTTCTCTATCTTGGAGTACACTATTATATCATCCATGAATATAACAAAAAAAGAGTCTAATAACTAATAAAAAATATGGTTAATCAAATCCACAGACACCATATGAGCATTGTTCAAACCTAATTACATAAATAGAAACTAAAAATGTCCAAAAAATCTCTTGAATAGTATATTTGGTATATCATATTCTTAATCTCTCAACTGGTGGTACCCTGATTGTACTTCAATCATTGAAAACCAACATCCCCTCTATTCAAGTAAAAAAATCCTCAATCCTTGGAAAATGATATTTTTTCTTAATGATAATTTGATTTAACTTATGACAGTGAATATAATGTCATAGATTCCAATATACCAAATTAGAAAAAAGGATATGATAATTACACTATGAAAAACTAGTATAAATAAATAATTTACCTTCATGGCCCTCAAGTTATACCATAGGTTCAACCAACAAAGTAGGTTCCATTATTTAAGAAGGAACTGAAATGGGTATCGTACCAAAGAGTAGGTCAAGAGTGAATGTGACCACTCTTTGGGTTATAAACCATAAAAATCATCTAAAAATACCTTGGGATATTATCTCACCACTATAGGAAGCTAACCAACCAAAAATTATCAACGAGATCAAGTAAAATATTTGATAACTTCATGTGATTACCCGAGATTAAGGAAGAATAGCCCTACCCTATATGATCTGGGGTCCCGGTCTCCCAGAAAGAAATGAGTGACCCCAATGTTATGTAATACTTTTACCCAATGGTTAAAAATAATATATATATACCTTAACATTGATTATCCAATCCATGCTGATAATCAAGTTGAATACTTTGATATGATTCACCCGGAAGACCCATTCAAGCTCAACAACATTAATCATGACTCAACATGTGGGACACTTGAAACATTATTTAGACCTCTACCCCAATGACGTGGAACAATCCAACAGGTTTTTCATAATATCCAAATTCAATCCCAACACATCAACTGACATTCATGATATAAAATAAGGATTGGAACCTATGTCAAACTATCCTAAAACTACATAATACATAATAAACATTGTACATCTAACAAGAGTAGGCTCTTCTTATGATTCCTCTGGTGCATAATTTTCTTTATATAGCTGTCTGGACATAGTCTCCTTTACATCACACTTGGCCTGATGATTATACCCACCACCCTTGGAAGCATAATTAAAAACCTTTAAACCCTTGTTTAGAGTGGTTCCTTGAATACTAGCTTGAGAAACCCTTTCACAAAAACCCTTAAGATGGCATAAAAACCTACAATGATAAAAAGTTCTAGGAACAGTTATACAATTTTTCCTAGAGTGACCAAATCTCCCACACATATTAAAAATAACATTCAGCTTCCCTGATGAAGCCCCTATAACTTGTTTAGAAGAATATTTATCACCTCTAAGCTTCCTCTTCTAGAAAGAAGATACACATTGGAAAATAATTGAACGAACTAAAGCTCCTTCCAAACCTATCTTCCTAGCTATGTTTACCTCATCAAAATTTCCTATTAAACTAAATTCACAATGGTAGGAAGGAACATGTGAATAAACATTGACATAATATTACAACTTATACACAACTCAATCCATTGATATTTAAGGTACACATTTGTGAGAAGATATTATTCTAGATGCACTAAATCAATAAAATTGGTAGAATACTCTAGAATTTAATACTACCTCTTGTCCAAATTCACAAACTCATAGTTCTTTTCCTCAGATTTTTTCTCTTGGTAAAACCAAAAAATAATAGTTTTATTTAATAAATCATCTATATGGACTTCATTCAAATTAGCTTTCACAATAGAGTCACATTGTATCCTTCCCATTACCTTGAGCATGTACATGAAAACCCCCACCATATGGTATTTAGGATTCTCCATGAAATATAAGATCGTATCGATCTATTAAATCCATTACTATGATTAATGAGGTCCATTATCACCACTAAAGATGTGTGAATACTACATGGTAAACTCAGTTCAATGATCCACGATGCATCCTAGGGCCATGAATAAAACATGACCCAGAGTCTGAATAGTACAGATTAGTGCTTCAATCAATGATGGGTCCACTAGAGGATTTTCCGGTAGAACCTATCTCACAATATCCTCCATATAATTAAGAAGTTCTCTTTTCCAAGGAATTATCTAATATGTACAAGACAATAAATAGTTATATCCTGATTTATTTTAAAAAATTCTCAAGATCACATCCAGAAAAAAATAAATGATTAAAAACAACATGAAATTAATGGAATTAGTAATTCTTGTCATGTAAGAATATTACCAAAAGTAGAATTTCAATTTAAATAAAAATCTCATATAGTTCATTCAAATGAACCCATATCCTAAGTCTCAAACATGGTAAAATTACTTGACCACACATGGTTAATTGAGTTCAATCACTATTGTGATTTTTACAAACACATTTTATGTACCTGCTATATGGGTCCTAATACTCCCAACTCATTTCAACCAATGACATGGAACCAAACTCAGACAATGTTAACACACCTCAGGATGAACATACCTGTGATACCAATTTATAACAGACCGGTGTAGGTCGACCAACCCATTCTTCTTACTCAGCCATCACATGGTGAGGTAAGGTAAGAAAATAGAAGAAACCTTGTATATAAAGAAATAAGACATACAACTAGAGTATGTTGAAAAAGAAAAAAATGTACAACCAAAATCATAAAATCCAAGACAACCCAAAAAAACCTAAAGCTATGAATATTAAAATACCTAAAAGCCACCATGTGGCCAACAGTCACCTCCAAACCAGCCTAAACTATAGGATAAAGAAAAAGGAAAAGTCGATATGCTACATGAGTCTATTCCCATGACCTATATTTTGCAATATAAAATAAATACCCCCAAAATTTTTTTTATTATGTGATCCCAATAGATAATATGATTCCACCACAAAGTCTACACAATGGTTAATAAAAATATTACCACTGGTCTATTAAAAAAAATGGTTTTTCAAATAATTTCCATAAACCCAATTCATTTGTAAATAATTTACCCTATGGTTTTCAAAATGAAATTCCATATTATGGAACCATAAATTTGATATTTAGAAATGATAAAAATAAGATACCATATCTATGAATCAAGAGGTAAGAATGTAAACACATATTCATGAACAACCTACCATATGAATAAATTTGATAAAAGCTCATATAAATCTTGTGAGAACAATCCATTATAAAATATATCATTCCATAAAACCAATAAATTAGAAAAACTCATCATAATGGGCCCCATCCTTTGGAAAAAATACACTATACACTCAAAAGGATAAATAGGAATAACATTAGTAAGAACAAATATCTAGTCCTACCACAGTTCATTGGTATACCAAAAGGTTTAAACATTATGTCTCCATACACACTAAGACTACTTGTTTCTCTTTCTCAAAGCACATAATGATTCCAATGTTACCATTGTAAGAAAAATGTAAACCATTATCAGAATTTTATATAACATTTTCAAATCCAATCCAATCTCCACCGCTGTTTGAAAACCCATTACCAAATAAAGGAAAAAATTCAATGAAAACCCATTAAATTTTTTTCCTTTCTAATTAATCCATTAAGAACACATATCACTTATAATAAATGAACTAAAAAATAATTGACCAATATTTATAATTAATTTATACCATTAACCCATTTTATAGGAGAATCTACCTCAAATTAGAGTAAAATAATTTACCTTTGAGGATAATGATCTGAAATCATGAGAACATCCTTTAAAAGATGATTTGAACCAATAATTATAAATGTATTAACATAAAACACTATCTGATCAGACATAAGAACAAAAAATGTATCCAATGTAATTGATATGACAAATGGAAGGAAGAACCATATGGAATGTTTACTCAAAGAGGTGCTTTGCAACCAATATGATGATCAATTAGTGAACAGATGATTCAAAAGGAGCATAGATATCTAAAAATCCACAGGGTAGAGTTGTAATCGTAAGAGGGAGTTTTTACAGAGGATGAATGATCGAAACATCCATATGAAACCCTGAAAACACTACTTGTGAGAATTACACAACATGTAATCCCATTACACTGTGTGTAATCCACAAAATCTAGAATCATTGGAAAATGTGTCACCCTTTTATAAAAAAATATATCTTTTCATTTCATGACAGGAATAGATTAAATTGTTTGCAAACCCCTCGCGTTGAGTATCCAATTCATAACATCTTCCCGGTAAACATTATATAGTGTGTAACTAATTTACATGCCCCATAATCACCCATCAAATAGTGAATAGATTAGTTTCTAGTAAAAAAACATGCAAACACCCGTTTCATCCTCAAAACATTGATAGAACCCATAAAACTCTTAAACACTTTTATACCTAGACTCTAATAATTCAAATAAACATTAATCCCAAAACATTAGGTCAAATTCCTATGTTAAGGATCTATAACCCATATAGTCCACTAAATACACCCAAATATGGATGATAACAAGTATTAATTAGGGAGTACCTGAAAATAATAATATAGTGTTATAGTTAGTGTCATTTTCTAGCCTATATCATTTTAATTTTTACCCTTAATTACACATTATACATTTTACTATGGTAATAAAAATTACAGATTTTACTATTAATGTTGTCCAAAAATAAAAGGGATATATTTACTAAATTTAAACACACTAATTTCAAAGATGGATTCCAGTTTTTAAAATTTAGAAAATAGTTGTTGAATAATTTAATGTAAATAAAACTATAATATTGAAGAAAAATGGTTTTTTTGAAAAATAAAATTTCTAAAAAATCGAATTATTTATATACTACATTTTATTTTAATTTTTTTTAAAATAAAAATTTGATTATGTTAAATAAAAATAATCAAATTAAAATTTACAAATAATCCAAAAAAATGACATTTTAAATCTAGTGAAAGAAAATACTATTTTCAATAAAAATTCATATTTTTTAATAACCCGTGAAAATAAATATTTTCAGGATAATTATAAAAAATCATCCTAGGATGATTATGACATGTTGAATTAGAAATGAAATTATTTTTTTCAAATGAAAATTATTTAATTTGAAAATTAATCTTTTAAATATATCCATATAATAAATTTATTTAACAAAACTATTATCTTTTTTATTTTTCTAATTACATAACATATTTATAAGAAATTTAACTATTTAATTCAAGAATAATAATAAATATGAAGAAAATTATTCTATCCGTTCCTGGGTTGTTACACTATCCCCCCTAAAAAATGATTCCTCGTAATATTTTCTCTTTTTAAACATGTTGTGATACCTTTCCATCATATCATTTATAGATTACCATGTTTCTTCATCAAACATTTGGGTTTTCCACAAAACCTTATCCATGGGAATTACATAGTTTTGAAGTAATTTCTCTCTATGGAAAAGAATATGAACATGATAATCCTCATCATAATGATTCTCTTGAAAATTAACTACTGGAGGGTTCAAACATGAGATGAATCTGGAGCATAAATTCTTTACATCAAAACATGTAAAATATTGTGTACCATGGATAACCATATATGCTAGTCCACTTAGTAGAAATCTGACCAAAATTTCACGAGGTTTCATATAGTCTATTGAACAACAAAAATTACATTCCCTTCTTACCAGAACACATATTACTTTTCCATTTATATATTTTTTGAAAATCATAATCACCAACCATGAATGAAAGGTCATTAAATATATTATCTTCATAAATTTTATGTCTCTATTGAGTTTTTCTCATTTGAAATTGAATAAGTTTAACTTTACTTTCCTCCTCCTATAACAATTCTTGTCACATCAACTTACATTCACCAAATTCATACAAAAATACTACATTTTTTCATTTATTTTCATATAATTTATTTAAAGGTTCCATTTTTATACATGAATGGAAACATTAATTATAAAAAAACTGAACTAAATAGGTATTTTGATCCAAGATTAACTAGTAATCAATTAATAATCACAAACTTGTCTTCAATAGTCTAAATTGTTCATTATGTATCTCTATTAGAAAGAGGATGAACCATTGTACTGATATTTAATTTAGTTCTCAACTAAATCTAAAACAAAATCCAATTTATGGTAAATTTAATCTTTGATTAGGGATTAGTTATAGACTCTAAAATGATTGAGGTAGTTTCAGGTTAGAAGGAAAATAACAAATGTTTACTATTGTGATTATATTTTTAGGGGTGACATACTATCATTGGATATTTATAACCCATTTTTCTAGAATAAAAAAACATTTTACTATCTTGAATGGAAAGGGGATTCCATCGATGAAGATGGATAATTTTGAATGGGGATTTCATGTGTTGTGGTAGATGTTGAAATGTAAACCCATCTCGAGACTGTAATATGAGGGTGTTGATTACGTGGTTTCCTGCAATGCCTCTAGAGCTATTCAAGGTTTCATTCTAACATAGGGGAATGTGGTGATTGATAATGGGTCTAGGAAGCCACAAATTTATGGGATAATACATGAGTTATGAGAGAGATCTATAACTACTGGTATACTCAAAAAAGTATCGGTGGCATTATCTTATGGAATAAAAGTAATCATATATTCTAACTATTAGAGTCCATGGAATAAAATTTCATGTAAATAACATAACATTAAATAGAGTAAATGACTGGATTTCTTAATGCATTATTTTTTTGATGGTATATACTCCTAATAATGGTTACATGGTGGCAGAATCACTCGATAATAGATCCCATTCTTATTTTCTATGTGAGGTGCTGAAGTTGGTAACCTAATTGTAGTTATCCTTATAGATGACATTAGTGCATTGTACCTCTAGTAAGTGTATGTTACCCCTCTATTTGATCATCATTTGTGTGATGTTAATATTTGGGATATCAGTTTTGAGGTTTTAGGGGACCAAATATCCACTTGGCATGCTCGTGGGGAATATTTTGAGATTTGGGAGCATGTAATCCTTTTTTGAGGATAGTGAATTGTACCCATCACACAATGATAAGATTTTTTAAGGGAGTTTCTGATAACCCATTTTTCATTAAATCTAAGAGTGAAAAATATGTATTATGATATTCAATATCAATTTTTGTGTATAAGGGAGAAGAGGCGGGTTAATTATTTTTTCTCTCAATTCCTCACGGAGGAGCAGGTAAAGGCTGATCACTAGGTTCTAGATGGATTATCCCAAACCCTTGTGGATACAAAATGGTTGTGGGGTGATATTTTTATATATTTTGTTATTATTTTTCTCTGATGAACTACATGTCCCAATATTATCTAGTTAATCATAGACAGACTCACCAGGACTTATAAATTTATAATAATATAATAGTAGGGTTCAGCAGAGTGTTCGAGATTCTTGTATTTGTGGGAAATATTATAGATTCACATATTTCTTTCAATAATCATTTCACACCCTAATGTGTGCTTCTCTAAAGTGTTATGGGGTGGATTACAAGATGCCTTTTTAAAAAATTGAGGTTTTATAAGTAATTCCATTCTCCGAAAGATCGCCAAATACAGAAACCCATTCATGTCAAAGAGGATGTGATTCAGTATTTCTTGTTGGGTTTTTGTCATAGTTAGGAATATAATCATACCTTGGTGGAGTTTTTTTATAAAATATGTTACTCCTCCACCATTGGTATAGAACCATTTGAGTACTTGAATGAGAGACCCTGCATGTTAATGCAATTTTGGATTAAGCAATGTGATATAATGTGAAGGGGCCTCGAGTTGGTGTGAGAAACCATATATATTTTTCATATCATCCATTGGTAGTTAAATACAGTACATATCTGTTAGAAATCATTCATATATTAATGAAATTGGAGTTTGGAGTATGACGATTGGTACAATGTGTGCATGAAGGACTCATCATGATGAGTATTGTCAAGATTTGTAAAAAGAATAATGTTATTTGTATGATTCATTGGACCTTTGAGATACTGAATAGGTTTCCTGAGGTGGGAAACTTATTTGACATGCCATTGAAGCTAGATATAGCGCATTATGTATTCCATACATTTTATTTGAGGAGATATGTGCACAACCCATTAAATTTTATCGAATAGGGTGGGATAAACATTCATGACGATGCCACATTTTTTAGTACCTAGAGATAATTGAAGATCGACAAGAGAAGATCTTATGTGAGTGTGATATTCCATATGTTCACATTCATTGGTAGTATATAAACCATCGTCATAGGATCTATGATTGGGAGACCTAGAAGTGATATTAGTACCCTCATATTTTTTAGTTGCCTTTTAAAATTTTAAGATAAAAATACATGATATATGGAGACTATATGTATTTTTTTCCTTATGTAAGCCTTAATAATATTATAAATAATGTTTCTATAATTGGGATTGGAATTGGTATGGTATTATGTGGCTTATTTAGCATTGGTGTTTATATAAATAAAATAAAATTATATCACGTGATTAAAATTTTTCAGAAATTATTTTTTATCTACTGAACAGTGTCTCAAATGAGAAAAATGATGCATCCATTACATAATGAACATGGGTTTTACAGTAGGAACATCATAATATGAATATATTTAAAGTGTCTATTTCAAATCCATTTGAGGGTGGAATAATATGAAAATAAATAAAATAAAATAATTTTATGTTTAGTTATTAAATGAAACCTAAATATCCTATATGTTATTATAGTTATGGATAAATCCAATATTTAGCAGCATAACCATAGGGATAAGGCGATTGTTCTATATGGAGAGTGTTAGTAGATGGTAATAGGTTTAGAGAATGATTATCAAGACCAAGGAGATTGCGATCATCAATAATGTTCTTTGATCATGCCAACAACAATGAAATATAATAATTATTCATTTGATATTGATCCAATTTTTATATGAGATATATTTTTTATTATTTATCATTCCAATTTATCATGGTGAAAATGAATTAATACATTAGAAAATAAATTTTGTGATCATCCATTGATCGTGGTTTAATTTTTTTAACAATTAAAACTTTATTATACACCATTCTAATTTATTTCTCTATCAATGGAGAAAGGAAAACCCAAAAATTGGCCAACATACAATTCTATTTTTATCTCACATCATTCTTCAAAAATTCATCATTGGTATTTTATTTACCTAATTGTTCAACTATATCTAAGAACAAGTCATTGTGATGTCAATCATTGGCACACCGGGTCGATGATGCATGTTCAGATTTAGGATAGAGGGTACATTTGATGCTTGATGACATTAACCGAATATTATTATTGGGTTAGAGGAATTTTAATCATTTTATTAAATTTTATGGCTCAGTGTGATGGGAGGAGATTCCCGATCAATGAGTGGCTAGAATTTTTCTATTAGGGATTGACTATGATCAATCAACCCAAGATCAATGTTATGTCCTTGTGATTTTCATCTAAATAGTACAATATGATGTAATGAATGGATACATTTGTAGAAAACTAGATTATAAAAATCATAATATAAATGACATGTATTATGGTAAAATAAAATCCATGTGGATCACATTTATGATAGATGAGGATTACTCATGATGATAAATATCACATTTTATGTGATTTATATTAAAATTGTGTGAACCAATTAAAGAGGCCCAATGTGTGCCACTAGGTGCACTGGTAGGGACACAACCAGAGTAAGTGGGCTTCAACAGGGTACTTGAGCATAAGACGAAGTAAATGGAATCAGAAATGATTGGGACAGTCTTAGAATAACACAATATATATGGCCATGTACATGATTTGTAATTAATTAAGGGTAGGTTTTAGATCTTATGCCCCCCAACTCATTAATGTTACCAGTGTGGGTCTTTTACCTTGGTCCATTTCTATGTGGGTATAGTGAGACATCTTTTCCTGATTATAAAGTGAGAAATCCACTTTGCAGTCTAGTTGTAGATAGGTTATAGTGTCCCTTCTTATGGCTCAAGGTGGGACCCACTAACAATCTTACCTATGTTGGATTAGATATCATGTTTTTGATGTCCATGTCATATGATCCCAAACCAATTTCATTAATATAGATAGGTTTATATATCCAACCTCGGCATTATACATGATCTCCTACTTATGTGTCAATATATTTTGAGTTCCACTGTCTACCAAATATAGAAAGGCTTGATGATAGAGACCTCTCAGTTGAGTTCCATATATTTCACTAATACTCAAGATGTCTTCCCTTATACGAATGTAACCCTAACTCCTTGGATTTAATGTAAGGATGGTAGTGATTGTGTGACATTAAATTTACAATTGGTTTCTATATATGACAAAATCTGGGTCTTTACTAACATTCCTTCTAATTCAATCCCCTTTATGATATTGAACTTACAATCTCTCCCTTGAATATTTGTATTTAGTGATTTTGTTGTGTCCTACTGGGTATGTCAATACTCATTCCTTCTTGGGATATTCCCGGACATGTCATGTCTCATATAGATGGTAGGGAATTTGATGGACTCCTAGTATGACCATGAAAATGTGGAGATTGTTTTAACTAGACAGACTATAGATGGTTCTAGGGGACTCATCTTCATAATAGTGTCATTTTTGTTCATATGATGGACTCTTTTACTATAATGGCGGTCTAGTATATGGACCTTTTCTTTTTTCCATGATATTTGTTTTAGTATAATGTTGGATTAGATGTACACATTCATACGTGGTATGATTTTTTTTCTTTTCATTCCACAATATAAAGATGTACAGAGAAGTGTGAATGTGTACAGGTACCTAGGGTTAGGGTCTCCCATGTGGGTGATATGCCGAGCTGACGCTAGTCACCTACCCCTACCCTATAAGAGGCGGTCTTGGGGATTCACATTTAACTGACTAATGTACATCTATACATCATTATATAATGTCATGATAAAAATAAACAAATAATAGAGATGATGGTAGTTAATACGTGATAACATTGTTAACAATAAATTTTAAACATAAATACCAAAAAAGTTAACAATTAAATTTAAACATTATTTAAAGATAAACTTTTTATCATATAAAAAAAATATAAATCTATAAAAATTTAACTAATAGTGAATACAAAATACATATAGTTAGGATGATGATAATAGCGAAACTAAAAATCAAAAACTCACAAATAATGGATATTTATATAATAAAAATGAAAATTAAATAGATAAAAACCTGTAAGAGTTCGAACATAGATAATAATAATGGAATAGTACAATGGATTAAGAAATACAATTATGGGAAAGGGAACATGATGAGTTCATACTATGCATACAATTTTTTCACATTAATTTCATTTAATAAAAAAATTACATAACTAATAGTATGTATTTTTAATTGATGTATCTTTTATTTGGGTAACTATAATTTAAAATTAAAAATATTAATAATTAAATAAAAATATATTATTTAATTCCTTTGTTTTATTTATATTCAAGTTTAATGTGTAGGATTTTTATAGCTAAGGAAGATTATAACATTGAAAAAATTAGGGAGCATAGCTTCCCCTCAACCAATGAATGAAATCAAATTAGTCTCCCAAGAAGGGTCACCAGACAAGCCATAAATTGGGAAGGTCATCCGTGAAATATAATAGGATTTTACAAAGTTCATACAGAAGCACTAGAACATTACAACATATGGGGTTTAGATCTATGTTGTTGTAGGAAGAGGTCCTCCCTTAAGTAGGACGACACCAGCAATGGTAGGCATCCTCGAAGGTCATTTTTCAATTCCTTAGTGGATTATGGGATGATTATATTTATTAATTATATTCAACCAATGATAATTTCTTATGGGTAATAGTAATGTTATTGGTGTTGAGAACTTATTGAAACAGTGACATCCTTGGTGTGTTCGTGCATTGTCATCCTCATATAGAATATATGTTCTGGAAAACATTTTTACACTATAACACATCATGGTATATGGGGAGAGAATTTATTTTCATTGTATAATTTAATAATAATACACAACAACCATTTATTGTGTCATATTGACCCATATAAGATGAACCAATAATTGAAGTTTTTTCCTGGTCTTTACACTATTCATTAAACGTTAAGGCTAAGAGAGTGATGAATAGATGCTATTTCATGTACCTACCATTTCACCATATCGTTTTTTACCAATAATGAATGATAATGTTTCATGGTGTAAATTGATGTTTCATGTCCATATTTGATGAAAATGAATCAATAGTGTAGTAAATCACTGCTAAACTGTGACTCAAGATGAAGAAACAAAGCATGGAGTAACTACATAATAGGGTATCTCACACACCACGAATGTGTACGAAATAGAATTTATGAGATAAAATATAGGAATAGGAAATTTTTCAGTGAATTTATAACTATGCATCCACCATGAAATGCTAATAAAAATAAAAGAAAACAACACTGCAAGGGTTGGTCTACAACATAGTTAGGGTTGACACTATATTTTATATTCACTACATAATCAGCTTATATATACAATGCAAAAGTAAAATTATGGGTAAAATAGAAGAAAAAACAAATAGGATCACCAACTACTAATGAGGGGTTAAGATTCTCCATGAAACTAATACATAATCATAGGCTAGAATATTTTAACAGATATAGAGGTCCTAAACAAACATAACCTCTTTGATATATAATGATATATATTCAAATCGAATGATTTGGACAAGTAAAATGATTAAATAATAGTTATTAGAAATAATTTATAATACATGAAGAATTTTTTTTAACTCTCTCTATAAATTAAAGGACACCCACTAGATACCGGAGGATGAGAACCGAGACTTGACACACATCGATGAAAAGAGTCGAACTCTATATTTTTGTTGTAGAAGAGTGAGAATCTATTAGGTTATTTTTATTTTCTAAATCCCTCCATGACTATCTTGAAGAGGAACAAATATTAATAAAATTTTAATGAAATGGGTTTTTATTTATGGTAGGTATGTGTGTCTGTTAATAATATCTATTATGGGTTGTATGTTTCTTTTCTTTTTAATTTCAATAATACCACATCTCTCATGTACGACCAATAATACGATAGTAGGGTATGTTGTTTTAATAACATCAAATAAGTATCCATATCATTGCACAAAAAATCATTAGTTAAAGGTAGATATGTTAAAAAGGGTTTCTATTCTATTTTATAAACTAAATTTTGTAAGAGAGAGGGTAAATGAGTGTTTTAAAAAATAGAGGGAGAACACATTGAGATGGAGATCACAAAAGATTTATTTTGAAAATATCTGATTCAAATAACAAATATTTTCATTAATTAAGTACAAAAACAATGAATTTTATTTCTTATTATCCTCATCTTATTAATTATAAAACCAAACCAACTTTAATATTTTCATCCATTTAGGGTTTTTTGTATATTATAACACATAACAACAATATTCCTAGTGTATCAACCACTAATTCAACTCTATTATGTTTTATAATCAGATATTCTTATTTGATCTTAAATTTTTTTAACACAATATCCTTTAGATATTTAAATAAACCTTTCAACAACGTAAAAATAAGCATAATTTCAAGGGAGTTTTGACTATAAATGTTTAGGAATTTTTATATCCCTATACTTAAATATTTTTCTTTTTATAATATTTTTTAATTGGTATTACCATGATGTAGTTTCAAAATCCAACTCAAATTTTGAGTATTCAAGAAATGGTATGAAAAATGAATGATATTATTCATGTGATACTAAGATTAAAAATTCTCTAAGAAAATAAAATAAAAATATGAAATAATGAGACGTCCATGCAGGAAGAGAACCAATCCATGAAACTAGAAAATTATCAGAAAAATTGGAGGGACATGGACTCTAAGGGGGAACCCTGGGATGTAATCAATGATTAACTAAAAATTACACAAAAATGTGGGGAGAAATACAGGATTCATCATCCCTCCAATCACCACTAAAAAAATTTATTTCTAATCATATAAATGATCACAAAATCCATTCAATTATATTAAAAAACCTCCTGAAGACCCAGTTATCACATTGGTAGTTTCATAGAATTGTGTGACACCATCCAGTTTAATAATTTCAGAGGTGAAACTATAATATTATACCTCTCTATATTCTCATTTTTGGACAATGATTGGGATATGATCCAGTGTCTACCCCCACAATCACTCACAACATGCGATGATCTAGTAAGAATGTTTTTGATGAGGCTTTTCCCTCCCTCTATATCTATATATCTATAATTGATTATTCTAAATCTTTATTAGTCAAATGAATAGATATTATTTACTTAATGGGAACATATTAATTGTATAATTACAATATTTTCCACTCATGGAATCAAAACATGGTCAAAAAATTCAATATATTATAACAGACTATTAGTGGCTACCTGTTTAATTATAAATGATCCTTCATGAGGTTCACTAAATAAGTAGTATCTATAAGAGATCTATTATTTTTTGTTAAAATTTTCATTTATAATTTATTTTAACTTTATTTAGGAGAAGTTTATGGAGTTTACATGGTGAACCATGTCTGGGTTGCCACACCAATGAATGAAATATCAAATGAATTAGTTGTTATTATTTAAAACCAACATCCTATTTTTATTTATTGTATAGATTTTAATTATTTAGGCAATATTCATCAAAATTAAATTCTATAATAAAGTACAAATATAACATAAAACTATAATAAATGAAAAAATAGGGCTTCATCAATATCCATAAGGTTTTCTACCTTAGAACCAAGGGCCAATATTGAAAATTCTAGTAAACTCACTAAAAGAGACCCTAGAAAGCATTATTACCAGTTTGGGAGGTTCATTTAAGGATATAATAGGAGAGACCAAAGATCAAGGTCCATCTATCCAAGATTTAAATATGACTCACAAAACCAATGATTAGAAATCATGAGCCTATAATTATAAAAATGTGAGATTATTATCTAACTAAAGGATTGTTTAAGGTACGTTTTACCGGGTGAATCTCAAGTTCAAGGACATGGTGAGCTGAAATCCATTACCCAGATAAGTTGAAACACTTCCCAAGAAATAGATTAAAATTTTTGAATAAGAATTGAAGAAAAATTTGTGGAAGAAATAGACGTAGTTCTAGGAAGTAATGAAAAATGGAAAAGAAGATGGGAAATTAAATCAAGAGGAATCACCACCACCACACTGACCACCACTTCCATTTATGGAGTTACCATGAAAAGTAATGTTTTTTGAAATAAGATAAATGGTTTTAGAAATTTTAAAAAAACATCTTATCAACATTCCATTTTTTGAGTCAATGACAACCAAACCCCTTACATGATTTTTATGAAAGAGAATGTGTCAAAAAATGAAATCATACTTGAAGAATTGAGAACCATCCCATCAATATGGGAATGTTTAGTTTTGGTATCAATTATACTACCAAAGAAGAAAATACATCAATGTAGTTTTGTCTGTTATGATTAATATTGGTTATAATAAGATCGGTAGTGCTATACGTGATTTTAGTGAAAGTTTCAATATTATGTCACACTAAAAATTCAAACACTATGGATTGATATAGATGAATCCATATCATGATTTTTTTAACTTGTGAATTAAACAATGAGAAATCCTTAAGGAATTCACGATGATTTTATCATTAAGGTAAAGAAATCAATTTTTCATGATGAAATTTTTATTATAAACAGTGATTAAAATAGGTCCCTCAATATTCTTGTGCATACAACTAATAGATAAGGTAAGGTAACGGATCATTGTTCAATGTGGAGAGTTATGTTTCAGAGTTTGAACACAAAAATTGAAGTTTAACATACATTAAATAATGGTGAATCAAGTTGCAATAGGTGATTAGTTGATATATTATATCTTAAAAGAATTATATGAAACTCTTTTTCTAGGGAGAAATTAGGAAAGTAGCTCATATTGAAAATAATGAGGAATGAAAAAGTTGGTGTGGTAAATGAAGAATTAATTAGTAAAATATGGAGATAGTAGAGAGACTACTATCCTTGAAGAGTTCAAAGAAGTTCAATCGGTTTATGAAGTATGTGGAAAGCCCTTTAATTTTGTAGTATTGGCCAAAAACTAATGGATTAGGCCTATGGTTGTAGATAATTTCTTTCTCAGAGGAATATAGAAAATATTTCTAGAAAAACTGAGAAGACTTTCCGTATGGTTGAATCACAGCTTCTACTATTTGTAGATCTAGATCAGTTAACCCACTTCATACCCTAAATCAAAAGAATTCATGAGGTATGGTCAATCATAGAAACAATAAAAAATTACATTCCATAGGAAAAATTAATTTGTTATTCTTTATGTTTTTAGGATTTAATTTCTATTAAATTTTTTTAGGATGTAGTTTCAGGGTGCATCCCACTTATTTATTAAATTTATTGAGAATGGTTATGCACTTTCATTGTTTATATATTCATGTCCATGATGATTCATGGTATAAGGTATTAAGAAATAGGAATATATATTTTAATGTTATGAGGATTCTGATTCAATTTACATTATTTAGATTCACTCTATTATTTTAAAAAAATTGGAGCATAATTGAAAAAATTATTTTCCGCAATTAGATTATTTATTTGATTTTGATCATTGACACATAGATTTTAGGAACCCCATGATTCCATGTATTAATTTTTCAATTCCATATAATTGAATTATTATGATTTGTAGGTTTAATTATAATTATTTTTCCTATGAATTTTAAATTCAATGAATCATTCTTTTTTTCATTTTAGCCACAAGTTTATGAATTTCCCTTCCATATTTCATGTTTTGAAATACAAATTTTCATGTTAAATAATTTTTTATTTTCATAAATTCCATAATTTATTAAGATAAATCACATTCCCCCATTATGGGGATGTTTCTATAACAAATTCTCCAAATATTTCTTCGTAATGTTCTTATGAGAACGTTGGACTTGTTACATACAAGGACTTGAATTTTGAACATATAAAAATGATGATTATACAAATTCGCTAAAAATATAACTAAGGGAATTTATTTATCTAGATATTATCCTTAATACCCATATTAATTAAATCCTACATTTATCCCATTGAGACCATAAAAATAATTTTATAGTAATAATCCCTCATTTCATGAAAAATATTTCATTTCAACATATACAAAAAAGTGAAATGTTTTGAAGGTCATGTTTTGAGGGAAAGGTATTTTAAATTTAAAAGGGGTATAATTTATGGAGGAAAATGTTTTGGATGTTTCATTTTTTTTCATAAAATTCATATCACTATTTATTATATATATTATATACCTCTCTATGGAAAAAAGAGAAAAAATTGAAAAAAATGGAAAAAAATGTGGGTTATGATATAGAGGGTTAAAAAATACTATCACATGAAAAAAATTGGGTTTGGGTGATTAATGTCAGAATTTTACAATCTCAATGTCTTGGAAAATTAAAAAATTATAAGTTCATATAAAAAAATAAGATAGGATAGACATTCATTGTCCTTTCATTATTCATGACTATCAATTTGATCTAGGGGTATTGAGAAGATGTATTTTTTGAAGAGGATAATTTAATAAGAATTAATTTTATCATCATACACTATATATAGATATTAATCAATTTTTATATTAATTATTGTATTATTCAATTTCTTAATGTTTTTAAAACACAGAAAAATTTGTTCATTATTTCAATATCCAATAGATTCTTAGTGATGTTTTTATCTAATAATGGAAAATTTTATATTTTATTCACGTTCATAAGTTTTGTTAATATGCTAAATATGTGCTGAAAAATTCACATTTATATTTTACGATGAGTGATGATAAAATAATAAAATTGGTTATTTAAATCAGGATTTGAATATTAATAATGATAGATTAGGAATCATGAATGAAATAAGGGAGGGAATTCATTATTTTTATTATGAAATTTCAAATTTGTTCTGTTGAGTGAGGATTTGAAATCATTTTTGTAATGTGAAACATGTAATTTACATTCCTAGAAATGACAAATATTAGTTTCATTAATTTTGTTTATTCTATATTTTTATTATGTGGGTTTTTATTTGCATTTGACATGGATAAATATTTTTGAGGATAAGCATGATTTATTTTTGGGGGATTTGATGAGTTCACATTGTGAATACAATTTTTGAACATTAACTGGATTTTGTTGGAAATTTAATTTATTAGTAATACCCATTTTTTAAAAAATTATGATTTATTTTGGTAAAAACATCTAATTTTAAATTTTATGAATAATAGAACACAATTTAATTTAATAAACATTTATTAATTTATTTTTTTGAATAATGTGTAGTAAGGTTCTTCTTATGGTATTTGAGGACTTTGAAATAAAGGGGCTAGTTTATCAGTAACTCGACCTATTGTTGAAATATACATAGAAATCCATAGAGTGTCAATAACCAAGACATCCACACTAAAGATTGACCGTGTAGAAGAGGAGGAGCTTAGCTCACACAAGGTGCATGCAAGAGAATTTGATTTAATTTTTGCATTGGGATTAAATCCCTATAGTGGTGGGAGGAAGGAATCACTAGAATGTGGAGGAACCAAGGGAATTAGGCATCCAACAATTATATCCCAACATGAAAGGTTGGTTATGGAAAATTTTTAGTTTTTAAGATGATCCATCCCTTTGGAATAAATAATATGGGATATAGTAATTTTATAACACTATTTACTTTCTGTAATGACATTTTCATAGGTTTTTCATGCACCATCTTCCTTATATAGAAGTTTCATCATAGACTCTATTATTAGGTAGTATGTCCTCCATGTCTGATAAGGTGTGGGTCAAAATACACTAGATTTTTAAAGACCTATAAAAATATTAGTTTTATATTTTCTATAGTGACCCATAGAGGATGTACCGAGTAAGGAGGATACACCATGCTCTATCCATTATGTCGTAACCATTATATCTTAGATAATGATGAATATATGTTGTGGTGTGGACCTATCATTTCACTATACTTCTAATGGCCTAATTAATGCGAAGCAAATTCCACTAAATAATTTAGCATTATATTATGTGGACAAATTTCAATGAAAGGATGTTGCCACATAGTAGATCAAAGTTGCACTATCGATCAAGATAAAGAAGAAAAGGATGAATCTGTTACACTATTAACATTCTAACGGATTATTGGGGGTATAAAATGGAAGTGGTGAGAAATATTATGGAAGGATTTAATATGTCAAATTTTTTCAGCTACACTATAACTATTCAATAGAAAGGTAAGAAAAAAAGTTTGTGCCAAAAAAGGGTTTTTCATTCTATAGTGATATTTTACTAAATATTTAAAATGATCATCTTCTTTAGGCTATCCCATCACTAAATACCAATTATTGAAGTTGTAATGAAGAAAACTACTTGTGGGATGATCACCTTCAAAATACTGTTCAATATACTAAAAGAAAATTGGACATCTCTGAAGTCATGAATATTTTAACATATGAGAAAAATCAGTGTAACACCCTGAGATTTTATGAGAAGTATTATTTTTAATTTATATTATGTCTTGTGTTGTATGCTACACCAAGATTATATTGCACTATATGCAACACCGTATTAGCTTTCAGTATACGCAACCCTATTCTTGGATCAGGTCACACAAAATTTTAAGATCGTGTGATAGAAGTTATTCTGCGCAACATTGAGTGCGTGTATATATATATATATATTAAATGTATAAATGAAATATGGTTGGATTATATTATACACAACAACAAAGGAATCTTTCACTACATGAAACCCTGACTTGGCTCGCTTTACACGCAATCATGACCTTCCATGATAGCGTGTGTTGTACGCAATACTGAGTTTCACTAGTCAACGATATGTTAATAAAATATTATATAAACTAGCCTTTATGAATAGTAATACCCACCTTTTAAAATTTTATAAATTTTAACTTTTGAAATGGACTTCATTTTTAGATTCGGAATATCAAAATTATCCTAGGTTGAAATTTTGGTATTTTTCTGAAAACGTTCAATTTTTGATGAATAGTGAAAAAACTAGGTTAATATTTAAAAATCGACTTTTTTTAAATAATTATTTATTTTATTTAAATTTATTTTAGGTATAAATTGATACATAATGCCTATATAAGTTCAATGTAATTCATTTGAGTCATTTTATAATAATTTTAGATATATAAAAATTTTATTGAACTTTTCACCGTCTTTTACACACCTCCTAGGAGAATTTTAAAATTTACATAAAACGTAATTTTACTGCTCTTGTGAGTGGAATTTTGAAAATCCGAAAGACGTGATTAATATCAAGGAGTAAAATGTGGTTCAATAAGATAAAAATTATTTTTGTTGAATAGTAACTTTTACTTTTATTTACTACGGTTAAAAGTAAATAGGGTAATTAAGGGTAAAAATGATATTATTCTTACCCTAACACATGTCCTAATTTTATTGGATAGGTATAATTTGACCAAAAACAACTTTAGGAATATCATATTATCATTTATGTCAACTTTTATTAGATGAGGACACTTATTATTACTATATTTAACGAAGAGTTAACATAATTAAAATCAAAGATTAATAACTAAAACATTTTTAATATAAGATTATAGATAAGATAAATTTGACTGCAAATATTCATTAGAAAGCTAAAAAGATTTCATACATAATCTTATTTTATTTATAATTTTTATACATTAAATAATTTAATTTATTTATGACACAATGATGATGCAGTAATTAACTTATTAATGAAATTTTAACATTATTGATGTTATAAATACCCAAATAAATGTAATTTGAGTCTTTTTATGAATTCAACTAATTTTTAGGTTATTATGACATGGTAGTATTGATTCAATTAACTTTTTTAGAACTAATAATTTTGTAATGATTTTAACAAAAATCAATTACCAAATAGTGTCAGAAATGACATAAAATATTTTTTAAAAAAAAATATTATATTATTAATTGTTATTTTTTTCATAAAAAGATAAGGTTTGACCAAATTACTTATATAAGGTTATATATATTAATAATGAACCACTTGGGGTTCGTCTGGCTTGTTATAGTAAGTTTTTTAACCATATAGTGTGTGAAAACAAGAAGACATGGTAAAAGATAAATTATTTATCCTAGAGTTAAATGTAAATGATAAGGTAATAATAGTAACCTAAACTTGCCTAAAACATAATGGTTGAAATGATTTGTACCCATCCCTACTTTAGCTTCTAAATAAATCAATTTGGAGCTATTATAAACCGAAAATTAATTTATTATAAAATAATATTTTAAGTTTTTTCAAACGTGCCCTCTCCTACCATATAAAAAGGGCACCCCTTCTCTCTTATCTTCACACCCTTTTGAGCATTGAAGCTCAGCCAAACCCTACCAATTCCTCTTCTCAACCTATCTAGTTAAATCATATAGGTTTTTTTCTTCTCAAAATACCAACTCTAGTGCCCTTTGAAGAAGTTTAAATGAGGTTCGCCGAGGAAGAGGTAATCTCTTCTACCGACTCATTGAACTTTCTTTCTTCTTCTACTTAATCTTCATTAGTTGTTTCATTATTAAGTAATAAAATCAGTATTGATTATATACTGATACGTTATTATAAATATGAAACAACCCTATTTCACCTTCTATCCATCCTACTGAAAACAAAATCACCACGCGTGGGTATGTACAGAATACCGTCTCTACGCCGTGGTGTAATCAGTTTTTCCACCACCACCATACTTGGATGGGTATAATGGTGTAAACATTGACTATATATGATTATAATAACATCATAATGATTCTAATATATTATATCATCCACTAATATTCCATTCAATAAATATGGGAACGATATCATTGCTTGTGCGTATGTACGGATCACCATCTCCATGACGTGATGAGATTCATTCTCCATGTTAACCATTCAAGAATTATTATAAATTATATATAATGAATAATAATAAAATATATGAAATAATTAAGATAATGGATTTATCTATATATATATATATATATGTCTTCTACATACCTCCATTCAAGTCAATAATGAAAGGAAAACAACATTCATTCGTACGTACGGCCAACCGTCTCCATGAACGGTGTATTTCATTTCATTCATCGATATATTATATATATATATACTGAATATATATGATATATGAATAATTATTTACATTCTGGAAGTAATTTAATCATTATATATGTAATAATAATATCAAGAACAATAAGTCCAAACACATACGTTAAATAAAATAATTTTACCCAAAACGCTGCATTGAAATGGAATTTACAAAAGAACGGGTAATATAACGTCATAAGTGAACCATATATTATTAGAATTACAATGAATATTATTCTGTAATAAGTAAATGAAATTTATTTAAATCATTATATAGGAGGTTCTGATACGTACGAAGCATATTAGACCTAAGGTAAGTGATAAATTTTCCAATCTCGTTTTTATCCGAGACTATTTATTCATAAGTATTTACTGGGGTTATTGATATCATCCTTGTCCATGTTTTCAAAAAAAATTCATGTATGTTTAATGTCCTTTTTACCCATTTTTTGACTTTTACTAGATGTTATGTTTGGAATCTTTCTTTTTATACCATACGAGGTACTTTTTGACTTCTCCGAAAAAAGTACGAGAAAAATGTTTTTCTAAACATATATGGAATGAACGTATTTTTACGGTTTAATAATGACTTATTTCAAGGAATATTCCTCTGAAAAATTTCATGACTATTTTCATAAAAATCCTTTTCTTTTAGAACATCATGGCATTTTGTGAAAAGAAAACAGTTTTGAAGAAGAAAGGTTATTTTCATCATGAATTCATTTCAATTGTTTGATCAAAACCATTTTCTGTCTAAGATGACATTATTTCATATGTGTATGTTTCAAGTGTAATGTATCAACTTTTTTACATGGTTTCACTTTTATTATGATGAAATGATATCCATATTCATTATATATGGATTATGTTATTATGGGATGATGTTGAAAAATCCCATTTTTATTATTTGTGTTATGATGAATGATTTATGTTTATGTTTTTGCACAAGTAAGAATGATTTAATTTTGAGATGTGTGGGACCAATATCTCCCTCCAATTCAATGGGTAATGATTTATATCTCATTAGATAGACATGGATGGAATGGTATGTTAATCTAGTTCAGTGTTACAGGACTGAAACAAGGAGTGAACTCGATTGAGAAAGGGACTTTATCCACTAAGATGGTCTTGGAAGCAATGCCTTGGCTACTATGTAAATCATATCTTGTCCTTAATGGATTTCCACAATTACATGTTTCATTCCCATGCTATATTATCATGGTTGATGTTTTTTTATGATATATGCATTATTTTCTTCCATAATTTATGTCTTTTCTCAAGATTTTGATGTTTAGATTTTATGTTCAGGTTTTTTCATTCAAATGTTTATGGATTGTTTTATGTTCTCTATGTTTACCCTTATTGAGCCTTTGAGCTTACCCTTTTTATGTTTTATTTTCCCCAGGATATAAAGAACGGTTTTAGGTAAGAAAACAAAAAGGGGAAGATCTTTTTGTGAGATATTGAAGATCTTTCTCCATGATTAGAAGATTATGTTCCGTGTTTCCAAAGACACAAAAATATTACTATCCTTGAGTGTCTGTTTTTGTTATGTATTACGTATTCTGCAAAAGTAATGTAATATTCATTTACATAAAGATTTGGTTGGTATCAGAGGAAAGGTTTAGTCAACCATTGGAAACTAGGATGCGAAATCATTAGTGAGATCCCAAGAGATATTTCTATGGTATGTCTAGGGATGCCCCTAAGGTTTAGTATAACTATAGGTTATAGTCCTAGAGTTATGTTGACGATCATGAATAATGAAGTGTGAGCCTAAGTTTTCATGGATTAAAGAATGTGTGATAATTTAGACATCCCATAAGTGACTTTTAATGATTATGTTCTTCCTCGTTATTTTAACTATTTCTTACACTATGGTTTCCTGTTTTAGTCAATGGAGGGAACGAGAAGGAATTCAGTTAAAGTTGATTCCGATGGGGAAATTGGTGACTATGATCAATAAAATTGGGTAATACCTAGAGAGAAAGATATTTTGATTATACCGAATCAGTCATCATGATATATGATTAACAAGGTGAACTTTGGTGGTATTCCTAATTCATCAAATAAGATGAAGATGGAATTTTATGCATGTTCGCATGGTGGGGATCATAGAGAAAGGAATATTGAGATTTCTAAAGAAGGGAAGAAGAAACTTGAGGAATACCTAAAATGGAGGGGAAGATGGTATCTGTCTTGAGAAAAGGTTCATAGGGTGACAGACTGTAATGGAGTTCAATGTGTTATTTGTGGAGAACAAGGGCATTACCCAACTCAATGCCCTGACCTAATAGGTTACTTCTAAATCAAGGAAGGACTTATTCCATGACAATCATTGAAGAGGATGGATTGAAATGTTTATGTATTGTTATTCAAAAATAATGATGTCGATGTACTTTTATGGTATATTGGAATATTTTTGTATTAGTATATTGTGGTTTTCAATAATTTTATGGTACTAGTAACAATGAAAAGTGATTCAAATATTTTGGAAATCAGATGACATGCGCATAATGAATGGATATGGAGAAAATAATATGTTTGATAGTATTAATGAGCTCATGTTTGATATAAGGACTAAGTGATGTCATGGTTTTAGTATATAGAACTTTTGGTATTTTGGTATGTGGAAAGTTTTAACTTTTAACTACATTAATGTTTCCACTAAGGCTCAATGGGTATTCATTTTTCAAGAGAATACATGATTAATGCCGTCGAATGTTTAGAATGTGACCAACAAGACATTTATTATGATATATGGGGATAAATGATGGTATTCACATGCTTGTTATATGACCTCTATGGTAATCATTTTCACTATAATATAAGATTGGATAGTAGTATTTTGGATAAGCCTAAACATTGGAATTGATTATGTTGGAAATAAGTTTGTATGGTTTAAGGCTATAAATTTTTTCGATATTATTGGTAGAATGTTATGATAGTGTAGTTTAAGAAAAGGGACAACCTGCAGAACGGGCGACAACCTGTCGTGTCAGACAAGGCTATGGGAATCAAACCCACAACCGAATTGCGAGAAGCCTTTATTGTCTACCACTGGACTAGAAGAAGTCCCTAGTTAGTAGAATTTAGTTTTACTATATTTATAAGTATTATATATGAAGTATAAGTCCATTTTATGAACCATATATTATTAATCTCATTATAGATGGACTTATGTATATTTAATAACTTTTTCTAACCTTTTGTTTGAGACAGATGGAATGACCCATCATTCTATTACGTGAACTGCTAACACTTAACGAATGACAGATTCAACTTCATTTCTTTAAGAGATGAAGTAGAAATTGTCCAAGGAATGACCAATGGTGAGATTGTACCAAAATCAAGAAAGTATTTCTTCAAATTCAAATTTCTTCAACTTTAGGGAAATGATCTTGAAAACCAAAAAAGTTTTCCTAGTGCCCTTATATCTGATGAATTAGATGGCACCTTAGATCATCACAAATTTATGGCTTTGTGATTATTAGATTTTTCATATCCATGTCCTCTACCCCTCTTCATCAAAAGTTGATGGCTATATTTCTCTTCTATATCCATTTCTTCACCTATGTTCTCTTATGTGCAAACTTAGTAATGAGTTAATTTGCGTAACTATTATGCTTCTTAATTTACTTTTTAAAATTATTTTTTAGTATTACTTTTTACGATATGGGTTTCTATGAAATAAACATTCATGTAGTAAAAGATTTATAACCCCGATAGAATTTCGGGAGCGAAATTTATTTTAAGGGGGGTATAATGTAACACCCCTAGATTTTATGAGAAGTATTCTTTTAAATTTATTTTATGTCTTGTTTTGTATGTACACAAAGATTATCTTGTGCTATATGCAACACCGTATTAGCTTACGGTATACACAACCCTATTCTTGGATCGTGTTACACAAAATTTTAAGATCGTTTGATAGAAGTTATTCTGCGGAACATTGAGTGTATATATATATATATATATATTCAATGTATAAATGAAATATGGTTGGATTCTATTATACACAACAACTAAGGAATCTTTCACTACTTGTAACCCTGACTTGGCTCTCTTTACACACATTAACGACCTGCCATGATAGCGTGTGTTGTACGCAATACCGAGTTTCACTAAACAACGATGTGTTATTAAAATAGTATATAAACTATCCAGTGTGAATAGTAATACCCACTTTTTGATATTTTATAAATTTTATCTTTCAAAATGGACTTCATTTTTAGAATTGGAATATCAAAGTTAGCCTAAGGTGAAATTTTGGTATTTTTCTGAAAACATTCAATTTTTGATGAATAGTGAAAACACTAAGTTACTATTTAAAAACCGACTTTTTATTTAAATAATTATTTATTTTATTTAAATTTATTTTAGGTAAAAATTGATACATAATACCTATATAAGTTCAATGTAATTCATTTGAGTACTTTTATATTAATTTTAGATATATAAAAATTTTATTGAACATTTCACCGTCTTTTACACACCTCCGAGGAGAATTTGAAAATTTACATAAAATGTAATTTTACCTCTTTTGTGAGTGTAATTTAGATAATCTGAGAGACAAAGTTAATATCAAGGAGTAAAATGTGGTTCAATAAGATAAAAATAATTTTTTGTGAATAGTAACTTTTTACTTTTATTTACCACAGTTAAAAGTAAATAGGGTAATTAAGGGTAAAATGATATTATTCTTACGCTAACAGATTTCGTAATTCTATTGGATAAGTATAATTTGACCAAAAAAAATTTGGAAAATAATATTATCATTTAGGTCCACTTGGATTAGATTAGGACTTTTAATATTATTATATTTAAAGAAGAGTTAAAAAAGCTTAAATCAATGTTTAATAACTAATTTTTTTAAATATAGGGTTATACAGATGATAAATTCGACTATAAATATTAATTATAAATATGAAAATATTTCCTACATAATTGTATTTTATTTATTATTTTTAGAATTTAAATAATTTAATTTATTAATGACACAATGATGATGCAGTAATTACCTTATTAATGAAATATTAACATAATTGATGTTGTAAATACCCAAATAAATGTAATTTGAGACTTTTTATGAATTACACTAATTTTATAGGTTAATATGAAATTTTATTATTGATTCAATTAATGTTTTTCGAACTAATCATTTTGTTATGATTTTCACCAAAATCAATTACCAAATAGTGACAAAATTGACATAAAATAGATTTTCAAAAAAAATATTATATTATTAATTGTTATTTTACTCATAAAAATCTATGGTTCTGCCAAATGACTTAGATAAGGTTATATATATTAATAATGTACCACTTGGTGTTCTTTTGGCTTGATATAGTATGTTTATTAACCATATAGTGTAGGGAACCAAGAAGACATGGTTAAAGTTAAATTATTTAACTTAGAGTTAAACCTAAATGATAAGGTTACAATAGTAACCTAAACTTTCCTAAAACCTATTGGGTGAGAGGATTTATACCCACGTCCACATTATCTTAGAAATAAATTAATTTGGAGATATTATAAACCGAATATGAATTTATTATAAAATAATACATTAAGTTTATCCAATGGTGACCCTCTCCTCCCTTATAAAAAGGGAACCCCTTCCCTCTTCTCTTCACACCCCTTTGAGCCTTGAATATTGGAAAAACCATACCAATTCCTCTTCTAAACCTATATATTTATATCATAGAGTTTCTGGTTTTCTCAAAAGACCAACTCTAGTGCCCTAAGAAGAAGTTTAAAGGAGGTTCGTCGAGGAAGAGGTAATCTCTTCTACCAACTCTTTCAAGTTTATTTCTTCTTATACTTCCTCTTATTTAGTTGTTTCATTATAATTTAATGACATAAGTATTACTTATATACTGATATGTTATTATAAATATTAAACAGACCTATTTCACATTATATCCATCCTACGGAAAACGAAATCACCGCCCGTGCGTAAGTACGGAATATCGTCTCTACGTCGTGGCATAATCAGTTTTTCCACCACCACCTTACTTGGATGGGTATAATGGTGAAAGAATGAAAATAAATAATTATTATAACATAATTCTGATTCTAATATATTATATCATCCACTGAAATTTTATTCAATAAATATGGGAAAGATATCATAGCTTGTGCGTATGTACGGATTACCGTCTCTACGACGCGATGAGATTCATTCTCCAAGTTAACCATTCAAGAATGATTATAAAGTATATATAATGAATAATAATAAAATATATGAAATAATGAAGCTACTGGATTTATCTATATATATATTTCATCTACTTACTTCCATTCAAGTCAATAAGGAAAGGAAAACAACGTTCATGCGTACGTATGACCTATCGTCTCCATGAACTATGTATTTTATTTCATTCATTTATCTATTATATATATATATACTTAATATATATGATATATAAATTCTGATTTACATTTTGGAAGTAGTTAAATCATGATATAAGTAATAATAATATCAAGAACAACAACTCCAAACACGTATGATAAATAAAATGGTATAACCAAAACGCTGCTTTGACATGGAATTTACAAAATAACGGGTAATATAAAATCATAAGTGAACCATATATGATTATCATTACAATTAATATGATTCTGTAACAAGTAAATGACATTATTTAAATCATTATACAAAAGGTTCGGATACATCTGAATCATATCGGGCCTATGGTAAGTGATAACTTTTCCAGTCTCATTTTTATCCGAGATTGTTTATTCGTATGTATTTACTGGGGTTATTGTTATCATCCATGTACATGTTTTCTAAAAATGTTTTCATGTAGGTATAAAGTCTTTTTTACCCATTTTTGACTTTTACTAAATGGTACGTAAATAATCTTTCTTTATTTACCATACGAGGTACTTTTTGACTTTTCCGGCAACAGTACGAGAAAAATGTATTTCTAACCTTAAACTGCATAAAAAACTTTTTACAGTTTAATAACGACTTATTTCAATGAATATTCCTCTACAAAATTTCATTACTAATTTCAAAAATATCCTTTTTTTTAAAACATCAAGGCATTTTGTAAAAAGAAAATGATTTTTAAGAAGAAAGGATATTTTCCTCATGAATTCATTTCAAGTGTTTTATCAAAAAAAATTTCCATCAAAGATGACATTATTTCATATGTGAATGTTTCAAGTATAATGTCTTTATTTTTTACATGGTTTTAATTTTATTATGATGAAATGATATCCATTTTGTTTATATATGTATTATGTTATGATGTTATGATGTTTATGAAACCCATTTTTATTCTTTGGGTTATGATGAATGATTTATGTTTTTGTTGTGGCACAAGTAATAATGATTTCATTATGAGATTGGTGGTACCTATATATCCCTCTAATGCATTGGGTAATGATTTATATCTCATGAGATATACATGGCTAGAATGGTAGGTTAATCCAGTTCAATGTTATAGGACTGAAATGAGGAGTGAACTCAATTCAGAAAGAGACTTTGTCCAATAAGATTGTCTTGGAAGCAATGCCTTGGCTACTATGGAAATCATATCATGTTCTTAATGGTTTCCCACAATTACATGTTTCATTACCATACTATTTTATCATGATTTATGTTCCTTTATGATATATTCCTTATGTGCTTCCATGATTTATGTCATTGCTCAGGATTTTTATGTTTAGATTTTATGTTCAAGTTTTTGCATTCAAATGATTATGGATTATTTTATGTTCTCTATGATTACCCTTACTGGGCATTTGAGCTCTCCCTTTTTATGTTTTCTTTTCCCCAGGATATAATGAAATGTTTTAGGTAAGAAAAAAAAATGGGAAGATCTTTATGGGAGATATTGAAGATCTTTCACCAGGATTAGAAGTTTATGTTCCGTGTTTCCAAAGACACTAAACTATTACGATCCTTGAGTGTCTATTTTTGTTATGTATTACGTATTCCACAAAAGTAATGTAATATCCATGTACATCAAGATTTGGGTCTCTACAATTAGCTAAACACACACACTACCATAGATAATGAGATAAATTCAAAAGGAATCTTTGGAAACAAAAAAAGAATAAAGTATCATGATATTAAATGATTTAAAATTAAAGAGGCACATGGGATAATTATCTATATAAATAGAAGGGCCCTTGATGAAGATAATATAATGAGATCTTATGATTAACCTCCACTGTAGATTGGAGTTAGACCTGGTGTTGCTACTATTGTGGAGTATTACTTCGTTATTTTATTTCTATATTCTATATCCCTTTATATATATAATGAGGGGGTAATACTTCTATATTAATTAATGTAAATAATAGGGATTGTAACTATTATATATAAGTGTTAGTGTGTTATTAAAATCTACATTGTCTTGGGTATTTTATGTCATTTTCATTTCAATATTACCCAATCTATCATGAATTACCAATGTTGTGAAGGGAGGGTATTTTGTTTTAAATGAATGAACTATACATACATTTCATGGAAAAATGTTTGAGTTAGGGGTATATATGGTTATGAAATGGTTTCAAATAACTATTTACAATCTAAACTAAGTAAATAAGAGGGGATATGATGATTTAAAAAATAGAGTTTGAGTAATTTGAATGGTTACTGAATAAAGTTAAATTCCAAAAACATCCAATTTCAATAACATCACATTTCCATAAATATATAAATGAACCTATATTTATATTACACTGTATTATAATAACATTCATTCCAAAACAAAACCAACTTCAATATTTATTTTCTTTAAATTTAAATAAATTTTTTTGTCATTTATTTTCAATTCATAATGGAAAAACTAAAATTACACTCTAATATATTTTAAAATTAGTTATTGTAGTTAGATATTATAAACTATTACTTTGATATCCCCTAGAGATTTAATGATGAATTTCAGACTTCTTATAACATTGTCGAGGGAAATTATATTTTAATAAGGAAGAAAGAACATGGCTAAAAATAATGTAACAAAGTCCAGGAAGACGGAATTCTACTAAATACCATGGAAGAATATATCTAAAGGATTAAAATTGAGCATGGTTTTGTGTCATGGTGATCATGGTTTGAGAGAATCTAGATTTTAATGAATGAAAGAGAAATAGAGACTTACATGTTTCATTTCTTAAATAATTTTATCATTAGTTATACCAAAACCAGTATTAATACTTTATTTTTAATTTATGATATTGAATAAATGATGTCAAAACTCAATTTTGAATATTTATTAGAGAATAACCGTTCAAAAACCCTAAAAACAATGTGTTTAAACATCAGTTATCTAGTAATTGATATTAAAAGTTAATTTCTGCATTAATGATTCCATAATTGAATTTACAACCATCCTCACTTATTTTTTAAAATCTGTTACATATAACTTACTAAAATTACATATAGGATTAGTTTAGACCCCATGGATGGGGTGAATTATGTATTTCTAGTACAATATATAGTTTTAAATAATATTTGAAACATTTTATCCCTTTAACCTATGAACATATGATATCAAATAAGAAAAAATTTTATCTTTTGGTTCTACCTAGAATACACAGTTACATGAAATGTAGTACATCAAATAATATACAAACAAACTTTTCTCAGAATTTTTCCCCTCTAAAGAAACCTACTCCTTGTTTTTCATTGGATGTATGGATCACATATTTTCTGCAAATAATCGTTTTATCATCACTTCCTGATAGGGGTTGGAATTATTCAATAACCCAATTTAATCCCTACACATCATTGGGGGTTAATTATTATCCCGAAACAACTTTTCACATAGTATGACACAATATTATTCATTTCCAACATCCCACCTCACATAAGTCGAAAAACTATTATCTCAAAATTCATCCAATATTTGAAGTGTCTCATCACTCCAACACATGATGTAACATCATCAAAAATAGCATACCACCTTCTCCTCGAAAAAAGGTACATATAATGCCTTTATATCTTATGGAATAAACACATTAAATTTAGTCTCAACAAGATAAAACTACATCTAAATCTAATTAAATATCTATTCATTGGCCATCCTCAATAAAAACTCAATGACTCAGGAAACCCGAATTATATTATGAAGAAGTCTCTACACACTAATCTTACCACTTCTCCTTTTTTGAATTCTGTAATACAAAGGATTATATGTTCTTCTTATTCTCTTCTCATTTATATTTGAATAAAACATATCAATAGAACTATGTCTACATTCTTGTTCGTCTTCCTTGATACTTAGGGATTTGGTCATGGCTGTTCAGTATAAGATTCACATCTATTTTCATTATGATCTCTCAACATATTCTTCTTTGATAATTTGTTTTTCATTTCGTTCAAGAGTTATCTTTTATTTATTATTTCTTATTAATTATTAATTGTTAACTGTAAATTTGTTTTACGTATATTATAAAATATAATAAATTTATTAAATCTTATTCGTTGACCCATTTATTTAACAGAATCATCATTCAATTTATATTTCCTATTATCTCTATTTCCTCTCATGTTAATTTTCAAATGTGTCTGTCTCATGTTCCCAACCATTCTATTTTCCTTAAAAATTTCCTCCATTAAAAAACTAGGAGTTCCCTTAATTTTATTTCTTAATCTCTATTGGATAAATATCTTGTAGAAATATTTCTAATAATAGGATCTGATACTCATCCCCTCTTTCACATCCTTTTATACAAACCATAATTAAACAAAACTTTAAAAAATGAATGAAAATATACCTTGGAAACAATTATAATTCGATATTTCCTCTTGCAGGGTGAGGGAATCATTTGAAACTTGTACAAATTCATCTTGAATATATAAACTTATATTACAACTCAACACTTTTTTTATTATTATCATTTATATCATGTACCAAAAATCACTTGGTATTATTTAAATATGCTGAATCAAAATGAAACAATCGTCGAATGTATATCCTTGATTTAATTAATGTTAAATTGATATATTTAATAATCTATTTATTTCTCAAGAAAATCATCTTTTAATTATATTCATCTTCCCATTCTTTTAATTTTCTATAAATATTTTTTTACTTGATTCAAAATTAACATTTTTATGTTTGAATAATTAAAATCAATGTATACATCACTCGATTTAATCTCTATTTTTATCACAAAAAATAAAATCTATATAATAAAATTTTAATATATCATAATTAATGGGTCATTGACCCTCTCACTATCTTATCCCTATGTTTTCAAGAATTCATATCTTCAATCATGGATTCAAAAAGCATCATGATGTTTTGATCATAAAATCAAAACGCTAGAATCATTAAATATATTTTACATTAGAATATTTAGATTAAAAAATCATGTTTTCATAATTCATAATTCCCAAATTTCTATGTCTTTACTCATCTGAAGTGTCATTTTACTCTTTCATTGTATTATTTTACTCTAAAAATATTCATTTACTCTTTTGAAGTGTTTATTTTCACTTAAAAAGTTACTCTCTATTCTTTTTAATTATTCCTTAGATATATTTTCCTTCCTGAGATGAAATGAGTCTTACAAAGTAACTTATTACTCAGTTGAAGACTAATTTCACTATTATGAATTCACCAAATGACTTGTGAAAATTATATATTTACTCTTCTAATGTATTGATGTAATCTTCCAAATTCTAACACAAAGAAAAAAAATTAGTAGGAGCTACACTGGATGTCTCTTCTAGACTCTCTAGTACATTTTCATTTTTCAATTTCCACATCACTAAATTACACTTCTAATCCTAGTATGAATCCTACCATTTTAAACATATTCATTATTTCTTTTTGTTAGAAGTTTATAAAAATAATACAATTAACTGTAAAATAATTTTAATTTGACTTCATGATTATTTAACACTTTCATTCTCCTCATAATATCATTATATATTCAATGGAAATATTAAAATAATTCTAAACCACTTAATCTAATTTCCATATTCCTTTTTAACATTAAATATTAGAATATATTATCAGAAACAACTCCACTTCTTCATTACCTTATCCTTCTTCAAAGTCTATAATCTCATTTATTTTAGTATTCTCTATGCTATATAACACAGAGATAGTTCCTCCAATCTCCATGATATTTTTATTCCAACATTGTACTTGATTTAATGTTTATAACAATAGATACACATTTATTGTAGTATAATCTAGTACAATAGTTCTCTTCTTAACTATATACTGAAACATGTTACAGATAGTTCTCCTTCCATCATAAACCTCACTTTTTCATGAAATTAGGATCATATCAAAAATATTCTAAATTATATAATTTCTATATATAAATTATTGACATGAACAACTACAGCCCGCCTGGAAGGTGGAAGGTCATGCCTCAACTACCCTTAGACCACCTACATAGGAAAGAGAATAATGGAAATAGTCAAATCACATAACTAATAGGGGATTTGTTTCCATAATGTACCTATACACAAGAAACCAACCTTCTCCATGATGACGTGAAGAATAATAATAACAAAAGAGAGTAACATATTTAGTGATAACCATGAATGCAACAAAATCAATTGAATTAAAATGCATTAAATAGTGAAATATGCAAAGTGAAGGAATAAAAAACTAAAATAGAAATGATTACCAAACATGAAAATTAATAGAAAATAAATTTTGGAATAACCTAGCACTATATCATTAAGAACCAACCACTGTACATGCTGAAATTCCCTCGGGCATCCCAAAAATATTTTTGAAGTCACCGTCGACCTGTTCACTATTTCATAAGACATGACATTGGTGGGGAAATTCCATGTAGGGGATAATATATACGTACATAGTATGAAACCTAAAAAATGGAGGGGGTCAGTAGGGGACAAGATAGAAGTAGTCAACTCATCACAAGGAAAGAGGGAAATAAAACAAAATAATGATGATATATATGTTCACATAAAATAAAACACATATGATAGATAAAGGGGATATATGTCTCACCGACCAAACTAGGATGATTAATTTTCATGTTTATCTAAATGTCTATAAATGATTCATATCATCTTTCATGTCTTTATGAAGAAGTTGTGATGATGGTATGAACCTTTCTACATCTCTATAGACTGATGGGGAATAATATCCATTTACAATACCATTTCTCCGATACTAAAGGAGGGTGAATTTCTGTATATAGATGAATAATTTCTTGATATGAATGGACAGTTGCACTCAGTAAGAAGAGGAACCATGGAATAGTAGGATAGGAGGGTTCCACTCATTAGGTAGAGTAATCATGACCTGGTATGGTAGGAGGGTTCTATAGAGTTGGTAGAGGAACCATACCCTGATATGAAAGGAGGGCTCCACATAGTAGCTATAGATCCCATTTTTTATATGATAGGTGGTTTCCCCTCTATAGATAGAGTACCCATTCACAAATTTGATCATAGGGTGACACTCAATAGGATTAGGACCAAATCCCTAATCAAATATGTGGGTTCCAATTAGTTGAGAGAAGATTCATTTCCATGTATGTTATGGGGCTACCACTTAGTAGGTAGATGGATCATTCCCATATATGATAAGAGGCTTCCACTCATAATATATAGGACCCATTCCAAAATATGACATGAGTTTTCCAATTAATTGGTAGAGGACCCATGAGATGATACAATATGAAGGCTTTATTCAATAGGTAGGGGACCCATTCTATAATACAACAAGATGGTTAGACTTAATGGTAGATGAATAATTTTCTAATATAATATGGGGTCCCAATAAAACTAGAATGAGGAGTATATGGGATTTTCAGTCTCAAACTCTCTCTAATTTTCCTTCCTAATTACTTTTATCGTTGATCACCACATAAAGAAACTTCACACTAAGAAAATATCAAATCATAATTCATATAACATTAAAAAGGACACTAAAATGGTCAAAGTGAAAATAATCAAGATAAACTACTCACATTGGAAAATCCCTGTAAAAATGAATGTGATACGAGAGAAATAAGTTTCATAAAGAAGTACACAATGTGAAAGGGAGTTGACATAGTGTGTGGCTCTACTCATATTCCTAGTAGTGTCCACAAAAGATCACATATCTCCAGGCATGTAGTACTAGAAGGAATTTAAATTTAATACATGGAATTTCTCAGCTAGTAGGGGCCTGCCCATGCTCTCTTGGTTGTGATTGTGTCCTTTAGGTCTTGAACATGTACCTCAACTTGATTACGGCTATTTCAATGTTTGTGTACTCCTACAGTACACATCAAACAACTTTTAATGGGTAAAATTGTGTGTAGGGGTACCACATGGCATGTGATACTTATCTATTCTAGAAACCCTAACCATTGCATTTATGGTACTACCTAGCATATGTTCATTCCAGTATACACCTTTTAGTCATGTTTTAAATATAATCTAAAAAATCCTCATGTGGTTTCGAGATCTAGAATTACTATAAAAGATACTATCATTTTACGAGAAATAATAGCTGGAAAACTCATCCAACTATTGATTTTGGCCTTGGGGGTTAGAAATCTCATCCCAACCTCCCCTCGATGTTTTCGCACATCTCATATAACTCTCATTCTGCTTCCATATCCTCTTAAAATACCATATTAATGAATATATCTCCACTACACATAATCCTCATTGAGTTACCATTGAAACTCCAACACTATCATTGTGAACTCATCCACCATGAATATGGTGGGTCTGATCATGCTTGGACACCTCCCCCCTGAAAAAAGTCAAATCATGACATTTTGGTCCAATATTAAAGAATGAGAAGAAGGGGATCGAGATGGAATAAAACAATGGTTTTTACATCATCTAAAAACCGTTCATGTCCTTCAATAATAGGATCAATGATTTTCATTCTTGATTTAATAGAGTAATAAAACATAAATCAGATATACAATTTAACATGACACATGGAATCAGGAAACGGATTAAATTTAACACAGATCAATGAATTTTTTTTCTTGAATGATCTTTTAATCAATCTATTAAATAAGAAATAATGACTGATACATTGATTCATATTGATCTATGCTGAATATCATAGTTTCCAATGATGAAGAGGACCCATTGAGTTCACTACACATTGATTCACATTGATCTTGTTTTCGATTCATCATATGGTGTCTATATTCCATGAAAGGCCAGTGCACTCCACCCCTCAATGATTCTAGGAAAATTTAAAGAATATTAGGTATTAACCACAGAAAATATTTATAGAGGGAAAATATGTTATGTGTATTAAATTAATTAACTAATTAATTAATTAATTAATTAATTAATTTACTTAATGTACCCTCCAACAGCTGTGTCATTATAACTTCTAGTGTCGAAATGAATTAGGTTGTGCGTAGGATAAACCTCATGTTATGGATTAAACATTGGTCTTAATATTTGTATCCATGAATCCATTCTTGATGTATTCAATTATTTTTAAAAAATGTACTTGCCTGATATAAAATATATTTAGTATTTAAAAAAAATTATTTTAGGTTCATCGGGCCATGGAATCATGTGTCGTCTCATCACCAACCTGAAAAAAATATTTATTGAAATATTTAGAATTATTAAAATGAAAAAAATAGAGTTTCTAATTTGTTCCCTCCTTCACAATTTTCATCCCCAAAAATAAAAAACTAAGAAAAATTTTGTTGATATAGAGCCCACGTTAGGTTCACCTACTTCCAGGACCTCTCATGTATGCTCCCAAGCTACCAGAGCACAAAACCCAAGGTAATGGTATATCCAAATTGGATCCTATCCCACTACTACATGATCTTGACTGGGTAATCCATGAATGTGGCTCCATCCTCAATGTCCAGATCTCCCATGGAAACAACTTCCATAAGATCATTCATGTATCTCCTCAGGTATGAGATGTGAAAGATGACATGTCTCACTCTAACAGTTGTGGTACAAAATTTAGTAGGTAACATTAATAACCCTCTTTAGGATATGGAATATAATGATGAATCTTTTGTATTGCTTCACTCCCCAGATGAATCTCAACAATCCTCATCATGGGGAGACTCTCAATAAAATGTTGTCTCCCTTATTGAACTTTAAGGTCCTATGGAATCAAACTATATAATATTTTTTCCTACTCTAGGTTGTCCTAATCAAATTTTGGATCACTTATAACTTCTCAATTTTTACATCCATCATTTATGGAACATAAGGAGATGATTCATCAATCACAGTCTAGTATAAGGGTGACCTATAGGGTCACCCCTAGATGATCTCGAAATATGTCAATATAATAGTATAGTGATAGATATTGTTATAAGAAAAGTATTTGAATGGTAGGTGGTAGTCAAAGGTTCTGCCTAAGTCTTGAACACAAGACCTTGACATATCCTCATGAAGCTGTATAGTTCCATCTGTCTTCCCATCCAAATTGGGGTGAAAAGTTGTACTCATCCTCAACTAGGTCCTTAAAAAATCATGAAAACCTATCTAAAACTGAAACATGAACCACTGATCACGTTCCGATACAACCATTTATGGGATCCCTAAAATGAAAACAATCTCCCTCATGTACACTTATCCAAAATTCTTCACCAAACTCTACTACAAAATAGAAAGGAAGTGAGCCGAATTGTTAAATCAGTTATCTATCACCCAGAAGGAATCATGGATTCCCAATGTCCATGGAATCCCTGTCATAATATTTATTGATATTTCATCTCATTTCCACTCTAGAATATCATGATTATAAAAAAACTCCCAGAACCTAGTGATCATATTTTAACTACTAACATGGTAGACATCGAGAGATGAACTCGACAACACCTCACCTCATGTTATACCAGAAAAAGTAATGCTAAATTTTCTTGTGCATATTTCCTACTATTTTAAGTATATTTATAGGATAATAATGAAAATCCCTCTCCATCTCATATTTAATTGTGGATGAAACCACCAGACATCAATGGAAATTAATGGAAGTATTCCCCCTTAGAGAATCTATATGTTCAATCTCAATAGGTTGTTTGGTCACATGAAACCTTATAGTCCACGTATCCCAAATAAGCCTCCCTTTTCCACGCGAGATTTTTTGCAGTTAACACCATTGAGTAATGATAACTCACACCCCCTCCTTTTCCATGGATATCTATAGCAAAGAAAACTATATGGATGGCTCATTCACAAGACTGTAATAAGACATATATCTAAAGGAATTAGTTACCATGAATCACTTTCCACGAGTATAGTATATCTCAATGTCATAGTACTATAGGAACCCCAACCAGTGCCAATATTTGTGGTTCATGTCCTCTACATGAAGACATTCCTGAGAATATGATGGTCTGAGTAATGAATGTAACACTCTACCATAAGATAGTTCCTCCACATCCTCAAAGAGTAGATTACCCCTACCAACATTGGGTCATGAGTCACATAGTTCTACATGGGGGTTATCAAATTCCTTGACGCATATACAATCATTTTTTCCATCATTATCAACACTCATTCGATCCCAGCTCCAAAGGAATCATAATATACTACATATTCCATGCCCTCCTCTTGTAGCCTCAAAATAGTAGGACTATATTGCCTCATCCTAAAATCGTTATAGTCTCAATGGAACTACAATGTCTAGGTAAACAGCTACCCTTTCCACATTAGGGTGTTCAATTGGGATAAAATCCTATATAAGTATTCAAAAAAACACATGTAGTACACCTTCAATATTAGAAAAGATTTCACCCATGAAACAATCTTTGGTGGATCCCATGAAATTATTACATTAATCTTGACCGAGTCCATATCCAATACATTCCTAGAAAATACATTTCTAAAAAATTGAATCATGGATCCTGAACTAGACCTTTCAGTGCATACCATAATGTTAGTGCTCCCTATGAAAATCTGGGATTATACTTAAGTTATCGGTGTGCTCTTCCTCTAATACAATTAATATTGGTATTTCATCAATGAAAATAACTACAAATAGGCCCATGTATAAATGGGTGATCTTGTTCTTAAAATCCATAAACATATAATTGTAATTTTTCACATCAAAATGCATCAATGGGAACTTATAGTGTCTATGACGAGACTGAAATTACATCTTTAGAATATTTTCTTTATAAACTCTCAGCTAAAGGTGTCTGAACATGAGATGAATATTCCAACAACATATTGAGCCTCACAAATGATGAAATTGGTCCTCAATAATATGTAATGGTTACTTGTTCTTTTTCGTGGCCTTATTCAAGCAATGAAAATGAACAAAAGGACACATTAGTTTTTCATTCTTTTTCACAAACGACACGTGAGTTTCTCAAGGGGAATATTAGGTCCAATAATAAACTTCTCTCAAAGGTCCTATAATTGCACCCTAATCTCTGGAATCATGGTAGGTTCCATCTAATATGACACAAAAGTTATCAAAGCTCTCCTAGTGTGCAAGTTGATGATAAAATTGTTCAACTATCTCAAATGTAGTTCCAGAAAATCCATAAGTAATCAGATTATATAATACTCCATGACTAAAGGAAACTATATTCCAATAGATCTCGTTGTTCCAAGGGATAATGTTATTGAATAATGGGTGAAGGTTTGTAGTTTCCAACTCCCCAGAACCACTCTCTTTACTATGAGATCTCCCCCTTATATAAAAGAGAATATCATTCAATAAATTTGAAGGCATATGACTCATCTTAGGTGACAATAAATATGGTCAAGGACTATGGAAAACAATTACATAACTATTATGACATCATAAGGTATCATCATGATGACCAAGAGTCCCCAAAATAAAATCAATCCAATAATCGATATGTCACACTTCTAGTAGATGAACAAAATTGAAGAATCTTTCCCTGTTGAAATCTCAAGGAATGTTTCTTGACTAATGTCTAAATTGGGAGGCCCATATCTCAGACACAGAGTATGGAGATTATTGGATAACTCACACCTCGATATATTAATACTAAATAAGAAATTTAATAAAAATTGTTCATACCCCTAGTCATCTCATGGGATTCCAATTCAAAAGCCTCCATAACATGATATTTCCTCCAACCGTAAATTATAGCTCCAAAATCCTGGAGTGTGTATAATATTTGTTGTATAAATATATCATAATGTATTTTATCACCACTAACGCCTACTAGAGCCCCAACTTCTACTATAACATCCCCTGTTCCCTAGGGGCTAACCTGACCATACCTGGGAGATCCATGATCACGACACTGCCTCTTCTATTACTATGAAACCAATGCCAACCCTCGTACCTCATCATGTCATGTAGATATATCATGTTATATGTGACCTTCCATGTTAAATTCATATATTTACCCCTCTTCTAGTTTCCCTAGTCCTCTTTACGGTTCCTAATCTGCATGAAAAAATTCCAGTGTCTGTTCCTGAGAATATCTCACACACTAAGACCCCGCTGACTTATTACTACTATCTTTTGTAGAAGAATCATCCCAATAACACAAACTTATAGCTCAATATTCTTGGAATCACTTGGATAGGAATGTATCCCTCACCAGTGCCTACTATAAAACTCAATAATACGTGGGAATGCATAGGGGTAACATAGTACCATATATGTCAGTAAAAATTACCTGATCGAACATCCATTCATAGAATTATCCATTCCTAATAATACCATGGGAGTAATGTGTATATGCTGTAAACCTATAAAACCTCAAAAACTATAATCCCTATCATGTTTATCACTAAAATTTGAAAATTCAGAATAATGTGAAATCAAGAGGGTATTACTCATCTGAAAATATCTACTGGTAGTCGATACAAGAGGGCGATGAATCCTCATGTGTCTATGTGATTATTCTCTCCCAGTTCCCATATAATATTTAGAAAAGAATCATTATTATTGAAACATTATGATCATTTAGGGTTCAAAAATGACTAAAGACATGGACCACCAACTCAACCCAATCATCCACTACCTAGAGATCTATCTCACCATGGAACCTCAACAACCTTGGGTGTTATAACTCATCGAGTGTGCTATGCATGATTAAATACTAATACCTATATGAGGGTATAATATACTCCTTGATAGGTGTGGGTGACACTATAAACCCAAATGGATAAAATATCTCATGATATGGCCCCTAAATAATGTCCTCCTCACTAATTAGATCGTTATCAGGATCCGGAAAATGTAATCTATATGGATGTCTTCATGAAGGCATCCTAAAATTTTAATCTTGATGTACCATAGTAGTATGTGAATATATATTTATATGGGAATCTGACTCAGTAAGGATAATAGAATGACTTAATAATATATGATATATATACCAATGTTCTATATAACCAATGTATCAGTACACCGAGTTAAAAAGCCTATAGTCAGAGTTCTAGTGAATAAATATGTTATCCACCACAACAAAACTAGGTTCTCTGGCCTAAAATACACACTAAAGATATTTTACATTGTTTTCCTAATTTCACAACTAATCATCATAAGAGGAAAAACATCTAACACCATTTGAATGTGATACCACCTCTGAGAGTAATTTTTCACGACATGACCCACTACGACCCCCAGACTAGTGGATGGTTGAGAAACAACTACCCCAAGACCACCTCCAAAGGACAAGTAATATTGAAAATATGTGAAATGCATGACAAATAAGGGAGTTCTTTTCCAAATGTACTTTTACGCATGTACCTATTCATGTTTCTGTTGTTGTGTAGATAAATAATAATAATAGACAACAATATCAGGAGACATCACCATGAAATAACAATCTATATGGAATACGAATACTATGATAGTGTAATAAAAAAATAATTAAAAAATACATGCCATGGAAAATATTTCCCAACCTGACAAAATATGGAAATAGAATATTGAGAGTTATTGGATTAATATCTCTATTCCCCGACCACGATATGCGAACAAATGAACCTAGGCATTCCAATGATCCTATGAAATCTCCACTAATATTTATATCATCTATATAATACTTGTAAAATGTGGTAAAATCTCATGAATGGGTGATTATGTGAATTGTTAGTATATCACTTTTAAACTGGAGGGGGAGCAATAGGAGACACGATATAAGCTTCTTCCCAACCCAAACCAAGAGGGAAATGAAAACCAATAAGAAATATATATATATGTTATCATAAAATAAACCTAGTATGAGAGGGAAAGATGATCTCCATATCATAGTCCATATGTTAATGAAGTGTCTTCTTGTACATCCAAATGTACATCAATGATGTGTAGCATCTTGTGTGTCTATTCAAAGAAGTTGTGATGAGGGTTAGAAACTTTTCAGTACTACACAACCCAATGGGAAATAATATCAATGTTGAAGAACCATTTCCTATTACAAAATGAGTGATCCACTTAGCCAGTAGAGGACCCATACCCTAGTATGATAGGAGGGTTACTCAAAGTAGGTAGAATACACAAGACAAAATATGAATAGAGGGTTCCACTCGGTATATAGAGGACCCATTCCCTAGAATGATCGGACGGTTACACTCTGTAGGTAGAGGAGCCATGCCCTTATATGATTGGAATATTCCACTCAGTTGGTATAAGACCTATTTGACTGATATGATAGGATGGTGAAGCGTAGTTGATAGTGGAAGCATGCCATGATATGACAAGTGGATTCCACTCAATTGGTAGTGGATCCATTTCGTTATACAATAGGATGGTGTCACTAATTAGTTAGAGGACCCATTCTATGTTATTACATGTGGGATCCAATTTCTAGGAATAGTTCCCATTCCTTGATATTAAATAATGTAGAAACCCAACAAAAAGAGGACTCATGCCATGGCACAATATGCGGTATCCACTTAATAGGTAGAGAAACCATGCCCAGATACAATAGGTGGGTTCCACTCTGTTGGTATAAGAACCATTCCCTAAAAATATATAATGGTTTCCCCTCCACAGGTAGAGTACCCATGCCTTGATACAATAGGATTGTTCTAGTAAATATAGTCTTAGTATAATGGGGTATTACCAACTATATACTCTCTTGGATGAACCTGTCAGATTGTTTTCATCATTGAGTGCTACCTAAATAATCATCTCTCTCATAAAATCTTTAATAATTTATCAAATTTATATACAAATTCATCCATCGTATTATTCATGAAAAAATACTAAGGATATGCTACCCATGGTCCATAGTCCATGTCAAATTTAGGGATATAAAAGAGGAATAAGTTTCATAAAAAATTATATAGAATGTAAGGGTCCACACGACATGTAGCCCTACTCTTCTTACTAGTCATTTACTTTCCTTCACACATATTGTTATCCAAATTGTACAAAATTGTGTGTTTTGGGTACTAAAAAGTATCTATTAGCCTACATGGGCATGTATGTGTGCTCTTGGCCATGATTGTGCCCTTATGGTCATGTTCAATGACCTGACCATGTATATGCCTATGTCCATGTCTATTTATTCATGATGTACATGTTATGCCTCCAACACCAGTTACCATGTTGTGATGTGGATTTAACAAGGCATGTGATACTTATCTATCCTGAAAACCCTCTCCTCCATAGCCACACGACTAAATGGTGTATGATCATCCCTGAATACATTGTGTAGTTTGGTTTTTCAAAAAAATCTACAGAATCATCACGAGGCTTGTAGATCTAGCCTTACCTCTGCAATTCCAATAATTTGAGCTCCTGAAATTAAAGAAAAAGTCCTCCATATATTGATTTCAACACTCCGGTGTCCGGAAGTGGGATAATAATCTTTCTATCGAGGCTTTCACATGCCCCGTACTCCTCCCAGGTCAATGTCATCTCTATTTAAGATCTAGGATCCATGAATCTATCATAGATACCCATAATACTCTCTACTTCATCATAAAAAATCAAATATTTCTATTCTATTCCCATCTTCCACAAATACAGGGGTCTAGTCTTTCTCTGGCCCACCTTTCAATAGTCGATTCATGACCTTCTGGTCTAATAATGAAGAAATCAATGAACGGGTGAAGTGAAGGAACAAAAAATTGATGACACAATTGGCATAGTGTTCTTCGTCATCGATCAAGTTGTTGGGGACATACAAGGGTAATTTAATGGTATAATAAATTTTAAATTAAATAATAAATTTAACTTTATAAATTGTCTCATGGAATGGATTAATTTAAAAATAGATCAATGAATAACAAATGTGAACATGATTAATCTTTTAATGAATGGAAGAAACCACAATTGATGTGTGCAACCTCGGATTAGATCATATTTTGGTGAATAATGTTATTTCCATCAATCAAGAGGAACCACTTCATTTTTTGAACCTCAATTCACATTGATCCAGTTGTTGATTCATCTTATGATAATGATTCTCCAATGAAGGTCAGCAGATTCCTCCTATCAACAATCGTAGGGCCATGTGGCTAACCTTAGTGACTCTCCATAACCAAAAATTTGTATAGGTAAAATGGATTTTTGTTATTAAATGAACTAAATTATTTAATTAATTGATTAATTCACTAAACATGTCCTCTAATGGCCTCCAAAACTGAACTTATGATCTTGATCAACTTTAGGTCCCACTATGGACAAAATTTATATTCTAGATACAACCATGGTCACAAATTTTTGATCCAGGTCACCATTCATGTGATATTTTTTTTATTTTAAAAAAAAATTTGGGTGTCATAAAATATATTTTATATTTTTATGAAATTAATTTCAGGCTCACCAAGACTTGGAATTTGGGCACCATTTCAGCACCTAGCATTGGAAATATTTCATAATATACATTAATGTCTTATAAGGGAAAAAAGAGTCTTTAAATAAAATCTATCATTATAGTCATTCCATGATAGCATCCATTCATTCATCATTACCTGAAATATATGGGAATACTCTTCATTTTCATTTGGTAGAGGAATACTCTATCACCCATCACTCAAATATACATATTTGTATGCTCCTTGGAAAAAATATAAACACAATATACAGGGGGATTGATCAATGTTAAATCCTCTACGATATATCTAATTTTCTATTATAATAAGTTGCATGTTGGTATAATCTACGTCATCACATATATTTTTATGAGTAATTAATTCTAGTCAATTTTAATTGTCCTATTGGAGGCGTGATTTGGGAGGAATGTACATTTTACCATCAATTTTATTAGGGAACTAGTGTACCTGGTTATAGTAAATGGGAGTTGCATCTATATTTTACAAACTAGAAGTTATTTACATTGATAAAAGTGTTAGTTACAGTTTAAAACTATGAATATAATCTAATATTTGATATTTTTTTTGTATTATAATAGATGCATATGAGGATTCATAATTACATATAGTTAAAGGTCAAAAAACAAATAAAATTAATCACATATAGTCATCATTAATATATTTATCACCTATGTAGTATTTTTTGTTTTTTACTCGATGACGAGGATTATATGAAATAATCATTATTGTATAGAATGCATCATTGTTATGGTTGAATGAAATTGAATGTGGATATTTATATTTTTAATAAAATTCATCATACTCCACAAAACCTTATTAAGGGAGATATATTATGGTAATCCCTTCATGAAAATATAATATCAGGCCTTATCATATGACCTTAATAAATGAGTCCCTAGATCAAAAAACAACTTGTATAAAAAAATTTCTCATCATTATGAACACAGGGATGAAAATGTTGATATAAGAATATCAGACATCCCTTTATAAACTAAAGTCATAATGTATGGGAATTTCTTTATTGAGGAATTATTTTATTACGAGATGAGAGGTAATATATTGGTGGATTATTTTTATTGACTAAAAAATAAATTTTAATAACCATTAATTTCCAATTATAAATGACCCTTTTAAGGTAGATCTCTATCAGAAAATGGGAAATTGTAATCACCAATTGTTGTTAACTTCACAGGTTGAAGGAATATTGTGTTTATAGTTCGTTCATTTTAATTCTATTACATCACTTATAAAATTAACATGAATCGTAGTAACATATCATTTACTTTTGAGAACACATTATATGTTGGAAGAGTGTCTAAAATCCAAGGTTAAGTGTAAATTATGATTAAGAAATATTGAATTCTGCATTATTTTTTATAAATTTATAAGGAGTCAAAAGGGTATAAATAAATAATTTAGTGCAATAAATTCTGGATATAATATAACATAATATAATTTCATATATTTTATCCATTTTTTTATAATATAATATTTTAATGATAATATTCCAACATAATAATTCCCACACAATCTTATTATAGGAGCATTTTACAATAGATTAAAATTTTATATGAACCATTATTGTTGAGATGATATGAAAATTTTATGATGCTATTATGTATGTTTTATAGGATATAATACCCTTGTTTTTTAAATACTTAATATCCTACAAGAAGGCTTTGGTGAAAAATCCAAAGATGATAGTTAAAGTGTATAGTGTATAGGATGAATCATATAAGGTTTTATCGAAGATAGGGGAATTATTAACTGATAGTAATCATTTGATTTATCATCTCCAAAATTTTCAGTAAGTCTCAAATGTTAACTGACTAAGTAGATCAAAGTTAAAGTTAAAGTTATATTTATGGGAATTTACAACGTGCATTTCGTCATATCCATATAGAAAACAAATCATTCTGGTCAACAAAAATTTTATTTATACACAAGTCACCTTCTCATTATTTATTTGTAGGACGTGAAACACTATCCGATCCAATATATAATATTATTTACTAATAATTTTAAGTTTATATCACAAACATTGTTCTTTTAGTTTTTATGAACACATGTTATATAAATCCAAGGAGTTTTCTTGGTATCTAATTACCATATAATGATTATAGAGGTTCTAAACACAAATGGATTATCATGGTGTCAACTTAATTATTGTCATGTATATTTCCTCAAGAATATTTCTAGTAATATAAATAAGGATCTTAAATATTAATAAACAATGAATGGGATGATTATGTTAGGTATGTTTCCAAATACAACTATATATTTCAATTAAAGTTATTATCATTTAAATTACAATTGTATTGCATATTTTAATTTAAAACCACCAGAAATGAACTGATGAGTGGATTGAAATAATTATAAGGTCCAATTAATAATTTTATGATTACATGATGCATATTTCAATGGAAATATGGTCATTATAATATGATGATCACATAAGCATTCAACCATTAATGATGTCGTTGTATTTTTCATCAATAATAGTGTAACATCTCGGATCCGGGTGCCACTCAACGGGTGCCCCGGACACGGTTGGTCACATGACCTCAAGCGCAGTTCTCCAAATGCCAAATGCTACCGACTAGCAGTGAGGGCCGTGGTCTGATAGTGGGGAAACTATGCCCTCATTTTTAAAAATGTAACGTAGTGGAACAAAACATAAGTATACAAAAGAGGAAACATTAAACAATACCAATGATGAAATAAACACAGTACTAAAATAAAGAAAAGACCAATAGTCATATATAATGATGAAATATGTCCCTAAGTCTAAGAAAGCAGCCAATACAGGATAAATAAAAATTTGAAATAGTACAATACTAGGGGAAAATATGGCAAAGCATAATAAATTTGTGCAGTAGGAACATAGTAGAATCACAAGCCTAAGCTCGGTCTCATGCTCTCTTACTCTTATGAAACAATCATGTACCTTCATAAAGACTCTTGCCCTTATCTACACCTGTAGTAAGATAGAATTTTTGGTCCCCATACATGACCCAAAAATTGTGTGAAAAATAAATCCCAATAGAATACCACCAAACGTGTGTGCCCAACATTCATTGAGTTTGTGAAACAGTAGTGTGCAGTAATAAAATGCAGTAAAACAGGAAGTACTAAAAATTATACATTATTACCAGTTACATATCCATTTAATTATTATTTAATAATTCAATATAACTGATTTATAAGTTTATGAGACTCAGCCTCATCCAAAAATCTCCTATACAGTTCTACATAAAAAATGAAAACAAGCTATATAACAATTAGAAGGTAAAACAATACCATGCATGTGCTTTAGATTGGTAGGTATAACATGGGAAATCACTATAGTGAATATATGAGTAAAACATATCCCTCATACATGAAAAAACCTCAGGTAATCAAAATCAAAAACCCTCAGTTGATTTCCCATAGGCGTAATGAATATTTCCCTTAGGCGTACGAGATAATGCCCTCAGTCACGGAAGCAACTGCCCACAGGCATACGAAATGTTGCCCCCATGGTAAAAAAACACTTTCCCTATAGCATGAGAAACACTTCCCTCATGGTAAACAATAAACCGGGTCGAGCCCAACACATAAGAAAGAAATTATATACATCTTATATCAAGAAAAATCATGCATGCTAAATCACGGAATACCCTCAGGTATCCTGGAAAAATGGAAAAACAAGGGAAACACACCCATGGGGTGGCCTTGGATCCAAGAAATGATCCCAAACAGTAGTTTATAATTATCATTAGATTATCTATTCAATTCTAGATATCTTAATTAATCAAGGCCTCATCCATATGACACCCCAAACATGGGTGCGTAGCACAACGCTACACAAAAACCCCACAATAGTTGGAATTAATCTTCAGACCACCTACCTCGGTCTCCACTGATCGATATATGTGAACGATACCTCCTAAAACGTCTGATAACTATGTATATCTAAGATAAATGTTCACCCATTGAAACTCAAACAACATCCCCTCATAAAATATTTGGAAAGAGACACACAAGGAGAGGGAAGGGCTTACCTGTGCAGTCCAAACGTGATCGTCGGCGAAGGAATCAGAGTCCTGGTGTTCAGTCAGAAACTCTTCCAAGGTTTGTACATCTCTCCTGCTACTACCTGATGTTATAATCTTCCTCTATTGAAAGTGGTGGCTTTTTCTAGTTTATAAAAAAGCACAACTACATAGCATGTACCCTCAAGTACACGATGTGTACTTTTCATTTTTTAATTGTTCCTCTAGAGACTACTTTTCATCGTCGAACTGTTCATCTGTAGACATGAGTACACAACGTGTATTCCTGGGTACATGGCGTGTACTGTCACTCTGTTGGTGGATACTTCAACCACCATACTATTCACTTCCCGACTGATTACACGGTGTGTAAATACTAAGTACACTGTGTGTAGTCAATGTTTACACACTTAATCACTGAAAGGCCTACATGCCTTGTGTAATCATCCCACACGGCCAAAGTACACGTTTTGTGGATAATAACATTGCGTGTACCCAGGAAATTTGGAATTTTCCCCATTCTTCTTTTTTTTATCAAAAATGTTTACAGAAATATTAAAAGAAGATAACCGTACCTCAAGAATAAGAACTGGGTTCTTACAAAAATCCCCCTTAACGCAATTCACCCCCAAATTTCTCTTCCAAGGGTGGTGAAGATAAAGATTAGAACAACTCTGGCCACTGAGCACGTACATTGGTCTCCCGCTCCTAGTTTTCATCCTTCACTAGGGCATGCTGACATTTCACATGTACGAGAGGAACTGACCGACATAGGAGAACCTTCATGCTCCTATTAACAATATGAATCAGATTCACTGGAAAAGATGCATCGGCCTGACGCTAAACCTCCTCGGTATGAAAAAAGTGAGACAGGTCTGAGTTATAACGGTGTAGTTGAGGTACATGGAAGATGTCGGGCATGGCTCGGTACCTCTGTGGTAACTACCACCGATAGGCAACCGGCCCGACTCTCTCCAGAATCTCAAACAGCCCCATGTACCTCGGTGAATGTTTACCCTCTCTCCTGGTTTACCTGTGTCCCAACCTCGGTGAAAGACACAAGAAAACCTTATCTCTGACCATGAACTCCAATGGTCGTCTGCGGCAATCAAGATAATATTTCTAACGATATTGTGTGGTAGCTATCCGCTTCTGAATAAACTAGACCTACTCTGATGTCTTCTACATGAGATGTGGTCCCAGTAAAGCTACCTCACCTACCTCCAACCAGCATAGGGTTGACTATCATTTCCTACCATATAAAGCCTTGTAAGGTTCCATATCAATAGTTTCCTGAAAATTGTTATTGTTGGAAAACTCGACCAAGGGTATGTGCTTCTCCCAAGAGCCTCCAAAGTCTAGGATGCATGCACGCAGCAGGTCCTCAAGCACCAGTATCATACGCTCTGACTGTCCATTGGTCTGAGGGGGGTAAGATGTGATCAGAAGAACCTATGTACCAGGTTCCCTCTAGAAACTCTTTAGAAACGAGATGTAAAGTAGGAATCCCCATCTAAAATGACAGAACAAGGGACCCCATGAAGAAGTACCACCTCTCAGCTATACAACATTTTGAACTTGTCAAAACTAAGAATCTCCTTGATCGGCAGAGAAGTGATCTACCTTCGTAAGCCTGTCCACAAAAATCCACACGACATCACGGCATCGAGGTGACCTCGGCAACTCGGTCACAAAATCCATCGTGACATCATCCCATTTACACTCCGGAATGGGTAACTATTGTAACAGTGCGATTGGCCTCTAATACCCCACCTTCGCCTTCTGACAGGTGGAACATCACAGAACAAAACCAGGTACCTCTCTTTTCATACTAGGCCATCAATACTGATGTCTCAAGTTACGGCACATTTTTCAAACTCCAGGATGCACTGCCCAAGCTAAATAATGAAATTACCACATCAACTCTATGCGTATATCCCCTGGAACCCACACTCTTCCATGGATATGCAGTACCTCATCATCGCCTATCATCCAACTAGGAGGAGTGCCCTCACTTGACCCTGACTACCGTAGAATGAGTCCTTCTAAATCTGATAGATGTATCATCGTCACTCTATCCAAGAGGGTAGAAGTCACAGCTAAGGATGAAATATAGGCTTTCCCCTGACTATCGTGCACCTCTAAATGCATCTCAGAGAACAAATCCATGATCTTCCACTCACCACTGGCATCATGCACTGCCTATATATGAGTCCTCATACGCAGTACATCAACTACTGCATTACCTTTACCAGGTGTATAGGCAAGCTCAAAGTCAAAGGATTGTATGTATTCAACCTAGCTTCATTGTCAAAAATTAAAGTCACACTGAGTAAAGATGTATTTAAGACTTTTTTTCCATAAACACCACAAAATGTTCTCCTAGGATGTGATGTATCCAACAGTGTAAAGCATGACCAACTGCCGCCAACTCGAGATCATTTGTCGGGTAATTCTTCTCATGTGGCACAAACTGCCAAGACTCATATGCAACTACTCGATCACCCTGCATCAAAACTGCTCACAAACCAATACCTGATGCATCACAGTAAACTATATTGATCTTCCCTTGCTGTGAAAGTATCAGGACCGATGCTGATGTCAACCGTCCCTCTAGCTCCGGAAAGGCTCTCTCGCAAGATTCAGACCAAACAAAATTCAAACCATTCGTAGTCAAACCCGCCAAAAACACTTCTAAGTAGGATAAGTAATATATAAAGTGCATGTAGTAACTAGCCATCCCCAAGAAACTCTATATCTCAAACACGTTCTTAGGATGCTATTTGGAATGCACTGCTCTAACATTCTCTGGGTCTACCATAACTCTTACCTTTAAGGTAAAATGACCCAAGAAATTTCTATGGTCCATCAAAAAGAGGCACTTTGAGAGCCTAGAATATAGCTAATGCTCTCTCAGTGTACTCAGAATGATCTCGAGATGGGTAGCAAAGTTGTGTCGAGTGTGAGAGTATACCAAGATATCATCCATGAACACTACCACAAAAGAATCCAGATAAGGTTGGAACACATGATTAATCAGATCCATGAAATCTTCTGGCATGTTCATGAGTCCGAACGGCATGACTAAGTACTCATATAGACCATATCTTCTCCAAAAGGATGTAAGAGGTATGTACGATGGTATAACGCATAACTGATGATATCCAGATCTCATGTCAGTCATCAAAAACACTCATACACCTCGATGTTGATCAAGAAGATCATCAATCCATGTCAAGGGATAGTAGATCTTGACCATAAACTAGTTCCACTTCAGATTATCCACACAAATTCTGAGGGTACCGTCCACCTTATTCGCACATTGGTCAAGAGAACCCCAAGAAGAAGTACTGGGTCGAATGAAACCCTTTGCCTGCAACTCCTCCAACGGCCACTTGAGCTCCAGCAACTTTGGTGTAGCCATCTTATAAGGAGGAATGGACACTAGTGCTGCTCCTGGAACTAGCTCAACAGAGAAATCCACCTCTCGCTCTGGAGGAAGACCTGAAAAGTTGTTTGGGAAGACATCCCTAAAATGATCAATCACAGGAGGGAAATACTTATGAAAATTTCCCTGGTCATCCAAATACAAACTCAAAAATAGGGTCTTCACTCTACCACGCCCATGATGCTCAGGTCTAGGTCTACTCACCTAGACATTCCAGTCACCCTTATATAGAAACTCTCCGACCTCTGGTGACAAGAAACTCACCCTCCAACGATAGCAATCTAAAATGTCTTGAAATGGTACCAACCAGTCTATCCTGAGAATGACATCATAGCTCGACATCTCTAATACATAGAGGTCCCATAGAAAGTGACACCCACCAACCTCTAGGGGGAACTCCCTGCACTGATGCACACTTACCGTTCCAATTCACAATAGAGTGTCTAGCATCATAACATCAGAAGAAGAAGAAATATAGAGCCCAAGGATCTCCAAAACAGGCATAGATATAAAGCTATGGGTAGCACCAGTATCAAAAAGCACTAAAGATAAGACAATAGAAACTGTAATAGTACCTCTGATAGTGGAAGTTCTAGGAACCTTCCCCTATTGGGTCTGTTTCACTACATATGACTTCCAAGTGTCACGGCCCTAAAACACAGCCTTGCGACCCTGAGCTAACCCGCCCTGTTGCCTATAATATCCTGGTGTCTGGTTACCAAGACCACGACCACCACCTCAGGCGGAACGCCTCAACGTATCCCAATTACCTGACTGGTAAGAAGTAGATGGCCCTGATCCCACATGCAGAGTCTTCAAAGAACCCCTCTCACTAGCCACTGGTGGAAACTTCCTATAAAAGCACTGCAGATGAACCATCTTTCCACAATCTCAGTACTCCACTAGGTCACATGGACACAGAGGTCTCTTGTTCCCCTCTTTACTGCACTGGTAGCACATAACCTTTCCACCTGAGGAATTTCTCTTACTATTACTACCACCATAAAAAATCCACATGCCCCTTCCTCTTACCAGTGTAAATAGTAACGGAAAATGGTCTGATCCACCCGGGCCTACACCACAAGCTTCCCATAGGTTCTTCTCAGTAATTAGTGCCTAGTTAAAAATAGCTTGCACTGTATGCAACCTAAAAAAATTCACCAGTGCTCAGATTCCATATCGAAGACCATCCTCAATACATCGATCCCTCAACGCCTCATCTCCCACTAGAAAAGGTGTGAATCGATGTATCTTAGTGAAGCAGGTAGAATAATTCATCACTGACATGGAACCCTGTGGAAGATTCATGAACTCTCGAGCTCAATCTTCCCTCAGCATCTCCAGATATATAAAGTCATAGAATACTGCCTGAAAATATTCCCAAGCCATATCTCTGTGATTCTAAGTTTGGGTGGTAACATCCCAACATATCTTAGCAGAATCACACTGTATGTATGTTGTGAGCTTGACCCTCATCTATGGAGGCGCCTACAGATGCTCGAAAATAGTCTGCATAGAACCTAGGCAAGACTCTGCAGCCTGTGGTCCGCCAGCCCCTGGAAACGTAGGCGGATGCTCCTACTGGAATATCAGTACCAGCTCTGCCATTGATGTGGAAATCAGTGGTGCTTTCTGAAGGGTCTTCATGAACCACATAAATCCTTCACAGAACTGCACATCATCACCTGTGTCTGGTATAACGGATGGCACCACATCTGGCTCTGCTGGAGGACCCATTGGTAGCCCAATTCCTACCATCTCTGTAGTATAATAATTTCCTCTCTCTTGGTGAACTAATCTCAGTCTTCTTTGTGGAATGACTCTATTGGGTAAAACACATGCCTTAGATTAAGAATATCAAGGACCAGGAATGGAAAACGTATGAAGGGAACATGGAACAGAAAATATTCATGTATTAGAAACCAGAGTACATGGAGTGTATAATAACTACACAGCGTGTCCCCCCAAGACTTTCACATGGGTGTGTACGTCTGCCAAAACTGGTTGTGTAACACCCAAAACACATGACATGTTGTCCACACACATGGCATGTATGTGAATTGTCTTCCCCTACCTGAGTCCTTCTACATGGCTTAGCCAGATGGATCTCCTTTAAACAAGACTACACGGCATGTCTAAGATTGACATGGCGTGTACTAGATGAGCTTCACTGACTCGTTACGTCTGTTACACAGCTGGCTACATAGCTCAGACTACACATCATGTTCCAAATAGACACGGTGTGTACGGATTAATTTCCAACAACATGTGTTGTTAGTGACATGGTCGTCTACTCTTCTAATACTACACGACGTGTTACACCCGCACACTGCGTGTATACAACCCCATTTTCCTAGCCCCATGTCCAAGTCCACACGACCTCTCACCGGTCAAGACTACACAGTGTCTCCCTCAGGTGCGCAACGTGTTTATGAAGCAGTAACATTGACCCTTGATTGTTAGTTACACGTTCAGATCTCTAGGACAAACTACATGGCATGTTCATCATTGACACAGTGTGTATGAGCATAGATTTATCCAACAGTGTTGTTAGTTACATGGAAGACACAGGTTCAAAATAACAGGTTATGTATAATAACTACACGACATGTGCCTTGAACGTTTCACTATCCCATGTTTCTTCCAACATGGCCTATGACACAGGTAGAAACTACATGGTGTGTACCTACGGTATATGGTGTGTACTACAAAATTTTTCATTTCTTCCCGAACAGAAGGGTACATGGCATGTATTAGCTGAACCACACACCGTGTTTTCTGGGTTTCAGGACAAAAGTCCTAAAAAACTACTTTGGGGCCCATTTTTCATAATTTTCATGTGTCAGTATGCCAAATTACGATCTGTGGGGGCCCATACTCCCCAAAAACCAATTTTTAGAACTCGACCTTCACAACAACATGGTGGATCATGATCCTCTAAATTCTGGTCCAAGAGAGACCATACTTCATGGGAACCAATGTTTAGCATCCAATAACCCACCATAACTTGTACCAATACCCTATCAATAGTAGGCATATATAACAATGTACCTATCACAACAAGATGCATTTTCAAGCACATCATCTATCCCAAAAACATGGCAATTCTAATGTACCTACATGGCATGGTAACTATACATGTCATGTGATTCTAACATGTTCATAAATGATGCATGAGATGACATACCATCATCTCATCGGGTTTCGACTAAATGGATCCCAAGTATAAAAATATAAACAACACACAACAAGTGCATCACCGAACGATGAAAATAAAATCAATTATAATAATTTTAAATTGAAAATCACAATTTACATCGTGGAAATCTGGCCTTTAACTGTAAACAGTGTAGCTACTCCGTGGAACTGTTATTATCGAATCCCATAACAATTTATCTCATTCAATCATCACCAAATAATAAACTAACTCATAGAAAAGAAAGGCCTCTGATACCACTTTTATCGTCCCGGATCCGGGTGCCACTCAACGGGTGCCCCGAACCCAGTTTGTCACATAACCTCAAGCACATTTCCCCAAATGTCAGAGGCTGCCAACTTGCATCAAGGGCCTAGATCTGATAGTGGGGAAACTATGCCCTCATATTTCAAAGTGTAATGTAGTGGAAAAAAATACAAGCACACAAATGCAGAAATAGTAAACAATACCAATGCTGAAATGAACAGAGTACTGAAATATAGAAAAGACCAATAGTCATATATAATGATTCAATATGTCCCTAAGTCTAAGAAAGCTGCCAAAACAGGATACATTTCAATTTGAAACAATACAATACAAGGGAAAAATACGGCAAAGCAGTATAAAACAGCATAGTAGGAACTCAGCAGCATCGCAAGCTTATGCTCGGTCCCATGCTCTCCTACTCCTCTGCAATAATCAAGTACCTACATAGGGACTCTTACACTTATCTACACCTATAGCAAGATAATTTTTTTGGGCCCAATAAATGAACAAAATAGGGTTTGATAAATTTATCATAGTAGGCAACCACCAATGTAATATTCCCAACTATCAGCGAGTTTTTGCAACAACAGTGTGTAGTAATGAAATATACTAAACCAGGAAGTGTTAAAAAGTGAACATTCATACTAGTTCCATTTCCTTTTAATTATTATTTAACAATTAAATATAACTGAATTATAATTTCCCAAGACTCACCCTCTGCCTACAATCTCTTATACAGTGCCACATCAAAATACCACCACAAGCTATCAATCATGTACAAGGTAAAACAAAACCATGCATATGATTTAGGTTGGTAGGTATAACGTTTGAAATCAACATAGTGAATATATGAGTAAAATAGAGTCATCAGACATGAAAAACCTTACCCTCAGGTAATCAAAATCAAAACCCTCTGGTAATTTCCCACATGTATATTGAATATTTCCCTCAGGCATACAAGATAATGCCCTCAGGCATGGAACCAACTGCCCACAGGCATAAGAAAAGTTGCCCTCAGGCTAAACGAAACACTTTCCCTCAAGCATGAGAAACACTAACCTTAGGATAAACCTACAACCGGGCCAATCCCGACACATTGGAAAGCAATTATATACATTATCTATCAAGAAAACTCAACCATAATATATCACGACATACCCTCAGGTATCATATGCAAATGGATAAACAAGGGAAACGGACCCACATGGTGGCCCTTGATTCAATAAATGATCCCAAACAACAGTTTATAATTATCATCAGTTTAACTCTGAAATTATAGATATATTAATTAATAATGACCTTATCCATACGACACCCCATACATGGGTTCGTAGCACAATGGTACACAAAAACCCCACGATAGTTGGAATTAAACATCAGACCACATACCTCTATCTCCGCAGATTGATATACGTGAAAGACGCCTCCCAAAACATCTTAGAACAACCTGGATCTTGGATAAATGTTTACCAATTTAAACTCAAATTACTTCACATAGAGAAATAATTGTAAAGAAACACACATGGATATGGAAGGGCTTACCCATGTAGTCCAAACGTGATCATCGGCGAAGGAATCAGAGTCCAAGTGTTTGACTGGGATCTCTTCCAAGGTTCAGCCGTCTCTATCGTGGCTTCCCAACATTATAATATTACTCTATTGAAAGAGGAGGCTAATTCCGGTTTAAAATGTAAAACCGCACTACATGACATTTACTCTCAAGTAAAAGGTGTGTACTTTTCATTTTTTTAATTATTCCTCTGGCAGATACATTTAATCACTGCACTGTTCATCTGTCGACATGAGTACACAATGTGTATTTCCGAGTACAAGTCGTGTACTATCACTCTGCTGGTGGATACTTCCACCACCTTACTATTCACCTACTTACTTATTACATGGCATGTAAATACTAAGTACATGGCGTGTAGTCAGTTTTTACACCCTTCATCGCCGACAGGCCTACTCGGCTTGTGTACTCATCCCACACGGCCAAAGTACACAGTGTGTGGAAAAGTATGTCATATACATGACTTATTTTGAAGTTAAATTTCATTTATTTTCCTTTAATTCTTTGTTTTGGATGGTTTCCAAAGGTTTTATGGAGAAATAGATGGGTTTTCATGAATTGGGCCAAACCATGAGCCCAATTCTAGATTTAAAAATAAAATTTGTTTCATTTATAACTTTTTCATTTTTTTAATATTTTTCCTTAATTCCAATTCGTAAATGGTCTCCTCTGACCTATTAACACCAAAATATAAATTTGGAGCCTTTATAAATCCATAATCATGGTGGATATGGGTTTTTATTTAAGATATTGGGCCTGTCTGAAGGCCCATTTCCTACATTAAAAATAAATTTTAAATTTTTTATATCTCCTTCACTATTTGCGTTTGTTCGGTGATTGAACCTCCCACTCGACCCTACGAAACCCAGGCGCGCTCCCATTTCCTCCCCCCCCCTCCTTGGAGCTCTTTGAAATCGCGAATTAGGGCTGATCTTCATAGGCTGTCTCAAATCGGCCAGAATTGAAGATGTAACACCATCCCTTCTTAACTCTCTCAATTTTTACTCTTTTCCCTCCATTCTAGTTCCCAAATTACCTCCTATATCTTGTTCACAGAATCCCTGAATTTTGGATGTTTTCAATTTCGGCAACTATTGTTTTTGGAGTAATTAATTATGGATACTTCAAGTAGGTGAGTCTATTTCTTTCCTCTTTCAAATTTCTTAGGGTTTCTTCCCTAATTCTTGAATTATAAAAAATTCCAGAAGTTAGGGTTCGTGCATAGGTTCTAAATTACTGTATTTTGGGTGAAATATTTAGGTTTTAGTTTTCTTTTAACTTCTTTGAGGTGCAGCGGTCATTCAGTTGATGTTTCACCCCAATATTTGAGGGTTTCGACACATTCAGTAGGTGATTCCGTGGATAACCATTTAATGATGAGTTAGTTTGCATGATTAAATAATTTTACATGTTCTTTATGTGCTGTGCATTATGATAAAACCATTTTTGGTTGCAATAGTAAAGCATTTGTTTTTAAAGTTACATTTTTTCTTGAAGTGTGTATTTTTCAAATGTATTTCACGTGTTATCTTTTGTGGTAGTTTTGTAAAATGTAGAAGTGGTTTATTAGTTATTGAAAGGGGCAGACAATTATGGTTGGGCAATGATATAGTTCCATGTGGGCCTAAAAAGGGGGTGTATTTGAATGGTTTTATTTGTATAACCATGTTATACTCCTTGAAAGTGTTTTATGGATTTGTGTGTTCTCATGGGTATCTTTTGTGATATTATTCAAGGTGATTATATAACATTTGAAAGTGGATTATTACATGCTGATTGGGCTGCCAATTCTGTTTTCGTAGGGTCTTGGTGTGCTTTTGGATTAAAAAGAGGTCTTTGAAATGAATTTTATGTGCAAAGTTTGGGTATACTCTTTGTAATTGTTTTATGAAAGTTTTGAATGGTTTATTGGGTTGTGTAATAGGTGAAACTATATCAGAAAACTATTTTGGTAGGAGTATATTTTTAAAAGGTCCATTTAATTTTTGAAATTTTTGTTATGTGATATGTATCATCCTGGAAATATTTTATTAAATTGTTTGAAGGAGATATTGAGGAGTGAAAGTGATGTGAAAGTGATGTGGAGTGTTTTGTGTGAGTGTGATGTGAACAATTGAATTTTTGATTATGAAAGAAGTGTTATATTCCATGTGTGTGGGCTGTTATATGAGTTTAAATATCTTATAATTGTTTTATAAAATTGTTTAATGGTTTTGTGGAAGTGTTGAAGAAATGTGAAACGTGTTGTGGGCTATTTTGGTGTGATTCGGATTTCAAAATCATTTTGAATGAAAAATGGATTTTTGTAACTTGTGTGGTATACATATGGGCTGTTTGGTGAATATGTGATGTGGAAATTATATTTTCATGTTCCATATATATTTCTTGACTTGTTGAACTTTTTGAGCATAAGGGGAAAACCTGGGTATCTAGGTGGGTGGACATGTACTAGTATGCTAGTGAATCCGTGGGGTTTGGCCTCAGTTTCACTTAGCAAGATTGACGCTTACAAATCTATCTAAACTATGATGATGTTTATTGGGGACCACTAGGTTATGGGTATGTTACCTACTAGTGGGTCATGCACGAGAATTGATATTTTTGATGGTTACTCTCACCGAGATATGAGGTACCTGGGACCCACAGCTAGCTAGTGCCTAGGGGTTACTTCCTATTTCTTGTACTCATTAATTACTTTGTACTTATTGTCGGCATACGGTATAGTTGTCTGGAAAATTCAGTAGTGTTGACATTATTTTTAAATGTGTTGATTCTTAATGATATCCCACTTGAAAACTGTTTTTATTCAATGTTGCATCTTTTAGAAATTGTAACTAGCTTTTCATGTTTTTGAAAACTTGCATGCTTTTCGTCTTTAAATGTTTATCACATGGAATCTCATAGTGGTGGTATCCTACTGGGCATTGTCTCACACCCTACTTACACCCTTGGGTGTAAGTAGACATGGTTATTTTTGTTTTCGCAGGTTGGGTACAGTTTTTTTTGTTCCAGTGGTTCGGGTTTCTAGCAGGTCCATTGTGGTGAAGTCTTGTGGAGGTGGCTTGAGGGCGGTGCCCCTTTCCATGAGGGTTCTTGGGTTCTCCTTATTTGGATTTTTACCTTTGGTATAGACCTTTTGAGTTGTTTTAAGCCATGTAATTCAGTTCTGAATTTTTGTAAAAGATTGTTTTGTTTGAAAAATCCAGATTTGTTTCATTGGATTCTTATGTTGTTTTATGTTTATATGCTCGGGTAAATCGTTCCCAATTTTCATTTTATGATACCCGGGCACTTGTGCCAGCCTGTGGGGATCGGGAACGCCCTTCCGGCCTTGTCACAGGCTGGGTTTGGTGCAATTTTTGGTGGCGATTGATTCAGTTCGTGACAAAATGGTATCTGAATAGGTTCGCTCCATTTGAGTCATGTTATTTCGGAAATAGTCAGGATAGTATAGAGTTATGATTGTTGGGACATGGAATTCTGGTTATGGGTAGTGTGCTTGATCACCACACCTCATTTCAGGATTCAAGTCGCCAGGGGAAGTTGGGATTTGTCTACGTCTTTTGGTTTTCTTGGTTTGATGATGATTAGGGGAAATGAAAAGAGAGTTGGGTTAATGGTCTCAATGAGCTCGCAGGGTCTAGCAAGCCATGTGGAGCTGGGGATATTCCCTAGAACACTCTATGTGATAGTGAATTGATTGGAATATGGCCTCCAACCATATGTCCAAGTCACCCACTGAAACTAGTTTCCTCTCGCATTGTCTTGTGATCTTTAGTTTTGAAATCTTGGAACTTTGGTTTTAAAGTGACTTGGTTTTAAGAAGTGTAATGTTTTTGTGAAATGATTTTAAAATAAAGATGGGATGGTATGATTTATGAAATTTTGGAACTGAATATTCAGAATTATTTTGAAATAGAAAATGGTGTGATTACACCTCTTTTGAAGGCAGAAATTGTATTGAAGTTGGTTTTGAAAAGTGTTTCCAATAGAGTTTTCTAAACAATCAGAGTGTGTTTTAATGGGATGAGATGTTTTGAAATTGATGTGAATATCTTGAATGTGAGTTATTTTCTAAATGGTTGTGACTTTCTGAAAATTTTTGTAAGATGTGAGTTGGGATTTTGATCTCATGGTTAGTAGTTATGAGAAAAAAGGATACGTTGGTTGACCGTTTTGGTTTTAAAAAGTGGAAAGAATTTTTTTTTAACCGTTGGTATTTCCATTAGTGACCACATGCATGGGGTTATATGGGATGATGGATGGTTGATGGCACGACTGGATGAGTACCGGGACGGATATGCGGAGGGTGTCTGGTGTGGCACAAAAACATGCATGTGTGAGGCCCATGGGGTACCATTGGTCGATACTCTTACCGCTAAAACGCTTGTTTTCAAAGAAATGGTTTTAAAGAAAAACATGATGTCTTGATGAATAGGTTTGGGATGGTTTATATTATGGTTCTTTGAAGATTTTGTTTTTGTGGGATGTTTTTTTAGTCCAATATCTCCTCCTATTTGAACTGTGTTTTGGGATTATGTTTGGTCGGTAAGCTAGGTAGAAGGACCGGTTAGTAGTCTCCTCTGAGATATGTTTCGGGACTCCTTTATGGGGGTTACCTTCATGTGTTTGGATCTGGTTTATGGTTTTTTTGACCAATGGACCATATTGGATGGGTCCTTGGGTTCTCCCCTTTGATAAGGTACGCCCCCATTTAGGGTTAGTGCACAACTGAAGTGAAACATGTATTGTTTATCCATTGGAAAATCCTCCAGTTGATCAATATAACGAATATTTTATAGATCATTGTTGATTGAGTCTACAACCATTAATTTAGTTGATTTCAAGATCCTCTTGTAGTGGGATAGTTCTTGTGGAAGGTTGAAAGAGTCCTTGGTTTCTTAAGTTTCATGATTCATTGAAGGTGGAAGTGTTCTTTGGTTATTAGTGTGGATGTGTGTCATGATGGTGTCTAAGAGGGCCTCTGGGTTCTTCATAGTTTCCTTGAAGTAAGAGTTATTATTAAACCACCAATTTTGATATTTTGATCCTGATAGGATATTGTGTCCACTTTTGGACTTGTCTGTTGTTTAGGGACTTGGAATATGGTCATGTTTTATGTATTGTTTATATCAATCATAAGGGTCATGTTCGATGACGCATTGTGATGTTGTGTACTCTTTTGACTGTAAAGGTCGAGGTCACACAATCCTCTTAGGTTCTCTGTTATGTTGGGAGTATGTATCCATTGGAAAAAACATCAAATCCTCTATCTTAGAGGATGGTGTTTATACGTGTCCTGCCCTTCTGTTGTTTCTCACCCAAAGAAACAAGGTGCGATGTGTGTGCTTATTCTGATCCCTTGTTTCAGTGAAATGTCTGGTTTTGGTAAAGTGAGTTTGGAATGTGTTATGTCTTGGAAAAAACTTATAGGGGGGATTGTGGTGTAGTTATTGTTTGCAATGAAAGAATAATTCTCATTCAGGTGGTTTCCAAAGCCTAACTGTGAGGCCGAAGATGCTTCAATATTTTGAGCTCCATCCATGGGTCCCGGAGAGAAGCTGGCGCGTAGTCAGGGGAAACCCCAGTGTCATTTAAACCCTTGTGCAAAGTCCTATCCTCAATATGAAAGATAAGAAGAGTTTAAACCTATGGTGTCATCATATTTCTTCTCTTATTCCTGTTCGGTGGAAATAGGTGGAGGGTCTTGTACCCATGTCATCACACAATGTTATTCCCTCCCTCTTTGGTTTCAATTGAGTCTTTAGAGAAAGGTTTGAAGTTTGGCTAGACAGGTTGACCACACGGTTTGCACTTGGTTAGTAGTGACCATGCCCCCCCCAAAAAAACCATGTAGATAGAAGAATATCCACTGTTAGTTCATGGTTTCCCAAACCATGCAAACTAACCATGTGGTCATCCCAACACTTTATATTTTGGGGTCTTTCTGTACCGGCCCATGCTGGTCGATTAAGATTGTTGGTTCTTATGGTGGGGAGCCTATTTTTCCCCCGTACCAATAACTTAGATTTTTCCATGGTCAAGGATTGGTGGTAGTTAGTCTCATTCGGATATATCAAGCTACCTAAATCTTCCTTGAGTAACCATTTAGATTGGATAGTGCCCAATGGTTTTGTTATAGCAAGGTATGTGTAACCTAGTTCGATGTTGTTGTTCGTTTGAGTGAATTGCTTGAGTCTTGTTCTGATAGTATTTGAGGTTTTTTCCTTTGGGATAAAGCCTGAATGTGATTGATTGTTTCAGGAAAGTAGTGTATGATTTTTTTGTGAATTATTACTTCCTTAATTGATCAATGGAGGTGTTTTGTCCTTTGGGGGAGAAACCTGGAAAGGGAGTACATCTTGGTTTATCAGTTCGGTTTGGCTTTCGTATCTGGCCTTTATGTAGCTTTCCGAGGACGGAAAGATTTCATGGTGGGGAGAATTGTCACATACATGACTTATTTTGAAGTTAAATTTCATTTATTTTCCTTTAATTCTTTGTTTTGTATGGTTTCCAAAGGTTTTATGGAGAAATAGATGAGTTTTCATGAATTGGGCCAAACCGTGAGCCCAATTCCAGATTTAAAAATAAATTTTGTTTCCTTTATAACTTTTTCATTTTTTAATATTTTTCCTTAATTAAAATTCCTAAATGGTCTATTCTGACCTATTAACACCAAAATATAAATTTGGAGACTTTATAAATCCATAATCAAGGTGGATATTTGTTTTTATTTAAGATATTGGGCCTTCCCGAAGGTCCATTTCCTGCGTTAAAAATAAATTTTAAATTTTTTATATCTTTTTCACTATTTGCGTTTGTTTGGTGATTGAACCTCCCACTCGACCCTAAGAAACTCAGGCGCGCTCCCATTGACTTCCCCCCTCCTTGGAGCTCTTTGAAATCGCGAATTAGGGCTGATCTTCATAGGGTGTCTCAAATCGTCCAGAATTGAAGAGGTAACTTCATCCTTTCTTAACTCTCTCAATTCTTACTCTTTTCCCTCCATTCCAGTTCCCAAATTAGCTCCTATATCTTTTTCGAAGAATCCATGAATTTTGGGTGTTTTCAATTTCAGAAACTATTGTTTTTGGAGTGATTAATTCAGGATTCTTCAAGTAGGTGAGTCTATTTCTTTCCTCTTTCAAATTGCTTAGGGTTTCTTCCCTAATTCTTGAATTATAAAAAATTTCAGAAGTTAGGGTTCGTGAATAGGTTCTAAATTACTGTATTTTGGGTGAAATATTGAGGTTTTAGGTTTCTTTTAACTTCCCTGAGGTGCGGCGGTCATGCGGTTGATGTTTCGCCCCAATATTTGAGGGTTTCGACACATTCAGTAGGTGATTCCGTGGATAAACATTTAATGATGAGTTAGTTTGCTTGATTAAATAATTTTACATTTTCCTTATGTACTGTGAATTATGAGAAAACCATTTTTGGTAGCAATAGTAAAGAATTTGTTTTTAATGTTACATTTTTGCTTGAAGTGTGTATTTTTCAAATGTATTTCATGTGTTATCTTTTGTGGTAATTTTGTAAAATGTAGAAGTGGTTTATTAGTTGTTGAAAAGGGCTGAAAATTATGGTTGGGCAATGATATAGTTCCATGTGGGCCTAAAAAGGGGGAGTATTTGAATGGTTTTATTTGTATAACCTTGTTATACTCCTTGAAATTGTTTTATGGATTTGTGTGTTCTCATGGGTATCTTTTGTGATATTATTCAAGGTGATTATATAACATTTGAAAGTGGATTATTACATATTTATTGGGCTGCCAATTCTATTTTGGTAGGGTCTTGGTGTGATTTTGGCTTAAAAAGAGGTTTTTGAAATGGATTTTATGTGCAAAGTTTGGGTATACTCTTTGTAATTGTTTTATGAAAGTTTTGAATGGTTTATTGGGTTGTGTAATAGGTGAAACTATATCAGAAAACTGTTATGGTAGGAGTATATTTTTAAAAGGTCCATTTAATTTGTGAAAATGTTGTTATGTGATATGTATCATCCTGGAAATATTTTATTAAATTGTTTGAAGGAGATATTGAGGAGTGAAAGTGATGTGAAAGTGATGTGGAGTGTTTTGTGTGAGTGTGATGTAAAAAATTGAATTTTTGATTATGAAAGAAGTGTTATATTACATGTGTGTGGGCTGTTATATGAGTTTAAATATCTTATAATTGTTTTATAAAATTGTTTAATGGTTTTGTGGAAGTGTTGAAGAAATGTGAAACGTGTTGTAGGCTATTTTGGTGTGATTCGAATTTCAAAATCATTTTGAATGAAAAATGGATTTTTGTGACTTGTGTGGTATACATATGGGCTGTTTGGTGAATTTTTGATGTGGAAATGATATTTTCATGTTCCATGTATATTTCTTGACTTGTTGAACTTGTTTGAGCACAAGGGGAAAACCTGGGTATCTAGGTGGGTGGACGTGTACTAGTATGCTAGTGAATCCGTGGGGTTTGGCCTCAATTTCACTTAGCAAGATTGACGCTTACAACTCTAACTAAACTATGATGATGTTGATTGGAGACCACTAGGTTATGGGTATGTTCCCTACTAGTGGATCGTGCACGAGAATGGATATTTGTGATGGTTACTCTCACCGAGATACGAGGTACCTGGGACCCACAGCTAGATAGTGCCTAGGGGTTACTTCTTATTTCTTGTGCTCATTATTCACATTGTACTTACCGTCGGCATATGGTATAGTTGGATGGAAAATTAAGTAGTGTTGAAATTATTTTTAAAAGTGTTGATTCTTAATGATAGCCCACTTGAAAACAGTTTTTATTCAAAGTTGCATCTTTTAGAAATTGTAACTAGCTTTTCATGTTTTTGAAAACTTGCATGCTTTTCGTCTTCAAATGTTTATCACATGGAATCTCATAGTGGTGGTATCCTACTGGGAATTGGCTCACACCCTACATACACCCTTGGGTGTAAGTAGACATGGTTATTTTTGTTGTCGCAGGTTGGGTACAATTTTTTTTGTTCCAGTGGTTCGGGTTTCTAGCTGGTCCTTGGTGGTGAAGTCTTGTGGAGGTGGCTTGAGGGAGGTGCCCCTTGCCATGAGGGTTCTTGGGCTGTCCTTATTTGGACTTCTACCTTTGGTATAGACCTTTTGAGTTGTTTTAAGCCATGTAATTCAGTTCTGAATTTTTCTAAAAGATTGTTTGGTTTGAGAAATACAGATTTGTTTCATTGGATTCTTATGTTGTTTAATGTTTATAAACTCAGGTAAATCGTTCCCAATTTTCATTTTATGATACCCGAGCACATGTTCCAGCCCGTGGGGATCGGGAACGCCCTTCAGGCCTTGTCACGGGCTGGGTTTGGTGCCATTTTTGGTGGCGATCGATTCAGTTCGTGACAAAGTACATGGCGTGTACCCACAAAATTTTGGATTTCTCTCCATTATCCTTATTTTCTAAAAAAAACTTGAGGAAAAATGAAAAGATGAAACTTGTACCTCAAGAATAAGAACCGGGTTCTTATAAATAGTTTTTGTGTAATAAATGTCTGAGACAATAATCATGTTTAGAGATATGTTTTATTCAATAATTAACAATCTATAACATATTTAAATGGATTTAAATTTCATTTAATTACTTGGAGATGAATTTAAGATGTTTTGGTCTGATCTATGTCATGTTTGTAATTGAAAACTGAAAATTAATAACTAACAAAAGAAAAAATAATATATGTAAGGCAATTGGGATTGCATGTATGAAATTTATATTACTCAAATGAAAATTAAATTATGTATATAATTTACAAAATTTATGGATCACATATGATTTAAACTCTAAACATAAAATATTTTCTTGGTTATTGTATATTTATGAAACCATGTATTATAGTTTCTCTTACTATAAGAAAATTTTTATATGGCTTAAGGTACTTTAAATATGCATAATATTTTTTTTCGTGTGAAATAAAATTTAGTTTCACATTATATAATTTAGGTTTATTCCTATAAATAGTTTTATACAGAATATTTTTTTCAGATAAAATATTTTCCCAAATAAGATATTTTTCATCGTATAAAATGTCTAGTTTCCATATTTGAAAATATCTAGAAGGGATAATTAAATATAATGATGTCATATAAGCTAAAATATCAAGTAGAAACAAAATAAAATTTATAAAAAATGAATTTTAAGCATGTAATTATTACAAATTGAATAATCTGTGAGATATTCATGACAAAATTGAAGGATCTACAATTGCAAAAAGATCAATGCATACTTTTTTCACACTAGAAATATTTTTCAATTTGTGTATATTATGGAGTAACGTTTAGATGATATTATTATATATCATGAAATGAAAAAAATAATATAATTTAATTACAATGGAGTGATTTAAGGATCTTATAATATCAATATTAATAATCTCTTTGAGTTTGAGTCATTAAAAAAGCTAAGAAAAAGGAATATCTAAATTAAATCTTTGACTCGATTCAAATGGTACTGAATGGAATTTCTCACTATCATAAATTATATATGATATTATTAATTAAATGATGAAATAATTTTCATTTAAATATTATTTTAATAAAAATTAAAAAATAAGGTAGAATGTGGTGGCGATATAATTTCAAGATTTGTGATATTTTGAGAATAACCCCGGAAGACTGATGGTAGGATAAAAAAGAATAATCACATTTTTTGAGTATACATAGAGGATCAAATATACATTGGTAATCATTATTTTTAAAGAAACACATAATTATATTATTGTGATATTTTAACTTTTTGAATCTAAAAATCTTAATGAGGTTATGGTCATAAATATACCCATGTTGATTTTGGTAATAATAATTGAGTAGTGTGTATGGGAAAAAAATGAAATATGCTAGAGATGTAGTCGTATTACAAAATATGTGAGAAAAATTTTCAAACATGTTATTTCGGATTATTTTTGACATTGTTGAAAATTTTGGGAGAGATGTTTTAAATAATAACGGACTAATCCACCTCCCACAAACAGCCATTACCTTAAAGAGATCATAAAATTTAATATAAAAGTTTTTCTACTCTATTAAATTTCTTTTATGTACATATAATGGATCCAAAAATATCATCTAGTAACAATGGTGTACAATAATTTCATGTAATTTTTTTCATGAATAGAATGTTTTAATGGTTCCCTACCATATCTCTATTTGTAAGGTTATTCATGATTCAATAAAATATAGATATAATGTACCAATGGAAGCCTCAGTGTAATATTTAACTGATAATAGAGAGATTGAAAATGATAGATATGTTTGGAATGGGATATTGTAATAGTTATCAATAAATGAGATGATTTTTTTGAGATATAGAACAGAAAATTATATTCGGGGGAAGATCCATAAAATTTATGGAAAAAACAAAATATAAAAGAATAATAATTATAAATTGGACGAAAATATTTTGAATATGTTCAAATGTGGTAGAACGAAAATATTTATGTGTTATTTACTAGAGGGATCTAATTGGAATCAAAATAAGAGGGTTTACATAAATTATTGAGAAATATATTGTGGTGATGATATTGATGATAAATATACATAGAAAATTTGATTCCAAGATATGTACTCTTAAATATAGAGATCCTGATGAAATCACTATTGTTGAACTCCACAGTAATCTTATTTACTATAAAAAATAATAGGATCTAAACACAACAGAAAAATAAATCATGAAAAAGAAATGTCATTAAACGAATTCAAAGAATTATAGATGGATGAAATGATGGTAATATCAAACTAAGTAGAAAAAATATATGTCACGAACCACATTCACCAAGATGTGAGAAGGGACAATAGATTTCCAGACCCATCCATCCTCAAGTTGAAGGAGAGATAATAACCCCCGAGACCTGCCTTCACTAGCTCCTAGAGTGGTGACTAGAACCAACGGTATAGAATCAGACATGTTATGGAAGGAATTACCCTTTTTATTTAGTAGGATCGGGAGGTAAGATAGAAAATCCCAACAACACCAAAACTGGAGGTAAATGTAAAGCCAAAATAAACCATCCCATATGCATGTCCAAATGTAAATGCTCCAAAGTAAAAGGTAAACCCCCAAAGGAATGTACTAAGAAAAGAATAACGACAACAACAATTGTACCAAAGTCTGATCTAGTACTGTCATGCATGATCCCTGATGTACTCCTGGAAACCTGAAAGTAGTTTATTTACATAGGATGAGTATAAAAGTATACTCAGTAGGGAAAACCAAAAGCTCTTGTGCACAATTGGGGAGGCATTCCAATGCCCTATGAGAAAAAGGCAAAAACTGAAGCACCTATCAAGGATTCTATCCACCCAAACCTCACCAAGGAACACTCCCCAAATAATGCAAGTCAAGTAAAGTAATAGTAATATCACATCGATATTCGGGTACCCTGCACCACTTTCCCACTAGTTATTGAATACATCTTATGCATGAGACCTCTCCTACCATTCTCACTGCAGTCCCAATGCCACACCCCGCTCGCACACACTAGGGATATCATAACTATTATTGCCACCCGCAAACTCCTAGGATATCACAACCAAATGTAACCACACACACACAATCCTAGGTCTGAACAACTACTGCCATGCCTGAAGACACCTGGGCCTCATGCCGAAGACTCTTGGGAAACCACTTGCCTGCACACACCGAGGCCAACCACCTCCATGTACACTGCATGAAGAATCTTGGGATATAATAGACCTCAATCCTTCACAACCTAACTGAATAATCTCTTCCATCTCGGGAAAAGGAGAAGAAAAGGAGCTAATAACCAGCCACTCATAGGAGTGTTGGGAAAACACCCTCCCCCATGAAATGGGGGTGTTCGACACAGGTTGATTTTCTTGGAATGGGCATGAATAAGAAACATAAAAACTAATGTATTCATATAGGTAACACGAGATCATCCCATTCTAGGGGTTCCAAAACCAAATCAACAACAAACATTCTTATTACTATTCATTCATAAGAAATAGAACACCCACAACCATGAGACAACTATATTTCAGAAAAACAACTCCCCATTTAACCCATTCTGGTTTTCATATTCAAGTGATTCCACTCATGTAAATTATACACTACATGGAAACTAACAGGCATAGCCACAAGCCAAGGAATGTAAAACAACCAAACATAAATTTAAGAATTCACACATAGATCTCTTATAAAGTCACAAAAACAACAAAAGGGGTCCGTCAGATCCCTCGAAGTACTAGAACCGAACAAAGCCTCAAGGTATAGCCCCAAACGACTTCAGATCCACAAAATAACAACCGCACAACAACCGAGGATCCCTTCCCCTTCCACATTTATTTCCAAGCATCAACTGTAAAACTCAGCAGAATAGAACAAGGATGTTTTTTTTCAAATATGAATATTCCATTCATTCTGTTCAGTCATTATGTTTGATTAACTAAGGTGATCACACAAGGATTATTTTTCATTGGGAATCCATTTAATCAATTAATTTTACATGATTTACTAGTTTCTATGTTACAGTCATTTAATCACATAATTATCCAGAAATAGAGGATCATTAGTGTGAATGAAAAGAACACCAACAACCATGATTTTCAGTGGGAATAAGACCATAAATTCTCAACACAAGAAAATCAATGATAATGAGTACATAATCATCGATTTAATCCCCCTTAATTCTTTAAAAGTCCATTTATTATCTTAATTTTGTTTTGGTTTCATCCATCCCCATAGAAAAAAAAGAATGTCCACCCTGAATGATACACAGTAAAAAGAGACTAAGGAATAACCCTACCTGAGTGTTCAAGGATCGATCTTTATCTCCACGTGCCATGAATTGGGGATGTGCGACATGCAGGGGAGGAACTTCATGGACTCCAAGGGTGGGCATAAAAGCTCCCACCTTGGCACACCACTTTTCTTAGGATGGGGGGAATCCAAACGCACAAGTAAATAAAAGGATACCAGCCAAGGAAAAGATGAAGAAAATTCATGTGCGATAAAAAGGTGAGATCTTAGAGTTATGGGATATTGATTTTTGATCATCATAAAGGCGGATCGTGGTTTCACCATGAGGGTTGGGTGTTTACACACGAAGGAATTAATTACCATTCAATAATTTCCATCGGCGATGTTACCATAATAGATATAAGATAAAGGATTTCATTTAAACAGAGGAAAACATGCATGATAGGGGTGGAACTGGAAAGTACGGGGAAAGGGTTTGATGATGTTGAAAAGCCAAATATTTTGGTATGTTAAGGGTTTCCGGCTTTTGGGGAAAACCATGTATCATTTATGGTCTTTAAATGGATTTTAAGGGGTATTAAATCATTTTTACGTCAAAGATACCGAAACTGGAAATATCGGGAGATTAGAAAAAAAAGAAAAGGATGGGATACAGTTTGGTGAGACACTGTGACCGGTGCCACTATCACGGTGCCACCGGTTCAGTGAGGAAAATTTTGTTGTTCCACCATTTCAGTGTGCCACCATTATGGTTCCACTGGTTCGGTGAGACATTATAAGTGGTATCGTCATTTCGGTGTGCCCCCTTCACAGTGCCACTAGTTCGGTGAGACAACATAAGTAGTGCCACAGTTTCGGGGTTCCACCATCTGGGTGCCACTGGTTTAGTGAGACACAATAAGTGGTGCCCCCATTTCAGTGTGCCACTGTCATGGTGCCACCAGTTCAGTGCGACACCATAAGTGGTTCCATCGTCACGATGAGACACCGTAAGCGGTGCCACCATCATGGTGAGACACATTAAGTGGTGATATTGTGACCAGTACCGATGGGACCATGTTTTTTTGGGAAAGTACTAGACCATGAGGGTCCAGGCCATTAAATCATATTCCTCTCAAACTATTCTCTCCCTCGAGAATCAACTAGACCCGAAAGAAAAAGAGGGGGGCCCAGACGACCACCTCGGAAGATACCTCTCAGATGTAATCCTCTCTAACATATGGGAATACATCTTCCTCATCTATGATTTGAACGACTATGGATACACTACCACTCATCTCCCCCAAGTAACCACACAAATATTCAAAGGTCATATCATCAAATCATATGGGTTAGGGAGTTCCATTTTCCATGTCAAGATATTATCCACTTTGGGGATTACTGACTCGCCTGCAGGGGTTTAACCACATCCACATTAAAGAAACATGATTAGGGATTTGGCCTTACCCACCCCATAGTCAAGACTCTTCACGCACATTTAGAGAAAAGAAGAACAACCCATATCATAGCTAACAGGGTTATGTAAAACATCACAAAAAGGTATGAAATAGAACCGAACAAAACTTAAAACAACACTAGGTATTGGGTGTGTACTTGTGCCTCATGTTCCCAGGTACTCTCCTCGATTCCGCCATGCCACCATAACACACAAACCAAGGGAATGGATCATCCACGGAGCACCTTCTCCTCTCAATCATCGATCACCACTGGCCACTCTATGAACGTCGCATCGTCACCAATATCTAGCTTCCCCTAGTCGAGGATGTGCGAATCATCATGTAGATACCGAAGGAGTTGAGACACATGGAATACATCGTGCACTCACAGTAGAGGCTATGGTCTCTCTAGAATATAATCCACTTTACCAACCCTCCAAAACACATCAAAGGGTATGACGAACCTAAGAGAATTCTTAGTCCCCCTTCTGAACCTTCGTTGTCCACACCATGGGGATACATTTAAGAACACATGGTCCCCAACCTCGAACACCAAGAGTCTCCTCCAACTATTAGCATACAACTTCTACAGGTCATGGGCTACATTCATCCTTCCTCGTATAAGCTAAATCCACTATGCCATTCTCTACACCACTACCGGGAAAAGAACACCTGCTTCCTCAACCTCTGTCTAGTAGATGGGTGAGTGACATGGCCTCTCGTACAAAGCATTGAGAAGAGACATGATAATTGTAAAGTGATAGATATTGTTCTAATAAAACTCAACCAGAGGAAAGTGTCATACCCACGATCCCCCAAAGTCCAGAACACATGACTGTAGAATATCCTCCATTATCTGGATGGTGCGCTATGACTGCCCATCCGTATGGGGGTGGAAAGTAGTGATGAGGCATAGTCAGGTTCCAAAAGCATGTTGTAGTCCTTTCCAGACCTGTGAGGTAAACCGGGTAACTCGATTGAAGACTACGGACCTCGGAACTCTATGAAACCTCACCACCTTGTCCACGTATTGTTGCGCTAGGGTATCCACCACACTCGTCTCCTTGATTTCTAGGAAGTGGTCTAATTTCGTCAGTCGGTTCACCACTACCTAAATGGCATTGCAACCCCCTTGAACACTGGGTAGTCCGGTGACAAAATCCATCGAAATGTCATCCCAATTCCACTCAGAGACATCTAAAGGTTGTAACAGACCTCTTGGAATGTGGTGTTCATCCTTCACCTACTGACACACGAGAAACCTTTCCACAAACTCTGCCAGTGCTCGTTTCTCCCCAGGCCACCGAAACTGACCCCTTAAGATCAGGTACAGAAAGTCATGGGTGCACTGCCAAGGTTGAGCTGTGGAACTCACCATGAACATTGTTGCGCATGGCCACAAGGACGAACAACTTTCCATGAAATATCATCTGAATTTCACCGTCTTCCAACCATCCTTCCGGGGCATTGCCATGTCCAAAACGGTCATGCATCACTTTAGCCTCTGAGTGTCACCACTAAGATTCCTCCACCAGCTACAATAGGTAAGACTACACTATCATCTGAAATAGACAACCTCTACCATTATCCACCGCAGCATCTAGGTGTAGGGAATCCAACTCCTCCAGCGCCTTCTAAGTTTCTTCCGATTCTTGAGCCACATCATTCTATGACATCCTATTAAAGGCATTAACCACTACGTTCCCCTTTACCGAGGTGTAAGAAATTTCGATGTCGCAGTCATGAAGAAATTACTCCCACCTTCGTTGTTTCATGTTTAGGTCCCGCTGGGTAAAGATATGCTTTAAACTATTGTGATATGTGAAGACCAAAAAATTCTCTCAGATGAGGTAATGCTGCCACAACATCAATGTGGACACTACTACTGCAAGATATAGGTCATGGGTGGCATAGTTACACTAATGAGGTCATAAATCCCTAGACCCATAAGATATAACTCCATGCTGCTACATCATAACACACACCAAGCCATGTCCATAAGCATAAAAAACCTCATACAACACCACTACCTCTAGAATCCTGAGTACTGGAGCACTGACCAACATTTCCTTTAGATAACTAAAGGCTTCCTAACACTTCTCACTCCACATGAAGGCCTAGTCCTTTCTGGTCAAAGCTGTCGAGGAAGATGCAACTCGAGGGAATTCTGGTACGAACCTCTGATAATAGCCTACCAGACCTAGAAAACTATGGTCCTCCGTTACATTCTTCAGTGCTTCCCAAGAAAAAACTGCTTCAACATTTGATGGATCGAATTCTACCCCTTACAGAGACACCACGTGTCTAGGGAAATGCACTTCTCGTGTCATGAACATACATTTGGAAAATTTCTCATAGAGTTAGTGGTTTTGATTGATTTTGAATATCGTGCTGAGGTGATTAACATGTTCCTCCTCTGATTTGTATTAGATCATAATGTCGTCGATGAGAAAAATGACAAACCGATCAAAAAACACACGAAAACCAGAGTTTATGAGCCCCATACACATAGCAGGTGTGTTTGTAACGCCGAATGACAAGACTACGAAATCAAAGTTACCATACATGCACCTGAATGTAGTATTCAGAATATCATTTTCCTTCACCCTTAACTTGTGATACCCATACTAAAAATTGATATTAGAGAACCAACATGCTCCCCATAGCTGTTTAATGAGATCGTATATCCTCAGGAGAGGGTAATGATTCTGGACTGTTACTTGATTAAGTTTCCGGTAGTCTATGCACTGCGTGAGACCACCATCTTCCTTTTTTGAAAAGAAGACAGAATCACCCCATGGTGAGATGCTGGGCAAGACAAAACCCTTTTTCATCATATCATCAATCTGAATCTACATCTCTCGTAACTCAGAAGGTGAAATCCGTTAAGGAGCCATAGAAATCGGATGGGCATCGTGTTGTAAGTCTATCCCAAACTCAACTTTCCATTGAGGGGGTAGAGTAACAACCACCTAGGGGAAAACGTCCAGGAACACTATAACCACTCTTGGGACATCCAGCATCTCAGCATAAACGGATTCTATTGAAATCTTGGCAAACATAGAAAGAAGAGGCCCCACAAACCGTTTCCCCACCTAACAACGTTTTTCGCCAATAAAAGCCACATGTTGGCCATCCTAATCGTAGAAAATGACTCTTCTCGAGAAAAAGTTGATAATAGAGTGCACAGAAAAGAACTAGTCAATGCCTAAAAAGACATCATATGGATGTATCTACAATTGTAGAAGATCCCAGCTAGACTGATGTGGCCCTATCATCAGTAAACACCCTCGGCAAACACAAAAAAAGTTGGTCTGACCGACAATTGGCATACTAAGAACCTGGGACACTGGAAGTCTCTAAACGTCTAAAACTATAGCACATGCCAGACTTGGTTAAACAAAGGAGAGTGAAGATCCTGTATCAAGAAAGGCATAGACAAAAGTACAAAACCGGATGATTGTACATCGAAAGACTTCCGGCCCTACTAGAACTACTGCCTCTGTGGTGTGCAACGTCCCATGCATAGCTCCTCTGCCTCTTGGCTGTCGGCCACCTCCCTGACCATGCCCTGGTCGAGATCCCTGAAGAGCACCATGTGGCCAACCTTCTCCGAAAACATCTTCCCTCATAAGAGAGAGATCTCGGTGTCCCTGTTGTTGCTCCTGCTGAAACGACCTAGCTGGAAGCTGATCTTGATGAGGTGCGCACTTGACATACCCTCTCTCACTATACTTCTCTCAGTCCAAGATCATATTCTGATGGTGACCATGGCTCCCACAGATGAAGCATCTCGGTCCTAGTCTCTCAAGGAAGGGATGAGGACTGGGGAATCATAACTATAATTGTTAGGGCCTACACCCCACTGGTCGAAACCTGGAAGGCCCTGATGCTGGAGGCCTACTGCTGATAGCCTTCCCCTTTGACGAACTCAACTAGATCCCTTCTCATTACACACCTTCCAGCGTATGCATCCTTTCTACCACTTCATCCTTCTTTTGGCCCTCCAAGTATGTCGGTAGGGTGAAGTGAGTAATAGCATACTGAAGAAGAGGTTGAAGTGCCTCCTCTAAATTCCTCACTTGAGACTCCTCATCTGGAAAAATGTACGGAGCAAAATAATGAAGATCTTTGAACTTGATTCCCAACTCCCTCACTAACATGCTCCCCAGCTATTGGGAGAGCAACTCCTGACTATTCGTATCCATAATCAGGAAAGAGAAGAATTTCCCCTGGAACTCCATCTAAAAGTCAATCCATGCAACCTCATCCTCCCTCTTCTCACCAAGGTAGAGCATCCACCACAGATGTACTACTCCCCGCATCCAGATTACAGCTAGAGGAACCCAATACTCCATCGAATCCGAGATCAAGATAAAATCTATCACCAGCTCCTCGAGCTAGCTCATTGTCACCATGTTTGAGATGTTACCATCATACTTCTTGGAGGGTTTGCCGCTGAAAGTCATGAAGATTCCTCTTCAAACGTTCATCCTCCTCCTCACGATCAGCCCTCTACTGATTATCCAAAATCGCATCTCGGGCCTCGATCGCCCGCACTAATCTTTGTTGTCACCCATGTTCCATAGCTTCAACGTAAAAAAGTAATTCCTAAGCCCGAGAAGTTTAGAAGATTGGATTTGAATTTTCATAGACTTCATATAAATTGTAAATCCCAAAAAAGACCCAAGAAACAATGAACACACATCATTATGATGTATGTATCATCCCTAGGGTATCTACCCTAAAATCAGTGTACCTAACTTGGTTGTTCGGTAGTACCAGATTCCTTACATCGGATCACGGGGGCCCTAAAATCTCATGTCCTAGCTGGTATCTCCTAGCCTATACCACACACCATGATTTCCTAACATGGTTTCCCTACAATCCCTAGCAATCCTCACTGTGCCTAACTCCGGACTCTATCCTATCTCTCAACCTCCCTCTGATACCATTCTATCAGACATGCCTTCACCTTGATGAGAGAAGGTATAACAGATTTCCAGACCCTTTCTTCTTCTGGTTGAAGGATAGATAATGACCCCTGAGACCCGCGTTCAATAGGTCCCAGAGTGGCGACTAGCACCAATGGTATATAATCACACATGTGATGGAAGGAATTACCCTTTTTATTTAGTAGGATCGGGAGATAAGATAAAAAATCCCAACAACACCAAAATTGGATATAAAAGTAAATCCAAAATCAACCTCTCCCATATGCATGTCCACAATTAAATGCTACAAACTTACAAGGGAAACCCCAAAAAAAGTACCAAGAAAATAATTACAGCAATAGCAATTGTCCCAATGTCTGAGCTAGTACCGTCCTGAACGATCCTTGATGTCCACCTAGAAACATGAAATCAAATTATATAATTAGGATGAGAATATAAGTATACTCAGTATGGAAAAACAAAATCTCTCATGCATAATTGGGGAGGCATTATAATTCCTCATGATAAAAAGGAGAAAACTCAAGCACATAGCAAGGATTCTATCCACCCAAACCTCACCAAGGCACACTACCCAAATAACACAAGTAAAGTAAAGTAATAGTAATAGCACATCAATATTTTGGTACCCCACGTCATATTCCAACTCGTTATTAATGACATCCTACACATCAGACCTCTCCTGCCATTCTCATCGCACTCTCACTACCACACCTGTCTCACACACACCTGGGCTTTCACAACCGCAATTCTCGCCCTCAAAATATGGGGCTATCAAAACCAAACCTAATTCCACCTGCACACACCTGGGTCTGAACAACCACTTCCATGCCCAAAGACACCTGGGCATCATCCCGAAAACTCTTGGGAAACCACCTGCCCGCACACACCTAGGCCAACCACCGGCACGTAACCTTCCCAATGAATATTGGGCTATAATGGAACTCAGTCCGTCATAGCCTGCCTGAAAAATATTGGGATACTAATGAAAGGGAGAAGAAAAGGATCTAATAAGCAGCCACTCATAGGAGTGTTGGAAAAAACACCCTCCCCCATGAAATGGGGGTGTTCGGTACAAGGTTCTCTACTTGGACAGGGCATGATTAAGAAACACAAAAAATTATTTATATATTTTGGTAACAAGCACTCATCCTATTCTTAGTGTTCCAAAACCAACTCTAACACAAACACCATTGTTACTATTAATTCATAGGAAACAACACATCCTCAACAATGACACAACTCACTTCCAGAAAAACAACTCCCCATTTAACCCATTCTGGTTTTCATATTCAAGAGATTCCATTAAAGTAAATTCTACAATAATGGGAAACTAACATGGATAACCCCAATACATGGAAAGAAAAACAACCAAACAATAATTTAAGCATTCACACCCGGTTCTCTTGTTAAGTCACAACAACAACAAATGGGGTCCATGAGATCCTTGAAAGTATTGGAACCAAACCAAGCCTCAAGGTACAGCCCCACACAGCCTCATATACACAAACTAACAACTTCACAAAAACATGGAATCCCATCCCAATCCACGTCAAATCCTACGAATCAACTGTAAACCTCACCAGAATAGAAAGTGGATATTTCCTTTCAAATTTATATATGCCATTCATTTAGTTTAGACTTTTATTTTGGTTAACCAGGGTGATCACACAAGGATTCTTTTTCATTGGGTATCCATTTAATCGACTGAGTTTACGTGATTTACCAGTTTCCAAGTTAATATCATTCAGTCACATAATTATCCAGAAAACAATGGTTCATTAGTGTGCAAGATAATACCACCAATGACCATGGTTTTTAGTGGGAATAAGCGCATACATTTCACAACACAAGAAAATACAGGATAAAGAGTACTGGAACATAGATCACGCCCCCCTTCATTCTTTAAAAGTCAATTTATTATCTTCATTAATATTTGGTTTCATCCATCCTTGCAGAAACAAAATAACTCCAACCACGTATGATACACAGTAAAGAGAGACTAAGGAAAAACCCTATCTAGATGATCAAGGATCGAAATTTATCTCCATGCGCCAAGAACTGAGGATGCACGACTTGTAGGTCAGGAACTTTGGGGACTCCAAGGGTGGGTAGAAAAGCTCCCGCATAGGTGCACCACTTTCCTCAAGAAAGGAGGACTCCAAACGCACAAGGAAAGAAAATGAGACTAGCCAAGAAGAAGAAGAAGAAAATTCCCATTAGATAAAAAGGTGAGATCCTGGTGTTAAGGGATATTGAATTTTGAATGGCTTAAAGGAGGATCGAGGTTTCACCATGCGGGTGGCTGGTAACACAAGATAGAATTAATTTTCATTTAATATTTCCATCATAGAGGTGACCATAATGGCTAAAGGTTAAATTATTTCCTTCAAATAGAGGAAAACACGCGTGACATGGGCGGAAGTGGAATGTACGAGGATAGGGTGTGACACCAAGGAAAAACCACACGTTTTGGTATGTTAAGGGTTGTCGGCTCTTGGGGAAAACCATATATCATTTATGGTGTTTAAATGGATTTTATAGGGGGTATAAATAATTTTCACATCAAATATATCGAAACTGAAAAATTGGGAAACTGGAAAAAGAAAAGAAAAGGGTGGGATACAATTTGGTGAGACACTGTGACTGGTGTCACCGTCACGGTGCCACCAGTTCAATGAGACACCGTAATCGGTGCCACTGTCACGGTGCCTTTGGTTTGGTGAGACACTATATGTGGTGCCACCATTTTGGTGTGCCACTATCATGGTGCCACCATTTCAGTGTGCCCCCATCACGGTGCCACCTTTTCAGTGAGACACAATAAGCGGTGCCACCGTTTCAGTGTCCCACCGTTACGGTGGGACCGGTTTAGTGTGACACCATAAGTGGTTCCACCGTCACGGTGAGACTCCGTATGTGGTACCACCTTCATTGTGAGACACCGTAAGTGGTGCTACCGTGGCAAATGCTGGTGGGACCAAGTTTTTTTTCCAATGTACTGGACTAGGAGCATCCATGCCATTATAATGTAAGACTATTCTAAGACTCTTTCTGTCATACGAGAGAATTTCACAAGGGTGTCAATATACTACCAATATATTTTATAATATATATTTCATCAAATATTTTTTTATATCTTATGTTTCAATAAATACTGAACTAAACTATAACTATATATGTTTTATTAAGGAAGAATATATTAATTATAGATAAAAATCAATGCATTATGAGGCTATTATTATAAAAAACATGAATAAAAATAATTTTGAATAACTACATAAATATATAAAAATACCATGATATTTTAATTTTTATACCCATGGTAATCCATGAAGATAATTAAATTGATCATAATTGTGCATAAATTATAAGAAGTATAACTCTTTTTTCATTGGATGGGAGATGTGATGATTTTATGGATTTATGTGAGATTATATATGAAGGTAATATGTTCTATGGGATTATAAATTATTTTTTACGGTTTATAAATTGGACTCAAATGGTTGTTGGGATTATATATCCATTATAAACATAATATCATTGATATTATATATTAATTGGGTAAAATTAAATTAAATATGATATAAAAAGAAATAAATTCATAAGATTAGCCATTTTTTTCAGAGAAAAATTTTTAGTTTTTTTTATTTTAACATAACAAAGTATTCATTTTCAAAATATGATTATGGAAATATGTTATATTTAAACATATTAAATATTGTATTAACATTATTTGAATTGTGGTTACTAGAAAATGAATGAGCATAAAATCATTTTTTTCATTTTTTGTATGATATTATAATTAATTTCAGAAAATTTAAAAATATGAATTTTATAAAATGAAAATAATTTTTATTCATCCTAAGTAAATATTAAATTAATTAATTTATCATATTTTAATGAATCTTTTTCTGAGTAAATAGTGAAAAGTGATGATTTTATAAAACCAACATGTCAAATATTTAAATTAATAAATTTAATAATTTTATTCGAGTTTGGATTTCGTTTTAATGTAAAAGAAGATAAATTTTATTAAAATTAAAAAAATACAATTGAATAAATATTATATGTTATTTTGGTATATATTTATTTTTAGTGTCAAAAACACATTTTTCTAAAAATATTCATTAAATTACGCGAAATTATATTAAAGATAACATATAAAACATCAATACAATAAATTTTCAAAACTTTTATAACATTTTTTAATCTAGAATATTATACATTCTAATGTTTTCAATTTCTTTTTTGTTCATTATGAATAGTAACCATTTCTAAATGTGTATCCATAGTAAAGGTTAGATAAGGTTAATTAAGTTAAATACATTTTTATAAGGCCCAAAAATCATCTTAAATAACACTAGCTTATTTTATTGAACCTTACTAAAATTAAATGTGGTATTGGATAGTTTTTTCACAGACCCCAAGTAAGACATTTATAATCATTAAAATTTTATAAAAACTACATGTGTGTCACTCCCATAACTTATAAAATTTGATATTATCTCCTCTATTCATCACAACCTTGTAGAACTCTATCAAATCCAACACCCACCCACATATTCACCCTACATACCTTTTAATTTTCATGATGTTTTGGTCTCATCAGAAGTCCAAACCTAGAATACATATTGTGTAATACCAAGGATGTTTCCCAAAGAAGGTGTGTGTCTCTTAACTGAGTATTTTCACAATTTTTATTCTCCTACAATAATTATTTATTTAATAACCATTCTTAATTAATAAATTTATCATCATAAAAAAAATATATGTTATTATGTTGATTTCACAAACATTTTATTCTTCTATTCTATCCAATGCATAATCATATTGTTTCTCAATTGTAAATATGGATTACCATCTTCACTTGTGATATGTTTAATTTTTCATCAGAAACTAATATGGAATATTAAAATGATGGAAAAAATAATTATATATGAAATTTATTAAATAATTATTCTTCTAGACATATAATATATAACTTACCTAATACTATTTCTATTTTTTTGGAAAATGTTAATCTTGCTCCAGTCTATGTGTGGACAGAAACTCCAACTAAGAAATTTTATTTTTTACATTAAATTATCTCTTTTATGATCATAATTATAGAACTAATGAATTAATATTACATGAATAACATTATTACTATCTTTTAAAACCAAAATGTTATTTATTTTATTTCTATTTCACCTTATAGAATTGTGGAAACATCACTCATGTGTCTGTGCAGATTACCACCTCTAGGATTTGATGTTTTTCATTATTCATATCAACCGTTCATAGAGGATTATATAATTTTAATTATTTTATAAAAATGATAATTATTTAATGATTAATATTATTTTGTGAAGGAAAAATGACCCATTTGACCATATCTTACTTACAAAAGCTATTTTTGAGATTATAAACTGAACAACTTCAAAGAGTTTAATGTAAACATAAATAATTATGTCACTAAATAATATATGGTAATATACGGAGTAAAATATTTAATTATAATTGATTTAACATGGCTTATTAGATTGATAATTACAATTAATAATATAATTTTATTATTCAAGTGCTAATGAATGTGTGATCTTGTTGGTATTTAAGTTATCGTATTTCCCATCTCAAATTCCTTCCTTTGAGACTCATAAAAATATAGAAACTTGTTTTATTTTCTAAGATGTATATACTACCATGTGTATGTATTTTATAATTAATTTACTAAAATAATTGGGTTTTCAAAATAATTATTTTCTCTTCATCAATGATATATTGATCAAAAAGATACAAAATTTTTAAGAAATATTTCTTTAAATTAATGTTTTAAATGTAATAATCTATTTTTCAACCATATCAATGTAAATTTGAAAGTTTAAATAATTTTATTACTTAGAAATTAAAGACATGTAAATGAAAATTTCATTTTTACATTACTTTTTTATATTTATTTTTAAAGGAATATTTTAAAAAAATATAGGTCAATCTGTAATTTTTTACCATTGTAATGAAAGAATTTTTTCCACATAAATGAAAATAATGGTTTTTCCACAAAAATATTAATTACTTTTTTATTAATATAACTAATATCTTTTTGATGGTCTTCCAATGTAAATAAAACGTACCATTTAATGTAATTTTTCAATTTTACTAGTTTTCAAAGGAAAAGTATATTACCCATTATAATAATTTGAATATGAAACGTGTCTTGATTATTGGTTACAATGTGTTTTGAAATGGTTTTATAATTACAACATTATAATTAATATTTTTTTAAGGACACCGTAGTTGAGAATTATAAATGTTGACGGGTGGATCTAGATATAGATCATGTTAAAGGTGAGCCTAGAATGTATCTCTAATTCAATGGGTTATGATTTAGTCTTAGAAGGAAAAATGACTAAGATAATAAGGTAGGTTACTATTATAGAATTAATGAGGCTTTAGTTATTCTAACATGGGTTAAAAATGGGTAAACACAAGTTATGAATATGTTTTTTAAGGATACTTATATTATTCTATGAAAAAGGGTCTTTTATTTAAATCGTTTAATATCATAAAATAAACATAGTTTATCATTTTTTGGAGATGAATGTTTTGAAATGATTTCATGAGTTCTCATGTGCCTTCAACATGCCTTCATGGTTTTCTAATAACTAATAACGTGCTCTTATGTTTTTTATTTGAGGAAATTTAATTTTTTAATTTTGGTAATTTTTTATTTTTGATGTTTTGTTTTGTTGAGAAAAAGGTAGAAGTATTGATGTCTCTCCTTTTTTTAACTGGATCAAATTGATTTATATATTTTTGTATCTCTTAATGCGATTTTTTTTCTCCTCAACCCACACTTTCAATTGTTTTTCATTGGATCTAAGGATGAGTATAAACATTATCAAGGTAAATATTTATAATATTATGATTTGTATTATCAAATATAATGTGTCTTGAATGAAAAAGGGGTGTAGAATTAATGCCTAGTATTTTTTTAAAAAAATTACACAATTTGAATGTTTCTTTCTTTTATATAATCTTTTACATAATTCTCTAAAACAATAATCCTAATAGATAGTCATAATATAAGAGATTGAGACCCTTTCTATAGAAAATGATTTTATGGGTATTTTATATTATAGGTCATTATAGTTGGTATCATAGGAAAGGTTGAGATAACATTAAAGGATCAGATTATTCAGATTAGGAGATTATAAGAGTTTTAGATATCATCATGTGAAAATAAGTCTAAGGATTACCGTAAGCTTAAAGGCATATATACAATTTTTATGTTTTATATGGTTAGATTTTAAAATGATTAAGTGTATTTTGGAATAAATTTATGGAAATACAACCCTTGGGTTTAGTATATGTTTTAGTGAAACCCTATTTTTGGTTGATTGATTTAATATTATTTTTGTCAAAATTTTAAATATAATAGTAACCATTAGGTTTAATATGATACTTGATATTTATGTAAATATGGGAACATTGGATAATGTTTTGTTACATTTTAAATCAGATGTTTAATTATATAGATTAACATGGAATTTAAAATGGATTTGGTGACAAAATGATTAATATTATTTTTTTAAAAATATTATTTTTTGACCCCCAAGTGATTAAGATAAATTGAATATGACAAATAAATATTGCCTTAATTTTGGGAGGATTGTATAATTTTATGATGAAAATAAAATATTCCATTTTTAATAGATTATATGAATATAGAATTTACACTATTTTTGTGACATTATGAGTTATTATTTTTGATTGTATATTAACATTTTATTAATATACAAAAAATATTTTATCAAATAACTGGAATTTTTGGGTTTAGAATTGTATTAGTAAAATTTTCAAGATCATTAATGTGAGTTTTTTATTTAATATTTAAAGATAAAATTTGGGTGTTTTTTGGGTGTTTTTATATTATTATAGTGTTCCTTATTATTGGAGATTATCTAATTTTTTCTAAAAATATTGGTTTTTCTTATTATTTAATGATTGGAAGATTAAAATGTTATCATTTTAAGGAAATTTTGAGGGATAAGAAATTATATTAGTGATTAATAAATGATATATTCTTCTTAACTACTAATTTATTAGAGTAAGAGATGATATATAATTGTGAAAATATCTCTAAGAACAACCAATTGATGAAATTGTGCTTATGAAATAGAAAGAAATAATTTCATTGTATTTTCATTACTTATCTTCCTTAATGATAAAATAATCCATCCATACCTGAAATAATCATGAAAATGAAAATTTTATACTTTTTTGATAATTTATGATGAATTCTTGGCCTCTTGTATTCTTATAAATGTATAAAATTATCTCTTAAATGGATCTTCTTCCCATGTAAAAAAACATACTTCCAACAAATGTCTTAATTATTTGGGGACCCAATTATGTGTTATTCAATAGAAACTTCATATCTCACGTTTTCATTTTTCAAATTTAAATTTTATTTATGTGTATTAAAAGTTAATTCCTTCCACTTATATATTTTAATCCACTCCTTGGAATTATCATGAAATTATTTTAAACCCTTTTCTACCTTTCACAGGTTAAAATTATATGGTCAATGTATCTTTAATTGGATAGAGCGTAATGCACTGAGATTTTATAATATATATATATTTAAATAAATAAAATTTTATATATTGTGTTTCATGTAATACTGTAAAAAATTATCATGAAAATTTCTATTGATTTAAGATAGATCAATTAAAGATAAACATTAATACATTATATGTTTGTAATAATAATAAATAATAAGAAAAATAAAAATTGAAAAAAAATTAATATATATATATATATGAACCATATAATATCTATTTTCATGGACCTCGATGAATATCATAATCTGGTTTACAAAAATGGATATAAATATAATAATTATAACTATTTTTCATAAGATTTTGTATAATTAATGATGTAGGGATTTATTTAAATTATATATTATGGTAATTTGGTTAATGAGATTGTATATTCATTGAAAAAACATAACAATTGAAGACATATGGTTATCAGGAATAAATATCCATTTTACCAATATTAACATTGGTCTTATATATTCATTATATGTAATAAATGTAATTTTTTATAGAATTAAATTATTTGAAATTATTAAATAAATATTTTCTAAGGAAATATTTTTAAGGTGTTTTGTCTTTTATGACATTAAATTAATCACATTAAAAAGTTTATAATAAAAATTATTTATATTTATATATATGAAATAATATATTTACATTCATCTAATGGTGGTTACTAGATAGAAAATGGGTATAAATTCATTATATACTTCAAAAATACATATTTTTCAAACAAAAAATATTTCATTATCTTTATAGTTATTAAAATTAATTTATGACAGATTTAGAAATTTTATATTAACAATTGGGCATATTTTTTAAATTCATCGTATCAAAATAATCATGAGATTATTCATTAGAATTTTTATAAAAAATATTGATTTTTGAGTGAATAGTTACAATAACTCTCTTTAAAAAAAGTAATTTAAAATTACTTTTATATTTTGATTTTTATTTTGAGGTAAATTATTGTCAATTTCATTAGAAAATTTAAAATTGTTTCCATAGTAATAAAAATTATATTGGATTTTGGTATAAGTTCATTTCTATTTTTAACAAAAAAATTTCTAAAAAAACTAGTTTAATATTATTATTGATGCCCTCCAAATGAGAATAATTTATTTAAAGTTCATATAAATTCATGAAGCATATGTATTAGTTTCTCCACAAATGTAATAAAGGATAATAATGTCTACATTGGTTTTAAAAAGTATTTTCACATGAATTTGGTGATCTTAAGGACATCAATTGAATGGCTCATGCGCATTGTGTGATCTATTCATGATCACACAAATCCCTTTATAAAAGCCTTACTAATCTCATTAAATCTTATAGACATATATTTATGATAATTTAAAGGCTATAAAATGAGTTTCCCTAATGACATTTTGTTTCAATCAACATACCCATAAAAATCACCTAAGGACTTTAGAAAAATAAAATATTAAAAAGGTGGAAACACCTAGAGGAAGAGAGTTAAACTGATTTCCATGTGAATGGATATTTTGTTTTGTGTGAAAACCCCAAAGATCATGTAAAATCCCTAGGGACCTTCCATATTTTTCAAAATAAGGTCACTTGACATGTCACCTTTATCATGTGAATCACTTCAGCCATGTCATTTTAATCATGTGATTCCCTTAGAAGAGAAAAAATTGCTGAGCACTATATTCTTTATAAAATAAAATCATAAAAATGTTAATACCTTTATCTAAATGAATGTTAAGGTATTTTTTATGTTAAGTGGTAATGTGATTCACATGAAAAGTTTACTAATCACAGGGAGACCCTTCCATGGGTCGACTTTCTCTCTCGATGGGCCCCAACCAAGTCATTATCGATCACATAGAGGCCCTCTGATAGGCCAGATTTATCTTATGAAGGAACTCATCCAATTATTCATTTATAACATGGAATCCTCATTGATATTTTTCCAGATATCACAATGACTCCAATATATTTCGGTCATGTCTTATAAATTCTTTTTGACATGTCAATTTGATTATGTTAAATCACTTTCTTAAGCCATGGTTTTGATAAATATTCCAAAGTATGAGTGATTACATAGTCGTTTTTTATCAGGAAATAGAAGACGACATCATAGATGATCCATGGATGGTTCTGGCAAAACACATGGTGTGAATCTTCTTCCACAAACTCAAACCCATATATTCAATTTAACTGTTGTATAAAGAGGCATAGATCATGGCGATGGGGCCAATAAACCCCATGGACGAAATCACACACACACATAGGGGTTCATTTAGGCATGGGAGGATTTTTCAAAGTTAAATTAAAAAAAATATAAAGCTTATTATACTAATTACATTCATTTAATGGCTAAGGGGATTACAAAACATGTATATACGCATCATGTGATCATCATTTTGATCACCTGAAGGACTTTTATTATAATGCTCAGATCATGAAATGGAGTTTTTATCTGTAAACTTGGTTATTCGAGGTCATAATAGGATAATTATATTTGAACATTGAGGTATTTATATAATTTTTTTTTGAAAATATGGAATCCTTGCATGATGGTGGATACATTTAATTATAAGAGAAGGAGTCATGAACTTTGCATAACCTATTAATTATTCATTATAATGCTCTCATACATGTCAACCAAATCATGATAGAACCCAAGATATTATCATCAAGATCATGTGATAGTACTCAACCATGTCATCAGTGTGACATGAATTCCTCTATTCATACCGACCAATACATGATAAATCCTTCTAAAATGTTAGTTTAATCATGTGTTAGCTATTGAACATCTCTTCTTTGATCACATAAAGATCCATGTACATTCCATCCTTCCCATACAACATCCCTCATAAAAGTTATATTGATCAAAAAATAGTCCCTAAGCATGTTAGTAATAAAACTAAAACATGTCCAGAGATATATATATATATGTCAGGTTGACAGAAATGACACATACATTAATCAATAGAATTTCCCATCATATAATTTTATCATGTAGTATAAATCATAGGAATCAATAAGTGAAACCAACTAAAAAATTATTCTTATAAATGAAGAATTATTAACTTGGAAGAAAATAATCCTATAATAATTCCAAATAAAACATTAGGATAATAATCATAAAATCAGATAATACGAATTTGATAATTTTGATATGCTGGATCCACTATAATTACCACACTCACTAAAAATGATATAGAAATAAAATAAAATATTAATAAAATATTAATTTTTAATATGAATGTATATATATATATGAGAAATATAAGTGAGTGAAGAATTAATTGAATAATTGGTATTTAATGGAAGAAGGAAACCCTGAATTACATTATAAATCATAACATTGGAATAGTAACCAGACCATTGGAATATTAATCTCACAATTTTTGAATAATAATCCAATAGTCAGAATAGTATCATCTCATATGGAAATGTAAAATAATATTTAGGTATCTTATAAAATGAAAACATGATATATTTATATCATGGAACAAGTAAATAAATTTTTTTAAAATAATATATTAAGAGTTTGTATTCTTTGTAAAACATAATTCTCTAATTTTAAATTTCATAATGAATATAATGATTTAAGAGAGTATTATAATAAAATGGATTCATAAATTAATAATTAGTTTTATTATAATGATAAGATAATTTTCATTGACCCCAAATAAATTTTCAATGGGTCACAAAATTTATTATATTATTAAAACCGATACATTCCAAAAAATGATGACTTCATTTGAATATTTAATTTCTCAAATTTAGAAAATAATATTCAGAAAATTGATTCCATTATTTAAATCTCCAAAAAAAATTAATAGGTTTTATGATCTAGATTTTTAAAAAATAGTTGAATATTTGGTCAATAGTGAAAAAGAAAATTTAATGTATTTAACATTATATTCCACATAAATGAATTTTTTAGTCATGAATAATGTATAAAAACGTAATTTTTAACTCACATACACAATTTAATTTATATATTTTCAATAATAATAATTAATTATTGTCTATAGATAGTATTATAAAAAATGAAAATAAAAATCCAAAACAAACCCCCTCCCCATATAAATACCACCCCTCAACACCCATTTCTTTACACCTTCTAATCCTTGATTTATTCCATATATCTCCCAAGACTTCTACTCCCCAACACCATCCATTTAAAACTAATTATTTTCTTTCCAATAGTACAATTCAAGGTTCTTTAAGGGGTCCTTCGGGGAGATGATGTAACACCCGAGATTTTTATGAGAAATATTTTTTTTATGTTATATACATCATCAAAGGTATCTTTCACTACTCAAAACACTAGCTTGGCTTTCTTTACATTCAATCGCGGCCTTCCTCGATAGCTTGTGTTGTACGCAATACTGAGTTTCACTATACAATGATATGCTATGAAAATATTACTAAAACTAGCCATTATTAATAGTAATACCCACTTTTTGAAATTTTATAAATTTTATCTTTGAAAATGGATTTCATTTTTTGGATTCGGAATATCGAAATTAGCCTAGGGTGAAATTTTGGTATTTTTCTGAAAACATTCAATTTTTGATGAATAGTTAAAACACTGGGTTACTATTTAAAAACCGAATTTTTATTTAATTAATTAATTATTTTATTTAAATTTATTTTTAGGTCAAAATAGATACATAATAGCTATATAAGTTCAATGTAATTCATTGGAGTCATTTTATAAAAAATTTAGATATATAAAAATGTTATTGAACTTTTCACCGTCTTTTACCTACATAAAACATAATTTTACCGCTTCTATGAGTGGAATTTAGAACGTCCGAGATACAAGGTTAATATCAAGGACTTAAATGTGGTTCAATGAGATGAAAATAATTTTTGGTGAATAGTAACTTTTTACTTTTTTAGCACAGTTAAAAATAATAGGGTAATTAAGGGTAAAAATGATATTATTATTACCATAACACATGTCCTAATTCTATTGGATTTGTTTAATTCGACCAAAAACAATCTTAGGAGTAAAATATGACCGTTTAGGTCCACATGGTATAGATTAGGACATTTATTATTAATTTATTTAAAGAAGGTTTAAAATAGTTAAAATCAATTTTTAATAACTAAATTAATTTTTAATATAGGGTTATAGATAACATAAAATTGACTATAAATATTAATTAGAAAGCTAAAATGATTTAATACATAATTTTATTTTATTTATAATTTTTAGACATTATTTAATTTAATTTATTTATGACACAATGATGATGCAATAATTATCTTATTAATGAAATATTGACATAATTGATGTTATAAATACCCAAATAAATGTAATTTTAAACTTTTAATAAATTAAACTAATTTTTTAGGTTAATATGACATTTTATTATTGATTCAATTAACTCTTTTATTACTAATAATGCTGTTATGAGTTTTACAAAAACCAATTACCAAATAGTGTCAAAATTGACATAAAATAGTTTTTAAAAAAAATATAATGTTATTAATTGTTATTTTATTCCTAAAAATCTATGTATCAGAAAAATGACTTACATAAGGTTATATATATTAATAATAAACAACTTGTGGTTTATTTGTATTTTTATAGTATGTTTATTAACCATATAGTGTAAGAATAGAAGAAGACACGGTAAAAGTTAAATTATTTAACTTAGAATTAAATCTTAATGATATGGTTAAAATAATAACCTAAACTTATCTAAAATATATTGGTTGATAGGATTTAGACCTGTACCCACCTTAGCTTAAAAATAAATAAATTTGGATCTATTTAAAACCGAATATGACTTTATAATAAAATAATATTTTATGTTTTTCCAATGATGCCCCTCTCCTCCCTTATAAAAGGGCACCTCCTCCCTCTCTTCCTCACACAATTGTGATCCTTAATTATCATCCAAAACCTGAAAATTTATCTTATAAACTTCCCTAGAAACATATTAGAGGTCCTGGTCTTCTTCCAAGACCATTTTTAGTGCCCTAAAAGGAGGTTAAGAAGATGTATTTCAAAGAAGAGGTAATGTCCGTTACCGATTCTTTCAACTTTATTTCTTCTTCTACTTATTCTTATTTAGTTGTTTCATTATAAGTAATAAAATAAGTATCAATAATATACTTATATGTCATTATAAATATGAAACAACCCAATTTCACCTTCTATCCATCCTACAGAAAATGAAATCACCGCAGGTGCGTACGTACGGAATACCGTCTCCACGCCGTGGTGTAATTTTTTTTCCACCACCACCTAACATGAATGGGTGTAATAGTGTAAAGAATAACTATATATGATTATTCTAAAGTTATATTTATTCTAAAATATTATACATACTCTTAAATTCAATTCCATGATCATGGTAATGATATCATCGCTCGTGCATACGTACGACCTATCGTCTGCACGATATGATGCGACTCGATCTACATGATCTTCAATGAATAATGATTATATAAATGAATTGAATGAATAAATATGATATATATTACACTAATACAATTATGGGAATGATTTATCTATAACCTAAAAATAAGAATAAGAAATTTTTCGGCAAAACACGCTTAAGAACAGAAAGCAATAAACACCTGAATAACAAGTAACAATGAAATATTACTAATAAGAAGATAAGAATATGAACATATATGATATCATAACAATGAGTAAATTTATATAATGAGTCAATAACATTATTTAAATCATTATACTGAAGGTTCGGACATGTATTAAGCAAATCATACCTAAGGTAATAGAAAATCTCAAAATCTCATTTTTATCCGAGATTGTTTATACTTCAGAATTTACTGGGGAATATTTATCATCCACATCCATGTTTCCTCAATATGTAATATTATTTCTATCATCCTAAAATTGCTTAAATCCAATTTTACCCATTGGTGAGTTTTTAAAAAATGGTTTGTAAGGAATCTTTTGTCGTTTTTAGTACGAGGTACTTTTTGACTTTTCCGGCCAAAGTACGAGAAGAATGTTTTTTTAATTTATACTACATGAATGGATTTTTAGAACATAATTTACATGAATCTCCCGTTACAAGTTTTCATGTTCATTTTTAATCAACTACTTTTAGTTTAATATTATATGACATTCTAAGAAAGGAAATTTGTTTTTGATAGAAAGGATATTTTGCTCAAGAACGGAGTTCAACCGTTTAATAAAAATTATTGTCTATCTAAGATAATATAGGGTTTTGTTTCTATCCCTGTTTTTACATTTATTTTATTTTATTATGATTTAATTATTTTTATGAAGTCCTTTTATCTTAAATGGATTATTTTATGATGTCATGATGTTTAAGAATCCGATTTTTTTACATGGGTTATGCTATGATGTATGATTTATGATTTTGTGGCACACATAAGAATGGTTTCATTATGAGATGGGTGGGACCTATATATCCCTCTAATGCATTGGGTAATGATTTATATCTCATGAGATAGAAATGTTTGGAATGATAGGTTAATCCGGTTTAGTGATACAGGACTGAAATGAGGAGTGAACTCAGTTCAGAAATGGACTTTGACCGCTAAGATATTCTTGGCAATGAGTCTTGACTACTAAGAAATGATTCTCTATGATTATGTGTGTATTCCAAAGAGTTTCATGTTTTATGTTATGATTATTGATTTATCCCATGTTATGAAATTATGATCTTTTTTTCAGCTTAAGATTTCCAAAAAAATTGGATATTATGAACACGATGTGATTGATATTTCTTTTGTTTAAACTTACTGAGCATTCGAGCTCACCCTTTTGTATGTTTTGTTTCCCCATGTTGGGAAGAAGTTTATTAATTATGATATGCCAAATGGGACTCTAGATATGATGAAACAAACGGGAGACAATGTAGATGTTTTATGAACCAGTTGTTTATGTTTCCCAGTTTCTAAAGAAACTATACCTATACGGTCCTACCATGGTTTTGTTATATGTTGTAATAATTATGCTTCAATTCTGATGTAATAACAATGTATGTAATTTATGGGTCGTTATAGTTGGTATCAGAGGAAAGGTATAGTCAACCTTTGGAAAGTAGGATGTGAAAGCCTTAGTAAGAACCCTAAGGATAAGTCTAATCATAGAACACACTCTTAGTGTTTTAGAAATGTCCATGAATAACCTATGATAAGATGTTAAGTGTGAAATTTTATTCTTGATTATGTGTTTTTCCTATTATAATTAGTGTTTCTCACACTATTATTCTTGGTTTTAGTCAATGAATAGAACCCGAAGGAACCATGCTAATGTAGAATGCGATGGGAAATGCAATGATTGTCCCCCTGAGTAACCAAACATTATGGGAGCTGGAATGAAAAATATTGTAGCCATGCTCACACAACTTTCTCAAGCTATGAATCATGCAGGACTAAAAATTGATCCAAGGAATGAGCAACATTCTGTTGAGTCCTTTATGATGTAGCGTCCACCCTCATTCAGAGGGACTACTGATCCATTAGTTACTGAACAATGGATCAGTACTACTGAAAATATATTTTCAATTCTTCAATGTTCTGAACATGATAAATTCATCTTAGCAGTATATCATTTGGAAGGTGAAGCTGATAAATGGTGGAATATTATCAATAATAAAAGGCCAATAGATGAAATTGAGTCCATGGAATTGGATGAGTTCAAGAACTAATTTTTCAATAATTACATCCCTCATATTCTTCGAACAAAGAAGAAGGAGTTTCTTGAATAGAAGAAAAAGGATGATGAATTTGTTGGTACCTACGAAGACAATTTTAAAAGACTTACAAGGTACTCTTTTGGGATTATTATCCAACCTGAGAGTAAGATCGATCAATTCTTTAGTGGCTTAAAACATGTCTTCTAAGGGTGTTATCCATAAGGGACTTCAATAGTTATGAAGAAATTGTTTGATGTGCTCTCAAGGTTGAGATGGAGATTGGAGTAACCCATCAGTCATATGGGTTTGATCAGAAGAGGAAAATGGAATTCAAAGGAAAATATAAAGAGAACACTGAAAAGAAGATGAGTTTTCCCTTATTCTCAAAGTGTGGAAAGAAACATAGAGGAAGTTTTATTAAAGGGACTAGTAAATGTTTCAAATGTGGAAAATAAGGTCATCGGGCATTTCAATGTCGCAATGATGGAAAGAAGATGTCTAGTGATGCGAACAAATAAAAGGCTACATAGAGTGCACCTCCTACACTTCAATGTTACATGTTCAAGGAAATGGGGAATTATTCCAATAAATGCCCTAATCCAAGGGTTGTAGATGATGATCGATGTCAACAAACTCTTAAGGCTAAATACAAAGGAAAGTCACATGCAAATTGTATCAGCAATGTGGAGTATGAGAACGAAGTGGTGAAAAGTACACTTACCATCCACTCTAAAGTATCAAATGTTTTATTTGATTATGGATCCACCCACTCTTTTATTTTTGAAGAATTTTCTAATGTTATAGCCGTATTAACTCAACAATTAGATGTTGAGTTAGCTGTGACAACACCTAATGGCACAACAGTCGCATCAAAAGTTTACAATTATTCTCTTATTGAAGTTTATGGGAAAGTGCTTCCAAAAAATATTGTGATACTTCCTATAGTGGAATTTGATGTGATTCTTGGCATGGATTGGCTTTCTTTATATGGAGCTAATATCACTTTCTAAATAAGGGAAGTCACACTTAATATTCCAGGTCAATCTATGATCGTCTATCGATGCAAGGATGAACATAACCTTCCAATGGAAATTTCATCCTTCTTATGGGTCTTGATTCCACTAAATGAAGGTTATTTATCTCAAATGGTTGGAGGGTAACTCACGATTATGAATATTACCATTGTATGAGAGTTTGATGATGTCTTTCCGGAGGAATTGTCTGGTCTTCCACCAAATCGTGAAGTTGATTTTTCCATTGAACTCATACCGGGTGCTTTACCTATTTCCAAGAAACCTTATAGAATGGACCCAACTGAGTTGCAAGAATTTAAGAAGAAACTCCAAGAGAATCATGATAATTGATTTATACGCCCTAGTGTGTCACCTTGGGGAGCACCAGTTTTGTTTGTTATGAAAAAAGATGGATCCATGAGACTCTACATTGATTATCGAGAACTTATCAAGATCACTATCAAGAACAAATATCCTCTCCCATGCATTGATGAATTATTTGACCAACTATGTGGAGTTCAATACTTTTCCAAGATTGATCATCGTTCAGGGTATCATTAATTATGGGTAAAAAGGGAGGATATACCAAATTTGGCTTTCTGTACAAGGTATGGACACTACTAATTTATAGTGATGCCATTTGGTATTACTAATTCCCCTGCTATCTTCATGGATCTAATGAATAGAGTCTTTAGAGACTATCTTGATCAGTTTGTGGTAGTCTTTATAGATGGTATTATTGTCTATTCAAATAGCAAGGAAGAATATGAAGATCACTTGAGAATTGTATTGAAGAACCACAGAAATGATAAGCTTCATGCCAAATTTAGTAAGTGTGAATTTTGGCTTCATAAAGTTGCATTTTTGGGTCACATAATCTCAAAATAAGGGATATATGTGGATCCCTCAAAAAGAGTGGTTATCGAAATATGGTCGAGACCAACAACAGTAACTGAGATCCGAATGTTTCTTGGTTTGGCTGGATATTATCGACGTTTTTTGAAAGATTTTTCATGATTATCTAATCCACTCACCAGGTTGACTCGAAAAAGAGTTAAGTTCGTTTGGACGGAGGAGTGTGAAGTGAATTTCAAGAAGTTAAAAAGACGGTTATCCAGTGCACTTGTGCTCACACTTCCTTATAGTGGAGACAGTTTTGCGATCTATAGTGATGAATCCAAGAAGGGGATAGGGTGTGTTCTTATGAAAAATGATATGGTGATAGCTTATGCCTCACGATATTTGAAAATCCATGAGAAAAATTACCCAACTCATGATTTGGAGTTAGCTACGGTAATCTTTGCATTAAAGATTTGGAGGCATTATCTTTATGGAGAAAGGTGTGATATTATACTGATCATAAAATTCTAAAGTATATTTTCACACAAAATGAGCTGAATATGCGCCAAAGAAGATGGTAGGAGCTGATTAAGGATTATAACTGCTCAATTCATTACCACCCTAGGAAAGCAAGAAAGGTGGAAGATGCATTAAGTCGATAAGACCATACTAGCTTATCCATGATGAGGATCCTAAAAGATCCAATATTTATGGATTTACAATAGATGTATCTTAGAATTATAATGGAAGAGGAAAATTGTATATTTCTCAAATGAATGTTCAACCATCTATACATGTGATGATTAAAGAGGAAAAAAAGAAGATGTAGAGTTACAAAACAAGGTGAGACATGTTCCTAAATTCAACCTTGATTGTCATGAGATAATAAGGTTCCGGAATCAGGTTTCTGTTCTGCCCATCACAGAATTAAAGAAGGAGTTGCTGGATTAGGCTCGTATTTCATCATTCTCTATTCATCCTGGAATCACGAAGACGTATAGAGACTTTAAAGAGTACTTTTGGTGGGATGGAATGAAAAGAGATGTTGCTGAATATGTCTCTCGATTCTTGGTTTGTCAGCAAGTTAAAGTTCAGAGATAGAAGTCTTTGGGGATGTTACAACCATTATCCATACCCGAATGGAAATGGGAAAACATCACTATGGACATTTTCACCCGACTTCCTAAAACATCCAAAGGAAATAATGCTATCTGGGTCATAGTTGATCGTCTTACGAAGTCAGCACACTACATTGCTATAACAAAAGATTTCTCTAGAGATTAGCTTGCGAGAATATATGTAAAGGAAGTGGTAAGATTGAATAGAGTACCACTCTCCATTATATATGATTGGGATCTGAGGTTTACCTAATAGTTTTGGCGAAGTCTTTTGCATACGCTGGATATAGAATTGTGTTTTAGCACTTCTGATCATCCTCAGATAGCCGGTCAGTCTGAGAGAACAATTCAAACTCTAGAAGACATGTTAAGAGTTTTCTCTATAGATTTCAAAGGTGGTTGGGATCAACACTTAACTTTGTTGGAATTTTCTTATAATAATAGCCTTCACTCCAGTATTCAGATGGCTCCTTATGAAGCTCTCTATGGAATGAAATGCAGGACTCCAACTTGCTGGGAAGAAGTTGGGGAGAGAATGCTATTAGGACCTGATCATGTTGATGAGATGGAAGAAAAGGTCAGATCTATTCAACAACAAATAAGAGAAGCTCAGAGTCGACAAAAAAGTTATACCGACAACCAAAGAAAAGACCTAGAGTTTGAAGTGGGTGATAATGTTTTCTTAGGAATATCTCCTTGGAAGGGAGTAATGATATTTGGAATGAAGGGAAAGCTGAGTCCTAGGTATATCGTTCCTCTCAAAATACTGGATCGTGTTGGAAAGGTTGCTTATCAATTCGAGCCTCCACCGAATCTCCCTCAAGTTCCCGATATGTTACATGTATCTCTCCTTAGAAAGTACATACCCGATCCATTACATGTACTAAGATCAGAAGTTGTACCACTGGAGCAAGATCTTTATTATGAAGTACAACCGATTGAGATTCTGGATCATAGCGAAAAAGTCATACAGAATAAGACCACTTTCTTGGTGAATGGTTTATGGAGGAACCACCAATTAGAAGAAGCTACATGGGAGCTTGAGGATATGATGAGGGTGAGGTATCCTCATTTGTTTGATACAAAGTGATGAATTTCGAGGCTGAAATTCATTTTTAGGGGTGTAGAATGTAACACCTGATATTTTTATGATAAATATTTTGTTTTTATGTTATATACAACATCAAAGGAATATTTCACTACACACAACACTATATTGGATTTCTTTACACGCAATCGCGGCCTTCCTCGACAACTTTCATTGTACGCAATACCGAGTTTCACTATACAATGATATGCTATTATAATATTATTAAAACAAGTCGTTATGAATAGTAATACCCATTTTTTGAAATTTTATAAATTTTATCATATAAAATGGACTTCATTTTTGGATTCATAATATCGAAATTATCCTAGGGTGAAATTTTGGTATTTTTCTGAAAACATTCAATTTTTGATGAATAGTGAAAACAATGGGTTACTATTTAAAAACCGACTTTTTATTTATATAATTATTTATTTTATTTAAATTTATTTTAGGTCAAAATTGATACAAAATACCTATATAAGTTCACTGTAATTCATTGGAGTAATTTTATAATAATTTTAGATATATAAAAATTTTATTGAACTTTTCATTGTCTTTTACCCACCTCTTAGGAGAATTTGAAAATTTATATAAAACTTAATTTTACCACTTTTGTGAGTGGAATTTCAAAAATCCAAGAGACACGGTTAATATCAAGGACTAAAATTTGGTTCCATTAGATGAAAATAATTTTTGGTGAAAAGTAACTTTTTACTTTTATTTACCACGATTAAAAGTAAATAGGGTAATTAAGGGTAAAAATGATATTAGTATTACCCTAACACATGTCATAATTCTATTAGATAAGTGTAATTCGACCAAAAATAATCTTAGGAATAAAATATGACCATTTAGGTCCACTTGGATTAGATTAGGACAATTATTATTAATTTATTTAAAGAAGGGTAAAAATAGTTAAAATTAAAGTTCAACAATTAAATCATTTTTAATATAGGGTTATACATAAGATAAATTCGACTATAAATATTAATTAGAAATATAAAAATATTTCCTACATAATGGTATTTTATTTATAATTTTTAGACCTTAAATAATTTAATTTATTTTTGACACAATGATGATGCAGTAATTATCTTATTAATAAATTATTGACATAATTGATGTTATAAATACCCAAATAAATGCAATTTGAGACTTTTTATGAATTAAAATAATTTTATAGGTTAATATGACATGATATTATTGATTTAATTATCCTTTTAATAACTAATAATGCTGTTATAAGTTTCACAAAAATCAATTTCCAAATAGTGTCAAAATTGACAAGAAATAGTTTTTCAAACAAATATTATATTATTAATTGTTATTTTATTCATAAAAATCTATGGTTTGGCAAAATGACTTAGAAACTATTTCATATATTAATAATAAAAAACTTGGGGTTCTTTTGGCTTGTTATAGTATGTTTATTAACCATATAGTGTAAGAAAATAAGAAGACACAGTTAAAGTTAAATTATTTAGCTTAGAGTTAAATCTAAATGATAAGGTTAAAATACTAACCTAAACTTGTCTAAAATATTTTTGTTGAGAGGATTGCGACCCATCCCCACCTTAGCTTCGAAATAAATCAAATTGGAGCTATTAGAAACCGAATATGACATTATAATAAAATAATATTTTATGTTTTTCCTAAGGTGCCCCCCTCGTCCCTTATAAAAAGTAACATCCTCCATCTATTCATCACACAACATTGAGCCTTCATGCTCGGCCAACCCCTGAAAATATCTCTTCTACACTTCCCTGGAAACATCCTAGAGGTCTTGGTCTTCTTTAAAGACCATTTTAGTGCCCTAAGAGGAGGTTAAGAAGAGGCACTTCAAAGAAGAGGTAATGCCCGTTACCAATTCTTTCAACTTTATTTCTTCTTATACTTCTTCTTATTTCGTTGTTTAATTAAGAATTAATAACAACAGTATCTCTAATATAATGAAATTTCATTATAAATATGAAACAACCCTACTTCACCTTCTATCCATCCTACGGAAAATGAAATCATCGCGCGTGCGTACGTACGGAATCTCGTCTCTACGCCGTGGTGTAAACTGTTTTCCACCACGACCTTACTTGTATGGGTATAATTGTGTAAAGAATAACTATATATGATTATGTTAAAGTTATATTCACTCTGAAATATTATAAATACACATAAATTCAATTCCATGATCATGGGAACGATATCATCGCTCGTGCGTACGTACGGCCTACCGTCTCCACGATGTGATGCGACTCGATCTACATGATCTTCATTTCATAATGATTATATAAATTAATTTAATGAATAAATATGATATATATTACACTAATAAAATTATTTAAATGAGTTATCTATAACCTAAAAATAAGAATAATAATTTATTCAGAAAAACACGCATAAGAACAAAAAGCAATAAACACCCGAATAACAAGTAACAATGAAATATTACTAATAAGAAGCTAAGAATATGACCATATATGATATCATAATAATGAGAACGATTCTAGAATAAGTCAATAACATTATATAAATCATTATACAGGAGTTTCGGACACGTAAGAAGCAAATCGAACCTAAGGTAAGGGAATGTCTTGGAATCTAATTTGTTTTCCGAGATTGTTTATACTTCAGAATTTACTGTGTAATATTTATCATCCACATCCATGTTTCCTCGATATTTAATATTATTTCAATCCTCCTACAATTTTTTAAATCCAATTTTACCCATTTGTGTGTTTTTTGTAAAAGATATGGAAAGAATCTTTTTTCGTTTATAGTACGAGGAAATTTTTGACTTTTCCGGCCAAAGTACGAGAAGGATGATTTTTTAAATTAAACGGCATGAATGGATTTATAAGACATTATTTCCATGAATATTACTTTACAAATTTTAAATTTTATTTTTAATCAACTTATTTTAGTTTAATATTATATGACATTTTAAGAAAGGAAAATGCTTTTGAAGTAGAAAGGATATTTTCCTCAAGAATGGAGTTCAAGGGTTTTATCAAAATTATTTTCCATCTAAGATAATATATGGTTCGATTTCTGCCCCTATTTTTACATTGATTTTATTATGTTATTATGTAATTATTTTTATGAGGTCCTTTTATCTTATATAGATTATGTTATGATTTCACGATGTTTATGAATCCCATTATTATTACATGGGTTATGCTATGATGTATGATTAATGATTTTGTGGCACACATAAGAATGGTTTCATTATGAGACGGGTGGGACCTATATATCCCTCCAATTCATTGGGTAAATATTTATATCTCATGAGATAGACAATGCTGGAACAACAGGTTAATCTGCTTTAGTGATACAGGACTGAAATGAGGAGTGAACTCGGTTCAAAAATGTACTTTGTCCGCTAACATAGTCCTGAAAATGAGTATTGACTACTAAGAAATGATTCTATATGATTATGTGTTTATTCCACAATGTTTCATGTTTTATGTTATGATTATTGATTTATCCCATGTTATGAAATTATGATCTCTTTTGCAGGTTATGATTTCCAAAATGTTGTGATATTATGAGTATGATGTGATTGATATTTCTTTTTTTACCCTTACTAAGAATTCTAGCTCACCCTTTTGAATGTTTTCTTTCCCCAGGTCAGGAAAAAGGTTATTAAGTAGGATATTCCAAAAGGGACTCTAGATATGATGAAATAAATGGGAGACAATATAGATTCTTTATGAACTAGTTGTTTATATTTCTCAGTTTCTAAAGACATTATACCTCTACGGTCCTACCATGGTTTTCTTATATGTTGTAATAAGTATGATTCAATTATATAGTAATAAAAATGTATGTAAAGTATGGGTCTTTATAGATGACATTTATGAGGTAAGATTCTCAAACAACCACTTTTAATTCTTTTCATGCATATCCTAACACCCATCATCCATAAAATAAGAATAATACATGTATCATGTATATATTGTAAATTTTTATTTATTATTTAACATATTCTATCCAAACCTTATCTCATATCCACTTATTGAATAAAAAATGAAACCATTATCTATATTATGTTGGTTAATCACCATCATAGATGATGATTTTCATTTTCCACCAATACCTTCATGTAATTATTAAATTTAAATATAATTTCTCAAAACTAACTTGTTATATATATTATATTAGCTTCCACATTATAGAAACATTAAATAGTAATAAAATTAAATAAAATTGTATTATTTGAGTATGGTTAGAAAAACATCCAAAATATACTAAATATTTATCATCAACATTTTATCAAATGAATCATCATCATGTGAAAACAAAAATTGATATATTGGAAAATTAAAACCTTTTTAATTGAATTAAAGCAATTTCATTTTCATGATAATGATGTATTACCATTATAAAATAATATCCAAAATGATACACATGTGAACTGACCATGAAATAAACACTCACATAACAAGGAAATCGATATTTATAACTCATCAGAATAGCCAACAAAATAACATGGTAAAATTATATTAGATTAAATATATATGATATTTATTTTGAATTAAATAATTAATTAATATTATTTTATTATTTGTGACACTAATTTTAAGTGCATAAAAAATTCAGATAAAAGGTAGGGGATCCCTCTAAACATCAATGTTTCCTTTGGGGAATACTTTACCTATATTTTCCCCAATTTATCTCTTCATTATTATTATATAATTCTCCAATAATATATATATACTGTCAAAAAATTTATATAAATATATAGCTCAAATAATCTTTATTTGATGACAAAAACATATTTTAAAAAATGTTCCCTTCTCAATTTCTCTCGACAACCAAACACAATTAAAATGGACTTCCCTATTTATTACACATTTTCATGTACACTCAATAAAATGAGTTATCCAATAATATTTCCTAAGAAAACCTATAAAATAGAAAAAATATTTCAGATCATTTTTATGTAAATTATTAATTTTTTATTCCGTTTATGTAATATTTATTATTTTCCATAATCATGCGCTTAAGTGGAAAAATTTTAAAGTTAACTTGCCATTATTTTTCATGTTTTCACTTCATTTGGGAATATTTATTCATGAAATATTCTTATATTTACTCTATTATTATCTATAAATTATTTAATACCTTATTTCATGGATACTATTATGATTCTAAATTTTGATTTGCATTATGACATTATTAAGAAATCCACTTAAATCTATGGGTAGCAGTTATTTTTCTTCTGTATGATTGATATAAATATGTGGAACACATATTAATATAGATATTATGATGGGTGAACCAAAAAGTTTCTCCAAATAATTGGGTAATATTTTTCTAATGAGATGTTATGTATGGGATTAGAGAGTAATCCTAATCCATTACGGTATTTTTTTCAACATGTGAAATTGTCTGGGTAGTTATCCTTGAATCATGTTTATATGTTGTTACTTGTTGCTACCACATTCCCATATTTCCATGTTCCTATGATTACATGTTATATATGTTATGTATTCTTATTTTTATTCATGATCCATTTCTTTTATGTTATCAGGTAATGACTTTTGAATCATGTGTTATGATTCTATTTCATGTTTATTCCCTTATTGGGATTTTAGCACATCCATTTTTTCTATGTATTCCCATGGTTATCATATGAAGTTGTAGGATCTCGAAAGGGAGTTAGGATCTCATTATAGAGATTAATAAAAATTTGTTTTCTTTTAGTTTCATATTTTCTAATTCTGTACCTAGTATCCCAAAGGCACTATAATTGTCGATCCTTTGGTTGTATTTAATTGATATTTATACTTAAAATAATATAATAATATTTGAATAATTTTGTGGTCACTTTATTTGTTATTAGATAACTATCTTGTTATTTTTGTTTATTATTACTATAAATCCTTTTTAATAACTCTAGGGATAATTCAATCACTGTAGATAACTGAGATAAAACTTATTAAATCATAAGTTAGGATATACATTTCATTTAAGAGTTATTCAATCTATGTTTGTAGTTTCTATTTTTTTTATCATTAGCTATGTATTAATTACCCTTGATATTTTATTTTATTTTTTTAGTTAATGGCTAGAAATAGGATAACTCATTATAATATCCAATTTGATATGAAATTTGATTATTTCTTTAATGATATTCCAAACCAAATAGAAATTTAAGCTCAGAACATCATGAAAATAATGGCTCAACTAGGTCATGTTAAGGATGATGACAGGAATGATGTGGAATACCATCCCTATCCTATGAAAGAGAATGTTGTAGGTGAATACATTATAAAAAAAGTAATCATATATATAGTGTATTCGATGATCCTTTAATCGTAGATAAATGGATTAACTCCATTGATAAGATATCCTCTATCTGTTAATGCTCATAAGAAGGGAAATCATTGTTAATAGTTTTTTGTAATGATGGGGAATCATATTAGTGGTGTACATTGAACCAAAAATAATAAGTATAAAGAGGAAATTGATTACATTGAATGGAATGTTTTCCATATAATTGTTTTCAATATATATATCCCCTGAACTCTCTATACTAATATTGAGCCGGAGTTCCACATACTGATCCGAAGTGAATATTTCTCTATCAGGTAATATAAAGAAAACATCACAACAATTTTACGAGACATATATGGATTTTCATAAACACTAAAATTAATGTGGATTTATTCTTTTTTGTATTAAATCCATGCCTATGAAAAAAAATTGGGATTTGAGACTTTTATATTTATAAGGATATTTTTTTATTCCGCTAAAGATGTGATATAGATTAAAGTCTTTCTGTGTTCTCAGAGTATTGAAGATAAAAAGAGTAAAATACATTATAATATTAGTGGGTGAATAAATAAATCCCATAGAGGAAGGTAATCCCAACATCCCTTATGTCAAAAGTGTGGGAGGAAGCATCTTTTGAATTTTCTAAAGAAAACTGGGAGATGATTCAAATGTGGAAAGATGGGAATCAAGAGAATCATTGTCGAAGGGATATGAGGTATCCCACAAATGAGGATGAATAAATGATGGTTTAGACCAATACATCACTATGATTATAGCGTTTCAATAAAACTTAACCTAGAAATTATGTCAACTAGTTCCCTAAGCCTTGGGTTTTCAAAGACAATAAAATAAAAAAAACCACCAACATTGCAAGGAAGGAAAAATGTTATCACTAATATTTAGGTGTATCCTGACAAAGATGTGGTGAAAGGTACAATAGTTATTAACTCAATAATACAAAACATACTTTTTTATTACAATTTTAATCATTATTTCAAATCATTAAATTTTGTAGAACTATTCAAACACCACCAAAAAATTTAGAGGTTGAGTTATCCATGAGAACATAAAATGTTGAAATTATTACATAGAAATTATATAACTCATCCCCAATAACTATTTTTGTATTAAAAATCCAATAAAATATCATCTTATTTAATTTAGTGTATTTTGATTCATTGTTGGGAAAGGATTGACTATCCTTATATAAATCCAATATTAACTAGCTAGAGAGGAAGATCACTCTTCCCATCCCAAATCATCCTCTAAATTTTTACAAATGTAAGGATGAGGATTAATGTCCTTATCAATCATGAATACCATTTCCCTTTGAAAAATCATATCTCCCTCCAATTATTGAGACAAAGTATCTCATCATTCCAAAATACATTCATATTGTGAGAGATTACACAAATTTTTTACCCTAAAGAGGTCCCTAATATTATTTCTAAGTGAGAGGATGAGTTATCAAATGAACTTATAAATTAATATTTCATTATATCAATGAATTCATATAGTATGACCACACATGAGTTAGAGGAACTAAAGTATTAGTTACCAGAGAATCTAGAAACAATTTTATACACCTATGTTCATCACCATGTGGTGAGATGTTTTTTTCATTAAGAATAAGTATGGGTAAATGTGTATCTGTATTAATTAACATGAGATCAAAAAATCAGGACAATGTAAAATTGTCCCCTACCATGTGTAGATGATTTATTTCATCAACTACTTGTGGACAATTATTTATCTAAGGTGGACCTTAGGGTGGGACATCATCAATTAATGGTGAATAAGGAATATATTCCCAAGACTTCCATTCGAATGAGGTATAGATACTATGTGTTCATAGTGATTCCCTTTATAATAACTAATGCTCCTAAAAAAATTCATGGAATTAATTAATATAGTCTCTTGATATTACCATGAAAAATTTTCTTTAGTATTTATAGATGATATACAGATACAATCCAAAATCAAGTAGGAGAACAAGAGACATTTCAATATTGTTCTATGGATTTTTTTTTGGAGAAAAAAATTTATGTTTTAAAAAATTTCAGTTATATAAAGAGTAATTATTATTCTAGGGGAATGTTATCAATAACAATGTGATATTTGTGGACCCATCTAAGAAAAATGTATTTTAGGAGTGGCCCATTCAAGAATCAATAATAGAGATCTATAGTTTCCTTAGTATAGTTGGGTATTAAATTTTATTTTTTAGGAAATTATCTCTATTTTTAAACACACTAACCAATTAAACATTGATGGTTGTAAATGTTCTCTAGAGAAATGAAAATGAAGAATACATTATCAAATTGGCAAATAGGCTTATCACTATACCAGTACATACTCTACACGGATGTGGGGAACTCATTGTTGTATATATTGATGCATCAAAGAATGGATAAGGATGTGTAATGATACAAAAAAATAAATTCATAACGTATGCCCCAAGGAAGAGGAAATTTCATGAGATAAACTATCCCATGCATTATCTAGAGTGTGTGGCTATGATCATCATGCTGAAAATATGGAAGCATTATCTCAATGGGAATAATTGTGAGATATATAATGATCACATGAGTCTAAAATACATATTCACATTGAGTAATATTAATATTATCCAGTGAAAATTGTTAGAACTCATCAATGATTATGAATTATCAATCCATTATCATCATAGTAATGAAAATAATCTTGTGGATGATTTAAGTGGAAAAGGTTCATGTAACATTATCAATGATAATAAATGAGAGGGATCCAATATTAGTATACTTTCAAAGAAAGGATATTGGAGTCATAAAGGAAGAAACATCATCATTCCTTTATAAGATTATTACTTGACCATCCAATATCGATAATATAAAGGATTCATAAATAGATGACGTAGATATTCAGAAGAGGGTTGAAACTATCAAAATAGGGAAGTACACATTGTTCAAAATTTATGAGGAATGATTTGTATTATTTGGGTAATGAATATGTGTACCATAAAATCTTAAAATAAACTAATATTTTTTGAATTTTTTGCATAACCTATCCTTCTCAATTCACCCTAAAATAACATTAATGTTACAAGATCTCTGAGAGCACTATTAGTGAGACAATCTGATGAAGGATATCACATAATATACATCAAGGTGATTGGTATGTCAGCATGCGATGTCTAAAAGGAAACTTTTAAAGGTAATAATGCAACCACTAACCATACATATATGGAAATGTGAAAACAACACCATTGAATTTTTCAATGGACATCCAAATACCTCTAGAATAAATAATAAAATTTGGGTTTTTTCGATCGACTTCTAAATACTCCTCACCTTATATTGATTAGATAAAACTTCTCACATGATCAACATGAACTAATATACATAAATGAAGTGATGATTCTTGAAGTAGTACCATATTAAATTTTATCTGATAGAGATCAAATATTTACCTCTATTTTTTGGAAAATTATACAACATGATCTAAAAATTGAGTTATAATTTACTATTTCTTACCACCCCCAACCTGAGGACTAGTTTGAGTGGACTATCAAGAAATTAAAAATATGTTGAGAGAATTTTTAATTGACCACAAAAGATTATGGTAATAACATATCCCTATTTAAAAATTTTATTACAACAATAGTTTCCACTCAATAATCCAAATTAACCCTTATCAAGAATTTTATGGGAAAATAACATTAACACATGCCTGTTGGGATGACGTAAGTGAACAAAAGCTACTAGGACATAAAATAGATAATTAAATGGTATAAATGGTAATGACCACTCACAATAACATTGGGGAATCTCATATTCAATATAAGATCTATGCATACAATCATCTATGGGAACTAGAGTTTGAGGTTGGAGAAAATGTATTCCTCCTTTTATATCAATCTAATAGTTAATAGATTTTTAAACAAGGAAAATATAAATCCTATGTATATTTTCCCCTTATAGATTATTAATCTCATCAAAGCTTTATCCAGTCTACTATAGCTTACACACATCATATATCATGTACATTATCTATTATATGTATCCGACATGATGAAGTGAATAAAAGATCCCTCATATGTACTAAATTTAGAGGTGGTACGGTAGGAAAATGATCTCTCTTCTGAGGAGATATCGAGGAATATATTATACCATAGAAATAATGTTCCATGGAACAATACTACTCACCTAGTAAACGTAATATGGACTTACCATAAATATTAAGAGACTACATAAGAAAAAGAGGATTAATTAAAGGACACATACCCTCACCACTTTTCAGGTTATCATGTAAAATAATGTAGAGGGTGAAATTGTATATGGGTGGAGAATGAAACAACCAATAATTTTATCAATTGAATTTCCATTCTTATAATTATATCGTATAGTATAAAGCAATAACATCACCAATATAAAACACAAAAATAATATTCTCATATATTAATAATGATATATTATTAAAAGGAAAAAAACTATAAGAATGATAAATATTATAGAAATAAAATTAGAAGAAAATTAGAGAATAAGATTGGGATAACATAGATCTTCTTTATCCACTAGAATGAACATACTCATCATGAAGGTTGAAGAAATAAAACATAATGTTAATAATAAAACATTAATTTTGAATCCAAAATTATATATATACTTGAAATAATATAAAATTGAATGAATAATGAAAGGAATAATATGTATTTATAGATTTTAGTGATACCATATGACTGATATAAATCTAACCATTGGAATAAAAATACGATCATTAGAATAGTTGTAACACCCCAGGTAAATAAAGAATATGAAATTTTCACATTTATCCATATTTTTGAATAAAATATTAATATAACATTAAAGGGGACGTTATGCTCGATGGCGTACCCAATACGTAACAACGAGTTTCTTGGGAATCTTACGTTGCACCGTAATAATAAAATAATATTATTTTAAATTGTAGTTAACGCCTAGCCGTTGTAATGGCGGGAATGAACAGAACTAACTACAAAATGATTATATATCTCTGTCAAATATTTTTACTTTTCACAATAAATGTTAGAGGATTAAAAATGTGAATAAATCCAATTTTAAGCGTAAACATTCTAATATTCTTTAAAAGGTCGATTAATCGCCTTTTGATGACGAACCTCTTTTAAATCCACTTTTTGACAATTTTATGTGTTATATTTGACAAAATTAAATTCTTCTTTAGAATGGGGACATCAAAATTTACTTTTTGTAAATTTTTGGTATTTTTCCGATAAAGTACATTTTTTTTAATGAATAGTGAAAAATGATGTATTTTAATTCAAAACCTCTTTTTAATCTAATTTATTTATATGATTAGATTATCATTTGAATTGGTTTTAAAGTGAAATTAGAATATATGTTTACCATTTAATCCAATATTGTTCGTTTTAATTAATTTCATATTGAAATTGGACTTAAACTAGTTTCAATCTTTTGATACTTATTATTTTATAAAAACACGCTATTTGCTCTGTCAGTGGGAATTAATTATTAAATTAATTAATGAAACTTATATATTTTGAATTTTTTAAAATAGAATTCATTTTTGAATTCGGAATATCAATTATATCTTCGGGTTAAGTATTGGTATTTTTCTGAAAAAACATCAATATTTGATGAATAGTGAAACCACAAAGTGGTACTTATAAAAACTGATTTTCCGTTTAAATGAAATTTTACCACCACTATGTTTTGAATTTTAAAAATCCGACATAAATGGTTTTCATTAAAAAGTAAAATGTGGTTCAATGAAATTAAAATAATTTTTTGGTGAATAGTAACTTTTAAGTTTTTAATCGCGATTAAAGGTAAATAGTGTAGTTTAAGGTAAAAATAATGTTTTAATAGCTTGAAATGACCTAGACACATGTCATGCCCATATTGGTTGAGTCATGGTCGGCCAGGACAATCCATGGGTCAACATGGGGACCCCATGGAGCCACTTAGGTAGGAAAATTTCATTAAAACCTTTTTATTTAAAGTTAAAATTAAAAGTTCACAAACATGTGTTGTTTTACTAAAAAAAATTACATGGGGTTATACAAGTCATATTTTTGACTATAAATATTCATTAGAAATATAAGAACATTTCCTAAATCATGATAATTGTTTTATAATTTTTAGATGTTAAATAAATAAATTTATTTATGACACCGTGATGATGCAGTGATTACCTAATAAATGAACGATTTAAATAAAATTAGAAGATAGGGTAAAATATATTTCGTACACTTGTCAAAAACCTATTGGATGGGTGTATTTAGAAACTTTATCAACTTATCACCGAAATATATCCTTTTTTGGACCTTTCAAATCCAAAAATCATATTATTATAAAGTAATATTTTTTAACATTCCAAGAGTTCCCCTCCTCCCTTCTTATAAAAGACCCCCACCTCTACCACCTTACCCACATATCTCAAGCCTTTGGCTGGGCCAAACCCAGCCCATTTTGTCTCTCCACATCTATATATTACTCCTAGAAGCCTCACATTGGGCATAAGTCTTTACAAGGAATCCTTTGAGCTCAAATTAAAATGAATTACCCGATTTAAAGGTAGTGTCTTCTCTTGTGTGCTTATGTTTTATTTTGCTTCTACAACCCCCTAAAATCTTTTTATTCCTTACTTTTGTAACAAAAACAGTATCTTCAATATACTAGGATGTTGTTATAAGAATGATTCGAGCTAAACTTACACACACATCCGTCTAATGGTTAAAGAACATACTGTTTCTGTGGATTGTGAATTACTGCCTCACGAAACGACAATTGTTCAATATTCTTTTAACACCTTTAAAGGTGGACATTATGATGTCACTTTATTTTATATATTATATTTATGGTATTTATGTTTTCAATATGCTTCTATATTTTATATTTAAAACATACCATTTTTCTTTGCATGTTTTGCAAATGCCATAATTTCATACGAGGATGTGTGGACTACCGCCCCCTCAAGTGACATGACTCGTTCATGCAATACATAGAATGTATAAAGAATGAAATTAATGAACTTATGTGACCTATATAACATATATATTATACTGGAATTATGATATATATATATATCTCAATTGTTTTTAATTCCATTAATATGTCAACAAAATGAATCTAGCGGTAATGCGTGCGTACGGCCTACCATCTCCATGAACAGTGCATTTCATTTCTTTTTATATCCAAATGTTATGGAATAGTATAAAATGAATATGTACTGGATATATAATATATTTAAATCATTAATACTATTCTGGAGATTATTTACTTATAACTACATGGACAATCATTTTCAAACAAGTTCATTTTTTACTCATGTACCAAACATCGACAAAAACGTCTGATATGAACTCACATTATTAACCAATTATTATAACATTATAATATGTGATATTAACTGAATAATAATCTTTAAAAGATTACATTAAGAAATTATAAATTGACGAAAGTTTATTATTCAGGAATATAAAGAAACGAACAAGACAAGTCGGACTTGAGGTAAAGGATCCGACCTCTCGCTTTCTTTTCAAGTACCTTCTTTTATGTCATTTTATTTATGATCCATGTTCTTATGTTGGAGGATGTTCTTTTATATTAACCATACTATAATTTTTATTTTTATATGATGAGATACCCCATATTACTGTCATCAATTATTTTTTTAGAATTTTAAAGTGGCGCCGTTAGGCAGCCGAATTTTCGTAAGGGATCCTACCCCTCTCTTCCTTTTTAAGTACACTCTTTTATGTCATTCCTTTTAAGCTCATATTTCTTATGATTGGGAAGTTATTTTATATTACTCCTACTGTAAATTTTATTTTCATATGATGAGAGACCCTATTTTCTCTCATCAATCCATTTTGGAAGTTTTGATTGGCGCCGTTAGGCTGTCGAATGTTCGTAAGAGATCCAAACTCTCTCTTTCTTTTTAAGTACTCTCCTTTATTTCACTTCTTTTAATATCCTCTTTGTTATGTTGGGGGATTTTATTTTATATTATTATTGCTTTAAATTTTATTTAAATATTATGATAGTCCCTATTTGATCTCATCAATCCATTTTTGGAAGTTTAAGTGGCGTCGTTAGGCTGCCGAGTTTTCGAAAGGGATTTTTCATCTCACTTTTATTCCTGTGTGATTTATGCTACATTTTCCACCATTTACTTTGATTTTTGTATGTAAAAACCATTATTATACTCTCTATGTAATATAATTTCATTTATGGGTATTTACAAATTCATTATATGACCCTTCTTCAATGGGGTGTACATTTCGAAAGTTACCAAAGTCGGTAAGGGAACCTTTCACCCTCCTCTTTTTAAAAGACTTATTTTGTTATGTCTTTTAAATTCACATAATATTATGTTGGGATTTTTTCTTCTATATCCTTATTTATTTAAATTTTATGTTCAAGTGATGAGATACCCTTTTTATCTCTCATCAACTCATTTTCTGAATTTTGATGTGACGTCGTTAGGCTGTCAAATTTTTTCAAGGGAACTTCTTAACCCAATTTTGATTCTTTGGGATAAACAAGTACTCCTTGAATATGTCATTATATGAATATGTTTGAATATCCTCTGATTGTTTTATAATTAATATCCACTTATATTTGGTGTATTATTTTTTCACACATAATTATGTAATTGATTTATCCATAATCCAAGGATACCGTCTTTGTATGGGACTTCATCTCAATATCCTTTCATTGAGACATATTTTGTTTTATACACAACCTTCTTTTATATGGTGTATAAAACCCTTTGACTTTTACATTTATCCAAAAGGAATATTTTTTTATACGAAGCGTTTTACTAAACAATAAAAGGGAATGTTTTTGTCGTACGTATGAGGTGACAATGAATTCTCTACCGCCGTGACCATTATTTGAGTTTCGGCTTCCTCTACAAGCCATACCTTTTTTAAAGAATAATAAATAACATGTTTAACTTTTCTTTTATTTTGGTATTGAAAATGGTTTTATAATGTTTTTATATCAATGTGTTGTATTGATATCTTGTGATTGAAAAGTGGAAGTGTTATGTTTCCTTTATGCATGTTTTATGTGATACGATTATGTTATGGTTCTTCGGAATTATTATGAAGACGGGTGGTTCTGTGATAAACTAAAGGCGGGTGAGCCCTATATAGCTCTCCAATGCATTGGGTAACGTGAAGGGGTTAAACGTTGAGGTTTCTCTGAAGAGATTTAGGAAATATACTATGATGGGTACTCCAAACGTAACCAAGAGGGTTACTCCCTACGTAAGAATGTTATGAATGCCTCATGTTACCTTTATGTCTTATGATTTCTATGATTTATTCATGATTTGACGAGGTATGTTAAAGTGATTATGTTTTATGGGTAAAGTATGACTTCATTCTTATGTATATATGTACTCGTGATTCCTTTCCATTTTTTATATCCCTTACTGTTCTTTTTATGCTCATCCCATGTTTTGGAAATGTTTTTCACAGGTCAAGGGAAAGGTACATGATGTGATGATAGTGTCAAGGAAGTGTCAAGAAAGAATCCATCTTTTATTTTAAATATGTTTCCATTTATGGGAAAAATGAATACTATCTTTTATGTAACCACTTTGTTTAAATGTGGAATGTAATGCAAGTTTTATGATCTAATTCTCTAAAACTCTAAACCTGAAAAGATCCTCAATGTGAATTATTCATTTAATTCAATATTAAGTAAGGTTTAAGGCTGGGGCCTTATAGTTGGTATCAGAGGTCAGTTTAGGCAACTTTAGGGAATAAGAGTTTTTGTTAGACACATGATTAGTCCCTATATCTATTATTTCAGTTAAATCCTTGTTTTATAACTTTTTTCAGGTCATGTAAAGTCAGTTACGAATGGAAGGAGAAGGATCTCAAACAAAATTCCTATAATTTCCTGATTACATGCTTGAAATAATTTTTACAAAGTCATGTTCGGATGATTGTGAAACATTTTCTAGCATACAACTCATTTGCAAGCAGTTTTTTGAGATATCACAAACCTCCACTATACCTCGTTATCATCGTGGATCATGGGTTGTTTTTAGACAAATACTATTTTCACAATATTATCATATTTTCAAGAAAGGTAAATATTATCAAGGTATTTTCAAATATTTTACCTTATCACAAGAATTTGAAACATATTATGATTTTAAAAATGGTGCTGAGAAAGGAGACCCTTGTGCAACCTATTTATATTTGCTTTTAAAATATAGTCTCTCAGCACATACTTATGGAATTTTAAAAGGACTAATAATAGAAATTTTCAACTCAAATTCTATCCGACAATTTTATAGAAATCATGTTTTATCAGATGTTTTGGAATTATATGTCATACATTATTATTTTCCAAAACTGTTTTTATGTGAACACCCATATGACCCATGTTGTACCAGGTGCATTTGGATGGAGGAAGAAAATGATTTTGAAGGTTCCCTAAATCATTGTTGTATTTCATGGGACATCTACCTACGTGAGCAAGATGATGATGAAACCGAGTGGATGTTATGATCATGGTATGCTATTATTCTTTTTGGGAATCGTTTTATTTTATCTTATGGTGGTGAAATAAGACTTCAATAATTAAGATGTTGATATCATAACGAATTTGGATGAAAATGAGAGGTATAAGGAAACTATTGAGGTTAAAACATGTTAGGTTTATTTTTAGAGTTTTATAAAAAGGTCAACACGTAGACCGTGTGACAACCCGTCGCATCGGACAAAGCTGTGGGAATCGAACCCACAACCAAAGTACGACTTGTATTTATCACCTACCACTGGACTACGTGAATTCCCTAGTTATTTTGACTAATTCTTTTTAGTTCGATGATTTTAGGAATCAAGAGTAAGTTTATTTTAGGTCATCTATGGAAATGATTAACCTATCATGGATGATATTTTATTAGGTTAATTACTTTTCAGTATGATACATTAAGAGAAACTAATGTTATTTGGAGATAAATGTTAATTTTGTACCTTGGAAGACATTGCGATTAAATCCTTCAAATATTTGGGTTTCAATCATAGTTTGGTTTACATTGAATAATTTTATGGATTAATTTTTACTGAATGGAATTTGTTGAACTTTGGGTATTGTTTGAAAAAATTTGGAGATTAAGAATAGAGTTTTTTTATAATGAATTATCCTTTTTGGGTATTATCTAATCTCATACTAACATTTTTTGTTTTAGTTTTGGTTAAGGTCTAAAGACATGGGATGTATATAGTTCTAATTTGGTTAATAGGTGATTCTCTAGAAGTTGATTATAGCTCTCTTAATGTGAACAAGTCATCCTAAATACTCGTCTTTTGGAGAAAATATGAGTTCCTGTAAGAAATCTAGTAAAAGTTGAAAGTAAACATAACAAGGAAGTATGTTTCCTTAAGATCAAAAATAAATTCCTCAATGAAGAGTAACTTAAAACAAAAATTTTGTCTGTTATCTTTTCCTACTCGGGAATTAAATACCGTTTAACCCATCAAAAGTTTGTGATTTTCTTATGGTTAACATTCTCCTAGACATGTTTACTATCACTCTCCCTCGGAACATGACCCTTTGTTTTTTCCTCCATATCCATGTTTTCCTACATGGAATCCTAGTATGGGTTAACTCGGGTGACCTTTGTACTTCTCTTTCTTTATTTTAAAGTGATTGTTTTACTGACTCTTTTTCTGATGTGGTATTTTCAATGAAGTTTCCAAGCCCAATTTTAAAATGGCGAGGACGCAATTCCCAAAAGGGGGGAAGGATGTAACACCCCAGGTAAATAAAGAATATGATATTTTCCCATTTATCCATATCTGTGAATAAAATATTAATATAACTTTAATGGGGATGCTATGCTCAATGGCGTACCCAATACACAACAATGAGTTTCTTGGGAATCTTATGTTGCACTCTAATAATAAAATAATATAATTTTAAATTATAGTTAACACCTAGCCATTATAATGGAAAGAATGAATATAACTAACTACAAAATTATTATATATGTTTGTCAAATATTTTAACTTTTTACAATAAATGTTATAGGATTAAAAATGCGAATGAATCCAATTTTAAACGTAAACATTCTAATATTTTTTAAAAGGTCGATTAACCACCTTTTGATGATGAACCTCTTTTAAGTCCACTTTTTGACAATTTTATGTGTTATATTTTACAAAATAAAATTCTTCTTTAGAATCGGGACATCAAAATTTACTTTGTGTAAATTTTTTGTATTTTTCCGATAAAGTTCATTTTTAATGAATAGTGAAAAATGTTGTATTTTAATTCAAACCCACTTTTTAATCTAATTTATTTATATGATTAGATAATCTTTTTAATTGGTTTTAAATTGAAATAATAATATATTTTTACCATTCAATCCAATAGTGGTCATTGTAATTAATTTCATATTGATATTGCACTTAAACTAGTGTCCATTTTTTGATACTTATTATTTCATAAAAACACGCTATTTGCTCTGTCAGCGGAAATTATTTATTAAATTAATTAATGAAACTTATATGTTTTGAATTTTGTAAAATAGACTTCATTTTTGAATTCGGAATATCAAATATATCTTAGGGTGATGTTTTGGTATTTTTTTGAAAAAACATCAATTTTTGATGAATAGTGAAACCACTAAGTGGTACTTATAAAAACTCATTTTCCGTTTAAATGAAATTTTACCACCTATGTGTTTTTAATTTCAAAAATACGACATACATGGTTTTCATTAAGACGTAAAATGTGGTTCAATGGAATTAATTTTTTTTGTGAATAGTAACTTTTATGTTTTTAATCCCGATTAGAGGTAATTAGTGTAGTTTAAGGTAAAAATAATGTTTTAATAATATGAAATGTCCTAGACACATGTCCTTCACTTGTTTTTTGAGTCATGGTCGACCAAGACAATCAATGGGTCAAATTGGGGACCCCATGGAGCCACTTTGGTAGGAAAATTACTTTAAAACATTTTTATTTTAAGTTAAAATTAAAAGGTCACAAACATGTGTTGTTTTACTAAAGAAACATTTACATGGGGTTATACAAGTCATATTTTTGACTATAAATATTAATTATAAGTCAATGAATATTTCCTACATCATGATAATTTTTTTATAAATTTTAGATATTAAATAAATAAATTTATTAATGACATCGTGATGATGCAGTGATTACCTCATAAATGAACAGTTTAAATAAAATGAGAAGATAGGGTGAAATCTAAGTCTTAATATTGTTACAAACTTATTATATGGGTGTATTTCGAAACCTTCTCACCTTATCAAAGAAATATATCCTTTTTGGACCTTTTAAATCCGATAATCATATTATAATAAAGTAATATTTTATAACTTTCCAAGAGTGCCCCTCCTCTCCTCTTATAAAAGGCCCCCACCTCTACCACCATACCCACACCTCTCAATCCTTTGGCTTGGCCAACCCCTGACCATTTTGTCTTTCCACATCCCTATATTACTCCTAGAAGCCTCACTTTTGGCATAAGTCTTTCCAAGGAAGCCTTTGAGCTCAAATCAAAAAGAGTTACCAGATTTAAAAGTAGTGACTTCTCTTGTGTTCTTATGCTTTATTTTGCATCTCCAACCACCTAAACTCTTTTTATTCCTTTTTTGTAACATAAAAAGTTTCTTCAATATACTAGGATGTTTTTAAGAAGTATTAGATCTACACTTACACATACATCCATCTAATAGTTAAAGAACATACTATTTCTGTGGATGGCGAATTACTGCCTCACGAAACGATGATTGTTCAATATTCTTTTAACACCTTTAAAGGTGGAAATTATGATGAAAATGTATTTTATATATGATATATATGGTATTTATGTTTTCCATATGCTTCTTTATTTTATATTTAATACATACCATTATTCTTTTCATGTTGTGCAAATGTGATAATTTCATATGAGGAAGTGTGGACTACCTCCCCCTCAAGTAATGTGACTCGTTCATGAAATACATGGAATGTATAAAGAATGAAATTAATGAACTTATGTGAACTATATAACATATATATTATACAGGAATTATAATATATATATCTCTCAATTGTTTTTAATTCCATTAATATGTCAAAGAAATGAAAGTATCGTTAATGCGTACATACGGCCTACCGTCTCCATGAACGGTGCATTTCATTTCTTTTTATATCCAAATGTTATGGAATAGTATAAAATGAATATTTACTGGATATATAAGATATTTAAATCATTAATACTATTCTGGAGATTATTTACTTATAACTACATGGACAATCATTTTCAAACAAGTTCATTTTTTACTCATGTACCAAACATCGACAAAAACGTCTGATATGAACTCACATTATTTACCAATTATTATAACATTATAATATGTGATATAAACTTAATAATAATATTTAAAATATTACATTAAGCAATTATAAATTTACCAAAGTTTATTGTTCAGGAATATAAAGAAACGAACAAGACAAGTTGGACTTGAGGTAAGGGATCCGACCTCTATCTTTCTTTTCAAGTACCCTCTTTTATGTCATTTCATTTATGCTCCATGTTCTTATGTTGGAGGATGTTCTTTTATATTAAACATACTGTAATTTGTAATTTTATATGTTGAGATACCCCCTCTTACTGTCATCAATTCTTTTTTTTTAGGATTTTTAAGTGGCGCCGTTAGGCTGCCGAATTTTCGTAAGGGATCATACCCCTCTCTTTCTTTTTGAAGTACACTCTTTTATGTCATTCCTTTTAAGATCATCTTTATTATGATTTAGATATTATTTTATATTACTCCTACTGTACGTTTTATTTTCATATGATGAGAGACCCTATTTTCTCTCATCAATCCATTTTGGAAGTTTTGAGTGGCGCCGTTAGGCTGTCGAATTTTCGTAAGAGATCCAACCTCTCTCTTTTTTTAAGTACTCACCTTTATGTCACTTCTTTTAAGATACTATTTTTTATGTTGGGGGATGTTATTTTATATTAATCTTGCTGTAAATTTTATTTAAATATGATGAGAGACCCTATTTTATCTCATCAATCTATTTTTGGATGTTTTAAGTGGTGTCGTTAGGCTGCCGAGTTTTCGTAAGGGATTTTTCATCTCACTTTTATTTCCATGAGATTTATGCTAAATTTGCCACCATTTACTTTGATTTGTGTATGTAATTCCCATTATTATACTCTTTGTGTAATATAATTTCATTTATGGGTATTTACATATTCATTGTATGACCCTTCTTCAATGGGGTGTACATTTCGAAAGTTACCCAAGTCGGAAAGGGAACCTTTCACCCTCCTCTTTTTAAAAGACTTATTTTGTTATGTCTTTTAAATTCACATACTATTATGTTGGGATTTGTTCTTCTATATCCTTATTGATGTAAATTTTATTTCCAAGTGATGAGATACCCTTTTTATCTCTCATCGACTCATGTTCTGAATTTTGAAGTGACGCCGTTAGGCTGTCAAATTTTTGCAAGGGAACTTCTTAACCCAATTTTGATTCTTTGGTATAAACTTGTACTACTTGAATATGTCATTCTATGAATATGTCTGAATAACCACTTATTGTTTTGAACATAATATCCACTTATATTTGGTGTATTCATTTGTCACACATAATTGTGTAATTGATTTATCCTTAATCCAAGGATATCGTCTTTGTATGGGACTTCGTCTCAATCTCCTTTCATTGAGAGATATTTTGTTTTATACACAACCTTCATTTATATGGTGTATAACCCCCTTTGACTTTTTCATTTATCCAAAAGAAATATTTTTTATACGAAGTGTTTTATTAAACAACAAAAGGGAATGTTTTTTTCGTACGTATGCGACGATAATGACATCTCTTCCACCGTGACCATTATTTGAGGTTCGAATTCCTCTACATGCCACACCTTTTTTTAAAGAAAAATAAATACCATGTTTTTCTTTTCTTTTATTTTGGTATTGAAAATGGTTTTCATAATGTTTTTATATCAATGTGTTGTATTGATATATTGTGATTGAAAAGTGGAAGTGTTATGTTTCCTTTATGCATGTTTTATGTGATACGATTATGTTATGGTTCTTGGGAATTATTATGAAGACGGGTGGTTCCGTGATAATCTAAGGGCGGGTGAGCCAGATATTTCTCTCCAATGCATTGGGTAACGCGAAGGGGTTAAACTTTGAGGTTTCTCCAAAGTGATTTTGGGGATATACTATGATGGGTATTCCAAACGTAACCAAGAGGGTTAATCCCTACGTAAGAATGTTATGAATGCCTCAAGTTACCTTTATGTCTTATGATTTCTATGATTTATTCATGATTTTATGAGGTATGTTAAAGTTCTTATGTTTTATGGGTAAATTATGACTTCATTATTATGTATATATGTACTCATGTTTCCTTTCCATATTTTTATATCCGTTACTGAGCTTTTTATGCTCATCCCACGTTTTTGAAATGTTTTTCACAGGTCAAGGGAAAGGTACATGATGTGATGATAGTTTCAAGGAAGTGTCAAGAAAGAATCCATGTTTTATTTTAAATATTTTTCCATTGATGGGAAAAAATGAATACTTTCTTTTATATAACCACTTTGTCTAAATATGGAATTTAATGCAAGTTTTATGATCTAATACTCTAAAACTCGAAACCTGAAAAGATCCTCAATGTGAATTATTCATTTAATTCAATATTAAGTAAGGTTTAAGGCTGGGGCCTTATAATAGTAATCTATGAAATTAGAATTGAAATAGGACCATTTGAATAGTAATTTAACATGTGGAAATTTAAAATAATATTTAGGTATCATATAAAATTAAAATATGATATATTTATATCACATTCCTAGTAAATAAATTTTAAAAAACTAATAAATTAAATATTTGTATTTTTAAAAACATAAATGTTTTATTTTCAATTATTTAATTAATATAGTTATTTTAAGAAATATTTTTTTCTTCAAATATGTTCATAAATTTATAATAATTTTTATTGTAATGATAATATAATACTATCATAAACTAACTAATTTTTAAAAGGGCTATAAAATCAATTATAATGTTGAAACATGTATTTTTCAATGAAATGAGGATTTTATTTTATTTTATTTTTAATATTTAGAAATTTATTTTCAAAAAATGGATTCCATATTTGAAATTTACCCATCCAAAGATGGTATGTTTAAATTTCTTGATTTTTTCTAAAATCGGTTATTTTTTAATTGATGGTGAACTATGGTAATTTACTATATTTAACATTATAATTCAAATACATTAATTTTTCAGTCACGAATGATGATAAGACCTATTAAATCAAAATATTATTCACCATTTACGGTATTTACTGACAATAATCAAAAATGTTTACAGTCTTCTATCAAAATAATAAACATAATAATATAATAAAAAACACTCTTCTCCTCCCCTTATAAATATCACACCTCACCACCCCTTCACCTCATACATTATAATTCTCTAATAATTAAACATCTCTAGTAAATCAACATCTCCCAAATCAATCCACATCCAAGTAATTTTGTTTCTCACCAAAATACTAATTTAGTGTCACTTAAGAGGCAATTCAAGGAGGTGAATTCAAGAGGTACCATTCTCAATGAACCACTTTTAATTTCTTTTCCTTTTAATGTATTTTCCTATTCATTTTCCAATAATTCCTTTGAAGTAGTTTTAAATTCAATTATAATTTTATTAAAAATAATAATTATTTATATTATATTTTTTATCACATTTTTAAATATTATATGTAATAAAGTATAATAAAATAAAATTGGTTTGAGATGGTCGAAAAAACAACCTAAATAAAATAAACATCTATCAATATAATTTTATCAAACCAATCATCTTCATCTAAAAAATTCCTACATTGGGCCATTTGAACATATATACATTCATAAATATGATTTCATTTTACTTATGATGTTTTATTTCCATTTTACAAGAACATACATAGTTATGCACTAGTGAACTGACCATGAAACCATGAAATGAATGCTCCTTCAACAACAAAATAGAACCTTATAACTCCTAAAAATAGCTATAAACAAACATAATAATAATATAATATATAACATATATTTTTAAAAGGTTAGTAATTAAGTTATTAATTAATCTAATTTTATTAACCAATATATTAAGTGCATGCCTATATTGCAATCATAGATAAGGCAAGTGATCTCCCTGAACTTCCATATTTTTTGGATAATTATTTACCTCTCTTTATCCCAATTTATCTCTTAATTATTCTCATACAATTTTATAATATTATATATATATTTCTCACACAGATACTTCTTTCTTAATTCATCTTTATTTAATTAGAAATTTTATTTTTAAAAGGTTTTCTTCTGAATTCATCTTGACATGAAAACCAGATTAAAGGGAACTTCTCTATTTCTTTCCCATTTTAAAGTAGACTACAGATAATATTTTAATCCACCAATGTTTTCTAAATTCTATGATATTATTTCTAAAAACTATTTTATATCCTTTCTTGTTTTATTGTAATAGTTATACAATTATTCCCTTAAATGATTTGTTATTCTTTTCCCTAAAATCACAATTATGTGGCACATTTCTAATGTAATCTAAAAACTGTTTTTCATGTTTTCACTATAGATAGAAATATTAATTAGTGATCTATTATTATTTTTAATTTATTAATTTAAAATAATTATTTAGTCCCTTCTTTCTTGGATGACATTACGATTCACCCTTTGGTTATTCCTTATTACATGATTACGAAACCCATTTTGTCTCATGGGTAATACTTATGTTTATTACCAATGATTGATGTCTTTATGTGGGATAAATATTCTTGTACATGTTATAATGATGTTCCAAGATAGTTATCCAATTAAATTGGTAATTTTTTTCCTCATGATACATTATGTATAGGATTTTGGAGTAACACCAAATCTATTACAGGACATTGTCCACTATGTGATATCATCTTGGCAGCTAGTATTGACACATTTTTATGTCATGATATATTTTGTTGCTGCATTCTTACATTTCCATGATCATATTATTCTATGTTCAATATTTTATGTATACTAATGGTTATTTATTACCGATTTATTTTATGTTATAGATTAATTCCTTGTGACTCATGTGTTATGCTTCTTTGCATGTCAATTCCCTTACTAGAGTTTTTATCTCATCCATTTTTTCTATGTATTCCCCAGGTTATCATTTGAAGTTATAGGAGCTCAAAGGAAGTTATAAAATAATTATTTAGATTAATAATAACATTTTTATTTTAGTTTAATGTTTTTGAATTATTTACCAACTCTTCTAATGGAACTGGGCTTTTTGATCCTTGGTTTGAATTTAATGGATATTTATTCTTAAAATCCAATAATAATATGTGAAAAGGATAGGGTTTATTAAATACAACTATGAAATTTCTAGAATACATCCTCTCACATGTATGATATTACATGTAGAAACCCTCTATCAATTTGAGATGCAATTAACATTAGTAATACATTTCACCACATACTCGGACATTTCAGAGAGATGCCCTAGGACTTATCAACATTGTTCAGCATTAAATTTTGGACTTGTACCATAGGAACGTCATGCTACAATCCATTCGATGAGAACACCCTATATTAGAGGAATTTCCAAAATGATTTAGGGTTTTCAATAATTAATCCATCTTCATTTAATTCCCTCAAAAGGTCCTACATGTCGTACAATCACATCTAATAGACCTTTTGAGGTTATTATCTCTCTTTATCCATCGAAATATATAAAATAAAAAAACAGTACAATATTCAATCTTGTTATAAATCCTAAAATTTCCCAAACCTCAATAGTATTAAGAATAATTTCTATTGTAATCACCTATCCCATCTAATCTATAGGTTTGGGATGAAGTGAACTATAAGGAATCTAATTGCAATTATACAGAGGATAGATATGACTCCTTCATAAACATTATTTCCCATTGGATATCCACCCCAGTGTAATCCCATTGATCTCCCAAGCACTCCAAATGGTAGGATTGAAAGTATAATATGTGTCTATAATCCTTTTTTCCATCATCAGATAAAAAATATGAATCCACCTATGGGTAAATCACATTGTATTCCAATTACCTTGACTCACAGAACCCAAATTGACCAATGGGTATACCATTCTCACTCATTCATCTACTATAATGAATCAACGTACTGGGTCCCACCTAGACGGTGGTAGGCCAAGATGTAACAAACAAAAACCCACCCCATAAGGCAAGGGGCTGGGGAAATGAATCCAATCAAATTAATTAATATTCATGGTTTCTTTTCTAAAAAATGTTTAACAATTCACCCAAAGATTCCATATAAATAAGTGTAAAGGAATAATAATAAAATATAGAAATATCTTGATTATAAAACCATTAATGTAGTAACCTATAGGAAATAGAAAATATCATGAAAGTGGAATCTAAAATGTAAAGGGAAAATTACACATCCCCCAAGAAAATATTTCCCAACCACAAAATAATTGGAATATAGAAATGATGAGATGGCTTGTCCCTATATTCATAAGCCTACGAAATCATATTTAATCTATTCACCAGAGTATCCATATGATCATATGAAATAACTACTCATTTGACATTATTACTCATAAAAAATGAAACATGTGAGAACACATCATATAGTGGTGAGTATATACATACCTAGTAGGGTTCCCAAAAAATGAAGAGGAATCAATAGAAGTTGTGATAAAAGTATATTTATCAGCCCAACTCATTTTTTAAAAGGAAACATAATGGAACAAATGAATGTATATATATATATATTGGTTTCTATTTGTATGTAATTATGTGTGTGTTTGATTATAAAATTACCCATTAATCAAGGAAAATGGGTTCTCCAACACATAGCCCATTCTTGGATGATGAGTCTACAAATAGTAGAAAAAGTCAATCATAAATTCCCAACACCACTTCTGTCTATATGAAGAAGTAACCATGTGAAGGAACCACCACTCACCACTATGTCAAACTATCAGGGGGAAAATCTATAATTAGAGGACTCAAACCTCTATCTAATAAAGGGATTCCACTTAGTAGATAGATAGAGTACCTACTCCTTATCATGTCCAGGGGTGCAACCCAATTTGTAGAGGACCTAGGAACTAGTTCCTCAAGAGGATGAAAATATCATGGTAATATTACCCTATCCAAGTCTATTATAGGAATTCCGCTAATTAGGTAGAGAAACCATGTTCTATTTAATTAGTGGGATTCCATTTATTAGTTAGAGGACAAGTTCCCTAGTCCATCAGGAGGATACAAGTTAGTTGGTAGGGGACCCATTACCTAGTCCTTCAAGTGGGATCGACTCAGTTTGTAGAGGACCCACACCATAGTCTATCAGGAGGATTCCACTCAGTATGTTGAGGACCCAATCATCAGTCCATTGGGGGGATTCTACTAAAACATGTGTTGGGATTATAGGGGACTCATAAACTAGTACATCAGTGGGGTTTCAAGCCCAAGCCTCTTTCGAATGATCCTTCCATATCACTGCCATCATTATGTTTTAACTAAAGAATAATAATGCTTATGAAATCGTTCATCATATATAAAATGTCACTAAAATTGATAAAATCATGTTCTCCATGGAAATAATTAGGACATGCTACTCAAAAACTAAAATTTATGTCAAAATGAAGAAAATATGAGTAGTAGAAGATGTAGATTGAAGTATAGGGAATGTAAGGGGTCCACATGGTGTGTGACCCATACATTCATCATGGGCGTATCCTTGTTAACACAAGGATTATTGGTCATGTAGAACTGAAAACTATGTAATGGGTCTACATGGAATTTGGTCCCCCTCATCACATGGTCATGTCTCTGTTGGACACCTCCTGATGTCTATGTAAATATACATGACTAGTATAGGTCCCATAAGGATTTTCTTGGACACATGATGTCAACCCATATTTTCCCATCCGTTCATGTTTCCTTTGATCTATTCCGATATACCTGAACTTGTTTCTCAACATACCCAAACATGGGAACCAATAAATTCCAATGAAAATGGTTTTGGGCCATGTTCGTGTGTCTGTTTATGTACCTAGACATGACCGAATATGGGCACATTCCCATGTAACTAGTCGTGTCCATTTTTCTGGTCGTGTCATGCATGTGTACTCTTTAATTAATGATGGTCCACAAACACTGGGTCACATATTTTTTGGAGGTACCACATAGATTTTGATACATATCTTTACCTAGAAACACTAGCTTTCATATGCCTGTTTCTAAACTTTGATGGTTCATCCCAATACATGTCTTGTAGTTAGTATTTTCACAGAAAGATAGATCCTTCACACCTATTCAATAACCACCAACCCTACTAAAAAATATACTATTCAAACACCTAAAATATGTTTAAATCAACTAATTTGATCAATTCCATCTCTCTAGTGAAAGAAAATAAGAATATGGTTACACATAGAAATTTTGTTGCACATCCTACATGCCTCCCTTGTGACTGTCATCGCCGCCTAAAAACATGGATCAACAGATCCATCATAAATACCTAAAATGCATCTCAATATATTTGAAAATTACTAATCCATTTTTTTTTTCAAAATAAATCTACGAATCAGATGGTCTAATCATTCTCAGACCCACCCAATATGGTGGAATTGTGGTCAGATATCCCAATGGTGAAGAACAGAATGAAAATGTGGGAAAAGGAACAAGAACGAAGATGCATAACTATTAGTCAAAAATATTAGGTAAAATGATAATATATCTATTATATTCACGGTGATAAATATTTAATAATCAATAATAAATAAAAGAAACATTTTAGTTCAATAGACATGATCATGTGAAGTATTAAATTAAATATATATCAAAGAATTGAAAAAACTGATCACAATAAATATTTTAATAAAGGGATTAAACCACCGTTAAGGGTCCCAACTATCATATTGGATCAATATATGGTGAATAATGTATTCACTAGTGATGAGGAAGATCCATTTCAACCACTGACTATCAATTCACAATGATTTGATAAACCACCTTCATCTAATATCAGTCCCCAAATGAAGAACAAGGGAGCCTCTTATAAATGATCCCAATGTTATACAGCTAACCCTAGATAATAATTGGTATAGAATACTTATAGAGTTAAATGTTTTTATTCAATGGATTAATTAAATAAATTAACAAATAAATTTATTTAACGTACCCACTAAGAGCCACAACATTCAAATTTCTACCACTGACCATCTTTAGGTCAGGCATAGGTTAAACCCAATGCTCGTGAATCATCCATTGTAAAATAGTTTTTATATTTTACTTAATTCGTGTAATATTATATTATTTATAAAAAACTATTACCTGTGATATAAAATATATTTAATAATTTTATAAAATTTATCTTCGGCCCACTAAGCCTCTGAATCTTACACCATCTCAGCACCTGCCATAAAATATATTTCTTAATATATTTCAATGTCATACATGTTAAAAACATATTATATACATTATTTCCTCATATAATACCTTTCAACCTCAAAAATAACAAACAAGAAAAAGGAAGGGATACTAAGCTTGCATCTAACTCTCCCACTCCAAAGAGCTCTCTTTCACGCTCCCATACTGTCATAGCATATGAACCAAGGAGATGGATCATACTTATAAGATACTATATTGTTGATACATTATCTCTATTAGGTAAATAGTGATGTTGTTGCCATAATTTATGCCTAACTCTATATAGTGAAGGAAATTCTTTGTATCATCCATGTATCTCCTCAACTACGACTCATAGAAGACGACATGCTCTCTCTCCAACTATGGGGGTACATCAAAGTATTAATAATTTCCTCTAAACCTCTACATGAATTAAACTGGTTCAATATACCTCAAGTATATCTTACCTACCTAGTCAAATCTGTACAATCCTCACAATGGGGAGACTCTCAGGAAAACATATTCTCACTGCTCAAACTCAAAGGGCCTTTGACAACAAGTACCATTATATTTTTATCAACTCTGGGTAGTCATCATCCAATAATGGATCACCTGGACCGTCTCAATCATCACCTTCACCATATTTCTCCCAATAAGATATGTCTAACTGATCTTAGTCTAAAAAAGGTGACCTTCAAGGTCCCCCATAACAGGCCTTAAATTTTTCTAAGTCAATCGTATAGTTATATATATTTTTATAAGAAAAATGTGTTTAGGAAAGTGATCCTCCGAACTCTCATTGAAGTTGAACATGAAATTCCTCATTATATCCTCCAATTCAAGGATATTTTACTTCATATAACCAACCGTATATGGTTTAAAATATATACACATTCTAAAAAAGGATATAAATTCTCCTTGTAGGCCTCTACCCAATCATGATATGAACTGAACATCATAGTCGAAGACAATGTTCGAGGGAACCCCATGAAGGGTGATGATCTACCATTCATAAAAATTCCAACAATCTATACACTAAATTCTTCTCCCTAATTGTAAGGAAGTGCGCCTACTTGGAAAGTTATTCAATTATCAACCAGATGGAATCATGGACTGTAATAACCCAATATTTTATTAATTAAAATTCCTCTTGATCTAATTAAATGTATTATTATGTAAAATGGTTATATAATACTTATTAACTCCCTTTGTTTTATGAATTTGGATTTTAAAATACCATTATGGATTTTTACAGTTCCTAATATAGACGTTGAATAGTGATCACCTGATTAATATAAATATAGGGCTTTAATAAATCCAATTAATTCTGAAAAATGTAGTGATGGACTCATCCAGTAGAATTACACAATAAGAATCCCATATTCTAGAGCTCAGAAAGGAGGGGGTGTCATTGAGCTTCTCTATTGACCAATCCCATGCTGGGTTTCAAGATGTTGTGTTTGATTGGAATCGCCTACGGGAGAAGTGGATGTTAAGAGAGATTACCACCCAAGAAATGTTATCTGAGCCACCCCAAGAGTATGTTACCATAGAAAACCTTACCCTTAGCTTTTATACAGGTGTTATAAAGAGTTATGTAACAATACATTATCATTATGACTATGTTCACTATTTTTGAAAAGAATAAAAAATGTACATTCATATTGTAAATGGGTTTTATTGTAAAAAAATAGTATTTTTTGTTAATATTTAATTTAGAAATCTATTTTGATGAACTAATAAACGTTTTAGTTAAATAATATTATTTTAAAATATTACTACTAAATTAATTTTTATTAAATACAAATGATATTATATATTTTTATGAATACAATTGTAATTTTTATTAATATTTGACAGGGTTTTTTTATCAAAACCCATAACTTTTCGATAAATGTCTATTTTTATTTTAAAAGTAGAAATTCACAAATTTAGAAAACTATTTAGATAAAATAAATATCTTTTTTGGATTCAAGAATTTGAAATTATCTAATAGTGAATTTTTCATAATTTGCTGTGACTGTCAAATTTTTGGGTTAAAATTATATGTGATTTAAATATATAATGTGTTTTATGACATCATAATGACTCATTATTGTTGTAATAAAATACTATAAAATGGGTTTTCGAACAATCTATTTTTTTTTTATTTTAAATAATGTGATTTTATATTTAATTTATTAATTTTATTATGCTTTAGTAGACCATCCAATACTAATAAAATATTTTAACATTTGAAAATGATTTCCTTGAGAGTGTTACCCACCTCCACATAATCCTGACTAATATTTTAATATGATCGGAAATTGGAATTATAAAATAATTTTTTCCATTTAATTTTGGAAAAAACCATGGTAAACCCATAGGATGGTTTGTGGTTTTGATTATTTTAATGTGTAGTGTCCAAAACCTAAATAATAATGAATTCCCTGTCATTTTCTATATAAATGCTGTTAATGTATCATTCATCTTCACTCATACCATTTCGAGCTCGACCATCCTATGACCTCATATCTCTAGAATCCTTACAATTTTCTCTAAACTCCTAATACATCTCTCAAGCCTCTTCCAAGCCTTTTGTATCACACTTCCATGTAAGTTATCCTCACTCTCCATCCTTATTTATGTCCACGTTTCAATTTATTATGTTTCCATTTAAATTTAAATAAAAATGTTGGGGTATGATTTGAGCCTCCATTATACTTCCCTCCTTATGTTTGAATTATTATATACCCCCTTCTTTCTCATTGATTTCTCCCATATACACATGTTACCCTGATGAAATTATGTAAGGGATTTCACACACCTCATTTACATTCAAACAATTCTTTTATATTATGCATCTAAATTTTTTTTCACATGTTTGGATATTAAGTTCAATGACTCCCTTACTATCCTGTTAATGTATTGATTATAGAGGCTCATTTATTTATCATCAAATAATTTTACGATTTCTATTTGACATCCTTATGCTGCCGATGTTACCCCAGACTTTCCCATGACAAATTTATCATGTAAGTGAATACGATACCCATTTCTCTATCAATGGTATTAATCTTTCTGAACACATACTTATTGATATAGGACATACTTTCAGGTATTACACATCTCTTATTCATGGAATAAATTATGATGTTTAATGAATGAATATTTTGTGATACATGTGTCACACTTTGGCATGAAATGAAATGATTAGGAAGGGTGTGCCCTGATAGTGCTCTAATGCATTGGGTAAAGAATAGTATCAGGACATGTCATGTGAAATGAGGGTTTAATCATGACTATTCAAGTGTAATTAGGGTTTAATCATTATAATTCATCTGGAATGTAGGTTTACTCATGATTTATGTTCAATGAGCCTTGGATCATGTTAAAATCATGTTTAATGTTGTTACCACATCTCAATGTTATGATAATCATTTTGTATAATGCCTTTATGTTCATGTTTCTATTGTTCTCCACTGATATTCCTATTTCAAAACATGTATTGTATTATCCATGTTATTCCTTGTTTACTCATGTACTAGGATTTATAGCTCACGCTTTTTATGTAAGTTATTAGGTTTCCCATGTAATGCTAAGTACGAATGAATGTTGTGGTCTGGTAAAAGAATTTTTCAACAAAGATGTTTTATTTTTTGTTTTATGTTACTGTGTAGTGTTCTTCATTTCCCATGAAAATATACCTCTCAATCCATGGATATTTCTAAAGTTCATGTTTAGGTAATAAATCATGTTTAAGTGTGTAATAAATTGAATGGTTGATACTGTTGGTATTAGAGGATTGGTTTAGTTATTTTTGTGATTCAGATTAGAAAACCCTTGTGAAAGCCTTAAGAATAAGAATATGTATAAGAAGAATATCCCTAAATTTTGGTGAGTATAGAGTACGTGGTTTATCAAGAAAATGCATCCCTATCTAGATATGAAAAATTAGAGGTGGCTCTGGAATTCATGTATCTTGCTGTAAAACCCAAAAACACTGCATTGAGCAAGACTCAAACATGAATTGGTGCCTGAAAATGAGCCTTAATGTACTATTGGTTATGAAACTCATGGGGGATATTATTTGGTAAATTCATAAGCTTAGTATGAATCACTATTAATCGAATATAAAAATTCCACTACGAATATATGTTGAGAGGTAGATCATGGATAAAATAGATTGAACCCTATAAATTCATAAATTAAGAAAATAATTGTAATTTAAATGTTATCCCATTTTTCATTTAATTACCATTTATGTGTTACACTTAAAATTTATTTTATACTATTCAATGGAATATAATAGGAGTAATCAGGGTAAAAAATGATGCGATGATCTATTTAATGACTATTCTAATAGGAGTCCCAATACTATGTGAGAATGAATCGAAAATTTTGTCATGAAACTCTCCCTGTTAACTCATTTTTTGAATAGAAATATGTTTCAAAAGAAATGTTCACCCCCACCAATAAGGAAGAAACAGAATAAGTAGATATAATCATGAGAAAAATTCCCCCTTCTTTTAATGGATCATCTGTTCCCTCAATTGCCAAACAATGGATCAACTCCATTGAAAAGATCTTCTCCATCCACCAATGTTTCAAATAAGGGAATGTTATTCTAGATTCTTATTGTATGGAGGTTGAAGATGATCAATGGTGGAAATTGATAAAAAAATATGAATCCAAAGGAAGATATCAATGCCTTGGAATAGAAGGATTTCCTGGAAAAAAAATTCGATAAATATTTTTTGTGCACCCTCAAACTAAAGATGGAACAAGACTTCCTTGACCTCAAATAAAAATATGACGAATCCCTCAAAGAATACAAGTCAAACATTATAAGTCATGCATGATACTCCTTTGTATTTTTCATTACCCCAAAATGTAGGGTTGGATTCATATTTGGTGTGATGAAACCTGGCCTATAGAAAGCCCTAGAAATCTGTAACATTGATAGCAATGAAAAAATTATCTAATGTTCCCTCAAATTGTAAATGGAGATCAATGAATCTCAGGGGTATCAAGGGGATACAAAGTGGAAATTTGAAATTAATTTTGGCTGTACAGTGGATAAATCCAATGGTGCTATGACATCCTAGAACCTTACTATCCAAAGGTGTTGAACGAATCACAGAAAAAATTTCCGAAAGGTGCTAAGGAAATGATTCAGGAGTGGAAGAGAAAGGAACCTGGACATTAATTACCGGAAATAAAATCCCGCTGTTACAATAGAAGACAAGAACACTATTTTAAACACTCAACAAATTTTTTATTTCTTCAACTATAAAAAACCAAGGAACGTTTCAAATTAATTCCCCAATCCAAGGGTTTTCGGAGGCATATAACAACCTCCAAGGCAGCAAGGGAAACATCTTTCCATCCCTACCATTGAAGAGAACCTGAAAAATAAGTGGTGATGAGTATGCTAGTTATTAATTCAATAATAGCATACATACTTTTGATTCTAATTCTAATAATTATCTTATATCCCAAAACTTTAGTAGAACAATCCCACCACCACCACAAATCATAGAAGTAGAGATGTCGGTGAGAGTTGAAAATGGGGAAATAATTGCATGCCATCAATATAAATCCACCCCTATCAGAATTTGTGGATTGATCTTCTCGGATAACCTCATTAAGCTCCCTATTTTACAATTTGATGGAATTCATGGCATGAATTGAATTTCCCTATATTGATCCAACATAAATATTCGTGAGAGGGATATCAGCCTCAATATGGAAAATCGACCCTTGATTCTGTACAAGAGCATGGAGGAAAATGAATCTTCTTTAGTACCAACATCTCAAGAGTAGACATCACCAGCCTATGAGAATGTTTATAGTGCTAATATCATGGAGTCTAAGGAATCAACCATCCTTGATGTCATGCCTATTTTGATGGAATTAGATGAGGTGTTTACCGAGGAATTTCATGATCTTCCACCCAGAAGATATGTTGAATGATTGATTGATCTTATACCTCAGTCATTGCCAATATCCATGACTCTCTATAAAATTGTTGTTGTGGTTCTTGAGGATCTAAATAAACAACTACAAGAGAATTTGGATAAAGGGTTATATATGCCCATGTTATTCACCATGGGGTCCCCCAATCCTCTTCATCAAGAATAAGGATGGGTATATGCGCCATAAAATTGATTATCGTGAGATCCAAAAATCATTAAAAAGAACAAGTATCCTCTACCATGAATTGATGACTTGTTTGATCAGCTACATGGAGCAGAATACATCTACAATCTATATCTGTGGTCGGTATATTACCATGTAGGGGTTAAGAATGAGGATATCCACAAGACTATAATTTGTACAAGGTACATGCACAATGAATTAATATTAATGCCTTTTAGACTCACTAATGCTCCAAAAAATATCATGGACATGATGAATAGTTTATTTTGAGATTATCTCAAGAAATTTGTTTTAATATTTATAGATGAAATTATAATATACTCCAAAACCAAGGGGAGTATGAGGAGCATCTATACACTGTAATAGAGACCTTTCAAAATTATAAGATCTATGCAAAGTAAAACAAGTGAGTGTTCTTGTTGAAGGAAGTCTTATTCTTGGGTTATATCATCAAAATCCATGGGATATCTGTGGATACCTCCAAGGGAGCTGGAATTGAGGGATGGTCGAGGCCAACATTAGTGAATGATATCTGTAGCATCCTGGGGTTAGCTGGATATTATCTCCGATTTGTGAGAAATTTCTCATGATTGTCAAAACCTCTTACGAAGATAACTCAGAAGGGAGTTATGTTTTATTGGAGAGATGGATGTGATGATAGCTTCACGAATGTGAAAATATGGCTTATCACTACACTCATTCTCACACTACCCACAAGTTGAGGACTTTTTGTGTTATTCAGTTATTCTTAGATGAATTTCATGGGATATGTGTTGATGAAAAATGATAGATTCATTACCTATGCTTCAAGGAAATTGAATTTTCATGAGAAAAACTATCCAAAACATGTTAGAGAGTTGAGTACATTAATCATCACATTAAAAAATTGGCAACACTATCTTTTTGGGGGAAATTATGAAATATATAGGGATAAAATAAAGGTCATGTATATATTCAAAGAGAATGAGTTGAATATGAACCAACAATGATGGTTTGATCTGATCAAATACTATGACTGCTTAATCCATTACTACCCTGTGAAGGCGAAGAAGGTGGAAGAAGCTCTAAGTATAAAGGACTCCAAAATTTATCATTGATGAGAATTTAAATGGTTCCAATATTTTTAGATTTGCTGAAGATGTACATGGGAATCATATAGAATGGAAAAAATGTATCCTTTCAAAAATGATTGCTCAACCATCTCATTGGGAAAGATTAAATGATTCAAAAAAGGATGATGTTGGAATTCAGATGAAAGTGGGGACTATCAGTAAAAGGGAAATCCTCATAGTTCAATGTTAATGAAGAAGGAATTGCGATATTTGTGTCAAGACTATGCGTTCTGTCAAATCCAATGTTAATGAAAGAACTTTTTGATGATTCATATAGTTTGATTTCTTCCATTCACCTAGGAAACAAAAAGATGTACTGATATCTTCCAAAGAATTATTGGTGGGATAACATAAAAAAGAAGATCGCTGAGTATAACTCAATGATCTTGGTATGTTAGAAAGTGAGGGCTGAGATGAAGAAGTCTAAGGGGATGATGAAAACATTACCCATAAAAACATGGAAATGGGAAAAAATACCAAACACTTTGTCACTAGAATTCCAATGTCATCCATAGTAAACAATGCTATCTTGGTTTTTTTGGATCATATTACAAAGACTTCACACTTCATTTCAAATCGAGAGGATATATCATTGGATCAATTGGAACGGATATACATTAGAAAAGTGGTAAGGCAGTATGTAGTACCACTATTCATTATATCTGATTGAGATCCAAGATTCACCTCTATGATCAGGATGATTCTCCAACATTCTTTGAATACTGAGTCGAACTTCTATAAGTGTTATCATTCTCTAACTAATTTCCAATTTGAGTGGACCATCCAAACACTTGATGACATGTTGAGAGCATTATCAATGGACTTCAAATGATGAGGGGATCTACATATCCCCATAGTTGAGTTATCTTAAAATAATAGTTTCCACTCAATAATCCTAATTGATACTTATAAAGCTCTTTATGGGAAGTAGTGCAGAATTGCAGTATGTTGGGATGAAGTTGGGGAGAAAAAACTCTGAGGTCCAACAATGGATGGAGAAATGGTGGAGGAGGTTGAGACCATTCATCAACACAATAAAGCTTATCATAGAAGACAAAATATCTAAACTAATAATCATCGACGAGACTAAGAGTTTCAAGTTGTAGGCAAGGTATTCCTCTACATATCACCATGGAAGAGAGTTATGATATTTGGGAAGAAGGGAAAGATTAATCCAATGTACATCGGCCCTTTTGAGATCATTGATCGCAATGGAGCAGTGGCATATCGACTATAACTCCCACCGAACCTATCTAAAGTAAAAGATGCATTCCATGAGTCACTCTTGAGGAAAGTACATACCTGACCCATCACATGTGCTCAATCCAGAGGTGGTACCATTAGAGAATGAACTGTCCAATAAAGGGAATCTGGTGAAGATCTTAGATTGTAGGGAAAAAGTTCTACAAAAAAAGATAATTCCCCCCGTCAAGGTGTTGTGGTGAAAAAAAAGTTTGAAGAAGAAATGTGGGAATACGAGGATGTGATGAAGCATAATTAACCTAATCTATATTATTTTTGGCAATGGAAATTTAAAAGTTAACATTTCTTAAGGGGGGAATACAGTAATGACCAAAACTCTTGTTAATGAAAATTGATATTAAGCTAATTAAATGTCTTATTATGTAAATGGATATATAAAAGATATGAACTTCCTTGGTTTTATGTTTTTTTATTTTAAAATACCATTAATAGTTGTTACCATTGAAAATATATCCATCGATTAGTGATGAAATGATTTGGATATAAATATAGGCCTTTACAAAATCCAATTTCCTCAGACAAAGGAAGCAATGTCCTCGTCCATTAGAATTTCCCTATATGAAGCCCATTTTTTATATATCATAAATAAGGTAGTTTCATTCGGATTTTCTCTTGACCAAGCCCAAGCCAAGACTCAACATGTTAATCTTAAATGGAATCACATATGTGAGAAGTTGATGATAAGATCGATTACCACCCAAGCAATGTTATCAGAGCCGCCCTAAGAGTACTTCACCATAACACACCTTATCCTTAGGTCTTATATAGGTTTTATAAGTGGTTTGTGTAACAAGGACCCAAAATTAGGATTATGTGCACTATTTTTTATATAATAAATAAGATACATTCATTTTGTAGATGGTTTTTAATGCACAAATAGTATTTGTAGTTAATAGTCAACTGAGAAATCTATTTTAATGAATTAATGTATTTCTAAATTAAATTATATTTTAATAAAATTTTATTACTAAATTAATTTTCATTAAATACAAAATTTCAGATAATTTTATTATGAATAAAATTGTAATTTTTATTTAGATTTGAAAGATGTTTTTGTTCAAGACCCACCAATTTTCAATAAATGTCGGGATTTGTTTTTAAAGTAAAAATTCACATACATAGAAATTTATTGAGATAAAATTAATTTTATTTTTGAATTTAGGACTTCAAAATTATCTAACGGTGAATTTTTCATAATTTTCTAAGATAGTTGAATATTTTTGTAAGAATTAAATATTGTTTAAATATATTAATTTTTTATGACATCATAATGAACAAATAGAGATGTAAGAAAATACTATAAAATAAATTCTCATCCAATATATGTTTTAACTTTAATATAACGTGATAATATATTTTTTGATTAATTGCATGATTCCTTAGTGGACCCTCCATGACTTATAATGTATTTTAAAATTTTAAAATGATTTCCTTGAGCGTTTTACACACCTCCATATACGAAAGCATAATATGTTAATAATTTCTGCAATTTTCCGTATAGAAAAATGTTCTCCACTCCACTTTGAAAAAACCCATGGGAAAAACCATGGAATGATTTTTGGTTCTGATAAGTTAAATGTGTAGTGTCTAAAACCTAAATTATAACAAACTCTCTCTCCTTTCCTATATAAACCCACTCAATCTCCCATTCCACTCCACTCAAACCATTGGTGGCTCAACCAACATCTGCCTTCATCTTAATAAAATCCTCCAAAGTCACCCCAATCTTCCATGAAGTCTCTCTCAAGCCACTCCCAAGCCATGTGGATCTCACTTCCAAGTAAAGGATCCTCACTTTCCATCCTCATTTACGTCCTAGTTACATTATATTGTTATGCCCTTTTATTTTCTATTACAAATATTGTGGTATTATTTTTCACCTCCCCTATAATTTCCTCCCTATGTTTTAATTATTAGAGACCCCTTTTCTCTCACTAATTCCTCCCATGTACACCTGTTACCATGCCGAAATTCCCTAGGGGATTTATCACTCGTCATTTAAATTCAAACAATTCTTTTATATTATTCATCTAAATTCCATTACACATGTTGGGATATTTAGTTATCTAACCACCCTACTATTCATTTCAAGTATAAATGATGAGATATCCCTTTCTACGTCATCAACACATTTTACTATTTCAATTTCACATCGTTATGCTGCCAATGTTAAACCAAAATTTCCCATTCCAAAATCATCATGTAAGTGAATACCATGCCGATTTCTCTATCAAGGGTATTCACCTTTATGCACATGTTCATGTTGATTAAATTCATATGTGTATGTATTCCACAACTCTTATTCTTGAGATAAATTACAATTTTTAATGAATCCATTGTGTTTGATCTATGTGGAACACTTATGTATGAAATAAAATTATTAAGAAGGGTAAACCCCGATAGCGTTCCAATTAATTTGGTAAAAAATATTATCATGATACTCCATGCGAAATGAGGTTTTACTCATGAAAATTAAAGTTCCATGAGGGTTTAGTTGTTCTAATTCAAGTGTAATGAGGGTTTATGTTGAGTCAATAAGGTTTCCTTATGACGTGTCCATTACTTCGTGTTTTGAAAATAACAAACACTTTATCTTAATGAATATTTATTTTTTCTTATGTTTATCTTAATAAAGAAAATTTTCCGTCCTCAAGGAAAATTTATCCATACCATGTTTTCATTATTCATATCATAATTTCTCTAAACCTAACTCATTTTAATTCTATGTATAAAATTTATATTCATATCTAAAACCTCAATATCTTATAAAGACATATACCTAGAGCATTCTGTTTTTTGTATCCAAAATCGGATTCTGAATTCTATGAATTCAAACTCCGAACAATCTGAGTTTAGACTTCATATTCTCTAAATTCAGACTCCAAATTCTCTGAATTCAGACTCAAAACATTCTGAGTTCAGAATCTGAATTATTATGAATTTAGACTCCAAATTCACAGAATTTAGACACTGAATTATTATGAATTAAGACTCCGAATTCTCTAAAATCAGTGTCCGAATTCTTGTGAATTCAAACTCTGAATGTCCTTGATATACAGACTCTGTAATTATATAGAATTCATGTTCTAAATTATTTTGAATATAGAATCGAAATATTCATGTATTATAGACACATAATGGTTATTCTAATAGACTCCGAACTTTTATTTTTTCCTTACACACCGAAAAATTAATTTGGTCAAGAAACCATATTTTTTATTACTATTGTTTGAGTGGTAAAATGATGTTATGATTTCTGTTTCTAACCAACGGTTGTTTGAGTAACACGTCTATAGGTCCCTCCGAAATTCAAGGAAAAATATGACTGTTAGAGGAGGGAGTTGACTCTTGATAATGTGCCTATAAATAATAACCCATTTGAATGAGCTCACAACTTTGATGAACAGTTCTACCACTCAAGAGATTGCATGATGTGAGGTGATTTCTAGGGAGAGGCTTTCATGATTTGTGCATACTGAACAACTTGTTCAGAAATTCTTCGTGCGACTATGAATGTTTTAGAGTAAATTCGAGGGCTTTAGGGGATAGAAACACTGAGGTGCCAACTACCTTGAAGTTCGAGGGCTTGCGGGGATAGCAAGACAGAACCCAATATTCATATCGAGGGCTTACCCTGGTGTGGGTAAGATAGACTTTCTTGAAAGTACAAATCAAGGGACCTTTATCCAACGTTGTTGGATACCCTTCTTTTCGGGTTAAAAGATTTACTACTTGTTACATGTATTGTTTTAGGTTTTCAACTGTATTTTGGTTGTTGAGTAAAGTATAAATATCTTATACTTTCTTATACTTATAATCTGATTAGTATGATTCTATACGCTTTAAGGTAGAATATTAATCTTTGTAAAATTTTCCGATGTTTCATTTCTGGAACCACATTCTCGAAATCAAGCATTTTTGTAAAACTAAGAGGTTTTGTGAATTTACCTAGTTTAACTTTGTTAAACATTACCATCTTTAAAAGATCCAAAGAATTATTTTAATGTATATGATGTACATGGATGTTACTACCATTTTATTATTATTTTTATTCAGTTTTAATTAATTTGCTAACTGCTTATTTTGTTTTTTGGTTCTTTTTGAAGTATTTTAAAAAATTTAGTTGTTGGTATAATTTTTATTTGGTATCATATTAATATTAGTTATGTATTTTCATTTTTTAGAATATTATTAATTCATTCTTTATTAACAATTAATATTTTTCTTTTATTTTATTTTAATATTAGTTAATATTAATAGTAATATTTTATAATAATTAGACTTATTGTTAGTATTAAGAATATTATTATTACTATTATTATTATTAAACTTATTTAGATAATTAGTTTTTTTTACTTTAATTTGAATTCGAATCCCCCCTTTTCCCTCACCCACCGCCATTTTTTTTATCCCCAGCTGGACCCGCTCTCCCCCTATTCTCTCCCCCTCTCCCTATCAACCCACTACCCACCGCCCCCCTTATCTCCCCCATCACCTGGCTACCCCAGCCTCTTTTTCACCTTTCGGACCCAGCTACCCCCTTCCACCCAATTTTTCTCCATCCGCCGCCACCTCGCCGGTTCCCTCCTCTCATTCGCAGCTTGCCGCCCCCATCTCGATCCCTCCTAACACCTCATCCCTGCATCTCCACCCCGCCTCTCCCTCACTCCACTTCCATGCGGCCTCTCCACTCTCCCCGTCACCATGCACACCCCTCCCCATCCCGCCAACTTGCACCCCCATCTCCCCACGACCTCCCTCTCCACTCACACCCCATTGCACCCCGGCATCGCCTCCCTTACCTCAGCTCAACGCACACCTCACCCTGCTGGAACCCTGACCCCACCTCTCCTCTGCTGACCTAGCGCCTCTCCTCTCCATCCCACTAGCCACCTCCCCTCTGCAGTCCGAAGGCCCCACACCCCCTTCCCAGCTTTGCCCGGTTTCCCCCATCGCACCCCACTACACCTCTTAACCCGCTAGCCCCAAACCCTTGCTTTTTACTTGCAGTGCACCGGTCATCGCCATCAGAGGAAGAAAATAGCAGGAACGCCTCCCTCCTTGTACGTACCAGAAAGACGTGCGACCAAACCCACTACAGTGCCATCATCTTCCATTCCGGTTTCCACGTCGTTGGTGCGCGACGTCATCACGTGTCGAGGGTTGCTGTGCGCGGTGAAAATAAAGACGGACACGTTCATTGCTTCGGTAACACGGTGTTATTTTCCATGACATATCATTTTATTGCTGCATGTATTCTTTTAGTTGTGATATTGGGGTGATTTTGTTAGTGTCGGGGTGTTGGTTCACTAATTAAAATAATTGCGCATGCCATGCAACGATATTGTTTGAGGATTAATTGTCAATTAAATTTATTTTAACTAAATGTTTATCTATTTAAATTATTTTCTCACTGAATGAATTTCTGAACATAAAACAGGCCCTTTTATTTATAAGTCGATGCGGCGGTCCGAGAAGGTGAACTGCGTTGACCGATGTTAGGTGAAAATTGGTGACACAACTTTTTGAGAAACGGGTTGTGTCATTTCATCGTATAGTTCGAGACTTGAACGAGTTTTCTAAATTATTTATGACACCCGATAATGGGACATTAAATAATTTGGGAAACTTAAATTAAGCATCTAAAAAATTCTTATATTATCAGAACTAGTGATAACTAAATAGAATAAATATTTAATCACCTAAAAGAATATTTTGTAAGTCTGACTGATTATTTAATTGTGACACCATCATCCCCGATACATTTTGTTGATTCGGAGTCCACGAACATTCTCATTTAAAATTTTTTTTGTCTATTTTCGTCTCACCCTTTTAGTTTTATTAAAAATAATGGAAAAAAATAAGAAAACTCAAAAATAGGAATCCCTCAACCCTTGTTCATCTAAACATTTTCCAATGAAACATTTTTAGTGAACTAGATTTTGTGCTCTCTGTGGTTCGATCCAGCTCGCAACATTTGCAGTAGCTAGTCAGTTATCAAAATTTGCAAATTTGACGCACTAAAACATGCGTACAAAATTTATAGTGCCGTTTCTAGGGATCACGCGCATGTCTACCATTAAGAACATTTTAAGTATACCTTGATTTAGGAATTGTTCGCCTAAATGGTGAACAATCGTAATTCTGATCCGTCAAAGAATGACCCATCCCTTGATCCACAACATGAACATCAACTAAAGGGAAATGAACAAATTGGTACCTCATCCACAAATGAAATGCATCATCCAGAGGAAAGCGTTGAAACTCACATTCCGACGCTTCCTAGTGGACAAGTCCACCAACTTTTCCAAAACCGTCTTGATAATAAAAGGCCTCAGACTACTATGAGATAGGAGTTGCGACCCAACACAGTCGGAGTTCGCTCAGGCATAACAAGACACAGAATCCACGAAACACACTTTGAATTGAAGCCATCCATTATCAACCTACTCCAAAACATGCACAATTTCATGGATTGAGCATCGAAGACCCTTATATGCATGTGAACAGATTTCTTGAAGTCTGTGACACATTTAAATATAATAGAGTGATGGATGATGTCTTGATCCTATTACTGTTTCCATTCTCATTGCATGGGAAAGAAAAGGACTGTTTGGAATGTCTTGACTTAGAAACAGTTTTCACATGGGAAGTGCTTAGAAGGAAATTTCTTGATTGATATTACACAACAGCTCAATCTTTGAAAAACAAGAGATACCTCGACTCCTTTTGTCAAAGTGAATAAAAATCATTAGGAGAAGCTTAGGAAAGATTCATGTCAATGTTAAGATGTTGTCCTCATCATGGGATGAAGTTTGAAAACCAGTTGCAAGATTTATACTATGGACATCAATCTAAGAGTAAGTCTGCAATCAACACAGCTACTGGCAATGCGTTCATGGAAATGGATCATGAAGATCTGTACATATTAATTCAAAACATGGCCGAACATAGTTTCTAGTGGCCAGAATATTTTTCAAGAAGAAAAGAAGGAGTGCATCACGTTGATGCCCAGACATTCATGGCTGCAAAATTTGAAGCTCTCAACAAGGGGATTGATAACTTATCAATAAACCCGCCTAGGGCAGTCCATGTTGTTCATGCTTAACATTGTCCACAATGTGGTGTCCCTCATGATTATCCCATGTGTCCATATAACACATCTGAGGCCAAGATGTCTAAAGCTAACATTAGCAGCTACAACACAGGGTATTATGTAACAAAATACAACACAAACTGTCAAGGTAATAACCAAAATCAAGGTTGGAAGGAGCCATCAACTACTCAACCAATGAACCAGAACACGGGTCGACCTGTATTTCCTACTCAATCTTCCTTCAGACCCACCATGCAATCGCAAGAGCAATGATATCAATAGAAATAGCGACACCAATTTCAACAACAACAACAACATAAAGAGAAAAAGAAAACAACAGACTTGTCCCCACCTGAAATTCAAGGACAACAAGATTGGGGAGAAACTATTGCTAAACTAATGATGTCCAATCAATCAAGGTTTGAGTTACAAGAGATGGAAAATAAAAATTTCCAAACAACAACCCAAAATTTGCAAGCAACAACTCAAAATTTGCAGACCAACACCAAAAACCTGCAGGCATCCATGTGTAACATTGAAAATCATGTCGGCTAGATAGCCGCACAAATGCAGAACCAACAACAAGGAACACTATCGGGAAGCACAAGAGTCTACCCAATAGAAGAAGCAAAAGCCATCACATTGAGAAGTGGTACACAGTTACCAGAGCACCAAAGGGCCGATGTTCAAGTAATAGATGAGAGGCATATACCTTCCACTGAGGATGGAAACTCAATAAACAAAGCAATCCAACATGAAACCAAAGAGGAGGAAGATCAAAACAAACTTGCAAAAAATTAAAATGCAAGAAAGGAGATGGAAAATGATTAAATCAACGAAAGAGCGAAATCCCACATACCACCACCTCCATTTCCACAAATATTGAAGCAAAGGATGTTGGATGTTCAATTTTCAAAATTCATGGAGATGTTCAAAAAGAATCAAATAGATATTCCTTTTGCAGAATACATCACACAAATGCCCCACTATGCTTCATTTCTCAAGGAACTTCTGTCAAAAATAGGAAAATTAGATGATGTGGGAACAATCATAATGCACAAGGAATGTTCAGCGGTCATACCCAGATTCATACCTCCAAAACTAAGAGACCCTGGGAGTTTCACTATTACTTCAAATATTGGAGGATCTCAATTCAGAAGAGCTTTGTGTGGCCTCGGAGCTAGTGTTAATCTCATGTCGTCTGGTATCCTTGAAGAACTGGGCATCCCCGAATTAAAGCCAACAAGAGTCGCCTTGAAAATGGATGACTGATCAGTGAAGAATCCTCGAGGGATTCTGTAAGACGTACAAGTCAGGGTTGATAAATATTACTTCCCTGCCGATTTCAATGTCCTTGATAGGGAAGAAGAAAAGGAAGTCCCAATCATTCTCACGAGACCCTTCTTAGAAACATGCAGAGCGCTGGTTAATGTCCAAGAGGGAAAGTTAATTTTTATAATTGGGGATGAGAACATAACATTTGATTCCCTAAAGACTATGGAAAAACCATCTATAGTAGACTGTCATTTCCTAGATATGATTAAAGAATGGGATTAGTTAGGAAGCAATGCACTGGATCTCACATATTTGCACAAAGAAAATGAAGAGTTTACTAAATCAATCGAGGTAGTGGAATTCATCAGGAACATAGTCGAGCCTTTAGATAGACATGAATTCTCATCACTCACTCCATCACTTGAAAATCCTCCAACACTTGAGCTTAAACCCCTTCCATAAAACCTTAGATATAGTTACTTTGGAGATTTAAACACCTTACTAGTCATCATCAATTCCAATCTTTCGATTGAACAAGAGACCGAATTGCCCAATGTCCTGTCACAAAAGAAGCCAACAATATGTTGGAAAATTGATGATCTAAAAGGTATAATTCCTACCATATGTACTCACAGAATACATATGGAAGATAATTCAAAACCTTATAGGAAACCACAACGACGCTTGACACCTCCCATGAAGGAAGTAGTCAAGAAAGAAGTCATTGAACTTCTTGATGCTGGTTTAATATTTCCAATCTATGATAGTAAGTGGGTTATCCCATTGAAAGTGGTACCTAAAAAGGTTGGGACCATAGTGGTTGATAATGATAAATAAGAATTGATAACCACAAGAACAGTGAATGGATGGAGAGTCTGCGTCGACTATCGGAAATTGAATGATGCCACCAGAAAGGATCACTTCTCATTGCCATTTATTGATCAAATCCTTGAACGATTGGCAAGAAGAGATTACTACTGTTTTCTATATGGATACTCAATCTATAATCAAATAGCAGTGACACCAGAAGATCAAGAGAAATGCATGTTCACTTGTCCATATGGTACATTTGCTTATTGGAGAATGCATTTTGGAATGTGTAATGCTCCAGCCACATTTCAACGATTAATGGTGGAAATGTTCCATGAAATTATTGAAGAGTTCCTGGAAATATTCATGGATTACTTCTCTGTGTATGGAGATTATTTTGATGACTGTCTGGAACATCTGGATATGGTTTTGGGAAGATGAAAAGAAAAGAATATGGTGCTCAATTGGGAAAAGTCACACTTCATGGTACAAAGTGGAATCGTTTTATGTCATAAAATTTCAAAAAAAAGGAATTGAAGTCAATGCCGCAAAGATTATTACAATATCTGAGTTACCCATGCCTTCATCAGTTCATTCCATTAGAGGTTTTCATGGGCATGTTGGATTTATAGATGCTTCATTAAGGATTTATTTGTTATTGCCTGACCCCTTACGAACCTATTGGGAAAAGATGTCATGTTCCACTTTGGGCCTAAATTTCAGGAAGAATTTAAATTATTAATGCAACATTTTTTTTATCCCCCAATATTGATTTCACCTGATTAGGAGAAGCCATTCGAGTTAATGTGTGATGCCAGTGACTGGGCAGTTGGTTCTGCCTTGGGACAAAGATACGAAAAGACCATTAGGCTAATCTACAATGCTAGCTGCACTTTGAGTGAGGCGCAACATAACTACACAACAACTGAAAAAGAGCTTCTAGCAGTTGTCTTCACCTTTGATAAATTTCTATCCCATCTGTTGTTCTCAAATGTCACTGTCTATATGGATCACTCTGCACTTCGGTATCTGATGACCAAGAAAGAGGAAAAACAGAGACTCATTCAATGGATACTGTTACTTCTGGAATTTGACATTGATGCCAAGGACAAAAAGGGAATAACAAATGTTGTTGCGGATCATTTATCATTCCTAGACCATGACACAAGTGAAATCAATGTCGAACTAATCAATGAAACATTTCCTGATGAACAACTCTATGAAATTAATACAATCACATCCTGGTATGCTGATTTTGTGAACTACTTAGATTCAGGTGTGATAAATCCAGATTTATCAAAGTAACAGAGGAAGATATTTTTGAATGAAGCACTCCATTACTACTGGGATGATCCATTACTTTTCAAAGATTTTGTGGATGGAATGATAAGAAGATACATCCTTGAAGAAGAAGTTGATAATGTTTTGAACTTGTGACATACTGGAGAAGCTGGGAGACACCATGGGATTCATCGAACAATAAAAAAAGTGATACAATGTAGTTTGTAATGGCTGACCATGAATCATGATATTCATGAATTCATCATGAATTGTGAAAAATTCCAAAGAACTGGGGGTATATGCTGGAAGCATGAAATGCCACAACACTCAATCATGGGAATTGAATTTTTTGACATGTGGGGAATTGACTTCATGGGTCCTTTTCTTAACTATTTTGGGAAATCCTATATCCTTTTCTATGTGGATTATGTGTCAAAATTCTAGGAAGTTGAAGCATTTTTGGAAAATACTTCTCGAGTCATCATCAAATTTTTAAAGCAACACATTTTTACCCAGTTTGGAATTCCAAGGATCATCACTAGTGACCGTGGCACCCACTTCAATAATGTGTTGTTTCAAAAGATAAGGAATCTCCATGGATGTCACCACTACATGAGTACCCAATACCATCCACAGACCAATTCCCAAGCTGAGGTTTCAAACCGAGGAAATAATGGTATTTTTGAGAAAACTGTAAATTCATATAGGAATGATTGGGTCAACAAACTTAATGATTCCCTTTGGGACTACAAAACTGCCGACAAGACACCCATTGAAATGTCCCCATATCGGTTGGTCTTTGGAAAAACCTGCCACTTACCTATAGAAATGGAACATAAAGCTTATTGGGATGTGAAGAAACTGAATTTTGATTTCAAAACTGCCCAAGAGAAGTGTTTTCTACAGATGAATGAACTAGATGAGATGAGGAGAGAAGCATATGAAAATGCTTTGATTTACAAAGAGAAAACATGAGCCTGACATGACAAACAGATCCAACAAAGAAATTTTTCAGCATGTGAAAAAGTTCTCATCTTCAACTCACGACTTCGAATCATGGCTAGAAAACTCAAATCGAAGTGGTTAGGTCCTTACACCATCACAATTGTTTATCCACATGGTGGGGTTGAAATTTCTGATAGGAAGATGTACCCATTTAAAGTTAATGGTCAATGCCTTAATCATTACCACAATTCGGATACGATAGGCATCATTGAAGAACTACAATTATAATGAGAAGTTATCTGTCTGGCTGAAGACGTTAAACTTAGCGATGATCGGGAGGCAACCCGACTGCTTCTTCATTCTTTAGTCTTTTTTTCTTACTCTATCTCAATCTCTCTTTTTATTTTTATGGATGCAGCTAAAAAATGACTATCTCTTCTGATTCTTCTGTGGTCATTGATGTGCTTGTTCCATCTCCCGCTGACTTAGTATGACGGATGACTCAACATCTGGCTGATATCGAGCACCGTCTTGAGGAACATTCATTAAATATTTGTGCCCAGCAGCCGACACCACCACAAAGAGCACATATTCTGTTCCTTCCTCAACATCTTCACACTCACTATGCTCCAGAGGTGGTTAATCCCACTAAGCATCCTCGGGATATCAATGACACATCCACTAGTTCTCATAAGAGTCATAGGTGTTTTTGAGCTGATGGACCAATCTGATTGAACATTTTCCATCCGTCTGGCTAAAGACGTAAAACATAGCGCTTCCTGGGAGGCAACCCATGTTCCAGTTTCATTTTTTCCCTCTTTCTTCATTTAACTGTTCTAGTTTTTTTGAGAAAATAAAACATGGATTATGTGAAATTATTTAGCTACTCCTGATATTTGTGCTCACTTTTCACTCTCCTACATCTCTACTTCCAATTATATGATTCTTGGTGTCATATTTATGATATGATGTGGGTATGTGTTGTCTATATGTAGATTTTACAGGTACATCATTTCTGGAGCTTCATCAGATACAGGTAGCCTCTCTGCATCTTTCTACACGTACGCAGGGAATTGTTTTATTTTTTCCATATTTTATGCTTCCAAAAACACCATGTAAACTAACAGAAAAAAAAAGAAAATTTTGAAAAAAAATATGTAAAAATAAATAAATAAATAAAGGAAAGGAATTGAAAAGAATGGAAGTCATGTCATTCATGAACCCACATAAAATCTGCTGTATTTTTGTCGCAACACAGTCGGGAACATACCAATTGTGTCCCTAGAAAATTTGAGCACATGATTCTTGTTGAATTCTATGATCCTTGATCTCGTGACATAGATGATTGATGATATTATTTCATGCTTAAAAAATGTTTTTCAAAAACATGTATATTTTTGAGACACTTATTTGCACTCATTCTCATCTGTGTTGTCCAACATTTTGTTTCCATACCCGTGAGGAATCTATCCCAATTTACATCATCTCTGGTTTCTCTTTTTCTTGAGGGAATCTCAACCATGGTATGTCTTCTAGAACGTTCCATGTTTTTCCATCAAAGCAATATAAATTTTTGAAAGTTTCACTAAAATGATCGAGGCATCTGTTTGATTTTTTTCAGCCTCGTTGACCCACTAAGCCACCAATACATTTTCTCCATCACATAGACCATAGAAGCCATGCATGGGCCTTTTTAGGATGATCCCAATATGATACACTTCCCTACCAATTTCTTCAATTTTTGTATGATAATTTTTCAATCTATGTGTGTGGGAGATATTTACTCATAGAGAGGGTTCTTCAAGGGGAAGTGAGTCATTTGATGTACTTGGAGTGACATTATCCCATGCTGATTATATAGGATATTTTTCACAGTAGCCACATTTTTTTCATGTATTTTGATATGGGAATATATAATCCTTTTGGTTCCAACAATGAGTACATTGGTGGTCATTACATGGTAACCCTCACCTTTGGGGATACCTATAAAAGTGATCATCCATTACACCAGGAACTAGAAAGGTTTCTATATGACCTACCTTCATTGAGATGTTACATCATATTGGATACATCTATACCATTATTTGGGATTATTTTCTAACAATTATTTCATGGGGTTTTTGATTTGACACTCATTGGTCTTTCCTGACCATATTATTTGAGTAAGTTGTGTCTTTAGAAAAAACAGAGAGTGAAAAAAAGAGAGCGAAACATTGACTTATCATATGCTTGGGGACAAGTAATGTTTCAAGAGTGGGGGAGCGATATTTTGAGGGAGAAATTTGGATTGACATTTTGCATGCATTTATTTCATGATTCAACCATCCTTTTTACCAAAAAAGATGTCAATTTTTTCCCACATTACCACAGCCTCAGAAACATTTGAACCTCATGTAAAGTCTTTGAGATTGTTGCATTATTTTGATTTCCACTTGTGGATATGTGTAATTCCTGGCAAGACTATGGTAAGCATGCATGTGAATGAGAATTGAGAAAATTGTTGATCAAATTTTCTCGAGAAATGAGTGTAATGACAAGGTAGGTCACATGATTTATGAGTGCACATATTTATTTTGAAAAGAATTCAAGTGAAAGAAAAATTATATTTGAAAATTGATGTTTTAAATGAAGCATGATATTTTATGGGAAAAAGAGATTGAAAATTTATTAACATGTAATTTTGATGTTTGGATTTGTCTACGGGTCCACTTGTGTTTCATTTCTGATTTTTTTCCCAAGTGTGAAAAAGTTTAACTCTAGGGGATTTGATGTACCTGGATGTTTCTAACATTTATTTATTATTTTTATTTAGTTTTAATTAACTTTCTAACCGCTTCTTTTGTTTTTATGTTCTTTTTGTAGTATTTTATATATTTTAGTTGTTGTTATAATTTTTAGTTAGTATCATATTAATATTAGTTATGTATTTTTTATTTTTTAGAATTTTATTAATTTTTACTTTATTAACATTTTATATTTTATTTTTATTTTAGTTTAATGTTAGTTATTATTAATATTAATATTTTATAATAATTCAACTTATTATTATTATTAATACTATTCTTATTAGTATTATTATTATTAAACTTATTTATATAATTAGTTTTTTTAATTTAATTTGAATTTTGAATTTCCCCCTCTATTTCCCTCACCTTCCGCCCTTTTTTTATCCCCCACAGGACCCACTCTCCCCCTATTATCTCTCCTTATCCCTATCAATACGCTACCTGCTGCTCCCCTTATCTCCCCATCACCCGGCATCCCCAGCCTCTCTTTCACCCGCCGGACCTAGCTACCGCCTGCCACCTGGTTTTTCTCCATCCACCGCCACCCCGCCGCGTCCCTCACCTCATCCGCAGCCTGCTGCCTCCATCTCCATCCCGCCTAACCCCTCATCACCGCATCTCCACCCCGCCTCTCCCCTCCTCCACTCCCACGCGACCTCTCCACTCTTCACGTCGCACTGTGCCTCTCCTATCCATCCCGCCAACCTGTGCCCCCCATCTCCCCACGACCACCCTCTCCACTCACACCCCACTGCACCCTGGCAGTGCCTCCCTTCCCTCAGCTCAACGCACGCCGCACCCCACTGGAACTCGGACCCCACCTCTCCTCCACTGACCTAGCGCCTGTCATCTCTTTCCCTCTTGCCGCCTCCCCTCTCCAGTCCGAAGGCCCCGGACCACCTTCCCACCTTCGCCCGGTTTCCCCCGTCACACCACACTACCCCTCCTATCACTCCAGCCCCTCGCCCTTTCTTTTTGACTTGCAGCGCACCGGTCATTTCCATCAGAGGCAGCAAAGAGCAGGCACACCTCCCTCCTTGTACATAGCAGCAAGACGTGCAACCAGCCCCACTGCATCGCCAGAATATTCCATTCCAGTGGGTACACTATTGGTGCGCGACGTCATCATGTGCCAAGGGTTGCTGTGTGTGGTGAAAATAAATACAGACATGTTCATTGCTTCGATAACACGATGTTATTTCACATGACATATCATTTTATTACTGCATGTATTCTTTCAGTTGTGATGTCGGGGTGATTTTCTTAGTGGCGGGATGTTGGATGAATAATAAAAATAATGTCGCATTCCATGCAACGATATTTTTCGATGATTAATTGTCAATTAAATTTTTATTAATTGAATTTTTATCTATTTAAATTATTTTTTCACTGGATTAATTGGTGAAATGGAAACTGGGCCTTTTAATTATAAGTCGATGCGGTGGTCCGAGAAGGTAAACTATGTTGACTGATGGTAGGTGCAAATTGGTGACACAAGTTTGTGAGAAATGGGTTGTATCATTTCGTTGTATAGTTCGAGACTTGAAAAAGTTTTCTAAATTATTTATAACACCAGAGAACATGACATTAAATAATTTGTGAAATTTAAAATATGCATCAAAAAATTGTTTATATTTTCGGAACTGGCGATAAATAAACAGAATAAATATTTAATCATTTAAAATAATATTTTGCATGTTTGCGTGATTATTTAATTGTGACACCAGCATCCCTGACACATTTTGTTGATTCAGAGTCCACCAACCTTCTCATTCAGAATTTTCTTTTTATCTTTTTTTGTCTCATGCATTTAGTTTTATTAAAAATAAAGAAAAATAAGAAAACTCAAAAATAAGAATTCCCTTAACCATTGTTCATCTAAACATTTCCCAAAGAAACATTTTTAGAGAACTAGATTCTGTGCTCTCTGTGGTGTGACCCTGCTCGCGAATTTTACAATAGCCAGTCAGTTATAAAAATTTGCAAATTGGACGTGCTGCGACGCGCGTACCGGTATACAATTCACCCACCCTCATATATATTGAGCATATAAATCATTGTTTGGATACTAAAATCAGCACCATTTCGATCCTACAATTGGTATTAGAAGAGGTCTCTCAAATATTTATATTCACATATATGTTTTCTTGCTCAAGTTTTTCATTGTTCTATATTTTCCATACATAGGATATTTTTAACCTTGTTTACAATATTTTATTACTGACAAGTTTGTGTAGAAATATTTTTTCATTGAGATGGCAAGAATGAATGTTGGTTAAATGGACAATCTTAATCCTACTAGACCACATATTTTTTATGGTAATGATTATGAATATTGGATAGACCGTAGGATGACTTTTTTATTAAAACTGGAGTAGACAACATTGATATGCTTACTAGAGATTAGTAGATTAATAATAATGAAGTCATAACTTTTACTAATCCAGAGAAGTCAGAATATAATTTTAACTATAAGGTACACAATACATTGTTGTGTTCCATTCCTGGAAATATATATATCCATATTTATTCTTGTGAATCTGAAAATTGTATTTAGAAGAAGATTGGGGTAACTCATTTTGGTACTTCCAATGTTATTGAAACTACAAGAGCTATGCTTAGAGATCAGTACCATGGTTTTTTTTCTTTCCTTATGGAGAACCTTTATGTAAGTTACAACTGAGATTTATGACTATTTTCAATAGCTTACTATCCACGGGTAAAAATGGGTTGGATGATGAGGCACTTGTAGATATGATTATAGACATCATCCCTAATGAGTGGGAATCCAAGAGAAAAGCTATAGATGAGAATAATAAAGTATCACAGATTACTCTTGAGGAACTTTTTGGAACTCTTCTTCAACATGAGACTAGAATGAATAAAGATGTTGAAAATAATAAGAAGATGAATGGGAATGAAAGTGTTTCTTTTAAAACTACTTCAAATCATTTGAATGATAAAACTACTAAGAGAGTTACAGGATAGAAGTCCAACAAGGTTACTATTTTTTCTGAATCAAGTGAAAGTGAAAAATCTAGGAATGAACTAGAAAATATTGCTCTAAGGATGAACATGATAATTGGGATGAAAGTCACTCAGTATAGATACAAGAAGAATGAATGAAATAATAAGAAATACTCTTATGTCACTTGTTGTGAATGCAAAAGAGCTGGACATATAAAGCCATATTGTCTTAGGCATAAGATAAAAGATAGAAAGGAAAATAATTCTGAGATAAATAGAAAGAAGTACTACAACGATAAAGCTAAGAATGTTTTTAAAGCTAATGACACATGTAGTTCTAGTGGTGGAGACTCTTCTGATGAAACCTTAGATTACGAATCTTCTGGATAGAAGAATCCTGGTCTAATATCCAGACTACCTATTGAAAATAAATGTTTAATGAAAAAGGTACGCAATGATGAATCCATCACCAATGTATCCTTGAATGCTAATTGTTTTGATAGTAAATATTATCAATCCATGGATAAAGAATATTCTTCTAAAGAATATAATACTTTACCTACATATGAAGAAGTTTCTAGGTTTTCTATTCTTCTTGAGAATGAAAATTCTAATATCAAGAAAAATCATGATAAGGAAAATTATATGATTTCTATTATTACTAAGGAAATATCAGATCTTTCTAAAGATCATGATAAGAAACCCCTTGATTTTTAAAGTATTCCAAAAAACCTTGAGTAAGTTAATTCTGAGAAGGATAAACTTCATAAGGATCTAGAAAATGTAATTACTAAGAAAAATGTTCTTGAGCCTAACTGTTGTGAAAAAAACTGATTTTTATGGTTAAGAACGTAGTTATTAGACTAAAGTTAGAAATATTTTCCTTGAGCATGTGTTTATAAATCTTTACCTTATGTAAGGAAAATTTTGAAAAAGTGTATTCTCAAATTTTACCTCTAAATAATAATTCGGGTTTTGGTAAAACTAGTTCAAACCTAATTTTTAGTAACAATTATTTTTTTACTCAAAGTGATCCTTTCTACACAAAGTGTCAGTGTGGTGGGAATTGGGAAAAAAAATTTCTTTAAACAAAACTCAATCATTAAAATTTCATAAAGATTATTTTTCAAAAAAATGTGGATTCCTTAAATATTTTTTTTCTGAAGTTTCCAGATCCAAGAATGTTTTGGTTCTGAAAGTCTAGTACTGTTATTTTCAGGAAAATAAAGAATGTACCAACAATAATACTTGGTACATGGATAGTGGATGTTCCTGGCATTTGACTGTTAACAAAAAAATCTTTGAAAATATTATCAAGACGAATGGAATAAAAGCACTATTCAATGATAATGCTAAGGGAGAAATTATTGGTATATGTGACATTGATCTTCTTGAAAGAACATTGATTTCAAATGTTTTATTTGTTAAGGGTCTTAAGCACAACCTCGTTAACATAAGTCGATTATGTGTTGAAGTTTACCTTGTGAATTTTAGGAATGACATTTGCATTGTACACAATTCCATGGAAGAGTTTATTCTTTCTACCCATGGGCAAGAGAATTTTTACACAATAAACTCAGAAGACATTATAATCCAAGACCTACCTTACCATAGTGCAATGAAAGACCGTTCTTTTTTGTGGCATAGAAGGTTAGGACACTATAACCTTATGAACCTATGGATACTTTTTAAGAAAAGACTAGTTAAGGATCTACCAGAGATTATATTTGATTCTTAAAATTTTTTTGATCCATGTCAATATGGATATAAATAGAATTCAAGTTTTAAATCCGTTGGTGAAGTCTCAAAAACTGATGCATTACAGGTAGTGCATAAGGATCTTTTTGGTCTAGTACAAACCAGAAGCATTGGAGGCAAATATTATGTATTTGTCTTAGTTGATGATTATAATAGATTTATGTGGGTCTATTTTCTAGAAAATAAATCTAATGCTTTTTCGTATTTTAAAAGTTTTTGAGCCCAAGTTAAAAATGAGAAAAACCTACCTTTTATAACTATTCATAGTGATCATGGAGTAGAATTTCAAAATTCTAATTTTGAAGCTTTTTTTAGTAGAAATGGAATTACTCATAACTTCTCAGCACCCGGACACCTCAACAAAATGTTGTGGTTAAAAGAAGAAAAATAATTCTACAAGATATAACATGAACCAAGTTGAGTGAATATTCAGTATCCAAACATTTTTGGGCTGAATCTATAAGTACTTATTGTTATACTATAAATTGTGTTTCGAGTAGACCTTTTCTTAACAAAACTCTTTCTGAGTTATGGAATGGTAGAAAAACTAGACTTTCCTACATCAAGGATTTTAGTTACAAGGTATTCATGCTGAATACTAAAGATAATCTACATAGATTCACACCAAAATCTGATAAAAGAATTTTCTTAGGATACTCCACAACTTCTAAGGCTTATAGAGTTTTCAATAAAAATACTTGTGCTATTGATGAAATAGTACATGTCAAATTTGATGAAACTGACCCATTTGTTTTTAAAAAACCTCATCCTACATCTTTGGATGTGTTTTAGAAAATTGATTATCAAACTTTGTTAGAAGATCCTTCTAATAAGAAAATTGTTGAAAAAATATTTATAAATAATTTACCCCTGAAGACTTCCAACCCCATGTTTATGAATAGGTTTTACAAAACCCAAATAACTTTTTTCAAAAGAATCATCCCAGTGATAGTATCATTGGTGATCTAAATCAAATTCTAAGGACAAGAAGTTAGTTAATAAATGATTTTTCAAATCTATCATTCCTTTCCCAATTATAACCAAAAAGCACTGATGAAGCTTTATGTGATGATGATTCTTTAAAATCTATACAGTATGAGCTAAATGAATTAAAAAAGGATAAAGTCTTGACCTTGGGTGAAAGACCTAAGGAAACAGCTGTTATTGGAGTAAAATGGGTCTTCAAAAATAAATGTGATGAAAATGGATTCAAATTACGAAAAAAATATAGATTGGTTGTTAAAGGTTATAATTAAGAAGAATGAATAGACTATGAAGAAACATATTCTCCAGTAGCTAGACATTAATTTTTTCATATTCTAATTTCCTTTGTTGCATTCATCAATGTCATAATTTTTCAAATGGATGTTAAATTTTATTTCCATAATGGTTTTATACAAGAGGATGTTTTTGTTGAACAACATCCTTTTTTGAAGATTCAAAACATCCAGAACATGTTTACAAACATACCAACTCTTTGTATTGACTTAAGCAAGCCCCTCGAGCTTAGTATGATATGCTTATAGGATTTTTGATTCAAATTAATTATGTTAAAATAAATGATGATACAAACCTTTTTATGATGAAAGATAAGAAAAATTATTTCATTTTTCAAATATATAATGATGACATTATATTTGGTTCAACTCAGAAATATTTAACTGATTCCTTTGCGGATCTAATGAAATATGAGTTTGAAATGAGTATTATGGGTGAGTTAACATTTTTTCATGCTTTTCAAATTTCTAAAAAATGAGAAGGAATATCTATACCCCAATATCATTATATTATTGATATTCTTAAAAAGTATGTATATGAAAACACTATGAGTATAAGTACTCCCATTGGTATCACAAATTCGCATGATCTTGATGAAGTTGGGAAACATGTTAATCAATCATTGTTTAGAGGTATGATAGAAATTCTACATTACATGACATCTAGTCATATAGAATTAATGATTTATGTATTCTTATGTGCAAGATATCAATCCAATCCTAAGGAATCTCATTTAAAGGATGTGAAAATTATTTTTCGCAACTTAAAGGGAACCATGGATCTTGGACTCTTTTACAAATCTAGAAATGATTTTGTTTTAAAAAGTTCTTTAGATGATGACTTTGGTGGATGTAGAATGGATAGAAAAAGTAAATCTGGAACTTGTTATTTCATAGGATATTCATTAATTTCTTGTTCATGCAAAAAAGCATCACTCAATAGAAATTTCAACTACTGAAGCTGAATACGAAGTAGCTGGAAGTTGTTGTGCTCAAGTGTTGTGGATGCAAAACACACTCACAGACTATGGTATGAGTTTTACAAAAACACAATTTCTTTGTGATAATACTAGTTCCATTTCCTTATTTATAAACCCTGCACATCACTCTCGTACAAAACACATAAATATTAGGCATCACTTTCTTAAGGATCAAAAAAAAGAGGATATCATTCTTCAATTAATCATAATACAAGATCAACTTGCTGATATTTTCACAAAATCATTACCATCAAATAGATTTGAATACATTAAACAGAAGATAGGAATTATAACCATAATTTAATCATCTTTATTAACATTTTGTTAAAAACTATATCTTTACAGTAACAAACTCTTTTTCATTGGAAGAGTACATTTTCATATCAGGTAATCAATGTTTTTTCAAAATAAATTTTTTCATTTTCTAATTTTTTTTTGTAGTCTAAATTTTTTTCGTAGTCTTAAAATTTTGTTAATAATGATTTTTATACTTAATATTTTCGTAATAGGGATTTTCGTATGGAGAATTTTTGTAATCAAAATTTTCGAAATCTAATTTTTTTGTTGACGAATTTTCCTTAATATGAATAATATTCCTATAAATTTGAAACGTATGTCTACTTTATTAAAATTTCGTAATCATCTTTTATTTGTTGGTATTTTCAACTTTTTTTAAATATTCGTATTCACTTTTTCTTAAATCCGAATGTTTTCTTAAAAGACCTCAAAAGATCGGATTCTATTAAAATTTCCATCCATATATCATCTCAACCGTCAGATCTGATCAAAAGGTTTTCAACCATTGGATTGAGTATAGAAGTTGAAATATCACCTAAATTTTCAATATAAAGGACCCCTTGACGGTTGTCCCACATCAAAAACTCATGCCTTCGCATGCTGAAGCTCTACCCTCCTACATAAACTCATTCCAAACTTCATAGATCTTTCTTATGTACGAATTTCTGTTGTAGTCTCCACCCAGAAAGATATGTCAACTATCAAACCAATCTCTGAATGGATGAAATATAGAGAAAGGTTATTTGATCCAATTTTTTTTCCATGTCTGATTCTATTATCTCTAAGAGTATAAAGCGAAATGGGTAGGAAAGTGTTTTCCTCTCAAAATAAAAAATCTCATGATTTTGAATATCCGTATTTTTAATAGAATTATATGAGTCAGTAATTTTCTTCTAGGAAGAAGGGAGGATTAAGTTTTTTTAAAGTTTTATGGAAAGAAATATTCACTTTCTTACACAAAGGCTGCAAGCTTGGTAGGTATTCTTTATGAAGGGGAAGATATGTTTTGTTCTCAAAAGATGTCTAATATTAAAGTATGTTTTGATAAGTTGAAGGACATGGCTTGACTTGGTATCTCAGATGTAAAGTCTCCAATGATTTTTCTCCTAACTACAAATTAACAGTTTCCTGAATTTTGGGTTCAAGAATTCATCATAATGAGAAAAGGAGACAATGATACATTGAGGAAAAGAGATATGTACATTCTGGATTTCTTGGTAAACCTAAGGAAGATAAACATGGTAAATCATATCATGGTTATGATTGAGAACATAAATAATGGAAATTTGATGGCTCAGATTATTATGTATCCAGCCATTCTTTCAAAGATGATTGTTAAGTGTCTAAAATCATTCAAAATTTCATTCATATCTACGTCTAGGAATTGTAAAGTTATATTGTTAAGTGATGAAACTTTTAGAAGAATTAAAGATGGGTTTTCCATAGAATCTAATGAAATATATGAATTTCTTAAAGATGAAGTTGAATCTATTTCAAAGAAATAGGAGGTGGCTTAGCCCTCTAAAAAGGGTATAAGGAAGTGGAAGTTTAAGGATGTGGAAGATAAGGAAAAAATATAATGGCTAAGGAAACCCAATCCGAACCACCAAAGCGAAAGAAGCAAAAATCATATCCCGATGAAGTTAGGGATAAATGGATAGAAGCATGAGAACCAAAATAAGCAAAAGAAGAAGTTGTCTGAGGTTAAAATAGTACAATTCATTTTGAATGCTACTAAGAAATTATCCAAGAATATTTTTGTACTAGAATCCTTATTGATAGAATCATTATCAGTGTCTCCTGAAAATATTTTTTTAACTCCTGAAAAATATCAATAAAAAGTAGTGTAAGAAGAAGAATATGAAAAAGGGAGTGGTGATTCTGAAGATATGATAAAGAAAATTGATGGTTTTCCTGAGAAGGAAAGCCCTTCTGAGAAATTACCATTCTGAACCTCTCAAGCTGAATCATCAAATCTTGCTACTCCTGGGAAGAATAGAGAGAAGGCTATAGATGAAGTAGACAGACCATATATATAAGAAATCATCAATAATGATTCCATTCACCCATAGGATGCCGAGGTAGGATCGGAAAAGGAAGAATTTGATGAAGACAAAATCATTCAACTATCTGATAGTGAACATTAATCTCCCGATCAAGATGAATTCATTTCAAAGGATGATAAGGCAAAACAGGTTGTTTTTGATACACCTACCATGGATATGGTAATGAAGAATGATGTTGGGGGTTCTTCAAAGAGGAAACATACTTAATTAGAAAAATAAACCTCACCAAGAAAAATATATGATTCGAAATCATCCTTCCATCGAAATTATTTTGTATTCCACTCTTTGAAGAATCTTTTTGTGACTATACCAATATTTCCCAGTATAGACTCGAGATGGAAAATCCATTAACATTCCTTAAATCAGAAATCAGATTTAGTATCTAGGGGGATGGATAAGTGCATAAAAAATGAGGCCGATTTGAAATCCTTTTTCATAAACTACAATACCCATATAAGATCATACAAGAAAATTACGAGCTGGTCAATGAAAACTATATAATACATGAAAATTCGTGATGAGTTCCAAGAAAGTTTCAAGGATGCATTTGAAACTGAAGATGTGGAGATCAAGGATCTCACAAATAGTTTTGAGAAGAAGATAATTCTAGAATACAATTCTCGGATACAATAAGTGAATAACCTAAATGTAAAATTATATTCAGTTTCTAAGAGTTGGAAGTGGGAAAGAGATCTCAGAATTAATATTGAGGAAAACATTTCTAGGCAAGAAAAAGTTCAAATGGGACAGGCAGAATCTCTTAAAGCTTCAGAAGAAAAAATCAAATCCATAGAGAAGAAAACAGAAGATCAGGATCAGCATCTCAAACGTGCAGTGGAGGATCACAAGGAACTCAAGAAGCTCAAAACCATAGTAAAGAAGTTGATGAAGAAGGACAAGTAAGGATAATATTGTTCAATTATGATCTTTTGATGTATTTCGTCATTGTATAATTTTTTTCCAATCCTAATAAAATATTTGTGTTGCTCGTCTTTTGGTTTTTTAGTACTAATATTTGATGTACGATATTTTTTTTATATTCCCTTTAATCTTTTTTGAAAATCACAAAGGTGGAAAAAGGATTGATAAAAAATAATACAATGTAAAAGAAGAAATTTCTTTAAGTAGTGGAGAGTTTATCAAATGAGGAGTTCTTATCCAATATGATTTTCATATTCAATAAACTACTAAGTCTAAATCTGGAAATCAATAATATGATCCATAGTGTTTCCAAAGACTAAGAGGGGAGTTAGTCCTATTTATATTTTCCCCATGTGTTAAGGGAGATAATTTTTATTTTCGAAGTTCATAAAAATATTTTCTAAGTCATTTTATTCTTTTTCATAATTAATTTTATTCTTTCCCAAAAGGGAGAGATTGTTGAGTCAATAAAGATTCCTTATGACTTTTCCATTCATTCATGTTTTGAAAATAAAAAACACTTTATCTTAAAGAAAATTTATTTTCCCCTATGATTTATCATAGAAAGGAAATTCTTCCATTATCAAGGAAAATTTATCCTTACAGTGTATTCGTTATTCATATAATAATTTCTCTAATCCTAACTCATTTTATTTCGATGCATAAAATTAGGATTCGTATCTAAAACTTCAGAATCTTATAAATACTTAGACATAGACCATTCTGTTTTCAGGATCCAAATTCAGATTCTGAATTCTCTGAATTCAGACTCCGAACATCCATAGTTTAGACTTTGAATTTACTAAATTCAGACTCCGAACTTTCTGATTTTAGACTCTGAATTTCTTGAATTCAGACTTCTAACTCTATGAGTTTAGAATGAGAATTTTCTGAATTCAGACTCCGAAATTTTTGAGTTCAGAATCTGAATTCTTATGAATTCAAAATCTGAATTATCTAAATTCAAACTCTGAATTCTTATGTATTCAGACTTAGAGGTCTCTGAATTCGGACTCTGAATTCTTGTTAATTGATATTCAAAATTTTTTGAATTTGGACTCTGAATTCTTCTGAATTCAGACTCCAAATTTCCTTCAAATACAGACTCAATATTTCTATAGAATTCCGGGTCCAAATTATTTTGAAGGTAGAATCCGAATGTTCATTTATTATAGACACAAAATGGTTTTTTTCTTAGTCCTTGAACATTTATTATTCTATTACACTACGAAAAATGAATTTGGTTAAGAAACTGTATTTTTTCTTACTCTTGTTTGAGTGATAAAATGATGACGTGCTTTCAGTTTCTAAGCAACCATTTTGTAGTGACAGGTGTACAGGTCCCTACGAAAACAAAGGCAAAATATTAATGTTGGAGGAGGGAGGCGACCTTTGGTGATGTGACTATACATAGGAGCTAATTTTCAAGATCTCACAACTTTTAGGAACATTTATACGACTCTAGAGTTACATACTATGAAGTTATTTCTAGAGAGAGGCTTTCATTCTTTATGCATACAGAACAACTTGTTCAGAATTTCTTCGTGCAACTCCAAATGTTTCTGAGTACATTCAAGGGCTTTTGGGGATAGGATGACAGTGGTGCTGACTACCTTGATGTTTGAGGACTTGCGGGCATAAAATGAAAGACTCTGATATTCATATTGAGGGATTACCCTGGTGTGGGTAAGACAGAAATTCATGAATGTATAAATCAAGGGACCTTTATCCAATATTGTTGGATACCCTTCTCTTTGGGTTAAAATATTTACTACTTGTTACATCTATTGTTTCATGTTTTCCACTGCATTTTGGTTGTTGAGGAAAGTATAACTATCTTATAATTTCATATATTTTTACTCTGATTAGTAAGATTATATATGCTTTAAGGTAGAATATTTATCTTTGTAAACTTATCTTAAGTTTCATTTTTGGAACCACATTACTGGAATCAAGAAAGTTTTTTCATCTAAGAGGTTTTGTGAATTTACCCTAATTAACTTTGTTAAAAATTACCATCATTAAAATGTTCAAAGGAATTTTTTAGAGTATACAATTCACCCCCTCTTTTATATTGAGCATCTACATCATTGTTTTGATACTACAATCAGTATCACTTTTATCCCACAGTTTACTCATGCTCTATATGGAATAAGCCTTGGATCATTCAAATATCATGTTAAATGATGTTTCCACATCTCCATGTTATGATAATCATGTTATATTGGGCCATTATGTTCATGTTTCCCTTATTCTCCACTAATATGCCTATATCCTAACATGTATGTTATTATTCATGATATTCCATGATTACACCCATACATGTCAATATAGCTGACCCTATATTATATATGTCCTCAAGTTATCCCATTCAATGCTAAGAATAATGGAATGTTGTGGTCATTTTAAATATGTTTTCAATAGTGATTTTTTATTTTATGTCTTAATTTTTTATGTAATGTTCCTAATTTCCCAATACACTATACATCTCAATTCTTCATAGTTTTATTAATTGTATGTTTATGTAATAAATCATGTTTGAATGTGTAATAAATAGTATGATTGTTATATAGACTCTCGTAATCTATGGAATTCCTATCACAAAATCCATGCGGATGTTAGCAAATTTCTACTCTAGGATCTCATGATCCATTAAAAAACATACCGAGGGAGGGTACTATTCTTTCACCTGCGGAAGTGTGACACACTAATAGATGAACCCTACAACACTATTTCTCATTCCACCATTCAAAAAAAATCATTGAAGGTCCCTATATCCCTTCACTAAATTGGGATGTACAACCAAATGAGATGTGTGGAACTACCTTATTACCTCATCTCATAATGTGATAGGAACCACCACTCATCCTTAGAAGTGGATTAGTGATTCCCTCCATTATAATATCTATATGGTGATTCTCATTACGATATCTAGTCATGGATAACCTAAAAGATTATACCTCCAAACTACGACTCCCTCAAACACAAGAGATGAGGTAGATTCAACACCATTGATTGGAGAAAAGTTGCACCCCTATCCTTGACCAAGGTCATCTAGAGAGAATCAAACTCAGTAGATGCCTCCCACACTAGGAGATAATATGACTTCATATTAAAGGAATATGATACAACATTTCTCTTCCTAATTGCATCGACTATCCAAAATTCATAGTCATATAGTAACTCTGACAAAATCCTCTATCATAGAATTGGATCTCTCTCTAAAAAACCAAAGTAAGACTATGAATTTTTATGTAGACATAAAATCACTCTCTAAGAAGATAGTGAATTTGCATCCTCAAGGAAAAGACCCCCACTACAAACTCTAGGTCATGAGATTTATAGTTCTTATCTGGGGTCTCAAATTACATGACCCATTTGTGATCACAACATACCTCTACATCAACAATTATCGCATGCCACCGCCAGATGTATAACAATATATCATGTACTCAATGCATTCCATCATTAGTATCAAGTAATGATCACTCATCAGCCCCATCAAAACATCTCAATGACCCCACAACACTACATTGTGTATGTAAGCATATTCGATTTCCACTTCAGGATGGTCAAAGGGGCTAAAATCCTAGTTAATTATCTCTATAACCACATTTAGTTCCCAATAAATCTATGAAAACTATGAAACTCTATCATGGTCTTGGGTGAATCCCAGTAAATCACTTCATCAACCTTAATCAAGTTAATAGCTAATCCATGCTTAGAACTGAAATCCATTACAAGTGTTCCTCATGGATCTAGAACTAGAACATTAATGGATTACCATAAATATGGTCCCTAAAATAATGTTTAGGCATATCCATAGAATGCTTTACATGCCTCTCCAATATCACAATGTATACGAGTATGTAATTAATTAAGACGACAACAAATCAGTTCAAGTATAGCTAGACAATCTAGTTAATCATATCCATAAACATATTAGTGTAATTTCTCACACCAAAACCCACCAACAGGAACTCTGAGTGTTTGTAGAAACATAAAAAATATAGATATAGAATTTTATCCTCATAAACCCTCAACTGATAGTATTCTTATCTGAGATAAATCATTGAGAACCATATCACACATTTTAATTGACCAATGATGACTAAAATATGAGGTAAGGGGTACTTGTTCGTTATCATGTCTTGGTTATGTCAATGCTAATCCACACAAAATTACATGCTCTCATGCACCATTTTCATGAACAAAACATGAGATACCCATGGGACACACTATGTGTTATAAAACCCTACTCTCAATAGTTCTATAAATCATTCCGTAACTCTATGATGTTTTTATGATGCATCTGATATACCACAGAAGATATCTAAGAAATACAGGGGTGAAATTAAATGAAAAAAATCCATCACTCACCCAAACGGTAGTCCTAGAACTCCCTCCTGAATTATTTAAATATAATCCTACATGGTTAATGGAACCCAAATGACTGAAGAAATTTTTGATCCAATGTATAATCTCTTTAAAATATGGGTGATGGGTTGTATCTTCCTTCTTAGATGACTCACTCACTCCTCCTTGAGATATCTCTCTCCGATAAAGGAGAATATCACAACATCAATTTGGAGGCATATGACTCATCCGTAGTGATAGTTAATTTGGGCTTGGACTATGTACAACCATTCCACAATCATTATTTAATCCTATGGTCTCATCATGGATACCATGAGGTCCCCTGAGAAAAATTCTCACACTGCTACTATAAAAGTGATATTGAAGAGGAATTCCACGTAGCAACTTCAATCCGAATCAATTGGGATAAATTATCAACTAGCAGCTCTGACTCTAGAATATGGTGTAAATAAAAAAAGTAATGAGTCACTCAATATTCTACGAGCACTAAAGATAGAAAATAATAAACAAATATCATGCCTCAAATAAGCTCTTGAGGGTTTGGCTCAAAATCATCCCTAACCTATAACTACCCATAGCCCCAACCACATGCTCCCTAAGCCTCGCATGGGCCTCCTTGAGGTGATGGTAGAAGTATGTCAAAATGTTTTCCACCCCCAGAAGATTCTCCATTTGGAGACCGATATAATGCTCTACAAGATCTACCTTCCTAGGTGCCACCCTAACAATGGCAAGGTGAACCAGGATCATATTGATACATTTTCCAATGAGGTATATCTTCTTTCTGCCTACCCACCTCATAACATTAGGTCAAAAAATCATCTTAACTATGACCTCACCTATAAAATGCATATATTTGACTCTTTCTGTGCTTCCCCAGTCCTCTACATAGCCTATTTTATGTATGACATGATCCCAGATTCTGGACATGTGGAGGACATGTATGCCAAGAGCCCATCAACTAGTTACAACTGTCAAATATAGACAATTCATCCCCATTATGTACTAAACCAGCTCCAGCTACATAGAATCTCTCATATAGGAATACTTCCATCACCAATTCCCACTTCAGTACTCTAGTATATGTGAAAATACATACGGGTACCACACTGGCACAAATATCCCTGAACAGACCCTAGTAAAAGATCTACTCCCATGATTAACCATGTTGTTTCATGTTGAGGTAGTACTGTTTATGTTCAGTAAACCCCACAACATTTTAAACAACTATCATACCTATCTACTACATCATCAAAATCTCTTAAATCCAAACTAAAATAAAAATGGGGGGAATTAAACCCCATGATACTACTACTAGAATTTATATCAAGATAGTGTCAATTCATCATGTTCATGTGTGAACAGAATCCACCAACTCCCAACTACTCCATGGAAAATGCTATTTTTAAGCATAACTATCTGACTTGTCACGGTCCATAGAATTATAAAAACAAAAATATACAACTCAATTTAATTCCCAATTTCCCAGAGATATATCTCACCATTGAACCTCGATGGTCTCAAGTGATGGAAATCACATAGTGTTCTAAGCCTGGTCATATGCTCATTCTTCTTGGCTTGTATAATCTAATACCTAACTGGTGGGAATGTTTATAACTCACCACCTAGAGGAAATATCTTATGATTTGGACCTTGAAATAAGGCCTCATAACTCATCATATCATTTTAATTATCCAAAATTGGTAACATTGGTGGCTGCATTCGTGGTGGAATTCTAAATATAAAACAATATATAATGCAGTCAGTTGAGAATATATATAGGGAGATATCATAATAATAAGTATAAAATGAATCAATCCTATATAAATATTTTACTAATTAACCATGTAACCAATGTCTTAGTATACCATGATGATAGTAATATAAATAGAGTCCTAGTGAATGGATTTTTTAATCACTGCAACAACATTGGGTTCCCTATCCTGAATGTGGCACTCGATACACATTTACAATATTTCCATAAATTTATAACCAAACCACAAAAGTGGAAAATATTCTAGACACTATCCCGTTTTCGATCCTCCTATGATACCAATATGTCATGACCCCACTCACCATGGTCTGGCTGGTTGGTGGAAGGCTAAGATATAACGACCCCAAGAACACCTCCACAAGCTAGGGGTACGGAATATGTGCTGTAAAGGCATACCTAAAATGAGGGTCCTTTTCCTAATACACTTGTGAAAATCCACCTGACAATATCCATGTATAAGTGGAGATGAATACTAATAAAATATAGTACGTTCTAAAGTAAAAAAACCATGAATGTATTAAAATATAGGGAAATAGAGATTGAAATTGATATAAAAAAGTGATGGTAAAAATACAAATCAACCTAGAAACATTTCCTATCATGACAATGAATACAATATAGAAATGTTGATAGATCTCGACTCTAGATCTCCATGAACTAACCACCATACATGTTCTAAGAGCCAAACTATCCCTGTGCTCCCATAAAATAACTATTAATTTGTTAATAATATACATAAGACATGATACATGTATCCAAAGACCACAAAAAGGTGAGTATATATATACCAATAAGGATGCCCCAAAACTGAAGAGGGGGCAATAAAATATTTGATGGAAGTAATCATCTCAACCGAAAGACAATTATAATTGAAAACTAATGTTAGATATGAATGTTTTTCTTTGTGTGTTCTCATAAAAGAAACCCATATGAGACAGAAAGATATCTATATCTCATTGCCCAGCCTAGGAAGGTGAGTCTGCTAATAGTTCCAATGGTCTATTATGGATGAATTATTATTTTCATTCTATATGAAGATGTAATTGTATAGAAGACTAACACCTCACCACTCTAATCAAAATTCTAGGGGAATAATATCCAGGTAATATACCATCACCTCATCATGATAAGGGGATCCAAATAGAATATAGATAGGTGGAACACACCCTAGATCATCCAGGAGTTCCACTCAATAGGTAGATGATCCATTCCCTAGTACATTATGGGGATGCCACTTAGTAGGTATACGACCCATGATTTAGTCTATCAGGGGGGATGCCACATAGTAGGTGGATGACAATTTCCATATTCCATCATGGGTATGCAATCTAGTAAGAAGAGGACCCTTTCCACAGTCCGTCATAGGGATACTACCCAGTAAATAGAGGACCCAAACCCTAGTCTGTTAGTGGGATTCCACTCTTTAGGAAGATTAACCACTCCTTATTCCATCTGAAGGATTCCACCTAATCTAGTGTGAGTTGTATAAGGGGTATACATCCTGGTATAGAAGTGGGTTATCAACCTCGACTTCTCTCTAATTATCCTGGGTGATCACTACCATCATTTAGCATTTCCCAAAGATGATTCAAAATCTAAACATCTCACATATTATGTAAAATTATGCTATGTCGTCCAAAATCACGTTCTATGCAGAAAAAAAAAATCTGAAGAATCTATCCAAGGGACCAAATTTGTGTCAAAACGATAGATATATGATGGGTAGAAGATATAGTGGGAATTATAAGGCATGTAAGCTTTCCAAATTTTCTATGACCCGACCTCACCTATTTTTCATGTACTTTCCGATATATGAATCACTATAACACCCCAAAGATTTAAAAATAAACTTAATATATAATTTAATTCAAAGAACACTGAGTCTCCTTGAATCAACACTTTTTTATAATAATGATTTAAACAATATAGTTATAACCTAGTTGTTAAACATAGTAATGTTAATAAAAATAACTACAATTAAATATAATTTATAATCTTTTCATATAAAATATAACTTTTGGTAAAATTAAAATCATGTCACCAAAATTTATTTTTGAAGCTTTTTTAATATTTTTTTAGAGGATTCATTTTTTGATTAATAGTCAAAAATATTGCGCTTCAGTTAAAACCTATTTTTCATATAAATAATTATTTTACATTAAATTGATTTTTCCAGTCAAAATAGATTAATTTTATATATATTAATCCAATTTAGATCATTGAAATAATTCTTATGTTGAAATAAGATATAAAATCATATTGAACTTCTGAATATTCTTTTTACCCTCCTTCTCGCCACACATGGAGAATTAGTATTAAATATAATATTTCCACTTATATGATTTGATTTTTGAAAAATAGACATACATGGTTTCAATCAGAATGATATTTAATTTCTTATAGTATTAACTTAATTTTTTTGGAATACTAACATGACCCTTTCAAATAGTAGTGTTACCTTTGTGAATAGTAATATGAACCTTATGAATATTCAATCGGCTAAATGAATAGTAAAATTACCCCTGATCGTATAAATAGAATTTAGGCATCTTATAAATGATGGTTAGAAATAATTAAATAATAGTATAAGTAAGTAAATATTTTAATAATTACTAATTAACTGTTGGTATTTTTTAAAATCCATAAATATTTAATTACATATTTATAATAAATAATATTATTTTAAAAAATTATTTTTCCCCAAATGTTTTAATAAATTAATATTTTGTTTTCCTATGATTTTAGGCCACATTTATGAGACCATAGTTCATTTTTCATAGTGATATAAAATCAATTTTAATTTTAAAACCCGTATTTTTCAAGTAAGTTATGATACTAATTAAAAAATAAATTTTTCATATTTAGAAAATTATTTTCATAGTATTTATTTCATTTTTGAATTCTACATGTATATAAATTTTGAGGGTTATTTGTTGTTATTTTTCTAAAATACTTGAATTTTTAGTGAATAGTAAAAGTATAATTATTTACGATAAAGGCTAAATACATGATTCATTGAGTCATAGTTGATATATGGATAATGTAATCCCGTAATCTAGAACAATAATTAATTATTTTATTATATTTTATGACAATTCTCAAACTATTCATTGTATTTTGAAAAAATAATAAGAAAATTTATAAAATATTCAAAAAACACCCCCTCTTTTCCACTATAAATACCACCCCTCACCACCATTTCTCCTCACACCTTCCAAGAATTTTTCCTTGACCAAATTTTACCCAATAATATTCCAAATCCCATCCCACATTTCCAGGATCTGTTATACTAAAAAATAGACTAAACTCAATCCCCTTAAAATGGTTCTCAATGAGGAGTATTCATGAGGTAAAATCTTCTACCTTTTCCTTTTAATTTCATTTCATATTCTTTTATATTATTATTATTTCCTCACATCCCCTAATCCAAATAATATTATGACTCCATAAATGAACAGAAAATGTAATTTTATTATTCGAATGTAAAAATCCATCATGAATCCCCTTATCCTCTCCCATTTATTCTAAAAATAGAAATTTTTTGTTTGATGTGTTGTTCCATCGCCTTCAAGGAAGACAATTGTTTATTTTCTTACACAATCATCAAGACTATTCAATAAACCAGTTCAATTTTCAAAAAAATTAAAATTTATGTTATGACTTATTAATGTTCTATATTTATCATATTTAAATGATACTTAATGATAAAACAGAATGAGCTTGTTGTGATCTAACCCCACTTAAATTAATCTAAATGAATATAATTAACATTATATCAAAGTATTCATCCAAATACTATATAACCAAATGAAATATGTTACAATTTAAACATTTTTTATCTTTATTAATTTTATATAACTCCAATTCTAGAAAATTATACCCAATTTACATGAAATATATTACTCACAAACAAGTGAACTGATCAAGGAAACCAATAAAATAAAAGCATCAGAACAATAAAGTTAAACTCTATAGCTCATCTATGGGGATAGGAAAAGCATAATTAAATTATAATAAATAGTATACCTATATAAAAGGTTCTGAGTATATTAATTAACGTATTTAATTTTATTATCCTAGACATTATGGTCAAACTGGAGAACGTTTTCAGTCATATAGTAAGGGGTTTATTATTTTACTTTTATTTTCATGATATTTCGATTATTCGCCACTTATTTCTTTTATGTCATGTATTTATTCTAAAATTTAATGTGAAATTTCTTGAATATATTTATCTTCATGGTATGAACTGATTTTTTTGGATTGTAAATAAGTTTTTGACATAGGATTCGATTGATTACAATGTTGTATGGATTTTTCCCGAACCACCATTTTTCATTCCGGTTACGCTATCTCTCTCTTTACTATAATGTAATTCTCCATTATTCATATAAAATTATTATATATTAGGTTTATATGTTCCATAATCATAAATATAGATAATTTCATCTTTCTTTAAAGGTATAATACATGTTTAATTTTCTTCATTCTCAATTCATCTTGAATAGAAATCCCGAATAATGGGACCTTCCCGAATTCAAACTCATTTTCAAGTGCACAGTAAAATCTTTTCTAAGCCATTATTTTTTTATAAAATAAAAAATTTTATCATCAAAAACTTTATTTCATTCATTTCTTGTTTTATGAGGAAAACATTCCCTTCCACTATAAAACCTCTTTAACATAATCATTAAACTCCACTAAAATGTTTTATTTCTAAAGATTAAAAAAAATTATATGATTCCAATTCTGGGGAAAAACATTTATGCCAAATATACATTTCCAATTTCCTTCCCTTTTTTGGTTTTTGGGTACTCTTTCTTACAATCTTTTTATATTAAAAATTTAAACAATTTTCCCAATAAAATCTTCTATCCAAAGTAAAAAAAAACCTTTTTTGGTCTTACTTTTACATGAATGTTATATATTCCATGTTCATGAAGTATTCCATGAGTGTGGTGTATGTAATTCACATTTATATATCATATAAAGTGCCTCATTATTATCATGAAATTATAAATGATTATTATTTTAATCCTTCAATGTGGTATGGGACACATTTTTTGGTTTAATGATTATTTCTCATTGAATTTTTCAATAGTGTTAGTTAAAAGTACCTTTATCTACGCGAGTATCCTTTTTTAGTATTATAAATAATTGATGTTTATATCTTATGATACCATATAAAATATTTTTTCTGAAGGGATGATGATTAATTTTACTATGTATGTTCCAATTGGATACCATTGAGGGGTTATAGTAAAAGTATTCACATTTTGTATGTTAGTTTTTAAATATGGATATTTATGTTGTTTATGATGTTTCTATTTCACTCATTCATATGAAGAATGAATTGTACTTAATAAGTGTTGGGTGGGGCCCAATATATCTTTTTTTTGCCTGAGTTTGTCTCATGAGACAAATTAGATTTGGTTTTTACCCATTCTATGTAGTGTCCTGAACGAGTCCTTGATAGAATGTCAATGATGTTTTGAATTATAAATTCCCCATAATAAAAATAGTAATTGATGGACCATGTGATTATTAAACTTGTATAATATACATGGTTATGTTTTATTATGTAAATATATAATCATCTATTATTCTTGACTTATTATTATCAAGATTTTCTGGCATGTGTACTTTTAATTATTCACCATTACTTACAATTTATGATTCCACTGCATTATTCACCATTTATGAGCATATAAGCACTCCCTATTGTTATTATTCCATAACCCAGTATATAAAAAAAATAAAAAATTGAATATGTTTTCAAGGATTTATTTTATTTTAGTTTATTATGTAACATGTTTTATTTAATTTTTTTAATGTAATATGGGTATCATGAATTTAATAAATTCTTACAAGACTGCAAAACTGACCAGTCCATCAGTATTTAATTCTATGTAATCAATCAAATGAAATAAAATAATTCCCTGGTTTGCAGTCTCTATGGTCTAGTTGTTATATTTTGTATCAAAGTATGTTTACCAACATCCTTGGAAACTAGATTTAGAAAACATAGGTTATGAAACATATCCCTAAAATAGAGGATAATCATAGAAGAGAATTCTATAAATTTGTAATGGTAGATATTATTTGGTTATTCTAAGAAATAAATCTCTATCTTGAAACTACATGTGTATTTGGTTTTGGTGTAGACGTACCTAGGTGTAAAAACTATGACAAGGAGTCTCAAGACAGACCCAGGGTACTATGGTACATGAAAACATGCCTTATAGTGTACCTAGTTTGACACTCCTATATGATATTTTTAGGATAAGTAACATTTAATTTACAAACTACTATAATATATTTAAAGGTAAATATGTCCTAAAAGATATCATGTTTATAATTTAGATATTATCTACGTAGAATATCTTTTAATTTATGTTATGTATTACACTAGTATTGGGAGTATACGTTTTTTTCATAATTTCATGAACAAATAATGTGTATTACATTGTTTTGAGATGGAAACTAACAGATGGAATGGGAACTGCATTAATTTACATAATAAAAATGATAAGAATGATCATTTCTTTAATATATTTAAGCCAGTCTTTTTAAGGTATCAATTCTATCAAACATTCTCATTGTATGAGGAAATAATATCATGTTCTGAAAAGAATGAGAAAGTGACATCTAATTATTACATCATATAATGGAGACCCAGTCTGGAGAGGACTATAAGGAAAACATGGCTAAATTGCAGAATGGAAATAATTATGTTCCCACAAGTGATAATTGTGGAATAAAACACCTCGGTATATGCTTAAGAGGAAATGGAGTTCTCTTAAAGTGTGGAGAAAAATGACACCATTCTAATTATTTCTTGGATAAGATAAATGTTTCAAATATATAATGCATTAACTGTAAGGAGAATGGACAATACAAAAATCAATATCCCATGCATAAAAGGAATACCCACTAAAATAAGATAGTTGATCACAGTTATGCCTAGGATAGCAACACACATTAGTATTAGTGATTAATATTATTTAGTTTGGATTCTAGAATTATGTTATTTGAGAATTTTATCAAGAGTAATTTGGTTATAAGAATTGAAAATTTTATAAGGATTGTATTGACATACTATTTCATTATAGATTTTAGGTCATATGTTGAATGGAACTAGGAAAAATGATTTACTTGCAAGTTAGGCATTGGAAGGCATACAGTTAAGGGAATGATTAACCTAAAAAAATTTCTGGTGATGAGATAATACTGTTGGATAGAGAGATGATTAATATGGATAATATAAATTGGATAGTAATAATGACCAAGGGGATGATTCTAAAGTGTGGTATAATGACCTTTTGTAATGTTTAACAATATAATAAATGTTTTGAATCAGATCATTGTATTCGTTTTTAGAGGTTAATGTATTATTTCCCTACATTACACCAAATTTTCCAGGAGATGAAGTATATATAGTTCAAGGTTCAATCAAAGGATAAGATTTTTCTAAGGAAATTGAAATGCATAATTATACTGTTATAAAGTTGAATATTTTTTAAACTCTAGGAAAAGGCTGTAAATTAAAAATGTTTTACTGTTATTAATTTTTTATTGATATCAATGAAATTTTTTATTACTATAGTTTATGGTTTTGTGGTAATCACCATTCAACTAAACATTTTATCTATCAATTTACATCAGAACATCATAGTTTTATTTTCTTCCATGTCCAGTTTTTTACTTACGACTAATTTCATCACAACCAAAACATAATTTTATAATGATTACCTCTTTTACCTTAAACACTTTTTAAAAGGATATTTTATTAACCCTATTTATGATGTGGGTTTCCCATAAAATAATTTTCAAGTATCATCCTTTAATTATCAAATTGAAATTTCAAATTGAAAGGATGCACTTTGTTGAAGGATAGGAGAATGTAACACCCCAAATATTTAAAAATAAATTTAATATAAAATGTTATCCATGCAACACTGATTTTATATGAAACAACTCTTTCTTGTTATTATTATTTAAATACGATAGTTGTAATATAGTTTTTATACATATAAATATTAATATTAATAAATATTATTTAATTTTATTTATAATGGATTGACATAAAATATATTTTTTGCTAAAATAAAAAATATTTGGTTAAAATTAATTTAGGATGAATTAGTAGTTTTTTGTGAGGTTTCATTTAATAATGAATAGTTACAAATGCTACATTTTAGATAAAAACTGTGTTTTTCTATTTATATAATTATTATACTTAAAATTAAAAATTAATGTGACAATATATCTATTATATATATATTAATCCAATGTAGATCATTGGAAACATTTTTATATTGAAATCAGATTTAAAAAACATACTTGGATTTTTAACGTTCAGGTATACACGCCTTCTCGCAACACATGTAGGATTTTCATTAAAAATAATTTTTCCACTTCTGTGACTTGACAAGAAAAAAACCCAAATACATGGCTGTGATTAGTAAGATATTAAAATGTTATATGACCAGTATATTTTTTTTTCGTGAATAGTGACTTGACCCTTCAGAATTATAATGTCACCTTAATAGATAGTAATATGACCCATTTGAATTATTAATTAGACAGATAAATAGTAAAACTACCCATGAATGTATAAATAAAACTTAGGAATATTATAAATTAAGGTATGATATAATTATATAAGAGTATAAGTAACTATCCATTTAAAAAAATTATAATTAATTGTTTGTAATTTTTGAAATTCACAAATATTTAATTACATGTTTATAAATTATTAAATGATATAAACGATAATTAATTATAAATAACATTTATTCATAAATTAATCATATATTTTCTTGTGATTTTAGGATAATTTTATGATTCCTTGGTTAATTTTGTATATTGTTATAAAATTAGTTCTAATTTTAAAACTGTATTTTTTGAGTAAGTAATTATTTCAATAGAAAATCAAATTCTTCTTATTTGAAAATTATTTTCATAAATTGTAGTTCATTTTATTAATTACACATATCAAAAAATGGTTTTGGTGATTTTTTTATATTTTTCTAAAATACTTGAATTTTTGGGGAATAGTAAAATACGATAATTTTTTATAAATGCTAAATACATGATTTATTGATTCATAGGTGATGTATAGATGATGTAATATGATAATATAAAACTAATATGCATTGGGTTAATATATTTTTTGATAATTATAAATCTATTTATAGTCTTGAGCCAAAAATAATAAACAAATGAATCAAATATTCCGAAAACACCCCTCTTCTCCACTTTAAAAACCACCCATCACCACCCTTTATCCTCAAACCTTCATAGGCTTGATACTTATATAAATTCTAACCAATAATATTTCCAAGACCCTCCCTTGCATTAATAATCTCTTACTATAATCATAGGCCAAAACCAATCCACTTATGGAGGTTCTCAAGGAGGAGTACTCTAGAGGAAAAATCCTCTTCCTTTTCCTTTTAATTTAATTTCATGTTCAACTCTTTTATTAATCTTTCCTCACCTCACCCCATCCCAATATCATGATTAATATATTACCTTACATATAATTTAATTTCATTATGGAAATGGAATATTACATCATCAATCCTCTTCTCCACTGCCTTTTTAAATTGAAATGTTGTCCTTGAGATGTTGTTTCATTACCATCAAGGATAGCAAGTTCTCATTTTCATGAACCATATTCAAGGTTATTAATGAGAGCATTTTAAATTTTTAAATATATTTTTAACTCTATATTATAACCCATTAATGTCCTCATTGAATCATAATTACATTACACTGAATTATTAAACAAAATGAATTCATTGTGATATAAAACTCATTAAATTATTCTAAAAGAATATCATTAACATGTTATCTAATACATTATCATCGTAATATATAACCAAATGAAATATATAACCATTAAAAAAAATATACTCATTAATAAAATATAATTTTTATTCTAGATAATTATGCACATTTTTGATGAACTTCATTACAAATAAATAAGCGAACAGATCAAGAAACAAAGAAAATGAATTCTTCTGAATGATGAAATTAAACATTGTATATCATAAATGAGGCCATAAATGAAATTAATAAAACTATAATGAATCAGATAAATATATAAAAGGTTCTAAGTCAATTAATTAATGGACTTAGTTTCATTATCTAGGACATTATTGTCAAGTGCAGAGCACACTCAGGCATAAGGCAAGGGGTTCCTCTTCTCACTTTTTTTGTAAGATTTCTATTATTCTCCACTCATTTGTTTTATTTGGTGTATGTATAATAACATTTGATATATAATATCATTAAAATATATATCTTCATTGTACTAAATGATTCATTGTAAGATTATTAATTTTGGTACATATAATTCGATTGGTTAAAAAATGTCAAGGATTTGTTTCCCAAACCTCCACTTTTCATTCTGGTTATTCTATTTTTCTCTTTAACCCAATGAAACTGCCCATTATTTTTTATAATTATTATATATTCTGTGTATAATTTACAAACTCGTATGTTAATACGATTTCTTCTTTCATTAATCTTATAATGCATGTTTAATATGCTTCCCTTCTCAATTCCTCCCAATACGCAATCCCGGTTAACGGGAACTTCTTGTATTTATAACCATTTTCAGGTCAAATATATAATATTTTTTTCATACACAATTATTTTTCTAATGTCACTAATTTTATAAAGAATAAATATCTTGGTTAATTTATGGTTTTATGAAAACAAACATTCCTTTCTGCTTTAAAAAGTCTTTAATATTTTCCGTAATCCAGTCTAAAATGTTTTATTTGAAAAGTATCTTAAAAAATATTTTTACATGATTTACATAAATGGGAATTAATTTATTCCAAAAATACAATTCCAGTTTACTTACCTTTAATTTTTAGAGATACAAAATTTTACAATCTGATATGATGAAAAATACAAATTAGTTTCTAAAAGAACTCTTCTTTGCAAAGTAAAAAAAGGTATTTCTCGTCTCACTTTTATTTTTGTGAGATATATGGCATGTTCCACACATAACCCCATTTTTGGTTTATGTAAAACCCTTTAATATATCATTTCAAGACTCTCATTTTTATCATTATATTCTAAGGATTTATTTTTTTAATGATTCCAATTGGTACAGAACACGTTGGGATGTTTAATTACTATTTCCTCAATAATTTTTCAATGGTCTTAGTTAAAATTATCTTAAGATATTTCAACATTAATTGTTGGATCTAGAATTTCATTGAGGTTTATATCTTATGATACCATCTTCCCTGTTTTTTTGAAGGGTTGATGATAAAATTTACTATAGATGTGCTAAATTGATAACATTCATTGGTTATTGTTAAAGTATTCACATTTTGTATTATAGTATTTCAATATGAATGTTTATGTTGATTTTGTTTCACCATTTCATATGAAGAATTCATTGGACATAGTTAGTATCATGTGGGAGCCTCTATAGACCCTTTCTGATTCAGTAGGTCTGCTAAGACAATGTTTACTGGGTTTTTACAAATTATTCCTAGTGCCTTTTTTGAGGCCTTGATAGTATGATTATTATGTATGGAATTATTCATTTCCTCATTATGAAACTAGTAATTGATATTTCATGAGATTATATAACTAATATAATATCCATGGTAATTTTTTGTTATGGAAATATTTAATCAATTTTTTTCATACCATATTATTCTATAGATTTTATTTGCTTTTTTTACTTTTAGTTATTCACCATGACTTATTATTTTTACTTCCACTATATTACATATCCTTACTGAGAATATGAGGTCACCCATTTTTTATACTTCCTTTCTTATAATTAATAACAATAAAAAATTGGATAATCTTTAAATGATATAGTTTACTTATCCTATTTTAATTATAATGTTTTATTTTATTTTTCAAATTTATTGTGGGTATCCTAAATGTAATCTATTCTTCCAAGAGTTCTAAATTGATCGATCCTTTAAGACTTGATTCCTTGTAACCATTAGAATGTAAAAAAATAATTCACCAAATTTGGGATTCTAGGGATTGGGTTATACACTCACTATCAATGTAAGAAAACATGATGTTTAATAGGTCCACATGGAATTTTCTTCAACCTCATCACATGACTGTGTCTCCTCTATAAATGAATCGGTGTTTGTGTCACTATTCATGGATTCTTTAGTTCCTACATAGTGTGTCCAGCCACTCGGGGCTTATCCATTCCATTCAAGTCATTCCAATGTACCTGGACATGTCCCAGCCTAGGTACCTATCAATTTCTATGCTAGTGTAGTTTGTCCATGTATGTGTGTCTGTCCATTTACTAGGCTATTCCCAGATATCAACTAATACCTATGTAACTAGAAATGTCTATGTGTCTGGATGTGCCCCTTCAAGTGGAATCCTAGAGTACATTTTGGGCAACTGAAATCTGTTCACATGGTTTGTGGGGGTCCGAAATATAATGTGATACTTAACATAACCCTAAAACGCTAGTCACTATAATAAGGGTACTACACAGTGTGTGTTTATACCAGAACACTCCTTGTAGTAAATATTATTACAGAACTGTAGGTTTGTCATGGGGAATACAAATTTTTCATTCCCTCCACCAAATCCACCATTTCACCTCCCAAAAAATTGTTTATCATTTCTAGAAATAAATTTCCACACATTGAGGATTGGAAATCAGAATCCAGCCACCCATAATAATCCCATATTTTATCCTGCATGCCTCCCTTACACCCTCCATCACCTTCTTGGATCATAGATCCACAAATTCATCATCACTATAAAAAACCATCCTTATATTAACGAAAATCACTGATCTAGTCATTTTTAACACACCCACCATGAATTTGGGAGTCTAATCACACTCAAACACTCCCAGAAATGTCGAATCATTGTCTCATATCCAAATGATGACATGAAGAATTGGTGGGGATAGAAAACATAATAATTGGGAATCAATCATTGGATAAATGTTGATTTAAAATTATAATATATTCGAGATATTAAGGGTAAAAACATTGAATAATAAAAACTAATATTTAGAGATAATTTAATTTGATGCAAAAGATCTTGTAAAAACTATATTAATCACATATCAAAGAGTAGAAAATAATATCATGCTCAATCTTTTAATAAAAATATAAAATATAAATGAACAATACTGACCTCATTATTGGTTCAATAATTGATGAAAATAATATCATATAGTGATGGGTATGGTATACTATGTCCACTTCCTATTGATTCACCATGATCTGAACACTATTCCTTGTCCGATCTCAATCTTTCAATGAAGAATACAAAATCATATTCTTAATGATCTCAGGGTAATGAGGATAAACCTAGAGATCATCCAAGATAGAATAAATATAAAGGAATATAAGTTTTGGTTATAAATTAATTCATTAATTAAGTCACTTAATGAATCCTCCATCAGTCTCCTTATCTAAACATCGGGTACTATAAAACATTAGGTCGTTCCTAAAGTAAACCCCAAACTCTGAATTCACTTGTTGTCTATATTTTTTCATCTAATACTCTATTTAGGATATATTCCATTATTTATGAAAACCTAAACTTGGGTGGTATGAAAATATAACTAATATTTTTATAAAATTAACTTAACACTCACCTGGCCACATAATCTCACTCCTTCTCAATGCCTGGCTTCAAAAATATTTCTTAATATATTTCAACATATTAAAAGGGAAAAAATTGTCTCTACATCAACAGATTGAAAATATTATTTAACTATAATAAATATGACTCCTACAATAATTAGGATATGTATGACACCATACTAAGGCCTAAGATCCATGTCAAACACTTCATCAGGTTCATCCCATTGTATAACTCCAATATCCATATGCAGTGAGTATGATTACTTGATATCCCTTTTTTCTCACATAGTCAATGTGTCATAAGGGATTAAGGACATAAAATAGTCTTATCACTAGCATTATAAATTTTGTATTCAGGGAAACCTTGGTGTGTAAGCCTTTTTAGGTGACCTAAACAGAATACCTCCATACAAGGGAATAAACCTAAGTTTAAGTACTAAAATAATATACATATTTATAAACTCTAGATAAATAACCACTATTAGTACAAATAAAATAACCCTACCCAACAAAGAGTTCAGGGGAGAATGAAATATGAAGACTCTAATTCCTATTATACGAAGGTTATGTAGTACTCATTCCTAAGGCTAGACCTACATAACTAATGTCAAAGTTCCCTCATATATGTCCTTACTGGATGATGTTAAACTAAACAGATTTGAATTAAATGAACTACATTGGTTTTGATTACCATTATAAATAGGATTTGTAGGAGGCCTCATGAAGGTTCAATAACATTCTTGAATCACTAATCCAAAGACTCCAAATCCATTTTTTGGTATTTTCTATGAGTCCACTTTATGGATACATGGAAATCTCACATTCAATAGGTTCATCCATCACACCATAACATCCCTAATTTGAAATTAAAAAAATAGCCACAAAAACCACACTTGAAATTTAAAACAATGTGCCTTGGAACAATTTCCATCGAACCACCTCGAGTCACCAAATCCCTAGAAGCGGTCTACCTCGATCCACACCCTCGATAGACAAATCACCATCTTCAACTAAAAATGACCACTGACAGCAAAGATCACCAGAAATCTTTCCAATGAAGCTACAGACCACAAACACCAAAGAAACCAACTGCCTTGACATCGTAGAATCACCAGATCAGTTGAGAACATGCCTAGCAGATACCCGAAGAAAGAGAAGAAGTCATCATGAATAAAACATCCTAGAACGTCGTCGAATTCTCGAACTATATATCCCAAAGCAGCATCAAACCATCACCCAAGTCCGACTTGGAGAAGAGTTTAGAGATCCTGGTGCTATAGTAGAGGACGAGCACCCGCAAGGAGCCACAAAATGTCACTATGACCAGCAACATCTGCCATAGGAACCACATGAAACAAAATAACCCAAAGAGAATAACAACCACAGAGGAAACCCCATGAAAAGAAGGCCTCCACAAAACATGCCTCTTGAAGACAATAAACTTTTGAGTGCCATGTTATAGGGATTCATAATACAAGTAGCTAACCATTAATAATAAATAATGGTAAAGGTATGGAGAACCTCAGATATATATAGATAGTATCAATAATAGAATCCCCATTACATGTAGAAGGATTAAACACTTGATCCTTTTATTAGGGTAACCAAATTCATATCAAGATCTATAATAGATTTAAAAACATATTTTATACCTATAAGAGAGTCCCTTGGTGGGATATAATTCCCCCAAAAAGGATGTGATGAGGATGAACTCCTATCATCTCGAACAGAGTGAGATCCGAATATTTGTTGGGTAAAAAACTGAAAATGACCACATGCCTTTGGAATGTATTTCTATACAATGTATTGGTTGTGGTGTCATTGGAAGTTTCTATTATATACAAAAAATGTTACATCCAATGTGAATGAAACCATACATGACCCCCCTGACCCATAATTAACTATAGTCCCCTAATATTTAAACAAGAAATAAAAAGTGATGAACACAATTTAAAATCATGTAATGATATAATAACCGAATCCTTAAAAGAATAGAATATCTTCTTTCCTAATCCTTGTGAACCATACCATTTGAATGAAAATAAAATTTTTGAACCTCACTTGAACCTCATAGTTAGAAGAGAAAACAAGTTTATTCACGTCATCATATTTCATTCCCACCCAGGGAATTAAATGAAATGGTGAACCTGACATGAAAATCATATTGATAAAATAAAACAAGTTTATGTATATTTGTCCATTTCATTTCCACCTCTCAAATGGAAAAAAATGGTAAACCTAATATGAATCATTCAAATAATAAAAATGATAGGTTGACCTTGTGTTGAACCTTTTTTGTGTATCTTATAAAAAATGGTATTACAAAATTAAAATACATCAATAATATATCAGGGTTCCCAAAAAATATGCAATTCTTAGCATGAAAATTACACACTAAAAAATGATGGACTGATAATATGAATTAACAATTGTGTTGCTCATGCATATCTAGTTAAGCATGTTTAACAATTGGGACAATGAACTAACTGGTGACATTGCTCCCATTTATATTTTTGACTATGGGAAAGTACTCTGGAAAGAATCTTAATATAAGATCATTTCTTCCTCGGGATAATGTCTTATACCATCAGTTATGGTAATAACCTCTATGGGATGAAAAATAATTTCTCCTACCATACGACTTCAGCTTCAAGTGGTGAACGTGATGGTCTGGGATTACCATTGATAGTGGATGATCATGACCCTATATTATACATGTATAGGTATCTATATTCTAAATCTTGTAAATCCATTTAATTCAATGAAATATCAATTGAACTAGTGGCAACTACATCCACTAAAAACTAATTCATAATATTATCCTCAGAGAGCATACATTAGTGTTTTTGTTACCGTAGGAAGGTGCATAAAGGGGTAAAATACAATAATATTATAGATTAGGAGATTCATATGAGGGATCATATCAACTAGTATCACCATCTTCATCCCACTAATTCTCCACATTCACCCAATGAGGGCACCAACCAACCAATTTCCACCCTAGACACTCATGAATGGGTACCAAGGAGGTTTCATTAAGCATATAAATCTGTGGATAAATATTAATTGGATCATATCTCTACATGAATTAACAAATATCATTTTTATATTTTGGTGGTGTCTAGAAAGGAGGATCATATAACTTCTCCCTCTAATCTTGTCTATATTAATTTTCATTTAGCGAGCATGTGAGGCATATATATCTTCCCAATAAATGAAGAGTATCATCATGTTATGAAGGTATAACGATGGTTAGAGTCATATTATATCCCTATTTCAATTGATGACATATACTATTATATTTTGGATTCTAAAAACATGTCAGCCTATATTCATACACACACATTGTTCATGTGTCACTATATTTTAACAATAGAGGATGTTATCCTTCATCATATTATAGCACCGGTGCAGATACATGGAGAGACACATATCTCAATCCCTTTCTCTAAGTCAGTATGTTACCATCACAAATTTGAACATGTGGCTACTCTAAAGAAATAGAACATTCTTTCTCCCACCTAAGCGGATTATCATCATATTCTGGTAAAGGATGAGGCACAAAATCAGGCTTATATCCCTATTTCAATGGGGGCTCACTAAACTCGTTTGGTACATGCCTTAGGACAGGTACATATTCCTATTTTAAATGAATATCAAGATAATCCAACATCTTGGTATTGTCCTCATATCTACATTCTAATGATGGTTCATCAGTACAATATAGAAATCAACTAAGAGCATGCTCATATCCCTGACGATGAAGCTAGCTAGCATATTTTTGAAAGCTTATGGATGCTAGTCTTATATATCTACAAACACTGATGAATGTATACACTAGAATCATTTAAAGGCTATATAAAAAGAGGCTCAAATCTATTCTCCCATTTTAGAGGTTTGTCAGCATATTCTAACAAGTAATGCATATTTGAATCAGTCTCATACCCTCAACTCAACTAGAAGTGACCTGAATTTTTAAACAACCACTAACTAGAAAGATCGTACTCCTACCAATAATATAGAATCTCATGAACATATTCTAGAAACATTTAATATCAGGTTCATATCCCCATAACACCAGGATGTTATTATAATATAATGGAAACTATCATGATGTAGAACCATATACCTTCTAAACACCAAAAAGTATGTTAAAATGTTTCAGCCACAATGTAGGGTGGGGATAATATACCTAATTTTTCAATAATAATGTCCTGGAGGATGTCTTAAATATATATGAGACACCTCATGGATATGTCGAATCTTCAAATATAACACAATGAAATCTCTACATTGATAGTCCTCTAAACAACAGTAAAGCGAGTGATCATAATGAATATACTCCTAACATCTATCTTGGTTAGCCTCTCCATGTTGATATGTCTCTTGAACAAGTAAATCCACTAGTTTCCTCGACACATTCATATAGGGAGGTTCTAAAAACACCATGTTTTACAATATATTGTTCACCATAAACCATCAGTATCACTTTACGATGGTCAGCAGATGACTAAGAGAAGCATCCTTTGTGGTCTGACCAAGTGAAGGAATATAATTTCGATGATGAATAGGCTGATATGAATATAAAACATATTTTTCCCAAAAAGACATCCCAATAATGTTTTTCCCATATCCACTTCTGACTATGATATCCCATATGAGATAGAGAATGAGTTCAGGCTTTATCTATTCCATAACATGAGAGAAACTCATAAATGGGTGAATGTTAGACATCTCTCGTATATAGGATATAATGGTCACCTTCAGACCATATAAATACACTATTTTTAAATTGAGTTTTCCATAATAACAATAGAAAAGGACCCATGACTATAAAATAAAAATGAAAATATATATCATGCCTTCCATAGTTGCATCATAAATCTTGAGAAACTAATCATCTGACACTTTTCAAAAAAATTTATATAATTATGGGAATGGTATGGAGCACTTCATTTTACCACATCCTTGGAATAGAAAAAAACCCTGGATATGTAATCCTGTAATGTTATAGACATAGGATAAATAAAGGGATTTAATAACACATGGGAAAGTAGGTGAATACAATAAGAATCCTCTTCTTTTAGGATGAAATCTTGTCATGATAGGAGTGTGAGGGTCTCAAGAAAACTCTTAAACATGGAATCTCAATAAAGTGAGAAAACATAGGAAACATGAATTAAAATGTTGTGGACTAACTAGAGTATCAGCATAATAGGTGTCTCCCATCATAATTATCTATCACGCCCAACTCATATTCGTAAAAATAATGTTCCATGTTAAGATGATTGCATTACAAGCCTCCCATGAAAAAACTCAGCCCACAAGGATGGGTAATTTTTACCACCACCTCCTCCCCCAAGATCATAAAAAATTGTGGGGATCCTTGAAATATCAGTGGTGGTTAGGACCCAACCCCGTCCAATAGAGATGGAGTAATTTCATCTAAATTTCCACCACAAGGTTCACCACAAACCAATAGGGTCCTTTAGAAATTAGTGATAGTTCTAGATTAACCCAATCTCATAAGGCTGGGGAAATTTATATCTTAATTTCTATATCAGGAGCCATCAGATCATTCATTGGAGTCTTGGAATCCATGGAAACATGATCCAAAAGTGAAAATAGTGAATAAAAATAATCACCAACCCATAGGGATAGGGAAATTTTTATCATTATCATTACCCCGGAAGGAATCAGTCTACTCTAGGATAGAAAGTAAATATCAATGGTCGACATCACAACTCTTCCTCCTACCATGATACACACCTCTGTCATTTGGGGATCTCTTTATGATTACAACTAAAATCTTCCTTATGGTGACTATTCATATACTAAGGTAGAGAGAATGTATGTAAATTTAATAAAAAAACATTATGGTTTGTAAGAAAAAATGGCCCAATATTCTTTATGGGTTAGATAAATTTCCCTGAGGAAACCCTTTAATGAGGTATTAAAATTGAATAATTACTCTATTTTTTTGGAGAGTATAGTGATAAATACCATTTTCTGAAAAACTTCACTGAATTTCATCACCATAAAAATAAAAATTTATGTACACCAATATGTAAACATAGAGGGACAAAATATTGAAACCATCCCTTGATAGATAGTTGATACAGTTCCACAATCTAACGCTACACATATGTGAAATTTGGGAGTCAGAACATAAAACCTACGAGTGATTAATTTCCATTACCTCAATGAAAATATACAACGGATAAAATTAATGGTGAGTCTACATCCCACTCACCACCCATAAGATCCAAAATTAATTACTTAGAGGGATGAATGATACAATTTAATATTGTGATATTGAAACTCATATTACTAAATGAAAATTTAATCTGAAAAAACAATCATGTAGGGTATCATCATCAAATAGAAACCAATATCTCTCCTCACATGCATATGAAGAGATAAGAGTGGAATCATAGCATCTATATGGATCTAGATCCATGAATTTTGTCCACATAAATTAGGAGGATGCGGGTGATCGTGAATCTCTCCATTATAGAGACAAAAACTCCCCTGTCAAGGTGGCCATTTGGTCATTTAATGGATTGATAATTAGTCAGATATTAAAATTGGTCCACCTCATCAAGCCTTTCCATCTCCAAATATATACGAGGTGTTGTAGATAGCGATTCCTCCAAAACTCCTCAAGGACATTGATTCTACAACTACACAAATGGAATCCATGCAAGGGTAGTGCACCCTGATGTTTCATGATATGAATCTATATCCATAATTGTTGGATGACACATTTTCCCCAAAAAAATTTCAAAATCCAATATTCATTACCTTTAATGGATTTGGATATCCATAAAAATATCTCTGAAAAATATTGTCTCGATGTAGCCCGATGATGGGCCTTCATGATCTACAGGAGTTGATCAAGAAGATATGTTTTTTTAGAATCCGGTATGTCTATCATTAATTTGATATATCAGCCTCCTAGTATGATCCATTATGGGATGAGAAGACCTTCAACATAGATTCCATTATCATTTAAACACCACACCAAGGAAAACATCAATTTTTTACCTCAAAAATTGAATACATTGTCAAAATGATAGGTTTTATTTCATCATTTCCATAAGGAATGGTTTAACATATTCACTAAATATAAATATCTCATGAGATTAATTGATTCAAATTATTTTAGGGAATCTATCATATTATCTACAAGCATCTTTGACCCAGATGAAGTATCCAAGAGGATTCAATGTGTTTTAAAAGATGACACCACACCTAGAAGATTCCATTCAGTTGACCTAGGATATATCTAAACCCACACACTTAGAACATGGAATATTTCTTGTTAATGTAGTGAATGATGATGTTACCCTCAAGCAAATAGAATATCCCATTCAATTAGATAAACTAGCTACAAATCATCGGACACCTCTTGTCAAGCGGCAGTAGCAAAAATATCTCTTGTTTCTTAAATGAAAAAGAGATCAAGGCCTCCTGAAATATGAAAACAGATGATTAAACTATATTCAAATCAAAATTAGTTGGTTCCAAATTATTTCTTTGCATCCATGAAAAATAATTTACTAAAGATAATAGAACCTAGGAATACCAATGAGTTCATCATCTTAAATCGTCTTGACTACTATCCTTTTCATAATACACTAGGTCACACCATTTATGAAAGCTTTGTCATCAAATATTTCCTTTAGATCATGGTTGATTTAGAACAGGTGATATAGGAGGATGCCTTGGAATATGTAACCTATGTAACCATCACACTACTAGAAGAATAGTGTGATTAGAAAGATGTTTTGTCCATGAGTAGAGGGGAGGTAGATAACAGGGTGAATCAAAAGACAACTAACTATTCTCATATCATATTGAGAGAAAAAATTCACAAAAACTAGTGACAATCCATGTACCTAGGGAGGATTCATTGAATACATATCCCATAGGATGATGAATCATTAATTATCGGAAAAAAAATAAGATAAATATTCATATCCAACTCTTACACTAGATCTAACTCTTGATCATTTACTACCATAATCAGCTTGAGAACGGTCATGACCCCAAAAAATTGAACCCTCATTAGATGAGGATCTAATTTTTTTGTTTGGTTGACATGGTACACATGATATATCTCTTATTCAATGAATAACATGACCCAAAGTACATGTTTCTCACACCTGAATGTTTAGCTGGAAGTGGAATATGTAGAAGATAATGATGTAGGGGATGGGGCGTGTGTGGCTGAACCCAATATACTAGACACATCCCCACAAAATCCATATATTTCACCATGTACAATTGGAAACCATTTCATCAAACCCAACTAAAACATGGAGATGTCTCAGCTCCCTCTGATGGTCATTCATGGCCATTTGTATTACAATATTGATTGGAGGTGTGTGATTGTCTAATCAGCCCAAACAAAGTGGATGGATGGTGTGGCCTACTCCACATGCAGAAGATTATACCCAGATATATGTACAAGAACCAAGACCATTCTAGTCAAACACCTCCAATCATGTGCCATATAAATGGGGAAAACCCCCACCTTGGGAGTTGTAGACCTATTGGTTAAAAGTAGGACATTTTGAAATAGTCGGTGATTGTCCCATCCTAAATCAGAATCCTATATTATCCATGTCTTTCAAAATTCCTTAGAAAGTCCCTCATAGAGTCCGTCTAGATCCCCCAAGAGTTGAGTACTACAAAATAGTCCTTTAACATCACCAATCGTTATCATCGCAAGAAAAAAATTCTGTTAAATGGAACCTTTATCTATGATAAAACAATCATTGATAAAGGGAACCATTTATCAGCATTGATAAAAGGAACCCTTTATCAACCTTTTTGGCACTAATAAAGGTTACCATTTATCAGTGATTTATTTTTAGCACTGATAAAGGGTCCCCATTATTAGTTCTTTGTTTCTCTCTCCCATAAATGGATACTTTATCAGTGATTATTTAGAATTGAAAACTGTTCTAATAAAATGAAATAATTAAATAAATTAAAATGAGTTTATTAAAATATTATTAAAAAAAATTTCAGTTAAATAATTATCATTAAAAATGAATAAATTGATTATATTATATATAAATTATAAATACTAATAAATAGTACATATTTAATAAATATATATATATGTAAAATGAATGTTAAAAAATAAAGAATATAAATAAATAAATTTAGAAAAATATAAAACATTTTATTAATAAAATTGTTATTGATAAATTCAAAAAATAGTGTATATTATATAATAGATATATATGAATGTATATAAATATTATTTAAATAATATTGAATATTTATGATTTGTATTAAATAGTTGTATATTTAGTGTATTCGGGTTTGAAATTAAAAATTAACATGGATTAAAAAAACTAAATAATTTCATCGAATAATGGATATAATTTAATGTAGTTTTATTTTTTATTTTTACATATACCAAATGTGTGTTATATTGATTTCACATATACTTAAATAATTAATTTTTATATACAACACATATAAAAAATATTTAATTAATTAATGAAATATTATATAGAAACACAATGCATCATATTTCTTTAATGTATTAAAATTTTAGTATTCATTTTAGAAGTTCATTATGACTTGATACATTTAACATATCATGTCTTTAATCTTGGAAAATATTATTTATTTGTTTTTAATTTTATTATAGTGAAGTATAAATTAATTTTTAATGTATTTTGGTTTTTATATTTTTGGGAATTAATCAATTTATATTATTCATTATATATATTTATTTATTTACAATGTTTTTCGATATTCAATATGAATTCATATTTATTTCTATATATATCAATATTTTCTTAATAATTTATATTTAATTAGTAAAACATATCAATATCTTCAATATTGTTAATGTGTACTCATTTGTTAATTTATTCAATTCCACTCATTTTTAACATGCACACACATATTATTTAATATTCATTAATAATGTGAAAAAACATGAAAAAAATATTTGTAGATAAATATATTTACAAATTTATATTTATTATATTTATACATTTAAATATTTTTCATTATTAATCAATAAATACTATTTTTTAAAAAGGGTTTTTTTAATAATTAAGAAATAATTCTATAAATTTAAATATTTTAAAATTGATAATAAATTTATTTAAATAATGAATATATTTTTTCTATTTATATTTATTCAATATATATATATAATTATATAAATATATGTAGTGATATAAATATTATTTTTTAAAAAGTTTTTATATATTGATAAATAAATAATTATATATTTAAATAATAATAAAATTATAACAAATATATTTAAATAAATAAAATATTTATTTTAATTATATTTATATTTATATATTAAATATATATATATATATATAATTTGATAAATATATTTAAAAATGTAATTTAAATTGTAATTATAAATCCATTACTAGAGCTTAAGAAATAAGCACAGATAAAGATGCCTTTTATCTGCGCTAATTAATTTACATCTCTTAAAAGGGGTCTTTATCTGTGATTTTTTTGATGCACTTAAAAATGAGTCTTGGTCACTTAAAAAAATCCTAACTGGTTGTGAACTCATAGCGATATCTAATTCTTTTTTCAGATGCAACCCTCTATCTGTGCTCCTCACCAACGAATAAAATGTCAAATAAATACTCAAATCATGGCTCAAACAATTCCAAGGAACAAATATAAGGATCAAATGGTTCAAGGGTCAAACAAATCCAAGGGTTGAAGTTTTTATAGGTTTTCGATATCTCAAATTTATCTAATATGGATCCATGCGTCAATCCAAGGTAACATATTTCCTACACCTTTTCAATAATTAATTTATTATTTGGCTATAACTATTTTTATTTTTTAACATCATTATTTCTTTACCATTGGCATATCCATGTTGTAAACAATGTTTATTCATGAAGTTTTGATGAAAGGATATGGGGATGTATAATCTTGAGTAATATATGGGATGGAGTGTTTGTCCAAAAATCATAGCCACATCTGTTCTGCTTTTAAGTGATGTGGGGAACAATATTTTAGTTCCTGATTATTTTAGCCTTTCATTTGATATGGGCCACAGACCATGCACAATCACTATATTTTATAAACATACATGAATGTTTATAACCATTTTCATTTTATCTAATTGAATATTTGATGGATATAAGGATCTTGATCAAGAGTTTCTTCACCATCAACCTCTATCTTTTCAAGAAAATATTATCTGAAAGAGATAGAGTATTGGGTCGGAATTTTTAGGGGATCATTTTTAACCCACAAGATTCCACCTTCCATTAAAGTAAAAAGTGTTTCCTTTATGATTCAATTCCCTAGATAACAACTATGCGAGATTATGGTCGAATCTAAATGGAAATAATATCATAAATGTAATGGCCACATTAGGGCTAGTGCATATTCCTTCGAATATTAAAATATCTCATAATTCATAAAACTATTTAATTTGTAAGATGTTTCAGGGATTTCATTCAATGGATGAAATTAATCATCTAATTTTACTTATGAAGATTCATCTCACATCGAAACTATTTCGGTAAGAGTGAGTCATCTACCATTATCTTAAAACCTATATATCTTCAATAATAACTATATATTTATTTCATTACGACTGAAATTATAAACTATTTTCCCAAAATAACAATAGAACACATAATGATCAGGTAAATTAAATTTTCTTTTAAAGCCTACAATTTGTCTGCTTGAAAATAATTATTTTCTCAACTTATTTATTCATAATTCATGAACCAATTTATTAACAAAGAATTATTATATTTTTAAATACTTCATCATTTTTAGGTATATTATTTTCCTAAAAATATTTTTTCCATCACATATTTATTTATAATTTAATTTAAAATTCTTTGATGTTTTCAAATATTTAACATATAATAAATATTAAATGTAATAATTCCTTTTGTTGTCACATCATTTTTTCCAAAATTTTGAATGGAGATGATCAAATTATATATATTTTGGAATAAAAACTTTATATTATTTTTATTTATTCTTTATTTTAGGAATACATGTATTGGTTCCACCCCTACAATGATATGATTAAAGTCCATTTATATTAAACAACTCATTATTTATTAATTTTTATATCTATACATTTTTATATTTTCTAGTTGATTTAATAAGATTTTATTATTCTATTTTATCATATTGGGGTTTCCTATTGCAATTTAATTGTCTATATTATATTTATGATTCTTTAAGGGGTTTACTGAATACGTGATGCATCATTTAAAAATATCTGGGATTATTCTTAATTAAATGATTGAATGGATTAAAAGTGGGATTTCTCCTATAAATATAGATTTTATAGAGGCCCTAGTGATTTATATATCTTAACATGTCTTATATAATATCCATTGAATCACAGAAAATAATGTTTATACCCAAACAATCTCACCTTTAATAGGACATGAGTTAATAAATATTTCTAATAGTGTGGTTCTCACCAAAATAAGACATTACACCTTTTAGAGAACATAATACAATACAACTATCATCCTCATCAATAAGCTCTTCGAAGAGTTATTATAATAATTTTTTTCTTCAGAATAATTCCCCATATCTTTTATGATTCTTATACTAATTTCATAATTATTCAACACATGGATGACTACTGCTTAGGGTATTTCAATCCACATAGGTTCACGTCCACAAGAGATTGAGGATGACTGTCCCACAACAAAATACAATGATAATTGTTTCAAAGATGAGCTGATGAGGACGACTGTTGTCTATAACACTCACCATTGAATGAATTCAGAGGATAAAACCTACCAAAGTAAAGTAATTATTTTCTTAAATTAAGTTTCCAATATTCCTAAAATCATAATAAAATTATTTGAAACAACCATGTGTTGGGTTTCCCTTAGTATAATTATTGATAACAATAATATTTGATAATGAATATATTATCTATCTTTATTTATTTATTGTATAAAATAAATAATTTATAACCCAATATGATGTATAAGAATAAAAAATGGATTCACACTAGTCATTTGAAAATAAAATTTTATGATGATTGAGTTGAAGACTTCATCACATGTGCCATAGTGTATGCAAATGTCCCTTGAACAATCCGTTTTCTAGGTTTATATTATTATTATCCAATAAAAATTATTCCAAAAGAGTTGGAAGACCATTTGATTTTTCATGGAACAAATCAGAGCTATAAATGTTTGAATAAACATGGGTAAAAATAAATGTTCCATCCAATTGGGATGATACTATGTTTAATGGATCATTTGATATGAATACTATTGTAAATGATAATAGGGATCTCATGGAAAAAATAATTATGTAAATTGAAGATGACCTTACTGATTTCCCTGGGATTGTTTTAAATTTTAAATAGTTTTTCTAAAAGAATATTATATAATTATTTTTCAAAATACACAAAATTGTCAACTATGTTGATGATATATAATTAAAAATCTGACAGTTGATAGAGTGACACACCCTTTACAGAACCACTTATTCTCCTGTATGACATGATACCAAAAAAAACTTTCTACATATTAGAACATATGATTCTAAAAAAATTATATATTCAATTAGAATTATCTCTAAAAAATTAATTCTAGACCAAATCGGTTCATATTTGATTGCAATTACCCTGAATCGCTCATAAAATACCATAATTGTGGTGTGGATTGATATAAGAATAATGAATCCCTTCCATCAATTTTTTTATGGAACCTTCCAATAATTCCAGGATTTGGAAGACTATATGGATTTTTGGAAACTGCGAAACAATTTATATGGAATGCAGATACAATAATTATAAATGGGAACCTGTATCATCCTACAGATTATCCTCATGGGATGAAAATTCATTACGAATATCATGAATTTGTAAATGAGATGAAAAACATTCATCTTCCCTAATCTACATATTGAAGAAATACTTTTGGAGAAAGAACTAGTACTCACTTTACATGGCCCATCAAGTTAGTAAATTATAACATTCCACCATGTTTATGCGTGAAGAGATAATACATTTGGTTTTCTCTATTTATATCTAGACCAAAGCAACCTAGTAATGGTATTGAAGTCTATATGGATCCATTAATTGATGATCAGTAATTTATATGAGATACATGTGTTACAATGTATGATGGTCATAGAACTGAAGAGTTCACTTTGAGGGAAATGTTTTACATGATGATAAATGACTTCCCCGCTTATGAAAGTTTATCAGTCTAAATCACTAATGAAATGTTGTGGAATCCCATTTGTGAAAATACACATACTCGGTTCAGTAAATACATTCATCAATGACTGTATTTTCAAGAAATCATGAATTTTGAACATGACAAAATTAATATTGATCACAGAAAAAAACATTAAATTGTAATCTCAAACAAGGTACAACACAATATCTAGTAATGGGTGACAAAATGTTTGAATAACAAAAAATTATTGACATTATTTTCGGTAATCCATTTTTAAAAATAATTTCACAATACGGATATAATAAGAGATCAATTTTATTTTAATTTCTATATTAGAATTGTATGTATGTGAGATATTTTCAGGATGACATGCATCTAGAAAAAAATTTATTTGATAGATTTATTTCCATATTATTAAATGTTCATGAAAAAATTAATGATCGAATCAAGGCTATTTTGGACATTATTAACATGGGGATAAGGTAAGAGTTGTCACCAGTAAAGGGTGAACGGAAAAAATTTCTTCCTCGATAATCTTACACTCTATCCAGGTATTTAAAATTGAAATTTTTTGTTTCCCTTGATAGTTTAAATGTTCCATAAGGGTATTCATAAAATATAATGAATGTCATGTCAATGAAAAATGTTAAGGTACAAGGAATAAAATCACCCAACTGCCATGTTTTAATTTCAAAATTTTTTATGTTTCTTTCAATTGCTTTCTTCCAAAAAATTTATGATAAACATTAAAAAAATTTACTTATTTTTCAAACCCATATGAAGTAATTTTATAGACAAAGTGAAGATTCCCATCATGAATATGGATGTTGTGATCATTTTCCGTGAATTAGAGATGTTATTCCAACAATCATTCTTTGATATAATGGTCTACTAGATGGTTCACTTGGTTAAAGAGGATGAATTATTTGGTAATGTCTATTACAGATGGATGTACCACATTGAATTGTTTAAGAATATTTTGAAGGGGTATTTCAAGAATAAATTTCGACAATAAGGTTGTATTGTAGAATGATATATTTTATATGAATATATTGAATTATACACTAATTACTTATGAGATGATTCCAACATTAGTATCCCAAATTCTCAATAAAAAGGATGCCTTATTTGAAAAGGGTTTTCTAGAAGATATTTTTCTACAGTTTCCTTGATAGATCATAGAAAACTCACATTTATATTTATATAATAATGAAGATGTTGATCCATACATTGAATATCACAATGAGATTCATAGAGACTTGAATCCATCATGGTTTTAAGGAAGGATATCAAATACGTATAATCAACCTTTTATAAAATAGCTGTGTGATCAAAATTATATGGAGTTATAGGATAATATGAATTCAATTGATGAACAACTTCAATGGCTAGAAAAAATATCAAATTCAAATGTTGTATCGTACCCTAGTTTTGTAATCAATGTTAGTACATTATATATAATATAACCTGATGAGTATAGTAATATGAAAAACAATGGAGATATGATTATGGTAAAAGTGATGCACATATCTGGTTCTAATGATAGAAATCCAATTTATGAAAATATATCATTTTTGGAATTTTCAAATAGATATATGAGTTTGATTATACAACATTTAATGTTCATATGCTCTATTGAAAATGGGTTGACAAAATAAGGGCAGTGGAAGATTATGAAATTGGATCCGTGAAGGTGAATTTTAGTATTGAAGTGGAAAAATACAATCCATTCATGATGGAATCGTGAGTTGTTAAATTATTTTTTGTTTTAGATCCAACAGACAAAAATTGGTCTATTTTCATACTATTGTATTAAAACATTGTTGGTTATGATAAAAATTCAATCGATGATGACCCATTCATTGGAAAATTAAAATCATTTCATGCTAGTGACAATGATGAAAATGACTTTCATATTAAAGGGGAACAAATATATGGGATTTGGTTTCCCTATAGAGGAACTGAATCCCTAAATACCTTAAAAGAATCAATAGAGTTTAATGTGAAGGTAAATGTTTTTTTAATATACAATGGTTCCCTCATAATATTATATGTTCTCTATTTTATTAACATAATCTAAATTAAATGTCAGAATAATCAAGATGACATTTTTTGACATAAAAATATTAACAGTCCATCAAAAACATAAATGAACAATACCCTTTAAGAACATGTAAAGTTAATGTCATGATTTACATTATCTATTTTTTCAAAAATATATATAATGAAACGTTGATTTAATTTTCATTATTCTATATACTAATTTTTTAAATTATTTTAGTCTATATTTCTTGGATTTCTACACCAAAATAGCCACATGTTTTTCTCCTAGAAAACATTTTCACCTACATAGTGTTTCATTTATCAATTTCCTTAAATTCCCCTCAAATATTTTTTTTGAGAAGAGAAATGGTGTTGCCTCTACTTAATCATAGAGGTAAAATATATGTTTTCATAGTAAAATCATTTTCCATGTAATTAATATATTGTTTCATATTTATGTGTAATTTTTTTTATTATTACTAACATAATAATTGTTTTCATATATAGGTGAGATATTTTGTTCGATTTTGGGTGGTCATTCCAACTTCATGTTTTTTTGTATAAAAGTCCATGGAATTATTCTCCCTCAAAACCTTATCACACATGTACTGTTTCATTTATCATGTTCATTCAATTTCCCTATACTAACTTTGTAGGAAGTCTAATGACACTGCGTATTCTCAATCACAAAGGTAATGTTGATGTTTCATTGTAAAATCATTTTCCATAGAATTAATGTTTTTTTCATATTTATGGTTACTTTATTTTTCATGTATTAACCACTTCATAATATTTTTTTTAAAGGTGTATTATTGGGTTTGAGCATGGTTGGTCTATCCATAATTCATGCCTTTATGCACCAAAAAACCCACAAACATATTCTCCCTCAAAAATTTTCACCCCGGTAGTGTTTCATTTATCAGATTCCTTCATGTTACCTCTAATTCCTTTGTAAGAAGAACATTGATTATTCATTTACTCTATCACAGAGGAAATATTGAGGTTTTCTTAGTACAATAAATAATCATATAATTAAGGTATTATTTTATGTTTACTTTTAATTGATCATTTTAGTATTAGTCATGTAAAAATGTTTCTTCTTAAATAGGTGAATTTTTTTATTTTAGTTGGGGTGGTCTGTTTATTATTCATAATTTTCAATACAAAAAATGTTCATAGACTTCTTCCCCATCAAATCCATTTCACCCCTACACTGTTGGAATTTATCAATTTCTATTAATATTTCCCACGTATCTATCACAGAGGTAATTTTTTATTTTTTTACAGTAAAATCATTTTCTATAGAATTAATGAAATGTTTAATATTTATATTTAATTTATTTATTTTTACAATTAATCATATAATAATTTTTCTTTATATTTTTGGAATCTTTTGTTCGTTTTGTGGTGGTTTTCTCAATGCTGCTCATTCTCATGAATGATTGGACTTCAAGACTATAACTAAGAAAATGAAAATAAGAAAATGTGTCTAGAATTCATACAACCATCATGAAAAAAAATTCCTACTACTTATTGACTTAATTTTTTCATAATTTCATCTAATATTTATATATTCATTACCTTATTTGTTTTATCTAACACTTATTTAAATTTTTTCACATATCTTTTTTGAAGTCATATTTTTCTTTCAACTATTTAAAACAAGCCACAAAAGGGATAAAATGTTCCATTATTCTAATGTTACCATACATTCCATTTTATTTCTTTTTTGAACATCCAACACTACATATTGATTAGATATTCTTATCCAATTCCCATTTCTATGTATTTAAAGATAGAATATTATATTAACATCATCTTCTCATTGTGGGGACTTCATGTGATATAGTGGGGACATGATCATTTTATACTCTTATGGATTTCAAAAATGAGAATAATTTTTCAGCTAAAAACATCAATTCAATATGAATTGTTTGCATTTTGGTAAGTAAAGGTAATAGAAATCATTGTAACATAGTAATTTTGGATTTATTGAGACTTTGGGATCTGTAGGATTTTGTTTCACCTCAATCCAATTTCTGGGGTGACGGGTATGACTCCATGTGAATTTATTAAATTGACATTAATTTTATTAAAAATGACTATAGACATACTCATAACCAATAATACATATTAATATGATTTATGTCACATTAATATAATGATACATAATTCATTTGTGATGTCTAAGAATCATTTTCACATCAATCTAATAAATTATAACGACCCAGACTTTTCTTACATTACTATTACATCATTTTAAAGGTAAACAATACAATAGTATTACACATGGATGATCTAGAGGTTTACTGTCTTGGGCAAACTAGGACCATACATAAAAAATACTACATCAACCATAATCATTTATTTAATTTCTTCTTCACTATCTTCTTAGTGGCACTTGACCTCTCCTTAGTACATGTAGCCACCTGAGGATATACATCAAAAGGGGTGAGCTAAAAGCCCAGTAATAGGATAGAAAAGAACAATTTAGCATGAGGTGAGCATAATCATGACATAGGCAAAAGATCAGGAACATGAGAGGAGCATAAATAAAAGACTTGAAATGTGACAATGCATAAAAATGAAACATCATGCCTTAGTGGTTAACTACCACACATACTTGTGAACAAAGCTAGAATCATGTTCACACGTCATTTCACTTTTACTCATGAGATTCATCACTTTACCCAATGCATTGGAGCGCTGTATAATTCCGGGTGCACCCATCACATTTAAACATTCATATTGCGCTATATAATTCTGGGCGCACCCGTCACATAATAACATTATAATTATCATGATTGCCACATAGAACACAAATAAAACATGTACATAAATAACCCATTGAATGGAATGGGTTTCATCTCATAATAACTTATTCATAATCTTTGGGTTCCCAAAATAAAGAGGGAACAACATACTTGATACAAAAACCATCAACCTTGAATGAGGGGTAAAAGGTGAGATCTTGAAAGAAGAGTTCTTTTGGAAAAAATTTTGATGGATATAAAAACTATTGACAAACATTTATATCCCAGAAAAGTAAAGTAAATTATGAAAAAATGATCTTTGAGGAGTAACCATATCAAAAATGTAGTGAAAGAGGGAGAACCCGAAGGAAGAAAATTGGGTGCGAGATTTCCCCTTACCTTGTACTCGAATGCCTCATTCTCTTTAACGACCTGTATAATGACATTATATTCGTTAATTAGAAATTCCAGAACCTTTTATAAATTATTAGGGTTCATTCTGGTTTCATTATTTCATATTATGTTCCTTTGGATGACTTATAGAGTTAAAAAACATTGATCGAGGATGTTTGTTTTCATGGTTTTCTTGAGCGGTCCACTTGTATTCTTAATTTGATGTTTGGGTAGATCATGGGTAAACATCCAGAACTGATATAACATTTTATTAATGATATTAAAATAATCTTGAATGATTTTATAATGAGTTATATTTGATCCATGTGGATGAATCATTAGATAAGAATTAACTGAAAATTATTTGGGTTAATTTGAGCGGTTTTTGGATCACAACGAACTCGTTTTAACTTTTCACTTAGTAATATAGCCATAGGTTATTTCCAGAACTTAAAATAGAACATAATACATATATAATATTCTAGTTCAACCATAAAAATGGTTTCATTAACAGATTAAAGGTAGAAATGGAAAAAGAGCATGTTGTTTTTGAAGGTGATAAATTATCACCACATGAACAACGTTCACTTTAATAAAATAAAAGGAAGAGGGAAAGGGTTTGAGGTGATATAATATACCATTAGAATCATAATATTACAGTATATGTATACTAATAGAGTTAAAAAACAGTTTGGATAATGATAGGAAGGGAGAGATCAAGAAAGGAACTCGAACTTGAATGGAAATTAAAGGAGAATAGGGAGAGAAATCACCTGTTGGATCCTCCTCTTGAGAACCTCCTTAAGGGCCTAAGCTTGGTATTTTGATGAGACCAGAAGATCTTGGACATGGTAAAAGGGATAGGGGGGATTATTGGGCAGAGATTAGACAATTCTTGAAGCTTGAGAGGTGTGGTTTGGCAAGAGAAGGGGGAGGGCTTATTTATACATGAGGAGGGAGGTGTTTTTCGCATAAAATATTAAATAAAATAATATATCAAGAGTTAGACTTGTAATAGTAGTTTTTTGACATCCTAAATCATATATCAATATAATATAATTCTTTTTAGTCTTTAACTCTTCTTTATAATTCTAATCCATTAATTTATTAAAAGGAATGTGAAAGAAATAGAAAAAGACATTTTAAGAAATCACCTTTTGACATTAGGCTTTGGAAAGTTTTTTTAGGTTTGAGAATTGGATTTATAGTATATAAAGGAAACATTTATGAAATTTAATATTTTTTGGCCTAAACTAATGTTCTAGATTGTTTATGTCATCATTACATCATTAAGGATGCAATTTAGTATATACCGATTATACGAAAAACTATATTTTTTACTATTCACCTGAAAATTGAAGTATTTCAGAATAAACCCAAAATTTTACCCTTACCATTTTTCAACGTGTAGAATACAAAAATGATTTCCATTTGTCAAAAATTATTTTATAAATATTATTAATTTAATAATTAATAAAAATCACAATTTACATAAAAAACAGTTTTAAGATTAAAACTGAATTTATAGTTCTATCAAAAATTATGTAGGGTCTTATAAAATTATCTAAAAACTATTACACATTGATTCAATAATTTATCAATAAATTACAGGAAACTAAATATTCTTTTAAATTAATTAATTAATTATAATTAATTATTTATGACTTATAAAATACCAAAAACGTTTACTAAGGTCAAATTGTCATTTTCTAAGATATCTAAATTTTATTTTATTATTCATATGAAATGTTACTCTTATTTACATTTCATAAGGTTCATATTACAATAATGGTAGGTTACTATTCATAAGGGAAGGTTACTATTCACCAAAAAATTATTTTTGTTTCATTAGAATCCACAAACTATCTTGAACACAACCGTGTATGTCGGATTTTTTAAATTCCAAACATAGGGGTGACAAAATTATGTTTAAAGGTCACTTATCACATAGTAGTTCATTATTTTGTGTTTTTATGACATAGATATAAGAAGGGAATTTTCTATTGAAATAATTTGGGTCGTTACATTCTTCCCCCCTTAAGAAATTTCTCCCCCGAAATTTCACTTTACACAAACAGGTGAAGGTACTTCTCCTTTATTACCTCACCTCGTTCCCACCATTTTCTAAAATAGAAAAGTTTATAACAAAACATAAGTAAACAAGTTATGAATAACTAATCCATTTAAAGAATTATTCCAAAAACATAAAATATGGGATCCCTAGGTAAATATTCATGTGTAAATATTTGTACTTATTCTCATGCTAGATGTTTTCTCTAGGGTTTACTAATCCTAATTTCCAAATTAACTAAACCTTTCCTCTGATACCAACTATAGAAACCCGGCCTTTTCTTACATTACTATTACATCATTTTTAAGATAAACAATACAATAGTATTATACATGGAGGATCCAGAGGTTTAGTGTCATGGGAAAACTAGGACCATACATAACAAATACAACATCAACCATAAACATTTATTTAATTTCTTCTTCACTAGCTTCTTAGTGGCACTTGACCTCTCCTTGGTACATGTATCCACCTGATGATATAAATCAAAAGGGGTGAATAAAAGCCAAGTAAGAGGATAGACAAGAACAATATAGCATGAGGTGAGTATAATCATGAGGTAGGCAAAAGATCATGAACATGAGAGGAGCATAAATAAAAGACTTGAAATGTGGCAATGCATAAAAATGAAACATCATGTCTTAGTAGTTAACTACCACACAAACTTTTGATAAAATCTAGCATCTTGTACACACATCATTTCACATTTACTCATGAGATTCATCACTTTACCCAATGCATTGGAGTGCTGTATAATTCCGGGCGCACCCGTCACATTTAAACATTCATATTGTGCTATATATTTCCGGGTGCACCCCTCACATCATAACATTATCATTATCATCCTTTCCACATAGAAAACATATCAAAAATGTACATAAATAACCAATGGAATGAAATGGGTTTCATCTCAAAATAAGTTATTCATAAGCTTTGGGTTCCCAAAATAAAGAGGGAACAACATACTTGATACAAAAACCATCAACCTTGAATGAGTGGTAAAAGGTGAGATCTTGAAAGAAGAGTTCTTTTGGAAAACATTTTTATGGACATAAAAACCAGTGACAGACATTTTTATCCCAGAAAAGTAAAGGAAATTATGAACAAATGATCTTTGAGGATTAACCATATCAAAAATGGAGTGAAAGAGGGAGAACCCGAAGGAAGAAAATTGGGTTCGAGATTTCCCCTTAACTTCTACTTGAATGCCTCCTTCTCTTTAATGTCCTGTATATTGACATTATATTCATTAATTAAAAATTCCAGAACTTTTTATACGTTAATAGGGTTCATCCTGGTTTCATTATTTCATATTATGTTCCTTTGGATGAATTATAGAGTTTAAAAACATTGATCGGGGATGTTCGTTTTCATGGTTTTCTTGAGCGGTCCACTTGTATTCTTAATTTGATGTTTGGGTAGATCATGGGTAAACATCAAGAACTGATATTAAATGTTATTAATGATATTATAGAAACATGAATGATTTTATAATGAGTTATATTAGATCCATGTTGACGAATCATTAGATAAGAATTAAATGATGATTATTTGGGTTAATTTGAGCAGTTTTTGGATCATAACGAACTCGTTTTAACTTTTCACATAGTAATATGGCCAGAGGTTATTTCCAGAAATTAAAATTGAACATAATACATATAAAATATTCCGGTTCAACCATAAAAATGGTTTCATGACCAGATTGAAGGTAGAAATGGAAGAAGAGAACATGTTGATTTTGAAGGTGATAAATTATCACCACATGAACAACGTTCTCTTTAATAAAATAAAAGGAAGAGGGAAAGGGTGTGGGTTGATATAATATACCATTATAATCATAATATTATATTATATGTATAATAATGGAGTTACAAAACATTTCGGATGAAGATAGGTAGGGAGAGATCAAGAAAGGAACTTGAACTTGAAAGGAAATTAAAGGAGAATAGGAAGAGAAATCACCTTTCGGATCCTCCTCTTGAGAACCTCCTTAAGGGCCTAATCTTGGACTTTTGATGAGATCAAAAGCACTTGGACGTGGGGAAGGGGATAGAGGAGATGATTGGGCAGAGCGTAGAAAATTCTTGAAGCTTGAGAGGTGTGTTTTGGCAAGAGAAGGGGGAGGGCTTATTTATACATGATGAGGGAGGTGTTTTGGCATAAAATATTAAATAAAATAATATATCAAGAGTTAGACTTCTAATAGTAGTTTTTTGTCATCCTAAATCATATATCAATATAATATAATTCGTTTTAGGCTTTAACTCTTCTTTATAATTCGAATTCATTAATTTATTAAAAAGAAAGTGAAAGAAAGAGAAAAAGACACTTTAAGAAATCACCTTTTGACTTTAGGCTTTGGGAAGTTCTTTTTAGGTTTTAGAATTGGATTTATTGTATATAAAGGAACAATTTATGAAATTTAATATGTTTTTGCCGAAACTAAAGTTTTAGATTGTTTATGTCATCATTACATCATTAATGATGCAATTTAGTATATGTCGATTATGCGAAAAACTGTATTTTTTACTGTTCACCCGAAAATTGTAGTATTTCAGAAAAAACCCAAAAATTTACCCCTACCATTTTTTGACATGAATAATCCAAAAATTATGTCCATTTTTCAAAAATAATTTTCTATATATTATTAATTTAATAATTAATAAAAATCACAATTTACTTAAAAAACAGTTTTTATGATTAAAACTTAATTTATAGTTCATTCAAAAATTACGTAGGGTATTATAAAATTATCGAAAAACTATTAGACATTGATTAAATAATTTATTAATACATTACAGAAAAATAAATATTCTTTTAAATTAATTATTTAATTATAATTAATTATTTATGACTTATAAAATACCAAAAACATTTACTATGGTCAAATTGTCACTTTCTAAGATGTCTAAATTTTATTTTAATATTTATAGGTAATGTTACTTTTATTTAATATTCATAAGGGTCATATTAATATAACGGTAGGTTACTATTCATAAGGGTAGGTTACTATTCACCAAAAAATTATTTTTGTTTCATTAGACTCCAAAAAATATCTCGAACACAACCGTGTGTGTCGGATTTTTAAAATTACAGACATAGGGGTGACAAAATTATGTTTAAAGGTCACTTATCACTTAGTAGTTCATTATTTTTTGTTTTTATGACATAGATATAAGAAGGGAATTTTCTATTGAAATACTTTTGGTCGTTACATACATGATGTGTTTGTTATGACTGAAAGTCACTATTATCAGTTTAGAATTAATATTTTAGTTCAAATAGATTCAATCATTGAAAACCAAGTAGAATATCTCATTTTTTCTTGTAATTTTAAGAAATGGATTAATAAATCATTTTAGACCTTTTGTAATTAGTCTCACATCAAACTAATACACGATGTGACCAGTATGAGTAATTGTGGGTGTTTCAATTTTAAAATTACATTTCTATAAAAAAAATACTTGTGGCCTAATCAAAACAAATAAAACACATTTTAATTTTTTTGATACTTTTTTAATACAATACATATATGATTTTTTACATGTAGGAATCAGTATCTCCTCAATCTGATGTGTGGTGTGAGAAGTCTTTCCCCAAGTGAATATTTTTATATAAACATGATATCAATTTTAGTAAAAAGGACAAAAGGAAAAAAAACCAAGAAAAATCATTCATATTGTTTATATAAATTAGTGAAATGATCCATAAATAGTTATCTATGTGTAGTAATCATCTGCACCTCAAAATGATATATAATGTTCTTGGGATGACTCAAAGTGTAATTTATGAGTTTAAAATCTCAATTTTTGTTAAAAAAGTTTCACTCAATAAAAATTATGAAAATTCATTCTTAATTTATTAATAATTTATTACATTTGTTAATAAATCATTTTTTACATATAGGAATCAGTCGCACACCAAACTATATTGGATGAGATCAGTATGGTTCAAATTGAATGCTTCCAATTTAAAATTACATTTTAGTAAAAAACAAATGTGAAAAACATAAATGAAATTAAATACATTTTTATTGATTTGATACTTTAGGAAAATGATCCATTTTACATTTGAGATGTGTAGGAATAATCCTTCCCACAACCAAATGCACAGTGTGACCGGTATGACCCCATGTACATATTTTTATTTAAAATTCAAATCAATTTTAGTAATAAAGAAAAATACACTTCTTAAAACCAAGAAAATACATTTCGAATATTTTGACAATTTTTTAAAATGATATATATGTAATTTTTTACATATAGAAATCATCCTCACCTCAATCTGATACACAATGTTATAGGTATGACTAAATGTGTCTGTTATTAGATTAAAATTGATATTTTAGTTCAAAAAGTTTCACTTTCTAAAAACCTATAAATCGCTCTTGTATTGTCTTGATGATTTAGGAAAATTATTCATGATCTATTTTTGATGTGTGTGAATAATTCAAACTGATACATGACGTGATTGGCATGTGTCAATGTATATGTTTCAATTATAAAATGAAATTTCAGTAAAAAGAAGACAATAGTTATAATCATTATTAAAAAATGAAATCTTATTGTTTTGATAAATTAGGAAAATGATCCATGAGTCATTTTTGATTTGTAGTAATCATCCTCACTACAATATGATGCACAGTGTGATTATAATGACACCAAGTGCATATTTTTATTTAATATTGGAATCAATTTTTGTAAAAAGGAAAATTCTCCTACACCAAACCAAGAAAATGATTTTGGAATGTGATGATAGTTTTTGAAAATTCCCCATATGTCATTTGTTACATGTCAAAATTAGAAACACCTCAATATAATATACAATGTTCTTGAAATGTCTCAATGTGTTCATTATTAGTTTAAAATCAACATTTTAGATCAAAAAATTTCACTAACTGAAAACCAGGATACAATGCTCAAATATTATTGATTATTTTTTACACTAAATAATAATTCATTTATGAAATGTAGGAATTGGTATCACGTAAAATTGATGCACGATGTGATCGGTATGAGTCAACATGCAGTCTCATGTTTAAAATAACATTTTCGTTATAAGTATTCGTGATGTAATAAAATCTGAGAAATCAAATTCTATTTTTTCTACATTTATAAAAAACTGTATTTCATTTCTGCCATTTTGTAATTAGTCTCACCTTAATGTGATGTAGGGTGTGATTGGTAGGACTCCAAGTGTATATTTTTATTTAAATTTGGGATCAATTTTAGTAAAAATCACAACTGACCTACTCATAACTTTAAAAACACAATTGGATTGTTTTGATACTTTAGTAAAACTATCCATAAGTCATTTTTATGTCTATAAATAGGTTTCATCTCTATATGATACACAATGTGTCTGGTATGACTCAATGCATCTATTATCAGTTTAGAATCAACATTTTAGTTTAGAAAGTGTCACTCACTAAATACAGAGAAATGTAACTCCGATTGTATTGATAACTTAGTAAAATGATTAATAATACTTTTTCGATATTTATAAATCATTATAATTTCAAAATGACATATGATGTGACCAATATGAGTTAATGTGTGAGTATACAATTTAAAATGACATATTTGTAAAAAATACAAGTTTCATACTCCAAACCAACAACCCACATTCTAATTATTTTGATACTTCAGGAAAATGAACCATAAGTCATATGTGTGGAAACATCATCCACACCTTTATCTTATGAGTAGTTTAATCATTATGACTTAAAGTGCATATTTTCAATATGTAATTTTCATTTTAGTAAAAAATTCACATCACATCACCAAGATCGAGAAAAGAAGCCTAGAAATTTTTTCACCATCAAATCATATATTAATTAATTAATTTCATTATTATTTTTATCGTATAATTTTCAGTATTACATTGATCAGGGGAGTTAGAATAATAAAATGAAATCCTTCCTAAATGCACATGGGGAGGCTAAAAACCTAGACCTCCCAAACACCACCACAAGACACACCTACTAGGATTTGCCCATTAAGATTTATCTTATAATTATTTAATTAATTTTCATAGATTTTATTCTTTAATATGAACATGAAATTTACACATAAGTATGAATCAACTACAACTCATTCCAATACATGATTTTCCTGGTATGTCACAAATTTTAGTTTAAAATCCATAATTTATTTTTATTTATTTCTTTATATTATTAGTAACATAAGATTTTTCTTCAAATACATGTATGTTATTTTTCTCTACCAGTGGTGGTCTATTCTGATATAGAATGAGTTGGTTTGGATAAAAAGAAAAAGAAAGATGGTTGTTTTTTAATTTTTTGTAATAATATAAATTTATGTAATCGTATAATCAAAAGCTGGGAACATATATAATACAATGTTTTTTTGTTTTATTTTTGTTTTGAAAATAAATTTTTTAAATATTGTTTTTCTAATTGATTTTCCTGGTATCTGGTGGTGTTTTTGGTGTCGTGGTGTGTTGTTATCTCATATTGCACTAGCTTAGAAATGTTCTATTATAGACCACTATAGAATACCACATTATCATTGATTTTAATAGACCTCATAAATGGATCCATTATGTGTGATTTTAAAAGTGTTGATAAAGGAAATTTATTTATTCTTTTACAAATACTGATAATGGTCCCCTTTATCAGTGTTGCTATAATAACTGAGAAAGGTCTCCTTTATCAGTGATTCCTTTTTTGTGATGATAAAATATTAGGGCTTTTAATCTCACTTTGGTAGTCAGCACTTCTCTAGAGCTAATAAATTCCATTTTTAGCCCTGTTAGAGGCCTATGTTGTTTTATTGTTTTGGGAAATAATTCATTGTATCCATGGTTTATAAATTTCAGAATCTTCTTTCATAGTTTAATACAACCATCTCAATCATCAATAAGAATATGAAAAAATTTATCTAGTTAAATATTAGACCATTTTATGTTTGACAAAAATACGATGATGTTGAAATACAAAGGGCTCTAGTTTTTAATGGTTCTAGTTCAAACTCATCCCAATTTAAACCCTCCTATTTTATGATATATCAATGGTGGATTATATCTGATGAATCTATAAATTCAAGGGTATGATAAGAGAAATAAAAGGTCTCTCAGTAAAATCAATCTAATGTCTCAATTTTGGATCAAACAAATAATAAAAAGTTGATGGTTATATAGAAACTAATTGAATATAATGTCTTTATTTGAAAATCGTGGCCTCATATCAACATAGTGGTACCTTCAACATTTTATCAATAATCTAAATACCCAATCAAATGGATGTTCATCATAATATATAGGTAGATCGCCCCCTTCGATTATTTTGAATACATAAATGTTAAGGCATGTCTCTATATAATTGAAAAAACAACCAATGGGGGGACACTGATATATATGTTTTTACACCTAATGGCTTGGGGAATACCCCTGTGACTCCCTGGAATATTCTTGATAGTTAATCTATGATTCCCATAAATCTAATCAAGGAATTAGATTTAATCATGGTGAGCTATTTTGAAACCCAAACTTCACTGGGTAATATCCAAGTGATACCTATCATGTCATATTAAATGGATTCATCAAAGGGAAGGTAAAATATTTCTTTACCAATATTCTATAAATTCATTGTTATTGGTTGGAATCTATGAGTACACCATGATATTCACTAAAAATAGGGATTTCCATATCTCTTATTACCCAGGTTGTAGTGAAAAATAATCCAACCTTCACTGGAATCTCTCTACGACGTTACATGAAAATCACGTTGTCAATATACCTTTCCCAAGTCTATATTATCTCAAATGGGAAGAATATTCCCCTAAATAATCAATAATATCTAAGGATTACCCAATGGACTCAGATACATAAGAAGAATCAGATGACCTAACTATGATCCTTTGGTATTGGAGGAATCCATCCTCACCACCATAAATGATTGTATGTAGGTAAATCTATGGATTGAATAATACATTCAGGATATATTGATAAGTGGTTCCAAGCCTCTCAAGTAGTAGGAGATGTATATTTCATTAATATAGAATCATCAATACATTTTCTCTTGGAATTATATAAAAATACCTTAGATGAACCCAAATTTGTCTACACATCACCTAGGTGTACATGATGATAGTGGAGGTTTTAAAGCAGCATATAGTATAATTAAGCCCTCACTTTCTACAAATGTTGAATCAAATGATGAAAAATTGATCAAATCCAATTTTCCCTAAAAAGTGATGTTTCAGAAATAGCTCACCAACATTGTTCCATCATGAAAAAAATCTATAAATTAGGGTCAATATTTATTTTAGATAAATCAATTGACACTACCCAATGGAAAATTTCCCATTGAAGATCATAGAACATTCATTCAATGATATTTTCTATATTCTAATCCCTTCCTTCATGTATGGGTATTCAATGTATATTCATAAAAAGATAACCCGATGATGGGAAATCCACAACCTTCATATCACCTTAGGGGGTCTCTTTTAGTCATTTCATTCCCATTGAATTAAATAATTTTATAGAAACATACTAGTGTTCCATGAAAAATATATTTAAACCCTTTTTTATATGAATTGTCTAATTTTATATTGATGATCTAGTGGTAAAATCTCAACAGTGATATAATCACCACATAGATCATCAAAAAATATTAAATATGTTGTAGTAGCATAATTTGAAGGTGAACCCGCATAATTGTTAATTCTAGGTTACTTTATGGAAATTTCTTGGAATTTTGGTATTCCATCATTTCAAAGAGTTTGATCTAGAAATAACTAATGCAGCCATAGCAATTACACCATCATAAAATCTTAAAGAACACAGAGGACTCCAGGTGATCCACCATTATATTTAGTGTTTTAAATCCATCCTAGCCATTATATCCCACCCCTTAACTATGTTAATGAATAAAATATTCACTTACCAATGGGATGATGACTTCCCTAGAGATTTTAAAAATCCCATGAAAGACCTAATATTCTCACTAGACTTGATTCCACCTATATAAAGAAGTCCACTTATCTTATATGTGGACTTTATGAAATGATCTTTTAGTTCCCTCCATGTAAAATAAATTGATGTGAGGAATGAATAGAACCACTATTATTTTAGATGAACAATGCTAGGTGTTGAGACATGGTATTCTGATATCTAGAAGAACTGCCTCAAACACATATTTGTAGTTTAAATGAAAAGGCATTACTTTTGGAAACATGAATTTTCCTTGGACTTTTCTATAGATGTACTAATGTATATTCATATAAGACCAATGTTTATGGGGTGTTGGGACTGATGGGAGGTTATCATGAAATTTCATGATATCCAGTTCATATCATAGAAGATAGTAAAATTGTAGGCCATTACTGATTTCCATGGAAAACTTCCCACCTCAGAAAGCACACTAGCGGAATAAATACCTAAAAATGATGGTTTTATATTCACATGACACTCTCTAATTGTAGGTTATTTATTTTAACAGTGCCTCATAAAGTTCCATTAGTAATAATATAGAAAAAATTATGTTCAACCAGGTTGTACTTGAAATTGTATTTGATTCCATGGATAATGTAATATTTTCCTACTCATTTTCACTATTTAGAGATATAAAAAATAATGAGGCATAATAACAAGCCATAATTTTCAATATATAACTATCTATAAAGCTATAGATAGCCTACCTAAACAGTAAATGAGTCACAGATCTAGTGATCAAAAAATCAATGGTGAGTATGCCATCAAGAATGGAGAATTTTCCCCTCTCATTAGTAATATTAGTGGAATGGTTAAATATTACCCTTTTGAACTAACATTGCATAACATCCCTAAATCACAAATTATTGGTACTTAGGTTTTGTCTAATGAAACCATACATCATGTTGTTCCCAATCAGGTTGAATTGGTTTTCTGCAACACACACCAAAGGGTGGTCTCATCAGTAATTATTTGTGTCATGGATTAAATAAATCAGGTCAACAAGTCCCCATATGATGATGAGTTGATATCCACACCAAGATAGATGTACCCCACAATAGATTTCCTCTAAAATGAAACCCTCCTATATGAACGACCAAAGAGGGAATAGACTCGATGTCTAGTAGATATCAAAACCCTTTAGGAAAATTGAAATGATAAGAAATACCTCTACAAATGAGGCTTTGATGTAGTCCTCCCAAGATTCATTGTAGAAAGTAAGACTCCCACCTTCATGGAAGAATTCCATCCATGATTCTGCAGTTCTCATCATTCGGGGAATATAATCTCCCACCAAACAAAGAATCTTTGATTCTACTGGAAAATAATGATGCATGACATTGTATAATTGAGCAAGAAATTTCATGAATTCTAGATTCATGAAAACATCATAAATCAACACCTATATTTTCATCATACACCTAAATATTTATGGTTGATTTCTAATATAGGGAATTTATATTGTGGGACCATATCCCATACATATAGATAAAAAGTGTATATACATAAGTACTACTGCAAACCACATTTCCAAATGGGACAAGAAAATATCCCTCAAGGACATAGGGATTAAGAATATCATAAACATCATGAATTCCAATATTAACAACATATTTTGTGTCCCTCACATAATACTAATGAAAAAATGCACCATCATATATTCTATAAAATTAATGAAATTATACAAGGAGAACAACATAGAATACAACTATTCATCCCTGTATCATATAGTTGAAAATGAACAGATATAACCCTTAAAGAAAGATATATCCAATATTCACTAGAAAATGGGGAAATGGATAATTAGTTTTGGCAAGATAGGATATTTCATGTTTTATGGGACTATTCTACCCTTAATCGAATTACAACAAAACAAACTATATATTTATTAGTTTATGGAATGGAAGTAGTAATTCCCATAGAAGTCCAGTTTCCCTCTTTATAAATAGATATCCATGGAAAATCATTTGTTGATGAGAAATTGGAATAGGATATGGATGAGTTGGAAAAATGCGATAAGAAGTAATTGTATTGAGTTCACAACCTTGATGTTTGTCAAAATCATATTGTGTGATCCTTAAACAAAATGTATCACACCCACTGATTCCTTAATGTAGATCTGGTATTGGTTCTCAATAACCAAGTGATACTAAGAACGGAACCTGAAAACCTGGAACCTATGTGGAATGGGCCTTAAATCCTACATAATGATTAATCCAATATATCATACTCATTGGACATAGAGTATGGGGAATACATTATGCCCCCAACCAAAGAGAGGGTTTCTAAGAAAAAATTTGTGAAACTTCTGTCATGAATTCAATGTCCTAGAAACAAGACCTTAAAATATGAAGCATCTTTATTCCTTAATATATGATGTTAAACGGAATATAATATTTCCTTATGGAATGAAATAAAACAAAAATGAATACATCATTACTAAATTATGTAAAACTACACATAGTGTGTTACTTCAAAACAATTCACTACACATGAACTAGATTTGTGTGAAAGAGAAATGAATTATTGTTATCCTTATATGTGAGTCAGATCCGTATAAGAAATTTTCCATTAATGAACTCTGTTTTCCTTGGTTCTTATTTATAGATGATGCATATGGTTATTGTATTTCAAATCCCAGTTTGAATTCTGATATATGTTGAAATAATGTATTTTCTTATGTATGTTCTAGAAAATTATAAGGAATTTCAATTTAAGAACTATGTGTTTTGTGATTTATATATAAATAGGCCACATAATGATGCATGAGTCTCCAATCAAGGGTCCAGAAATAGTATAAAAAGAATTTATTTCCCCCTATATACATATGGATCAGACCTTTACATGGAATTTCCCATTTCAAGAATGATAAATTCTCATATTCCTAATTTCATAGAATACATAGGGATTCCCATATCTACAATCACGGGTCTTACTATAATATAAGTGGAAAAATGTTTTCCAACTATATATGGTCTAGTATTGAATAGGGAATTTTGATTTAATAATTAATTGTGGCTTGATTCCAATTTACATAAGATACATTGTGATGCCCAAGTCACTAATCAAGGGTCCAAGAAAAATATAAATGAAAAAAACCCTCTCACGATATGGGTCTAACCTGATGATGGAATTTATTGTTTCAATAACTACATGTGGCTTCATTCTTATTTCCACAGGATACACAGTGATGCATGGATCTCCATTCCAAGGTAAAACTACAATATACGTGTATACAATTATTTCCCTTCTATATATGGACCAGACCTACATATGTAATTTCTATTTAAGAACTACTTGTGTCTTGATTCCAATTCACACAGGATAATTAGTGACTCCAGATCCCATATACTGGGTCCCTCAACAATGTAAAAAAAATTAGTCACCCTAGTAGAGTATGGATCAAACCTACGTTGATAAGATTACATATATGAACTAAATGTGACTTTATCCATATATAACAATGGATACATAGTGACACATAGATCATAATAATGTCCCTATCCTCCCAAAATAAAAATATACCCATACCTATATCTGGGTCAGAACTATTCAGGGAAATTTCAATTCAGAACTACATATGGATTGATTCCCATACAAAGGGATATGTATTAATGCTCATATCCCCTAGTCTAGGCCCATACATGGGTTTTCACAATTCACATAAATTTCCCTTAGTGATAAAAAAATCAATGTGAGGGATTCCTCTTGTGAAAAAATTTGTAAACACCCATATATTTCCTACCATGCACTCTTGCACGGCTCAATCGACTATATGATTTTCTCTTATTTGTCATACGCATGACACATGGGATATTAGGGACGTATAATTTTTCATTGACCAGTGTCATTGTGGTCAATTCTATTCATATATAGGTAATTTTATCCTATTTTCATGACATTAATCTACATGAAAACATTCTTACTATATTATGTTAAACTATAATGAATACAATCTTTTTTCATGAGGTTAATTTACAAAACTAGTGTTCTTAACATTAAACTTGGAATCCCCTCTAATAATTTTGAACTCAGGGGTTTCTTGTCTAATCCATTCATCTGGAAATGTGTTTAATACACACTGGAGTAGAATAATAATGCCTTAACCTTTCTTGAATCATACATTCTCTATGATCCAACATCATATGTATGATATCTAAGTTTATGACAACCAATTACTCAAGTTGGTATCTTTCTCTAGGTACCCCAAGGAAATTGGGCTCCATTTATCCAAATTAACCCTTATATAAAAATGGATATAGGGTTTGGATAATCTAATGGTATGTCACTAGGATTCTATCTTGAATAATGATATTCCTCAAAGCATTCTCTTATAAGAGTTTTTAGTCCCTTATGAGAGGCCCCCATAATCCCAGAAGTTATATTCCTAACTATGTAGAATATGGTCTTCCTTCATTATAAATAGTTTACATGTTACCTCACCGCTTATTCCTCTACTTAACATATATATTATTTGGTTATGATTTATGCCTTCCATAAACCAATTATTCTTGAGGATTTAGATTCTCTTGATTTTACATATTTGTGAGTTAAACCGATTTTGAAATAACTATTATGATATTGAATTATTGTACACATTTCATTTCTAGGTAAGAAACATATGTAAAGACCTACTTTCCCTAATATAGTTAATCCTCTCGATGATATGTCCTAGTTTGATGATAGTAAACTACATTAAAATGTCCAAAGCTGATGACATAAACGGCATCCCATATGGTCCATTCAGCAAAAACAAACTCATCGAGAATTCCATCTTATTCATGAATCTATTTTTGGGATGACTTGTTTACCACTATAATAGAATGAAATATGTAAATTCTGTATCCCTACAAATGATCTACATCTATGTAGTGGTCCCTTACATGAACATGATGCTGAGACTCACTAAGGGAAGAAGATAGATTTACCCTTTCCCATACATATGAGTCAGATATATGCAGAGGGGTATCATTAAAAGAGATAACTATGGAATGATTCCAACCATTAAAATATTCATAGGGAAAAATATGGAATCATGTTAGTAAATATTTTATATTCCTATACATATAGAGGGACAATTCAAATAGACACGAAATAACTATGTATGAGTAAAATCTATATACAAGTAGTTTATGATGATATAAATCTACTTGGGAAGGTCTCCAACATATGGGTGACCTTCAATAATATTTCTCATTGACAATAAGTTCTTTCCACATATAAATTCACCTGTCCAGTTAAAATTTTCCCAAATAAAATATAGCACAATTTAACAGTGGTACCTAAGTCCTTACCTCATAATTTTAAACTACATGGAAGAATTCTCCATCACATGATGTTAAAATGTAAGATGATTGAATCCCCACTGATTAACAGAAAAATATCCAAAAATTTATCCATGATAATTCCTTACCAAAGGATCACAAAATCCAAACCCTGTTCAACAAATGTTATAGTTTCTTCTGTCATCTTTATGAGCACCTCAATCCATTAAATCACACATTATGTAATGAGCACCATAAGATTATACAATTGTAAGGGGAAAGATTCGTCCATTTGACAATTCAATAGATAGATCATTATACAAGAATTAGACCCACATACCTTGGGAATATTTTACATAATAGAAGATCATTCTAATCCTTGTTATCCCAGACACCATCATAGTGGTCCTCGTCGCCATAAGAGTGATTCATGATCATCTTTATCATGATTGCCTGATATCATTAGTCATAACCCAAAAAAATGAGACAGGATTTTAAAACCCATACTTATATTGATATTTTCTCATATCCCACTCCATAATCCAATAATTTAAATATTCATAGATAATTCAAGGCCCTTGGAAAAGAGAATTGATCCCTTTTGATGGAAAATTCTTATAATCCATATAGGCTCATGAATAATGGATCACGAACCATCAACTAGAGGAATATAATCCTTTTCAGAAAGAACCTCAGATGCATGTGTTCTCTACTAACATCGTAGTGGAACTCAGCACATTGTTGTTTTTTTTGCGATTATCCTCAATGTGTCTTCCCCATTCCATATCCACCAGTTCAAACTCCCAGTTGTGTGGTTTACGGAAACCATATTCAACTATCCATGTGGATTTAGAATCTGTAACTAAAATGATATGATATTTCTATACATATATATTACATATAATTAGATCAATAATAAATACATAACATAACAACACTATTCCAGGACCATTTAGGTTTAGTGTCTTTGGAATCTTGTAAACATAAAAAACACTTTCAAAAAAATCATCATTTTCTTCCAATTATTTCTTCATAACTATAACCCTTTCTTAAATATCATATTTAATAATTTTTTTCATATTATGGTGAAAATATATATAATAAATGATGATCTCATTATTTCAGTTAGGGTAAATAAGGTAGATATCATAAAAAAACATGATCATAAGGGTATAAAGACAATACCATAATATTTGAAAATTATTCCATGTGTATAAAAATAATAATATTGAGTAATGGAATAAATTTTGGAATATTGTGAAATAATAATCAGAACATAATCAAAGAACATAATTGTTATCCAAGTTATGTTCAATACCCAGCAATGGGGGATTGAATCTGGGTATGATAGATTAAAAATTCTACCACTTGAGATCTTTTATCATCATTAAATGAAACACTCTTCTCTCTATTCCCCATAGAAATATATTATATGTAATTAAATGATGCATGAGATGCAGAAATATTTACTTGGATCAACCTCACAGGGATACAAAAAAATAGCTTACAATGACAATGTGTCGATTTTACCAAATCCACTAAGGGTTATAACCAAAAAAATTTAGTTAGAGATAGATATCATCTATACCTAGTTGCACTACCTTTACAAGGTTTAAGTTTTTCTCACTGTATTACTAAGGGAAACTCCCTATGTCACTTACTTTGGCACACTTCAAGTTGAAAAGATCAACATATTCCTCCTCCATTGGTCTTTACTATTGGAAGGGATCCGCCCACATTTTATAGAATTCAAAGTATCTTAATTATCTCAAACTAATGAATCCTCCACTCCATATAGAAACTCTTTTGAAGTACCACATTCATCCAGTTATGAAAATTATTTTACCACGTATTTATTAAGAAACATCAAACATCCAAAAATCTCTTGGGTGTCTTATGCACTGTATTAATAGATTGTGTGCAACATATGCCTTTGTCAAAGAAAAATAGAATGTGCTGTAATTTATTTTGCTAAAAACTCACTAATTGTGTTAAACTTTATTGTTGAACATAAATCATCTTCTTACATTCATCTCGCATTGGGACGCAACTCTTACGAGAACCTCACTTCTAGCATCCAACTCACTTCTTAAACGCAAATTATTTCATTTGTGAGAACCACTGCTTGCATGATCCAAAGCTTGTATTTTCTCTATGTGTTGAGAATGATAAAATGAGGGTGGTAGCCACCTATTTATAGGAATTTTTTAAACCATGTTCCTAACTCATGAAACTTTCTCCGAGCATGCAATTCGTATCCGCGTAAGTCTACTTCCCAAAAAATCACTTTTCATGAAAAACCATAACTTGTGTAATCTTATATACATTGAAATATTTTTATGTAAAAATCTAGAACTCCGAAACTGAACATGGAAGCCCACTTTTTCTATAAACACAATTATCCAAAAAAAATCAATATTATCTTGATTTATTTTTTCCAACATCTCCCCCTTTGGGTATGTTGACAACTCTTCACACTTTAACACATCATGAAATATTCTTCCATATTATACTAATATTCAATTATTGAGATTTATATAGAGATAAAAGATTTACTAAAAACATACTCTAATCCCACATTAGCCATGGTGATCATGAGAAAAAATTTTATTATATAGAGTTCATCAATGAATCAGTTAATTCATAAACCTATCAACTTATTTCATCAAAATTTACATTTTTCATGATATATAATCTTTGATCGGTCACCTTTAAAATTTTCATAATTAAAATTACCCCTTTATCACTTCCCCCCCCCCAAATATCACTGATCAACCTATCAGCTTCTCACCATGTCTTGATTAAGTCATCTTATCCCTTTCCATAATTTTTACCCAATTCTCAACGAACTCTAATGGTGCTTTATCAAAGAATCCATATTTCACTTCATTGTGGCCTGCAACGGGGTTAAGAACATGTATCGTTTCATTGGGGAAAACACATGATACCTCGGGGACATGGGGATTCTACATCCTATGTTTTCTCTTGTGTGTGGAGTTGACTAACCTTTGAAATACTATGAATGCCTCTCACATTATTCTTTGAGTAATGCCTTCGTCAGAATGTCTGTAACCTGTAGTTATGTAGGCACATACTCCAACATGGAAATCCCTTTCTCAAGATTCTCCTTGATAAAATGATAATTGATTTCAAAGTTCTTTTTTCCTTCAGTTTTGGACTAGATTTTTTTAATATTTATAGCACTAGAATTATCATAATGTATTCCAATAAGAGACTTCACTAAAACTCCCATATCATTATGTTATTCCTTCATCCACAATAATTGCCTGCAAGATTTAGTTGTTGAAATATATTCAACATTCGAAGAGCTCAATGAAAAGAAATCATGTTTCATAATTAACCAAGAAATAAAAAACCCAAAAATATATATATCATCTCTTCATATTTATTTCATATAATCTACTAAAGTAGTCCAATATGCATCTGTATAACCCAATAATGCTTTTTTAGATTTTTTATTGCACAACAATCTAGAATACACCATACCCTTTATATACCAAGGTATTATTTTCACTGAAATAAGGTTTATTTCATTGGGATTACATTGATACCAAGATTCATTAAAAGTGTAAAAAAAATATATTTGGACACGTAACTATTATGTAGAACTGGATTTCAATGATCTGCTAGTATTAGGTGACATTAACTGCTTTACCTTCATCACCCCAAGACGGTTTCATTTGGTTAGCCACCAGAGTCTCCATATCCTTGCAATTATCCATTAAAAATCTTATAAAAACCTCCTTGTCATATTTAGATAGAGAAATTAATGTTCCATTATTTCCATGTCTTGCATTTAAACAAATTAAAAAATGTCATTTCACCAATCATAGATTATTCAAACTCAGGTTTCACAAATTTATGAAATTGTCTACGCAGTGCTTTAGCTGATCCCCCAATTATTATGACATTTATAGATACAAATAGCATTATCCATTGATTACATTCATAGTTCACTTATAGATTGTAATCCACTCCTCCATGCTGAAAATCGAGTTTCTTCAGAAAAATGATTTGTCTTTGAATACCATGATCTTATTTCATGCTACAAACCACATATAAACTTATTTAGATGAAAAATTGTTTTCTCATTTTTATGAATGATAAAATTTTTTAGTTTTCAATATAAGCTTCTTATTCTAGAACCATATTCAAAAAAGCTGACTTGACATCCATCCCAAAAAAATTGAACTTTATTTTCACTTCCATAGCCCAGAATAATAAGATTGTGTCTAGCCTTTAAATAGGTGAAAATGTTTCATCCAAATTGATACCATCTATTTTGGAGTTCCCTTTTAACACTATTCATGCTTTTTTTTCGAATTATAGTGGCATCTTCCTTCATTTTGTTGTGAAATACCCATTTAGTCCTAATGACATTCTTATTTTTGGCCTCAACAAAAATATAACATCTCTGATTCCTTTAAATTTGGTCATGATCTTAATTCATAGACTAACCCAAACATTCATCTTCAGATACATTATCAAAAAATTTAGTTACTACCTATGATAAGTAATATTCTTATTGTAGTGTCTTCATAATCCTTGTCATCTCTAGCACTGTATGATCACCAATTATGTTCAGACAATATATTTCATCTCATCTCTTTTATCATTGTAAAAATGTTGAATTCTTTTTCATCTATTTAATTATCCAAATCTTTATCTAAATCATCCTCAACAACTAAAGCATCTGATGATCACCAATATCAACTAGATAATGATTTTGTATTTTCTGAGTATTTATATAATTATCCTCTACTGTGATATCATGACATTCAACTACATTTCCCAGCCTCTTATTAAAGAATTTACCTGATTTTATTTTCTTTTAGTATTTAAGAAATATACATTCATCTCTATGAGAGTCAAACATCCTTTATTTCACTATATTTAGAATAAATCACTTACTTATGAAGACTAAAATGTACTTTAATGATAGATTATTGAAATACCATATCTCATATGGAGTATTATATTCTATCAAACATAGTATGGCTATATTCAATGTGGTGAGAAATACCATCACTTCTTCTTTAAAAAAATTATTTTTGAGGTCTTTTTCAATTTGAATTCTGTTATCCATGTTCTTAATAATCTGATTTCTTTTCTCAACTACTCCACTTTGTTGTGGATTTGTTACTATTGAATCATGGTGCATTATCCCATGTTTATAAATATAGTCCTCTACTTGGAAATTTGTGAACTCCATTCCATTATATGATACGACCATCTAGATTTTGTAAACATTCTTCATACCCAAAACAATCATATATTTTAGAGTGGATACTTATGGTTTGACATTAATCTTCATAACACTTTTTTATAAACCCTCATACCAACTTTATTATTTTGATTTCACAATTGATTTAGTTATTTTGGACCTCTATACTCCACATGCATATATTTTATTTCTTGAATGATATTCTTTCTTGATGTCATACCAAGAGTTAATAGCTTCTCTTAATCCTTAACACATTTTCATAGGCTAAAGACATCCATGTCAAGTTCTTTAATACTTTTTATTTCATCTTCTCCATTTTGGGTCATACTATCAATTTATCTATTCTATTCTTTAATATTGATCATGTACTCAATATCTTTTTTTGACTTCTCTGGAATTTATTACATCTGTTTGTAAATTTCTTCATTCAAGTCAGACTTCTATTTTACTTAATTCTAAATATAAATTTTGGCATCACAAACCAATTTGTTGTATTTCATCATTTTATCTCTCCAAACATCATTATATTTAAGATAAACATCTAATTCATCCATAAGTTCAACTCTTCTATTGACATTCATTTTTTCCTCTCCACATGTTTGGGAATTTCTGTCAACTATTCCCAAAGAATCTTCATTATGATCCTTGCATTCCTCCTGTTATTTTATCTAATATTCTTTAGAACCGACATCATATCTTGAAATCAGATTCTTCTTTTAAGGAATATTATCTTAAAATTTTTAGTTACCTTCATATAGGATGAATATATATTTATTGGAATTTCAACTTCATCCTCCTCATCTTCTTGAATGTTTTTACAAAACATTGATATAATATATCTATCCTTTCCATATTGAAATCATGAAAGGATTTTACCTTTGAACATAACTTTTCCTCTTTATGGTTTGTGGAAATGAATGACATCACCTCATCCATCCCTTCATCTTACATTCCATCTTCAATGGTGAGATTTTTCAGGGAATTGATATCCAATTATTCAGACATACCCTGTTCCATGACAACTTTATCATATTTTTTCATTTCATATGCTGCGAGAGTACTGGGTAAGAAATCTAATGTCATATCTTTAAGATCATTATATTCTAAAACAAAAACCTTTGGATAAAATAGACGTGGATGTTTTCTCAAAATGTTCTTTACAATATTTATATCCTTAATAAATTATATGATATTGTGCATATCTTCCACAACAACATTCACCCCCACTAAATAATGTTTCCACTAAATCATTGTGGTGAATTATGATATCTTCATTTTTCCCTTAGAACTTGTAGTTTTTCCTCCCTATCATTTTAGTCAGCCTCATAAATATTATGAAAATTATGCGACATAGCATGTGATAAATTATAAGACATCACTTTCGTATAATGTTTTTGATAACGCTCCCCCATAAATCATTAATACCCTTAGAATAATAATCCAATACACTTTGTTCGGCTTCTGATAAATCACCGCTATTGGTATAAGCTAATATTCCATTCATAGATGATGTAAAGGTCACCAATACTAATTAATAGAAGTACTATTTCTTATGATTCTTCCATAGTTGAAAATTGTTTCTGTCCTGTTTGGAATCCATTTGTGATTCACCACCTACATTTCTTCTGCTATGATATAACTAATTAATTTCATCATGTCCCACATTTACAAATTGTTATTCTAATTAGGATAAATACAATAACTGTGGGGGTAAATTATGGTATGAAAGATTAAAACTTATGCCACTTCAGATCTTGTTTTATCTTCAAACAAAACACTCTTATCTATCTTTCATTTAGGAATGTATGAGTGAAAATTAAATCATGCACAACACACAATATGTTTAACTTGGGTCACCCATACTGAGATACATATAATGAGTATACAATGATAATGTTCTGATTGTACCAAATCCACTAAGGATCACTGCCAAGAATGGTGGTTCATTCTAGATCACATCTATTCCCAGGTTCATTAACATTTAAGGTTTAGGGTTTTCTAACTATATTCCCATGGGTCAATCCCTATGTCACTTTATATGGATCCCTTTTGGTGTAATGGATCATAATATTCCTCTTCATTTGACCACTTCACTTGGTAGGGATCCCCTTAGAGTTTATAGACTTGTAGGTCTCTTCATTATCTTAATGAATGCATCCTACAGTATATGTAGATTCTCTATTAACGTCCAGATTTCATCCATGATGAATTCCACTTTACCATATATGTACTGAGAAACTACAAAATTCTGTTCAATTATTAGGTGCCTTCCACAATTCTTTAATTCCTTTTGGGAAACATATGCCTTTATCATGGAAAAACAACTCGTGCTCCACTTTATACTTATGTGAAACTCACTAATTGAATGCAAATCCCTTCTAACACACAAATCCACGTCTTACATGAAACTAATTTCTAGCATGCAACTCTAACATGAAACTCACTACATGTGTGTAACATGCTTCTTACCTGCAAGTCACTACTTACATGAATACCACTAATTGCGTGATCCTGAGCTTAGATTTTAACTAAGTGTTAATATTTCTCAAATGAGGGTGGTATCTTCCAATTTATAGTCATTTTTTCAAACTTTTTCACAACTCACATAACATTCCTCAAGCACGCAATTATCATTCTTGAAAGTCACATTCGTGCAAGTCTCATTCAAACAAACTCACCTTTCACGCAAAACCATAAATTTTATGACCTTATTTTCTTTTCGATATTTTGATGTAATGGCCTTGAAAAATGGCATTCAGGTAACCATTAAAACCTCTTAAACACTTGAACAAACCATCCTTTTCTAAAAACAAATTTTTCCAATATTCAATTATTTACCAAAAAATTTGGCAGACACTAGGAAATAAGACCACATTTTATGCGATCTTTTCATACCGCCTCTAGTACATACACTCCATTTTCATGTTTTTTTCAACATTTTTTCCACATTATCTCTATAACTATACAACTTTCCATGGAGACCCTCTTTGTCAACAAATACAATCCACGCAAAAATCAATCTATGTTACCTTATGATATTTCAAACCAACAATAATCCATGAGAGCATAACATATGAAATTGAATTGTGAAATAAAAAAAACCATTGAAAATCATATCCAAATTAGTTAATGCTCATTTCTATGCCAATAACTATAGAAAAAATCATATATTGTAATGAGTTCACCCCTCGTTCTAGCCTTATATTTCTAATCAATATTCAGTTCTATTCCAGCCCGATATTACTATACAACATTCACTCGTATTCTAGCCCCTTATTAATAAACTAGTTTCACTCCCATTCCATCACTATATTAATAAATAGGGTCCACTCCCTTTCTATACATGTATTATTGAATTGGGTTCACTCACTTTTCAACACTATATTTTTTAACCAGGTTCACTCCTGTTCCATAACTTTCTATCTCATGAGAACCCTTACATATGTGTTTCACACTATCATAAAACATTCATTACATCATAACTCATAAAAATAAATGGGTTTTATGACCATCTAATCATACCTTAACTCGTGGAAAAGAAATAGGTTTCTTAAACCCCTTGTCATCATACACATTAACCATCCCAATGAAGAATTTGAATTTTACCCTATAAAAATATTCCCATTAAATGAATAGTAAAATCAATTAATGTTATCCTAGATTGAAATTCATTTTTAAATATTTTGTTTAGAAAAATATCTTCTCCGTATTTAAAGATTTTTATTGAAATATGTGTAATTTTAATGGAAAAATATTTTAGTTGAAAATATCTTTGTATACTTGTAAATTAATCATTAAATCATTGTGGAATAATAATGGTGGGAAATTATTTTTATTTCATATAATATAAAAAACATTTATTTCACACATTTTTAAGAAAATCATAAAATATCATTTTCGGAAAAAGTCAAGAAGTATCGTTTTAAAATATTTTTATAAAAAATAAAAACTGGTAAAATGAGTGAAAAAAATATTATGAAAATAATATTAATATTTTTGAAAAAGTTTTTTTGTAGACATGGGGAAGGAATATAAATATTCAACAATAAAGACTTAAATATATGAAGTCAATAATAATGATAATATTTTGAAATAAACCCTTACCACTATATAATTAAAGTAATCACATCCCCCCTGAAACAAAGAAACATAGTTGGATATTTAAAACCCATAATTTTTTGGATAATACATTTAAATCATATACATGGGATGCATATAAACCACATAAAATAAAAAATTAGTTTTTAAGGCTTCTTTCCCAAAAAAGTAAATGTGAGACAAAAAAATCTCTTACCATAAGTCATGAAATTCATTGTTCATGTTGAAACATCCTATATAATAAATGCGATTTAAATATATTTATTCCATAAGAATATATCCATCATAACATGTATGATATTTTTATAACATTTTACCACTTTTTTATTAATAAATTGTTATTAAAATCAATGTTCTGGGTGATAACTACTTCGTTTCTAAAGAATGTTTTGGTTTGGTAATCCTGACCCAAATCGATTGATCACGATACAATAATTTTAATAACGTTAATCATTTTATAAACATAATATATATTTATTATATAATTATATATTTATAATCATTCATAAATAGTAGATATAGAAAATAGATTACATCGTTCTTGGAGATGGTAGGTCATACGTATGCTTGAACAATATTTCCTATTGTAATCTAATGGAATGATAAAATGGTAAACAATAACACACATTTAAATAATTGATATTATTTTATATATATCAAATATTTTTGTATATGTCATCCATATTACTATACATGTGAAATAAAAGTGAAAAACAAATCACATCACATCTTGGATACGGTAGTTGATATGTACATACGAGCGATATTATCAATTATCAAAAAACTATATGATTAATAAATAGACATAATATTATCATTATAGAAGTATGATTATGTGATATATATCATATATAAAAATTAAACCCTTTATAATTTCCATCTATAATAAATGGTAATGGATGTGAATTGTAACGCTATGTGGAGATTGTAGTCCGTACATACACATAATCGATACATTCACTTCTTAATTAATGGGAAAGAGGGTGAAAATCGTGTTTTAACAATCACAATATCTTATCAAGATATTTAGTATTATTATTTTATTATTTTATTTTATTTATAATTTATTTACAATAGGTAAATAATAATATAAAAATAAAGTGATCAGTTATTTTGATTACCTCTTCTTTGAAAAGTCCTTCTGATATCTCATATAATGGCTCTAGGGTTGGTATTTTAAGAATACCATCACCTACATAATGTTTCGATGTATTTATATGGTATAAATTATTAGGGGATGGTCGAGATAGATGTCTCAAAAGTAATGTAAATATATGAGGTAGGAGGATTCCTTTTATAATTGAGGTGAGGTAATCTTTTGGAATTTCTCCAAAGATTAAATTATAATAAATTCATTTTTGGTCCAAATAACCAAAAATGGAAAATTATTCGAATATAATAAAATATATTCTTTTAATATGATCATCTAAAAGATTTTATAAAATAATTTTTGTTATTTTATACATTATCTTTTTGATTAACTCATCGTTAACCTATTTTAATATTAACTACGTAAAAAAGTTTTTAAAATATAAAAGGTTGTAACTTATATATATATGTTGTAAATTAGACTATAAATGGATAACTATAAAAAATAACATCATATCATATTCAAATTTATTTTATAAATATTTTTTAATTTTAATATAGTTTAATATATTATTGATCCCATAAAATATAATTAATTTAATTGTTTATACAATTCACTCGATTCAATTATAGAAAAATAAATATAACAAGTAAAATTAGAATAAAATGTTTTATTATATCCCACATATTTATATATCATAAATAAAGTTCCTTTATATATCCTGAAATATCTCAAATTGTGATACTTTAAGTATTTTTAAATTTATTTTATTCCCATTCATTAATTAATTAATTCATACGTGTTGTGTTGGAATTTACTGTAATTATTTATTTCCTAAATATTATAAACAAATTACAAGGAAAAAATTAATTATTTTATCCTCACAAATTATATTTATAGTCGATCATATCCTCTTGATACCTCCATAATAAAAAATTTTAGTTATTAAAAATATGAATGCAGCATCTTTGAATTGTAGGTAGATATAATATTAAAATTGTCATAATCTCAACCAACTATCCATAAATGTATTAAATTTGACTATTTGATGATTATTATAGAATCTTATTCATCCAAAAGTATTTATTCAAGTGTTTTTGTAATTTTATAGACCATATCATATTATTTGTACCCTTAAGTACATGATTTTCCATATACTATGGTAAAAAACTTTACTAAGGTTGTAATTCATATTAACCAAAAATAAAAGTGACCAATTTAATAAATTTATAACCAATAATTACAAATATGGAATCCTTTTTTTAAAATAATAAAAATATTAATGTTCAAATTTTCATTGAATATAAAACCATGAAAACACAACGAGAAATAGTTTTTTTCTAAAAAATGAATATTTTAAGTATGTAATGTTTTTATAATAAATTCTTCAATAAATTTTACTTAAAACCATAATAGTATTATTGTAAATATAAATTAACTACTAAATATTTAAAATCATCGAAATCATAATTTTAACATGTAAAAACATTAAAATAAAATAATACATTCAAAAAAAATCTATAATTTCCAGTATTCCTTGAAAAATAAAGGTTTTCAGAAAATAAAAAATGACAATTTGTACATGATGAATTAAAAAATGGAATTATTTTTTTCAAATATATTATCTATAACTTCTACAAATTAATATTTACTAACAAAAATATTATAATCTCATTTAAAAAAACATATTTTTGTTAAATAAAAGGACTTTTCTAAAAATTGTGTGATCAATTTCTAATAATTTTTGCATAATTTAAGATTGAGCATGCCATTTATATTAATTACATAATCTATTTAATCAAATTAATTCTTGACAATTTAACATCTTTCTTATAATGGACTTATAATATTTTAATAATGTTATGTACTTCAATAAACATGTTGTTGCATGCAACACGAGCTATTGAAGAATCGAAATTATTTAAAGGGAAATATTTCATAAAATTATCAGGTTGTTACAATAACGTTGTTACACCATATAAAAACCTAATCTCCTCAAAGATGAATTATTTCAAACAGCATTTTGCATATTCATCATTCATATTTTTTCAAGAAGGAAGTGTGTTAGAAACTATCATGAACATTAATTCTTTCAAATATCAATTAAGAATAATTAGTATCCTAACACATCATCAATAATGATTATTCAGAATACTTGAAAGGATACATGGTTCTTGAACCATTTATGAATATTAATCCTTAATTACTAGTAATATATGGTCTGATATAGAAGGACTTAAACTACAGCAACATCGGGTCCTATGTTGAAGAGCCTAAAATACATCAACAAATAGTCAAAGTTGGATGACCATGAACTACTAAAATTAATGGTCCATGAAATAAGACCCTAAACTATAAAAAAAATGGTTAATCCATAAGACCCCATACTATATTAATAGGTGTTCTAAGATATAAGACCCTAAAATATAGAAGTATATGGAATAATAGAGAACAACCCAAACTGCATCAATTGTCTAGTTTGGAAGTCCCTAAACATCTAATTGAAAGAGACACAATACTCTACAGGATGAGAACCCGTAAGGGTCTCCAAGGAAAAATTAGAGTCTAATCTAACTAGACATATGGTCTATGTGTTCTAGGAAACATATAGAATATATGAAATGGAAATGGCTCAAAAAAATTTAGTCTAAAAAATTTTCAAGGTAGACATGAGAAAAATCCATGTCCATACCCACTATGACATCCACGTATAAAGTTTAAAAATATTTAGGGAATTATAAAAATATATAAAAATATTTTTGGGATATTTATTAGTCCCAATAAAAAAAATATATTCTCAATATGTTCATTCCATAAAGAAAAAATTTGATCACATTCTCTATGATACATTTTCATTAAAATTATCCTTTTTCACCCTCTAATCCCTGAATGACTATAGTAGTCCCATAAATTAGTATTATTATAAGAGTATTCAATCATTTGAAATTATTAAGTGAAGGTTGTTGAAATATAAACTTTAAAATTCAGGCTATTGGGTTTACATGGTATTATTTAAAAGGATTAATGTTTTCAATGATCTATATAATATTATATCAATGAGATATTAGGCTCATAATGAATGAATGAAAATATGATCACGATCATATAAATATAAAATTATTTCTTCATTGATAATGTGACAAGGATGGAAAAATATCCAAACAAAAGAGTCTCTCCAAGGTTCAAAAAAACATTCATGACTAGATTGTAACACAATATGGCTGGAAGAGTTTTCCAAATCAGCCAATGTTTGTCTAGTGGTGCCAACTTGGAACTGAAGTAACACACACTCAATTTCTTCTACCATCTCTATATGAGAGATAGTTTTATTTAAATAATACAATTATTCACCACCTTTCTCTATATCATCCAATAAATATGATTATATCAAATTATTGGACCTCACAGGAGCTAGATGTTCTCCATGTTCTATAATCCCAATAGTCAAACCATCCAGGAAATAAAATTGAGACTTTAGGATATCATTTTTTAAGAACCACCATGGAATATGTTATTAATTTTACTAAAGATATTATGTCCTCAAAGATACAAATATCCTTCTCAACATTGGATAGTTGAAGCTAACTGAGAACATTTTGGAAATTATTTTATATAATTGTTGATAATCAATGTTTCCTACCCCCAAATAATTAAATAATCAATGATAGAATTCCTCTTGTCTATGGATATTCTCTAAGGGATTAACAACAATCAGATAATGGATTATCTTCCAAAAAATCCATTTTTATAAATGATCCTCAATGACTGTTGGGGGGACCATACTAAAAGGAGGAATGGTTGATGAAGTATACCCAGGTATTAAGTCAAGAAATGTTAATGACAAATCCATTGAGTATTAATTTTTTAGTACTCCTACTGTTGGAACATGATATGTCACTAATATTGACAGTCTCACGTCCTTAAGAAAGAATTCACTACTAATTGGAGATTTGTCTCTTTGGTGAGAGTGCTTCCTTGGGGGCTCCCATATGTCATGAATCAACTCCGCAGCTTCCAAAGATAAGGGTATTGGGGAAGAATGATATGTGTTTACCAGAAAGACTAGTCATTTCGGTATTTTATTAGGGTACACCTCCACACAATATTGGCAATATTTATATGTTGGAAGATAGGGGAATGTATAAATGAAAAAATATTTCAAAATATATATCTTTATGCACCATCATAATAAAAAATTGGTGAGTGGTTCTAGGATGTAATTCTTCTTGCATGGTAGCTAGAGTAAGGGAAAAAATCATATATAATACAATAAAATATATCATAAAAAGTGTAGGTGTGTATGGATTGAGAAAAATCAACTCATCTACATGATATCCATGAACCCAACTCAAGAGATAGATTTTGTATGACCCCTTATTAAGAGAACCAATTCCAATATCAATATTTAGCCAAGTATGTGAAATATAAAGAATTATGTTGAAAAGGTCGTGTAAGATCAACATATCAATAACCTCATTGAGAATTAATTACATTACCTTTACCCTGAAAACATTAAATAGTATGGGGATGAATTAATCATGATGGATCCTAGTAGAATTATAATATTTGTAACAATATAGATACTCTTTTATCTAACCAAATACAAATTTGAATGGGAATCCAATCTAGTAGGGGATTTTTCATTTTTGAATGTGACCAAGGAGTTTATAATGAAAGGAATGAATAATCATATTCAGAATAAGAGTCCTACCTTTTATCAATCAGGTTGAAATCAACAACATTCCTAATGGAAAACCTAATCATACATCACTGATTAGAAAAATCCATCAACTCAAAATAACATCCAAAACACATGTTAATAAATGTCTTAAGGATAAATCTTATCTCACCCAGTATTCCCACAAGGCATGACCTATGAATTTGATAATCGCCTAATAATATAATGTGTTGTCTCAAATATATCAATAAGGACATAGATGAGTATGTATAGAAGTTGGTGAGGTCCTACTACAATAATGGAATACACTGATAAATATCCTATAGGTATACGTCATTATATTACAGATAGGTTTAGAATGTGGGTGAGACCAATATATCATGAAATATGATCACATGAATGGGTATCATTAAATGTTATCATTAATGGGTTATATGATGAAATATTTCAAGGATTTCATGGGAAATAAGAATTTAGTACAGCTCTAGAGATCTAAGTCAATAGTAAAATGATGACCTCCTTATCCCCATTTTTTAGAAAACTCTTTGGAAAAAAAATTCACCTGAAAGGAAAAAAAATATCATAACACAATCTAGTGGAAGCCTATGGGAATTAGGTGTGAATTTATATTCCGAAGAACCAAGTATATGTCCCTATAGACCTCAATTTATAAGGTATCATGTGTTAACACCTATCAAATAAGAATAAGAAAATTTTGGGTTATAGAAATAACCAAATAATATGTATTATTTTCTCCTCAAAGGGATGAAAGTAGTAGAATGGAAACACAAGGATTAATCACATGGGTGACATGAATCGTGTGACCCTAGACACATTAAATGAAAGTGTAATGTGCTTTACATGTTCTTTTCTTGATCATTGTAATCCTTTATAGATAGCATTCTTGATCTTGTTATAGCTTCTAGATATGAATTGATGAACATGTGATGGACTCTAGGGTATTTCCCCTAATCATGAGAAGTTTCGGTTGATAGACACCTCACAATCACACAATCCATTTTGTAAAGTGAAAGATAAAAAGGTGGAAGATTCATGAAAACATGAGTTATGATGATTTTCATATAATGGGATTATGAATTATATGTGACCAACCCATTGATCTTTTGAAATATATAGGGAAATTCCAACTTCATCATGTGAATTCCACATGACATGTTTACTTTATCATGTGAAAGACATTAGACATTTCTGTTTGATCATGTGGCACTACGACATGAAATCCAAATGGTATTAACCATAGTCATTAAAAAATAAAATCAGAATTTGTTTTAACATTTTGTGAAAGATAGTTAACCTATTTTCATGAAAATGTGTAATGTACTTCCCATAATCAGTTTATCAATCACATAGTGCCCCTTTAATAGGACAATATAATCTCTTGAAGAGATCCATCAATTACATCACCAATCACAAAGAGAACCTTTGATATAACATGTCAATATAATTTGGGGTCCCATCTATGTCTTCCTCAATCACATGAAAACCTCTTTGATATGTATCCTGTTCTCACAAGGACTTCAATTCACATTAGTCTAATCATTAAAATTATATTGAAATTTCAATTTGATTTTTTCAAATCCCTTTTAAAAATCATGGGTATGAAAATATACCAATGAAGGAGTGATTAAACATAATATATTTATCATCTAATATGAAGATGATGCATTGGATGACCCATGGTGGGTTCATGAGAAACAAGTGATGTGATACTCCTTCCCCTAACTCAAGATCATATAAGTGATTTAAGTTTCAAGAAATGTGTTTTATCTGGGGTGGTAAGGCTTATCAATTACCTCCCTCATCAATACAAATAAACACATGGGGGATCACATCAGAGAGAGAGAGTGTGTGTGTGGACTTATAATAGCACAAATCAATGGAATTGCACGAATCCTTCACTAGGAAAACATGTGTAATAACGTAAGGGATTACACTTCATGTATATACACTTCATGTGATGAAATTTATTATCAAACAAATGACTTTGGGTATATAGTTAGATCCTATAAAGAAATTCACTCATATCAAATTTGTATTGAGATGTCACCAGAGTTCAATGCTTGATGAACATTGATGCATTTATGTGATAACAGATGAAAAATACAGAATCCGTTTGTGATATTGGATATGGTAACTTCAACGTGAAATAATCATTCACTTTTCATGAACTATTATCATGTCATGAGATAGAACACATTCATTTCATCCATATCATGAGAAAACACCTATACATGTCCTCCAGATCATGTGACACCAGCTGTATATATCAGTTATTTCATTGAAATCCTCCAGAAATAATGGAAAATCCACGTCATATCATTCAAAAAATTCAGTTGAATCATGTGGTACACCTATGACATGTCTTCTTTGATCATGAGATTAACCTTGTACATGTCATACTTATCATACAGTTTCCCCAAAATAGGTCAGATTGGTGACACAAAAATCCTCAAAAATGTCACTGAGATGAAAAATACATGTCTAGAAATACCAAGATATAACTTGAAGACAACCATGATAAGTCTGGAAAACAACCTATAACATGTCATCTTTGTCATGTGTCAACCCTCATTCTTGTCAAGTCGGCTACCAGAACATTTCTACATATCCCCATACATGTCAAGAAGTTGCCTTGTGAGAGGTTAGACTTGTTTAGATGATAGGTTTTGACATGTACCATGTGAACCTTGAGCCGCAATCCAATATTTGATCGCTAAAATTTATAATTTCAATTTTCTAATTGGGTTATAGTTATGAACACATGCATCCCTTTTCATGTTTTGAACTCAAAGCGTTTCAATTTTATATTAACATATCTGATATAGCATCCTTTGTCATTATCTCTATTTATCCATTAGAAGACAAAGGATAAATATTTAACATGTGATTTTATTGAGGTATAGGTCACTAACATTCCCAATCATCAGGGTTAATTATAATTCTTTCCAGTGTAATCACATATCCCAACCCATAATCCATTTTGGGGTGAATTGAACTATCAAGACAAGGATACCTATTATACAAAGGATCTGTTGGACACCTACCTAAGGCATGAGATCTAATAGATATCCACCTTGATGTAATCCCCTCTATATCATAAAATATCCATCTCATTGGATTGAAACTATCCTATGAGTCTATCGTCCTTCATTTCCCATTTACCGATATGAAATGGGCATCCACCCATGCGTAATTCCCTCTATATTCTAATTTCATTGGCTCATATAACCCTATTTCTCTAATGAGTCTAAAATTCCCCCACATTCATCAGTGTATTGAGAATCTAACTGGTCTATGAGAACTCTAGTTCCATCTATAATAGGGATATGTTGGATGAATTCATAAGCCTCAAGATCCATGTAAAACATTACCTCATGTCCACCCATGTGTGTAAGTCCCATATCCATATGCAATGAGTCGTATTTATTTTTATCCATTTTTTATTAAACCACCAATTAATCAAGAGGTATTTAGGATTTACAATGACCATATTATTTATGTCATAAAATTCCCTAGACAAGGAAACCTCAGTATGTAAGCCCTGATAAATGACCTCATATGAATTCCTCCATACAAGGGCATCCACTCTGGTGTAAGTGCATATAGAATTTCATTAGTTTTTTAATTTTAAGAAATAACCAATACAAGTTCTAATCATCATTCCATTCCAATGAAAAGGTTGACATAGAAAAAACTATGAAGACTCTGATTTTTTTATAAGTAACTCACATAGGACCTCTTACTATGGGTCAAACTCTAAACTTGATTCTTAAGGGTCATAATATATGTCCTTTATGCATGATGATAAACTGCACAACATGCACTCAAATGAACAACCTAGGATTGACTCCTTTTATAAATAGAATGTGTAGGAATCCTTGTGAAAGTTCAATCTCTTCCTCAAAACAACAATCAACTCCATGGATGGAAATAAACACTAGAGTGGCTAGTTTTATTCAAAATATAAGAACATACACATTTCTATGAAATAATGGTGAATGGATGCATAACCTCAGATATATACATATGGTAAAATTAATAAAACACTCTTTACATGTATAAGGATTGGACACCCAATCGTTTTATTATGGTAATCAATCTCATATCGGGATCTTTAAGAGAATTATGAATATATATTTAATCTATAAGAGAGTCTCATAGTATGAAATAATTCCCCCAAAGGGGTGGGATGATATCGAAATCCCATGCTCATGACTGATGTGAGTTCCAATGTTTTCTCACGTCTGAAACCCCAAATGACTAACTACCTTTGGAAAGTAGGTTTGTAACATGTTTTGATGTGGGAACTATTATGAGTTTTCATAAAAGATGGAAATGGTAAAATCGATGTGAATGATTGTGAAACCATATATGACCCCCCTAAATAAACTATCTCCCCCAATATTAAAAATGAAAAAAAATTATGAACCTAACATGTAATCAAGTAAGTACATAATAAAAAACTCAATATAGGAATCAGGTATATTGTTTCCAAAACCTAAGGAACCATAACACTATGATTGAAAAAATGGGGAACCTGATATGAACCTCACAATGACAAAAGAAAATAGGTTTGGATACATTGTTCCATTTTTTTCATACCTCTTGAACAAAAGAAAATTCTATAAACCTGATGTGAACCTCAAAGTTACAAAAGAATAAAGTTTAATTCATGTTAACCCATTTTGTTCCCACCTCTCAAATGAAAATATTTTCATTTTCCGCACATATATTAAAAGTAATTTTATATAATTATAAAAATTTAATAGTAAAAAATGGATTCCATATTTGGAATTCTATGGTTTATTTTACATGTTTAGTTTAATTTAATTTGTTCATTATAAATATAAATCATGGTAAAAATGTGTCACCACCGTAAATGGTAAATCAAGATAATTATGGTAAATACATTATTATAAGGCCAAAATATTTGACCATAAAACTTATTCACTGTGGTATATATGTCATTATGACCATATATTAAAAAATTTATTGTTTTGGGAAACATGAAAATGAATAAAATTTTTACAATGTTTAAAATTATAGAAAAATTAAAACTATACCATTCCCCACAATTATAAAAGGAAACCAACTCTACACTCTTATAAACATATTTTATAACTATATATTGGGAAAAACCTACAAAAATATCTCTCCAATTTCACTCACCATGTTCTATAGTTACTTTTCTTACAAAACGATCAAACATATAGGGATTATATTAGAATCAAAATGAATATTCCAAAAGAAGAGGTATAACTCCTAACCGAGTGTTTTCATAATTATTTATTCTTATGAATCCTTAAAATATTATTTACCCATTATTATATAATAAAAAATTATCATTAATATAAAAAAATTATTATATTTTAGTAATTATCCTTTTTTCATTTATTTTGGATCCAATGGAAAATGAAATCATCACTCTTATGTATGTAAAAACTAACATCTACTCAAAGTGATGTGTTTCTCTTTTAATTTCCACATTATATGGATGATTAAAATGATTTATAAAGTGAATATATTAAATATTTATGAAAAAATAATACCTTCCGAAGATAATTTCTTACTTTCATTCTTACCATACCATCCTATAGAAAATGAAAACATCAGTCCTGTGTACGTACTAACTACCACCTCCCCAAAGCGATGTGATTCATTATACATTACCATGAGAAATTAATGTTCATAATTATTGAAATAATTATTAAATATTAAATATATAAAGTTATAAAAATTATATAAAGGGAAAATATTATATACTTTATTTCTTTTCCACCCAGTAGATATGTGTAAAAAACATTTCTGTGTATGTGAATACTACCACCTCGATGATAAGACGTATTTAATTTTCATTTATTTATAATAATTAATGGTTATACAGATGTATTTAATTTTTAAACATGATAATAATGTCGTGATTAATATATGGGTAATGATTTAATAATTATCTCTTTGACCATTGGCATCCTACTGAAGATATTTCATAGATTTTTAACTAAACATCCTCAAAATGACTAACATAAAATTAACTGATTATGTAGCTAAATAAAAAATGTTAATAAATGAAATAAATAGCCTAATTAATATTTTGTAAACATGGAAAATCTTCTTAAGAAAATAATTAACTAATATAGTTTTATTATTTGGAATTAAATGAACATATGATGCTAGAGGGTATTTATGGTGATGGATTACTTATCTCAACTTCTTTTCTTTAAGACACATACCATGTTCAAACAATTTTTAATGATGTATGGTTTATATATATATATATATATATATATATTTTATCATTAATTTATTTAAATTAATGTGTTTCAAATGTATTTTTATATTCTCTCATTCAGTAATCTTTTTCTTTGAAAGATTACTAAAGCGGTAAGGGATTTTCCTTTAAAAAATTGTTTTAATTATTTTAATCTCTTTATCCTTATACATATTATTTTAAATTTTTCAATAATTTTATTATTTTTAATTCAAAAATATTTATACAATATTTTAAACTTCCATTCAATTTTTATAATGGTTTTAAAAATTAATCTTACATCATTTTCTGTACTGAACATTGTCAAATAATTTTAGTAATGTGAAGAAAGTAATTTTTTTAATATATATGAAATGAAATATTGTACCACAATAATTTATATTTTTTTAATATTCATATACATTTTTTAATTATTTTATAAAGTAAAATCAAATTCCTATTTTTTCGAATTATTCAAATTTATGATTTTTTTTGGAAAATGATATTTCTAATTATGGTTATGTAAAAATGGAATGTGTTTTTCCTATGTGTTAACATGAGTTTTTAAAGGGTTTTATGAAGAAAATATAAAATATTAAAAAATTATTCTTGGTAATTTTATTGAGAATAATATATGTTGATGGGTGATCTCGATATAACTCGTGAAGACGATTGATCCCAGTATTGTAAGGTCATAGATCCATGTAGTATTACACTTTGTGATTTTCGAAAGTATGTGGTGCTCAAAGGAGTCCTAGAGTTGGTTTGGAGTTGTTTGGATACTAAAAGACGGTATTAAAAAGAATTCATGATGTGTTGGTGTTATACATCTTGGATATGTGGTTCAAAACTTGTGTAAGGTGGGTTCACGGGGTGACTCATGGCGAGATATAAAATATGGGATGAATATTCTGATGTGATATATATTATTGTAGGACATAAAACCTGATATATAAACAATATGAAGGGGTATCATTCCATAAAAACCAATTTTCATTTCAAATTTATAAGTTTCAATGCCTTTAGTTTTCTCAAATTATATTATTTTTCCCTCATTTACCTGTGAAATATGGTGATCTCTTGATGAATTATTTTATCCCTTCATCATGGATCAATTCATAGCTCCATGAGTTCAGTCCATAGTGATATGGGGTATGTCCTACCTTTTTTTCGTATGATTCTATGATATGGACCCTCTTTCTTATTCATTACATGAAATGGAGGTTTATCAACATCATTCTAACGGAATTTTCTATGTTTTCTATCGGTTTGGTGGTGGTGTGGTGTTCTTGGAGGGATAAAGATCTTACTAATGTTTTTATTGGGATATACGATGTTGGTTTATTCTCATGTGACTAAAATGTCAACACTTTATGTCGCAGATATCTCTTCTTCTCCTATTTATTTATATGTAATAATAAATTTATCATGGTTTAGCCCTTTAGAATGAAAATCCTTGTATATGAGAATGATGTTTCTATATGTTTTTTGAAACTTGTTTTAAAACTAAAAGAATGTTTAAATTTATGTATCATGTTCTATCTGGATTTCATAGGTTTCTCATAGTTGTAACCTATGAATAATGAAGTGTTTTATTGATGATTAAATAAAAATTGTTTTTCTGATAAGGGTAATTATTAGTGCCTAAATTTCCCATATTATTGAAAATGTTAATTTCCTTGAGATTTGAGTTGTGAGAGATCATTTATTCATGAATGTTTAATGTCTTGGTGTGTGGATTATATTTTCCATGTTGGATAACCTTGTTTGTCTCTATCTACCTCGTGATTTCCATTAGATGCAAGCTTATCATTAAGATGTGTTATGATCCGGATACAACTAAGAAAATGAAGCATGTTGTAGTAAAATATTATAATTATGTATTAATGATGCACAAAGATATGCCTATTAGTTTAAGTGATGATGTTGAATTTTATAGAATGGGTTAAAGTTGGGCTAACCCATTGATTTGAATAATGTGGATTCTTTCTTGAAAAAAATCAGTTTAATGGTTGATGGTTGGGTTTATTGTTTTATATGAATTCTATTCCCCACTACTTAGTAATTTGGATGTCCGTGGTTTCATGTTTTTTCTTATTAGTAGGTTATGCTATTTTTTCTACTGTACATGGATTATGGAATGGTGCTAATAATGAATAAATAATTCTTGACAGACAGAGTTTATTTTTTTAGAATTAAAATGATGAAATATGATAATATTTGGAAACTGTGGACATTGTTTAGATCTTTCCTTGAGAGGTGTGACTTCATGTTTGTGCTTAATTTTTGTATATTGAAATAATGGTAATGGTTAATTTCTTTTGAAATAATTTTTCTAATGATATTAAATGATTAAAATAAAAATAATTAATTAATTTATCATCTAAATTCATTTTCCCATTATAGGATATCTAGTCTCTAGTAATGGCAGTCATGTATTTGATCAATGAATGTTTCAGGTGATCATAGGACTAGGTTATGGACATGGTTTGGTTTTAACCTATACTATATCCTATATATTTTGTGTTTTTATATTCAACCTCAATCATGTTTGTTAGTGAAACTGAAACCTAGTGGACTCTTAGAGGGTTTCTTCCCCAACAACCCAATGTGAGCATGGATGGAGGACTACCCCCTCTAGCGCCCTCCATTCTCTATGTAGTAATATGTACCAATATTCATGACGAAATGATTTCCCATATCTATGTCTAGAGGTTCATAAAGGATGGAGTTTATACACAGACTTGTTTCTCCAGATATATTATAACCACCATGGATTGCATCTTATTCAGCTTCTGATTTTATCATCACTAAAAAAACGGATGACAAGAGGGTTTCCTTTATCAATAATAATAAAGGTGGATCTTTATCTTCTCAATTATTATCGTTGATAAAAACATTCAACAAAAAAATTATTAAAATATATTATTTTCTTGTTTATATTAAAAAAATATTTTTTTATTTATATATATTATTTAAAAAATTCATTTATGTAATTAATATATATATGATATATTAATATATATATATATATAATTAATTAAAATATACAAATAATATTTTAAAAAATCTATATATAAAATTATATATATATTTATATATTTATATAAATATAATATTATAATAAATATATTTATTCTTTTTATAATTATATATATTTATATATTAAAAGATATATATAATTATATAAATATATTTCTAATTTTTAACCCCTTCTTCCAGATCTGGTTCAGAATTTTTGGACAATATTAGATCCTCTAGCAACCGTGGATTCCCTATGATGTTTCATCTATGATCAGAGCACCGATCAAGATAGATAAACTTTCTAAGAAAGCTATGATTAGTCATTTTGTGAGAGTTCCTGTTGAAATTAATTTGAGTTTTATTCTCTTTAGTCATATTTTTATATCAACTAATTATGAGGATTTAGATTTGAAAATACTTTATGATAATCTTCCTTCTTTCTTCTCTGAGTGTAAATTGGTGGTTCACTACACAAATTTATGTAGAAGAATTTTACAGTGTTCCATCTGTCTATATAAGGATTATAATTTTGTGGGATGCGGTAATGTTAAACACAGGGTGACTTTGGTTACTGGTGAAAAAGATTCTATAATGTTTGATAGTTATGGGTATGCCACTGCTGGTAAGAAAGAGGCTTATGCCTCAGATTACCTTTCATTTGAGTAGGTTAATATTATAGGTAAAGGGAGTTCTGGTTTCCATGGTTTATCACTAAACTACTCAAGGGATGATTCTTTACGCGAAGGGGAATAGGAATGGTAGACAACCCATGATATACGTTCTTTTAAGAATTCCCTTTGTAGGATCACTAAGGTTGTTCCTGAAAACAAGATTTCCTCATATGTTCAATCTGATTGTGAGGTTGATACCCAATATGTTTTAGAAGGTAAATTATGACAAGATTAGTAATCTATAACTGGTAAAGAAAAGTATATAATGGTGGTAGCTTCCCCCAAATGGAAAAACCCCATCTCCAAATATGATGAGGTGATGGTAGTGGGTATTACAAAAAATTTATTACATAACGGGAATCTTTCTAAGAGTAAAAATATATATGTGGATAAAGAGGAATTACAGCTTGTCATTATAAAATCTAGATCGAGTTCTCATCCTTTAATTTTTGTGGTATCCTCAGATGGTAGTGGTCAAGATGGGAAGGATAAGGATATTCAAACTGATTTCCACAAAAATTTCTAGATTAAGATGAATGTGACTAATCTTCATGTATTTGTGACACAAGCGCACTCTTATCCTCCTCTCCATGTTGGAAACAGTAGAAGTTATGACAATCATGAGAATGTGGAGTAGCATTACACTCCTAATATTACTAATTTAATGAAAAATGTTTCTATTGCTTTTGGAAAGGACTTTCATGAGGATTTTATTAGTTCACATGAAAAAAATATTGTATTATAACTCCAGCTACATAGTATGGTGAAAGACCCATTGTGAGAATCAGTAAGGAGGCAGAAAAATGGTATTCCTTCCATTATGAAGTTGCATTTTCTATGATGGAGACGAATTTCTTTGTCATCAATGGATATGTGGTAGTGAAAAATGTGTTATCCATTAACATGGATGCTGAACATATATCTAGTTTAGATAAAGACATTAGAAATTTTTCATGGAAATTAAAATTTTCTCCACTCTTGGGTTCTCATCTAAGTTTTCATAATGTGAGGATTACAAAGCACCACAAATGGTTAAGTCATTGAGGATAGGTCACCATCCAAAGTGTAGAGGGAGATACCCTATGAATATGGGAGATATAACGAAGTGAAGGGAATGTATATTTCATTGAATTCAACCAGTTTTTTAATCGTTATCTTTGTCATGTTCGACATACAACTTTTCCCCTTGTATATTTCTTTTTTATTAATAAATTTAGGGGTAATGGTTTTTTACACACTATTGAACTATTTGAGTAAATAATTATAAAATTATAATAAATATACTTCTATAATAAATATATTTATTATATTTATATTTATATGTATTTATATATTAATAAATAAAATTTATATAATTATATAATTATATATAATTATATAAAAATATTTGTATTTATATAAAAATATGTATACATGTGATTATTAATAATTAGAATTATATATATATATATATTAAAATAATTATAAAATTATAAAAAATATATTTAAATAATAGAAATTTTTATTATATTTATAACTTTATAAAATTATATTTTAATAAATATATATATATATATATATATATTTACAAAAATATATTAATAATTATATACAAATTTTTATAAATATATTTATTTATATTTATAATTATAAATAAAAAATATATTGTTTATGTATTTTTAAATAAGAATTATATTATAATAAATATTGTTTTTAACATTAATAAATAGATATCATTTATATTAATTTTAAAATAAAAATATTCCTATATTGGTAATTACATATAAAATATTAAAAAAATTATATTAGTCAAAATGTTTTCTATTTATTTATATCAATTAGTTTCAAAATGCTTATATGATTAACATAAATATACTGATACTGGTTGGGGACCATGATCTTTATTAAAAAAGAAAAGGAAATGCGGGAATCCCTTTTAATATAGGTTAAGGGAACCCCCATTACAAGCCCAATGGTCGAGAGGCACGCAACCGTAGATTTGAGTGGATAAATACCCATTAGAACAAACCCACTACAAGTGATACACACCTCCAAAATTAACAATGAAAGATCCCTAATCGAGATCGCTGTCATAAGATGGGATTGAGAACCACACCGACACTCATGTCACTGCAAGATCTTCCAATTCACATAGAATTTTATCACACACCTAGGATACCACTGTATCCCTAAGTTTTATCTATAACAACACACATCCACCAATCCCACACAAAGACCATCGCACCGATGCTCCTCCATATCACCATGACCTCCAATGAGAAACACCTAGTTGAAATCCCTACACAAGGCCAAAGATATCCATCATTAGTGTAACACCCCAGGTAAATAAAGAATATGACATTTTAATATTTATCCATATTTGTGAATAAAATATTAATATAAATTTAAAGGGGACGCTATGCTCGATGGTGTACCCAATACGCAACAACGAGTTTCTTTGGGAATCTTACGTTGCACTCTAATAATAAAATAATATTATTTTAAATTGTAGTTAACGCCTAGCTGTTGTAATGGTGGGAATGAACAGAACTAACTACAAAATTATTATATATGTTTTTAAAATATTTTTACTTTTTACAATAAAATTTAGAGTATTAAAAATGCGAATTAATCCAATTTTAAGCGTAAACATTCTTATATTCTTTAAAAGGTCGATTAACCGCCTTTTAATGTCGAACCTCTTTTAAATCCACTTTTTGACAATTTTATGTGTTATATTTGAAAAAATAAAATTCTTCTTTATAATCAAGACATCAAAATTTACATTGTTTAATTTTTTTTATCTTTCTGATAAAGTACATTTTTAATGAATAGTGAAAAATATTGTATTTTAATTCAAAACCCTTTTTTAATATAATTTATTTATTTGATTAGATTATATATTGAATTGGTTTTAAAGATAAATTAGAATAGATTTTTAAAATTTAATACAATAGTGGTCGTTGGAATTAATTTCATCTTGAAATTGGACTTAAACTAGTGTTAATCTTTTGATACTTATTATTTCATAAAAACAAGCCATTTGCTCTGACAGCGCGAATTAATTATTAAATTAATTAATTTAACTTATATGTTTTTAATTTTGTAAAATAGAAATCATTTTTGATTTCGGAATATCAGATATATCCTAGGGTGAATTTTTGGTAATTTTCTGAAGAACATCAATTCTTGATGAATAGTGAAACCACAAAGTGGTAGTTAAAGAAACTGATTTTTCGTTTAAATGAAACTTTACCACTTCTATGATTTAAATTTCAAAAATCCGACATACATGTTTTTCATTAATAAGTAAAATGTGGTTTAATGGGATTAAAATGATTTTTTGGTGAATAGTAACTTTTAAGTTTATTAATCACGATTAGAGGTAATTATTGTAATTTAAGGTAAAAATAATTTTTTAATAATATGAAATGACCTAGACACATGTCCTACCCTCATTGGATGTGTCATGGCCAACCAAGACAATCCATGGGTCAACTTGGGGACCCCATGGAGCCACTTTGGTAGGAAAATGGCATTAATACCTTTTTATTTAAAGTTATAATTAAAATGTCACAAACATGTGTTGTTTTACTAAAACAATTTTTTAGATGGGGTTATAGAAGTCATATTTTTTACTATAAATATTCATTAGAAAAATAAAAGGATTTCCTACATCATGATAGTTTTTTTTATAATTTTTAGACATTAAATAAATTAAATTATTTATGACATCATGATGATGCAGCGATTACCTCATTATTTAACGATTTAAATAAAATGAAAAGGTAATGTAAAATCTAAGACCTATACTTGTCAAAAACCTATTCGATGGATATATTTCGAACCCTTATCACCTTATCCTCGAATTATATCAATTTGTGACCTTTTAAATCTGAAACACATTTTAAAATAAAGTAACATTTCTTTACTTTCCAAGAGAGTCCCTCCTCTCCTCTTATAAAAGGCCCCCACCACTATCACCTAACCCACACCTCTCAAGCCTTTGGTTCGGCCAAGATCTGCCCATTTTGTCTCTCCACATACCTCTTTTACTCCCAGAATCCTCACTTTGGGCATAATTCTTCCCAAGTAAGCCTTTGAGCTCAAATCAAAAAGAGTTACCCGATTTTAAGGACGTTAAAGAACGATCGAGTGAAGTCCGACCGGAGGTAAGGGATCCAACCTCTCTCTTTCTTTTTAAGTACTATCTTTTATTTAATTTAATTTGAGCTCATATTTCATATGTTTGGAGATGTTCTTTTATATTCCTCATTATTTACTTTTTATGTTCATATAATTAGAGACCCTATTTTATCTCATCAATCCATTTTTAGATGTTTTAAGTGGTGCAGGTTGGCTACCGGGTTTTCGTAAGGGATTTTTCATCTCACTTTTAGTCCCATGAGATTTATTCTTCATTTTCCACCATTTCCTTTGAGTGGTGTATGTACTTCCCATTATTATACTCTTTTTGTAATATAATTTCATTTATGGGTATTTATATATTCATTGTATGACCCTTCTTCAATGGTGTGTATGTTTCGAAAGTTACCAATGTCAGTAAGGGAACCTTTCCCCCTCCTCTTTTTAAATGAATTATTTTGTTATATATTTTATTTCACATAATATTATGTTGGGATATGTTCTTCTATATCCTTATTTATTTAAGTTTGATGTCCAAGTGATGAGATACCCTTTTTATCTCTCATCAACTCTTTTTCTGAATTTTGAAGTGACGCTGTTAGGCTGTCGAATTTTTTTCAAGGGAACATCTTAACCCAATTCTAATTCTTTGAGATAAACTTGAACTCCTTTAATATTTCTTTCTATGAATATGTGTGAACGTCCCTTGATGGTTTTACACTTAATATCCACTTATATTTGGTGTATTCGTTTGTCACACATAATTATGTAATTTATTTATCCTTAATCCAAGGATACCATCTTTGTCGGGGACTTCGTCTCAATATCCTTTCATTGAGGCATATTTTTTTTATACACAACCTACTTTTATACGGTGTATAAACCCCTTTTACCTTTACGTTTATCCAAAAGGAATCTTTTTATACAAAGGGTTTCACTAAACGACAAAAGGGAATGCATTTGTTGTACGTATGAACCGACAACGACTTCTCCACCATCGTGACCATTATTTGAGTTTCGGCTTCCTCTACAAGCCATACCTTTTTTAAAGGAAAAATAAATACCATGATTCACTTTTATTTTATCTTGGTATTGAAAATGGTTTTCATAATGTTTTTATATCAATGTGTCATATTGATATCTTGTGATTGAAAAGTTGATATGTTATGTTTCCTTTATGCATGTTTTATGTGATACGATTATGTTATGGTTCTTGGGAATTATTATGAAGACGGGTGGTTCCATGATAAACTAAGGGCGGGTGAGCCCGATATAGCTCTCCAATTCATTGGGTAAGGCGAAGGGGTTAAACGTTGAGGTTTCTCCGAAGAGATTTAGGGAATATACTGTGATGGGTATTCCAAACGTAACCAAGAGGGTTACTACCTACGTAAGAATGTTATGAATGCCTCAAGTTACCTATATGACTTATGATTTCTATGATTTATTCATGATTTAATGAGGTATGTTAAAATGAATATGTTTTATGAGTAAAGTATGTTGTCATACATGGACTAATGTTTTCCTTTCATACTTTTATATCCCTTACTGAGCTTTTTGTGAACATCCCATGTTTTTGAAATGTTTTTCACAGGTCAAGGGAAAGGTGCATGATATGATGATAGTGTCAAGGAAGTGTCAAGAAATAATCCATGTTTTATTTTAAATATTTTTCCATTAATGGGAAAAAAGTAATACTATCTTTTTTGTAACCACTTTGTTTAATTGTGGAATGTAATTCATGATTTATGATGTAATTCTCTAAAACTCTAAACCTGAAAAGATCCTCAATGTGAATTATTCACTTAATTCAATATTAAGTAAGGTTTAAGTCCAGGGCCTCATAGTTGGTGTCAGAGGTTGGTTTAGTTAACATTAGAAGTTAGGGTATTCTATAAGCATAAGTGAAATTACCATAATGTTTAGGACTTCAGAAAGAGTCCTAGTTTTAGATAAAGTGAATGAGTAAGTAAATATTAGTGTTTATCTTCCTCATTAGTACATGATGATTTTGTTGATATACACACACTGACATTTCTTTTTTTAGTAAATGGATGGATCAAGCAGGAACCAAAGTGACAATGGGTTTGATGGAAACTATGGTGGTTCTCTTATTAAGAGACTGGATGAAATGGGGGATTCAATGAAGAATCGTGTGGTTGTGCTAAACCAACTATCAAGAATTCATGATCAACCACTTGAACCTTGGAGAGTTCTCTAATGCATCATGTACGAGATGACCAACTCGATGTATAAGTTCAGGTAATAATTATAAAGGTAACCATTAGGGTTTATATGATCCTTACTTTTTAGGTAATTATGGGTTACTCTATGATATGATGGAAAATGAAAGGCATGAGATAAACTTGAGGTTAAAATATGTTATGATAATTTTTTAAGATTTTATCTCATTTTGAGAATTATGTAGTTTTGGAAAAAGGATAACATGTAGACCGTGTGACAACCCGTCGCGTCGGACAAAGCTGTGGGAATCGAACCCACATCCAAAGTGCAACTGGTATTTATCGCCTACCACTGGACTACGTGAAGTTCCTGGTTAGTTTGACAGGTTCTTTTTAGATAGATGATTTTATGAATTAAGAGTATGTTGATTTTGGGTTATCTATGGAAATTTATTAACCTATCATGGAGGATATTTGATTAGGTTAATTACTTTTCAATACGAGACTTTAAGAGCATCTGATGTTGTTTGGAGATAAATGTTACAATTTAACTTGGATGACTATGTGACTAAATCCTTCTAATATTTGAGATTCAATTTTAGTTTGGATTACTTTGAAGAATTGTATGGACAAATTTTTTATCGAATGGTCCTCGTTGAACTTTGGTTTTTGTTGGACAAATTTTGGAGATTAAGAATAGAAGTTATTTTTATAAAGGGTTATCCTTTTCAGGATTATTTGATCTTATACTAACCTTTTTGGTTTTGTTTTTGGTTAAAGTCTAAAGACATGGGAATTATATTTTTCTCTTTTGTGGATTAGGTGATTCTCTAGAAGTTGATTATAGTACTCTTAATTTGAACAAGTCTTCCTAAATACTCTTCTTTAAGAGAAAATATGAGTTTGTGTAAGAAATCTAGTAAAAGATGAAAGTCAACATGACAAGTAAGTATGTTTACTTATGTTTTAGTTAAGCTCAAAAATAAATTCCTCAATGAAGAGTAACTTAAAACAAAAATGTTTTATGTTAACTTTTCCTACTGGGGAATCCAATACCTTTTAACCCATCACATGTTTGTGATTTTCTTATGGTTAACTTTCTCCTAGACATGTTTACTATCACTCTCTCTCAGAACATGACCCTTTGTATTTTCCTCCATGTTCATATTTTCATACTTGGAATCCTAGTATGGGTAAACTTGGGTGACCTTTGTACTTCTCTTTCTTTATTTTAAAGTGATTGTTTTACTGACTCTTGTTCCGATGTGGGATTTTTAATGAAGATTCCAAGCCCAATTGTAAAATTGTGAGGACGCAATTCCCAAAAGGAGGAAGGATGTAACACCCCAGGTAAAAAAATAATATGAAATTTTCACATTTATCCATATTTTTGAATAAAATATTAATATAAATTTAAAGGGGACGCTATGCTCGATGGCGTACCCAATACGCAACAACGAGTTTCTTGGGAATCTTATGTTGCACTCTAATAATAAAATAATATTATTTTAATTTGTAGTTAACGCCTAGCCGTTGTAATGGTGGGAATGAATAGAACTAACTAAAAAATGATTATATATGTTTTTCAAATATTTTTCCTTTGTACAATAAATGTTAGAGGATTAAAATTGTGAATGAATCCAATTTTAAGCGTAAACATTCTAATATTCTTTAAAAGGTTGATTAACCGCCTTTTGATGACGAACCTCTATTAAATCCACTATTTGAAAATTTTATGTGTTATATTTGAAAAAATAAAATTCTTCTTTATAATTGAGACATCAAAATTTACTTTGTGTAAATTTTTGGTATCTTTCCGATAATGTTCATTTTTAATGAATAGTGAAAATGTTGTATTTTAATTCAAAACCTATTTTTAAACTAATTTATTTATATGATTAGATTATTTTTTGAATTGGTTTTAAATTGAAATTAGAATATATTTTTTCCAATTAATCCAATAGTGGTCGTTGAAATTAATTTCATCTTGAAATTAGACTTAAACTAGTGTCAATCTTTTGATACTTATTGTTTCATAAAAACTCCCTATTTGATCTGACAGTGGGAATTAATTGTTAAATTAATTACTGTAAATAATATGTTTTTATTTTTGTAAAATAGACATCATTTATTATTTCGGAATATCAAATATATCCTAGGGTGAATTTTTGGTAATTTTCTGAAAAACATCAATTTTTGATGAATAGTGAAACCACTAAGTGTAGTTAAAGAAACTGATTTTTCGTTTAAATGAAACATTACCACTTTTGTTATTTTAATTTCAAAAATATGACATACATGGTTTTCATTAATAACTAAAATGTGGTTCAATGGGATTAAAATAATTTTTTGGGTGAATAGTACCTTTTAAGTTTATTATTCGCGATTAGAGGTAATTAGTGTAATTAAAGGAAAAAATAATGTTTTAATAATATTAAATGACCTATACACATGTCCTACCCTCATTGGATGTGTCATGTACAACCAAGAAAATCCATGGGTCAACTTGGGTACCCCATGGAGCCACTTTGGTAGGAAAATTACATTAATACCTTTTTATTTAAAGTTAAAATTAAAATGTCACAAACATGTGTTGTTTTACTAAAACAATTTTTTAGATGGGGTTATAGAAGTCATATTTTTTATTATAAATATTCATTAGAAAGATAAAAATATTTCCTACATTATGATATTTTTTTAATTTTTATACATTAAAGAAATTAAATTATTTATGAAATCATGATGATGCAGTGATTACCTCATTATTTAACGATTTAAATAAAATGAAAAGATAATGTAAAATCTAAGACCTCCACTTTTCAAAAACCTATTGGGTGGGTATATTTAGAACCCTTATCACCTTATCCTCAAATTATATCAATGTGGGACCTTTTAAATCCGAAACTCATTTGAAAATAAAGTAACATTTATTTTCTTTCCAAGACTGCCCCTCCTCTCCTCTTATAAAAGGCCCCCACCACTATCACCTTACCCACACCTCTAAAGCCATTGGTTCGGCCAAGCTCTGCACATTTTGTCTCTACACATCCCTCTCTTACTCCTAGAAGCCTCACTTTGGGCATATGTCTTCCCAAGGAAGCCTTTGATCTCAAATCAAAAAGATTTACCTGATTTTAAGGACGTTAAAGAACGATCGAGTCATGTCGGACCCGAGGTAAGGGATCCAACCTCTCTCTTTCTTTTTACGTACTCTCTTTTATATCATTTATTTTAAGCTCATATTTCATATTTTTGGGGATGTTCTTTTATATTCCTCATTATGTACATTTTATGTTCATATAATTAGAGTCCCTATTTGATCTCATCAATCCATTTTTGGAAGTTTTAAGTGGCGCCGTTAGGCAGCCAAGTTTTCGTAAGGTATTTTTCATCTCACTTTTAGTCCCGTGATATTTATGCTACATTTTCAACCATTTCCTTTGTGTGGTGTATGTACTTACCATTATTATACTCTTTCTGTAATAGAATTTCATTTATGAGTATTTGCATATTCATTGTATGACCCTTCTTCAATGGGGTGTACGTTTCGAATGTTACCCAAGTCGGTAAGGGAACCTTTCACCCTCCTCTTTTTAAAAGAATTATTTTGTTATGTATTTTAATTAAAATACTATTATGTTGGGATATGTTCTTCTATCTCCTTATTGATGTAAATTTTATGTCCAAGTGATGAGATACCCTTTTTATCTCTCATCAACTCTTTTTCTGAATTTTGAAGTGACGCCGTTAGGCTGTCGAATTTTTTGCAAGGGAACTTCTTAACCCAATACTAATTCTTTGGGATAAACTTGTACTCCTTGAATATGTCATTCTATGAATATGTGTGAATGTCCTCTGATTGTTTTACACTTAATATCCACTTATATTTGGTGTATTCGTTTGTCACACATAATTATGAAATTGATTTATCCTTAATCCAAGGATATCATCTTTGTATGGGACTTCGTCTCAATAACCTTTCACTGAGGAATATTTTGTTTTATACACAACCTACTTTTATACGGTGTATAAACCCCTTTTACATTTACATTTATCCAATAGTAATATTTTTATACTAAGAGTTTTACTAAACGAAAAAAGGTATTGTTTTTGTCGTACGTATGCAGCGACAACGACTTCTCCGCCACTGTGACCATTATTTGAGATTCAGCTTCCTCTACAAGCCATGCCTTTTTTTAAAATAAAAAATATATACCATGTTTCACTTTTATTTTATTTTGGTATTGAAAATGGTTTTCATAATGTTTTTATATCAATGTGTCGTATTGATATCTTGTGATTAAAAATTGGAAATGTTATGTTTCCATTATGCATGTTTTGTGTGATACGATTTTGTTATGGTTCTTGGGCATTATTATTAAGACAGATGGTTCCATGATAAACTAAGGGTGGGTGAGCCCAATATAGCTCTCCAATGCATTGGGTAACGCGGAGGGGTTAAACATTGAGGTTTCTCTGAAGTGATTTAGGCAATATACTATGATGAGTATTCCAAACCTAACCAAGAGGGTTACTCCCTACGTAAGAATGTTATGAATGCCTCAAGTTACCTTTATGTCTTATTATTTCTATGGTTTATTCATGATTTGATGAGGTATGTTAAAATGCTTATGTTTTATGAGTAAATTATATTTTCATACATGGAATAATGTTTTCTTTTCATACTTTTATATCCATTACTGATCTTTTTATGCTCATACCATGTTTTTGAAATGTTTTTCATAGGTCAAGGGAAAGGTGCATGATATGATGATAGTGTCAAGGAAGTGTCAAGAATGAATCCTTGTTTTATTTTAACTATGTTTCCATTAATGGGAAAAAAAGAATAATATCTTTTATGTAACCACTTTGTTTAAATGTGGAATGTAATTCATGATTTATGATCCAATACTCTAAAAATCTAAACCTGAAAAGATCCTCAATGTGAATTATTCATTTAATTCAATATTAAGTATGGTTTATGGCCAGGGCCTTATAATTAGCATGAACAGCACTATAGCACATTCAACATTGATCGAAGTCCTATAGGTTATCACCCATACTAATATTGATTCCATCATCATGTCCATTTCTAATCCAACAAGATTTGACCGAAAAGATCAGATTCGTAGTAGATCAGACTGTGATGCTGAAAATGGATGATCGCCGAGCTAAGATCGAGACACACAAGAGAAGTAGCTAGATTAAGGAATGTGAAGAATCCAAGAGAAACTAAATCTAATGTGATTGATGTACCTATCCTTCACTTCTCAAAGAAGCCATAATCAGGAGGCGACAGCGCCTTGGGATGAAGGTTGAAAACCTCGAGAGAGCATAGAGCTATCATCTGAAGCCGAGAGCCCCTCCTCATTAAAATAAATATAATATATTAATATTTTATTTAAATAATTATACAAAATATAAATGAATATCTTTATTTAGATTAATATTAATATTACAATTATATACATTAAAATATATATATATATGTATAATGGCTTGTAGTTATATGTTTGTATATCTTGTGTGTATGTTTGTGTGTCGTTGTGTGTACATATGTGTATTTATACATAAGTATGTCTGTAGTTCACATAAATGTTATGAACTCACATTTTAATACGTTGTAATATATTTAATTTTATTTATTCATTTATTATTACATATTCATTAATAATGTCAAAAATATATTTACTCATTTTTCAAATATTTATTAATACATATATTTATTCTGTATACATTTAATATTTTAAATATTTCTATAATTTATATAAATAATATTTATTCATTTTTAATTAATAATTTTTGATATTTCAAATATATTTAAAATTTATATAATTTATATATTTAAATTATTTTTTTAATAATTGTGCAATTTAAATATTTAGTTAAAAAGTTATAAATATATATATAATGAAATAATTATAATAAAAATACTTAATTAATAAATATATTTATTATATTAATAATTATATATTAATAAATATATTTATTATATTAATAATTATATATTAATAAATATATATTTATATAAATAATTATAAAATAATATTTATATTTTTAAATAATTATATATGTATAATAATTATATTTAATAAATAAATATAGTTATTATATGTATAATTATATTTATTAATATAATGATATAATTATATATAATTATATAATTATATATAATTATATTGAAATATTTTTAAATATATTTATTTTTATTATAATTAGAAATAAATAAATATGCATATTAATAATTATAAAATTAAAATAAATATATTTAAATAATAAATATATTTATTCAATTTTTATAAATTTATATATTTTTATATTAATAAATATATATAAATATATATAATTATATATAATTATATATAATTATATATAATTATATATAATTTTATTATTATATTAATGTATTTATTTATTTATGTCTAACTATGTACGAATATTTATAAATATATTTATTTATAATTATATTTATAAGTTAATATATTTATATTAATAATTATAAAAAAATCAATTAAATTTATTTGAATAGTAAATATATTTATTATATTTATAAATATATAAATATATATAATAATATAGCTATATACATATTTTCATAAATATAAAAAAATGGTTATAAATATAAAGACATAATTGAAAATATATTTATTTCAATAATAATTATATATATATATATATATTATGGGTACTTAGGGGTACAATTACAAAAAAACAAAGAATTGAAACAATCGAAACATGAAACAATAGATCATATCCACCCCATAAGGATAACCCACCCATTTTTGATAGCCTGAAGGACATATGGACATGAAGTCCATTACAATGTCTGTATCTCAAGTACCCAGCACCCGAAACTATTTTTTCCTGGAAATCATAACTATGTGGTTCCAACGCCTTAAGCCATTTGGCATGAACATTGCATAGCTTCCTAAAGATTCTCCCCACTGTCATGCCACTATTGTGCCACTAGCGAGAGACCCACACTTGGGTTTCCAAAAGCCCACCCATTTTGGGTTCAAATCTAATCGAAATTCACAACTACCATGATTTGAACATAGATTTGTGATGCAAGATTAAAGGGTTGTTATTACCACTAGGCTATGTCCCCAACTGCATAATTAAATATATATTATAAAAATTAGATCTTTATAATCATTTTAAGGGCTAATAATGATTTATTTTATTAGCCCATACTATTTTATCACTGATAAAATAACTCTTTATGAGTGATTTTATGAAAGTTCTGATAAAAGAGATGTCAGATCTTATAAAATGAACCCTAAAAAATTCTCTTCTAAAGAATCTTCAAGATCTCATGGAACCTTGTTTTTGTTGCTTTTTTCATTAAAAACTACCATTGTCACTGATCTCTCTCTCTCTATTAATATACTTTCTCGAAAAATAAATACTCTCTAAATCTAATGTATATATTGATTTATTTTATTCACACCTCTTGATCTATTCCCTAAAAACATTCAATTATTCTAGTGTTTCACCTCATCTTCACATCATTATTGAGCTCAGAGTCTCAGTTTGTCCATCCTTGTTTTATGTGTTTTGGGTAAGAGACTTCATGATTCTCTTCATTCTTGGTTTATCCTCTTCTTGTTTGACCAAATTATCCCTATGTGGACTAGCGGAATTTCTATAGGTGTTCTATCCCCACCATAATATCAACCATGTATAGAATTGAATTTCATCATAATCACAATGTTCATGCCGACCATGAACACTCAAACAATGGGTGTTTTTAAGGTTTTTTCATGCATCTTCATTATATAGCTTTCTACATGTCTTAATCAAACTCCCTCATGCTTCCTATTTTAAAAATTTTCAAATTTTAGGAAGAGTTCTTGTATTTAATAACCTATATAAAATTTTTTCTTGAATGATCTAATCAAATTAAAACTGGAAAATGATTATATTTTAATTTATAATTCATTTATTTAGATAAATAATTTTCATTAATTTTATTTCTAGTTTTGAATAATTTATAATTATTTTTCATGATGACATTAGCACTTCTTTTTGGTATTCATTAAAGGTGATCATTTCATTGTTCATGTTTATTGGAACCATTAATTTAATTGTATTTATTATATTTATTTCAGTTTTGAAAATATTTTTTAAATTTTTTTTTTAGTATTTGAAACCCTTATTATAATGAATATCCATATTTTATATTATGAAAAAAATATTCTAATAATATAACTTTTTCATGTAAATATATATAGTTAAATTTTTATACATATTATAATGTTTAATTGGTCAGTTATACTTCTAATGGGTGATTTATTACTGTTAAAAGTTTGAAAGCATGGTTAAAAATGGATATGGAGTGGTTTTAAAAATAGTGAGTCAATTTTCTAAGGTATTATTAAAATGAATTTGGTTGTTTATTTTCCAAAATATGTCATCTAATGGGTAATGTTTCTGTTAAAAAGTGATTTTAATTAATGGGAAACATGTTTTTTAGTGGTGAAAACAAATTTTAAAAACTAATAAAAAGTTTCCCACTGATTTATTAGGACAAGATTCGTCAAGTTATTATAATTTAAATGTTATTTTAAGGGTAAATGATTGGTTTTAATATTAATAAATTGGATTTATATGATGTTTCATAAAGAGGGTGATATTTTTTATTTCAATTATGATATCTATAAAGGATTGTTCAAATTTAACATTAACTTTAAAATGGTGGTTTTTTGAAATTATAGTGAATACATTATAAGAAATTCTTATAATGTAGTGTGCTCTATCGTAAATTTTCTTTCAATATCTACTAAAATTTTATACTTCTTTTCAAGAAGATCATTTTATTATGGGTTATAGGATATAGAAAGTTCAGGGTGAATAGCCTGATTCTAAAAATAACCATCAATTTTCCGCTTATAAATTTCAAACCATTATTTTTCTACATCATTTATATTGAGAAATTACAATCAATATTTAAATTTATTCTAATTTTTTATAATATATTTAGATCATATGATTTATTTCTCAAAATAATGGATTTATTTGAAGTAAATTTTTCAATATTTTAATTAATAAACTTTTCTATATTTTACGAATACAGCCTCATAGTCCCAAAATTATATAAATAAATAATATTCTTTTATTAGGTAGATTGAATATATAAATTATTCTATGAAGAGTTGAAAAAATTCTATTTGGGTATGTTGAGAAAATCATATCCTTTCCCATTTTAGTATTGGAAGGTCACAAAATATTTCTCCTTATGTGATCCTACTCATATTTTTTTGGCTTATATGATCAAGCTCTTTATTCAATAATTGGATTACTATGATAAGACATAAGTTTAATTTATTTCCCGCATCACCCACTTGAATTAGATTATAACTTTGGTAAAAAAACTCTGGTCAAAATACTTCAATATAATTAGGTATTGGTTTTTTTATATAATGTATGAAAATAGAAAATTTATACAATGTATTTCCTTTGTATTATCTAAGAAAAATTCCCACTACAACCAAACCTAAGTAACATTAAAAGATCAAAAAATATTCAATGTCATAATACTATATTTAGTGGTATCTATATTTATAAATTCAATAGGATGACTGTTATTTATATTTATAAATTCAAAAATGTGTAAAGAAAAAGGGTGGTATCTATATTTATATGATCATATTAAATTGTAGAAACATTATATATACACAAATTCTTATCTACTTTATAATATATATTGACAAAAATGCCTTGGAAATGGCAAGTCACTAACTCTATCCAACCCATAGGATATCCATAATAACCACACTCTCACAGCCTTGGACTCATGGGAAGATTTTTGTTACTAAAATTCAATTATAAAACAAAAATACATTTCCTTTTCATTGGGAAATTGAAATCCTTGCTTTGACTGTTGAAACTGCAACGGTTGTCTCAGCATGAGTCTGTGTAATTCCATCCAAATTATCATTCTCATTGTCGCACCAATAATAGATACCATTGTAGGGATCATACCACTATTATAGTTTTTTAACATTAAACAGAAAACGAAAAATTTATTTTTTTGATTGTTTTCGAGCTCCATATCCTAGGAACATTCAGATTTAATGAGACAACGATCATCCTCATCTCCTGAACAGTTATTGTTTCATTTTGTTACCTAAGACTCAACCCCATCTCTTCTAGACATTTAATTATTTTTCATGAACTACAATTAGTTGTAGTAATCACATACAAGGCCCTCGTGATCATTTTGGGTGAATTATGAGGAGAACAAGAACCACTATTAGCATAATTCTTTTCATAAATTCAATTAACCATTTAATTTAAAGCACTGAAATTATTTAAAACATTAAAATTTTGGGTTCCCAGAATATTTAGAGGCATGTGTTGTGTATTTAGTTATTTCGTTAAATATTAATATTTATGAAAAAAATTAGATGGATATTAATTCCAAATAGTTGGTTGTAAATTATATAACAAATGTGTTTGAAGATGGGGTGAAAGAGTTCCTTATTTTTGAAAATGATATTGCATATAACCATTATGAAATATTTTTTTTTTGTGTTTAACTATCATTATTAAATAGTAATTTGTTTATAGAATGTTTAACACATGATCTTTCAAAAAAAAAGATAAAATTTAAAAATGATTTAATAAATATTGGTTAATGTGAATGTAGATAGTGAATGGTATAACAATACATTTTATGGATCATATAATATAATTACAAGTGTGAAAATGTTTTAAATCTATATTCAGAATCTTAATAAATGTGTGAATGATGATGATGTTCACATTGGGGAAATAAAAATTATATTTAAAGATGATCTTCATAATTATCCAAAAAAATGAGAAGATGATGAGTATTGGAAAATTTCTATTGTATGTTGGTTATTATAAACATACAACATTTTTAGTCCTACTAATGCTACATTATATTAAATATAGTAATGAATGGAGTGATTCAAATTTTACCAAACTACATTCTATCCTCAATGATATGATCCTAGAAGATAACAAGCATCCTATCAGAACATATGATGCTAAATGAATGTTATGTTCAATGGGTATGATCTATAAAAGAAATTATAATTTTCCAAATGACATAATAATGTTTCACAAGAAACATAAATAACATAAACAAATCTCAAAGTGTGGATCTTAACAATATAATAAAGATGAATTGGCTCTGGTGAATGTTATTTGGTAATTTCAAATCATTACAAGGCTTAAGAGCCTATATGGAAGTTATGATACTGCAAGAATGATGACATAGACTGAAAATAAAAGAAATAATGATGGGAATATTACTCTCCTAGAAGGCTCTCCGTAGTGATAGGGAATTCATAATGAGTATCCTGGACTTGGAAATATGACAAGAAACCTTCATGTTGTTATATATATATATAAAGTATATCATATTGGTTATCAAAGAATCACTCACAGTACATGGGTGGTTATGTTAGTAATTTATATCTTTCCCCTATGGTTATACATGAATAAAAAATATATTATGTATTTATGATTATATAAGGAATAAAAATAGTAATTATATTTACATTTATTTGGCTACATTGATCGATGATTTCAAATTATAGTGGGATTCAGTTGTTACATTTTTAGATGCTTACAGAAATGAATACTTCACTCTGAGAGATATATTGAATGGGCTTATAAATACCATTCCTTATTATGGAAATTTTTTCATGATATATCATTAATGTAAATTAATGGTGTCTAATTTTTGAACAATGTACACAATCAATTAGGTTGAAAAATTCATCAAATATTTTGTTTCTTAGACATCACATATTAATTACCCAGTAACATAAGTAATAATCGTGGACTAAATCATTTAATGCGAGTTCAAAATAATGTACATCACCATCTCCAATAAAATATTATAAATTATTTCAGAATGTAAAGTATATGGTAACTGATTTTGGTCAACCTTTTTTTAAAAACATTCTAAAAATCAATTGCAAAAATGGATCAGTTTTTTTAATTTCCATATTTTAATTTTATGTTTGTTAAATTTTATTTGATGTTATACTAGTTCAAATTTTATTTGATGTTATACATGTTCAAAAAAAATTGATAGTTTCATTTCCACATTACTAAATTCACCCAAAATAACTACGATGGAATTATTCCTAGGTTGAATATGATTGACATGAGAATATGGGAAAAGTTGGTGCTAGTAATGGGTGTAAATAGATTTATCATTTTCCAGATGTTTACACACTTTCCAAGAATGATAGATATTTGTTTTCAATATCTTTAATGATTTAACTATTTGAATGGGTATTCATCAAATTTCCAGAATATCGTGTCAATAACTAAATTAATGTTAAAGAATCTGAAATAACAAGACTTCCTTATTTTGATGTAAGATCTAACACATGTATCTTTAAATTACATTTTTTCTATTATTGTTTATCATACATTAACCAATATATATTTCTTTCCAAAGATATATTCATGGATGTTATAGATCTAGAAAAATTTCTAACTATGGAATACGAAATTTATATCATATTATGTGAATTATAAATGTTATCTCTATTGGAATTATTTGATATGATGGTTCACTAGATGTTTCACTTGGTAATATGGATTTAACTATGTGGTCTTGTACAATATAGATGGATGTAACCCATTTATAATTATTGGAATATTTAGAAAGGTTATGTCAAAATTCAAAGTCATACAAAAGGTTTTATTCTATACAGATATATTGCTGGGGAAGCCATTAAATTCTATACCAAATACCTATATGGTGTGGAAAGCATTGGTCTACCAAAATCTTGTTACACTAGGTGTCTTGATGGTGAAGGAATTTTCAAAAATATATGTTTTCATAATCACTAATAAAAATTGGGAGTTGACTCATATTTATTTTTTGTATATTAGTTTAGAGGTTACCCAATATGTTTAAACCCATAAATATATTATTAGTAATTTGAATTCATTAATGGATGAAAACTGTATATCAAATAAACCTAATAAAAAGTTTATTTTATTGTTTTGAGACCTTTTTTTTATGGATTCAAATGAAAATTGGTATTCAATTTTAGAACAACTTCGATGGCTATCCATGTGACCAAGTTTTCATTTATTATCTTATAACTATTATTTAATTAATGATTACAGATTATATAATAATGAACATGATGAATGTAGTACCATTAAAAATAATGGAGTTATTCTTGTGGTTGAAATGAAGAATCTTTCTAGTAATAAGTATAAAAATGCAATTTATTTTAATATTTCATTGTTTGGAATAATAAGAAAAACATGGTACTGGATTATAAAACATTCCAAGTGACAATTTTTTATTATAATTTGGTTGATCATAGGATTGTCATTAAAATAGTTGAATTGGTTTTTGTTCAATTTTATTTTATTATGTAAGGGTATAAATATGGACCATTTATAAGGGAATCATAGGAAGTGAACAAATTTTACGTTATATATCCCCCAAAAAAAAGTGGCTAATTGTTATGTAATCGACCTAAACGAATAAAGGGTGAGATGAATATTTAACTGAAGATGACAATTTCATTAGGATGTCACCATTATTTAATAGTTTTCCCAATTTAGACAAGATATTTTATGTCGTAAGAAATAACAATGATGTTATTTTGATACTCGATAAAGGGTTCAAATACCTTAAACCTTAAAAAATAGTTCATTTAACAATTTGTTTTTGAATTCATTGTTTTCTCTAATATTATTACATGTTCACTACTACAGTTATATAATGTAAATTAAATATTCAACCACACCAATAGACAATGACTTATGTATGTTCAAATCCTCCTAATCATGATGAACAATAGGTGTATCGACCTTTTGGTTCTTCCATTGTAGAGGAACAACAACCTATTGCACATTTCTATTCTACCAATCTACAAGAATAATATATTGATGATTTTGAAGTCATGGAAATTTTAAATGGTGATGAAATGATTTCATACTAAAATAAATATTATGGTATCATGGTGGTGCTAGAAAATAATGTTATGGAGAAAACAAAGTCATAAAATTCAAGTATTGGTGGAATTCATGTGGTGATGTTGTTAACCCAAAAAAATCCATGCTAAGTAGTTTAATTAGGCTCACCACTCAGAAGTGTATGTCTATTGATATATATTTTTATTACCATGTTTTACCCACTCATAATATAATAATTTGGGAAGAAATTTGGGTAACATTATAATCTTATTTCATTATTTTACTATGAATAAAAAAATAAAACATTGAATTATTCTTTATTATCCCTTATAGAGTGTATTTATAGTAGATGAATCTCAAAATAAATTTTTATTAATGCATGATAGAAAGGTTCAAATAGGATTTTTAATAATTTTTACAATGTTTCTCTTCAAATATGTTTAATGGTAAAAAGACCATCACCCACTACAGAAGTATTCACATATGATAAGACAAGAAACATGTGATTCACTTACTAGCCATTGTGAGGTGGTATATTTTCATGAACATTTTTTATGTTGATATATTATTATAAAATATGTGTGTTTATAACCTCAATTAATAATTTTCAATTTATAACATAGTAACTGAGTGATGAAACTATGTAACAGGTATCAAAGACAATATACTGCTATATTATATCAAGGAAGGTGTATAATTTAGTAGAATAAAAATTGTTATATATTTTAAATCAATGGTAATAATTTTATTTTTCATGGACTAATAGTATAATTATGTTCCTCTTCTTATATGGAAATTGATAAATTCAAATCCAAATACACGTCCATTTCACATAATATTTTTTGGAAGGAGGCATGTGTAAATAAATATTGGATACAAATATATGAAAATACACAAGTGTGTGAAGTATGTGCATGTATGAGAAAACAAAAAAAATTACATTAAATAAGTATTAAGGAATAATTATTACCTATTTTCATACATCTTTTATATAAAATGGGCATAGGAATCATCATAAATTATACTAGATGAACAACTACAATCAGTTATCTTGAAGAATCTAGAACAATATGGCTGCATCTGAGGTATAGGTTTTAGGGTGACACCATGAACATATTTTGAAAAAATAAATGAACATGGGAATAACAATAAAAAATGGATCATATGAATAAATGAATAGTTACTCTTAAATAAAAATTTACTAAGAATTAATATATGTTTTAAACATTAATGGGAAGGATGAATATAGAAGAACTAACTCCAGAACAACCATTTCATGAACATCTACACCCCCATTAGATTTATAGGGAGCCATTTCTCTAGTAGAGCTATCTTAGATGAGGTAATCAATATTCTTATAATTGTTTCTGTGAAATGTGATTTAAGATGAGACTGATTCCCTTCATATACTGATATTTTACTGGATGAAATTGGGTTTCATTAATATCTATGAAGAGCCACCCTTCAACTTCTTGTGAGGATTACCATATTCAATATCCAAGAAATTCATCTACATAATAGAAAACAAAAAATATGTCATTTGAGTGTGGGATTAACATAGCTCATGAGCCGGGTGTTGAGATACCTATTCCACATGATGAATCAAATATTCACATGGTGGATCAAGATATTAAAACATTCATAGATTCTAAATTATATTAATTAAAAAAATTTCAAAAATGAGAGATTCATTTTTAATTAATTTTTCATGTGAAATCATTTACTATTAATGAAAAAGTTCATGAAAGAATTAATGTTATTGTAGACAATAAATGGGAAGGTAGTAAAATGAAAGGTCAAATTAGAATGATCAAAATTATCAACCGAATAATCAAAATGGTCATCACAAATCACTTTTACCATTACTAGTAATGTTTTATATTTAATAACATTGATGGTTTTGCAGATACAAGGTTTCAAAGTTATAGGAATGCCATTTTTTATGTAAAAATTTATGGAAATTAATTATTGAATAAATTTCTCTTTATAATGTAAATTAAATCCAAGTGTTTGAATACTTATGTTTCTAGGTTTTAAATTTACAGATGTGGTGCAATACCAATATTTATTTTTTCAATAGCTAATCTACTTTGTTAATTATAACTAATTAAAATTTCTAATTTTTTCAGACATTTATATCAATAGTAGTTGAAAGTATTTCGCTGTGGAAACAATATGGACTCATTAGTCCCCACATCACTTATACACTACGAACCACATTGGATTCTGATAAACTAATGAAATAGTTAAAAAAACATGCAGTAGTGATTGAAAGAAAAATTAAAAATGATAAAATCTTCTTATTACCAATGATAAAGGTGTAAAAATATAAAAATTTATCATATCAAATAAATTTTCATTCCATTCATTAGTTATTCCATTTTTTAGGAAATATTGGTTACACATTTCAGTCTATTTGGATACTCCAAAGATTTATTTTCTAAATTCACTACATGGATACCCAATAAACTGACCATATGTGATGATGTTTTTCTATTTGTAATGTACTACATGAAATGTTTTATTAAAAAAATATCAACTTGTATATTTTATATCAATTTTTAATGAAAATTATGTAATGAAAGGGTGGTGATTTAATCTCTTCAAAATCATGGATTGAGAAATTCCCATGCATAAAAGGATCCAATCGACTTATAAAAGTATATAAGTACTAGAAAATAAACAATAATATTTCACTATAAAAAAAATACTTATTTGTTTCAATGTTTCTATAGTGTCCTAAACAAAACAATTAAAAAGATTATAGTTATTATTTTTGAAAATTTATGACAGATATCATATTCCATCAACAAACTAGAATCCCCGAAGAGTTATTTTCCAAGATAATTACTATTTCAATTTCAATGTTCATTAATCCTTTGTTTATTTATATTTTTCCTTTACTACTTTGATCATAAAAATTCATCATATTCACCAAAATAAATAGATTTTTTGAAATGACTACTCAGTATATCTGGTGTCAGAATGTACACATACATCATGAGGATGTGACTTCTTGCTAATTATTTAGTTCATTTTCTGATCATTTTATCTAATTTTTTAGTTAAATTAATTTTCATTTTTATCAGATACTTATTATGTTAATTATCATATAGATCTTCAAGAAGTTACTTAACAACCGGGATGATTCACTCAAGTACTATGATCATGCACTCAACAAGGACGATACACTCATGATAATGAAATTTTCCTTTTATTCTCTAACACATTCAACATTACGGGTTATCATAAAACAATATTATTAGATAACTTAGAATTTTGAATGAATTATATGATAAAGTGACATGGTGGAATAAAATATACCTTAATATGACACAGAGTATGCCCGGTATGACTCAAATTGTATGGTTATAGGATACAATTGAAATTTTATAAATGTATTATTTGATATTTATATTTTGATAATTTATTTATAGAATCTTAAACATAATAATTGTTTTATTATTAACGTGGATTATTTTTTTCCAAGTTGGGGTGGTTTTTTTAATCTTCTCATTCTCATGAGAGATTATATTTCAAGGTTGTAACTGAGATAGTGGAAATAAGGAAATGGGTCAAGAATGTATACATATATAATCAAAAGATGGGTACATAAAACATTACTGATTTTTCTTAATTTTATCTAGTATTTTTAAGTTAATTACCATATCATTTTTATCTACAAAATCTTTTGTTTTCTTCAAAAAAATTTACGCATTCATATATTTCATTTATTTATCTATAGATAGCCAAAAAAGAGAGAGAATGACTAATTTTAAAGGAAAATGGGACCCCATTCTACCAGAAACGTGATGTGTTTCATGAAGTATGGGGTTTCATATTTAGTAAAAATGGAACAATTTCCCTCTTTTATGGATTATTTTAGATACATGGAGGAAAAAAATACATCAAATACTCAATCATAGTCACCTAAATTGAATACATAGTGTTCTTGGTATAACTTTAACTCTATGTTTTTTGTTAATGATTTACATATTAGTTCAAAACACAGATCATGTAATCAACACCAAGTAAATAAATAATTTTTTTTGATACATTATTAAAATGGTCGATAAATTATTTTTTATGTGAATTAATTAGACATACCTTAATATGACTCATGGTGTGACTTGTATTACTCTAGGTTTGCCTATTTATTTCAAATTGAAATTAATTTTCGTAAAAAAAACATTAGATAATTACTCAAAACCAAGAAAATGAATTAATATTGTTTTGGAAATTTAGGAAAATGATCTATATATAAATTGTGACATATTGGAATTAGTTTCACCACAATCCAATACATGTTGTTCCAAATATGATTAAAAGTTTTCTTTATCTGTTTAAAATTGTCATTTTTTCCAAAACATGTGTCACTCACTATAAACCAAGAAAATGTTCTCAGATTGTCTTGATAATTTCTTAAAATGATTCATAAGTCATTTATGATGTGTAGTAATCTATCTCATGTAAAACCAAAACATGAGGAGACCGGTATGACTCATATTTCTTGTTTTTAATTTAAAATGTCTTTTAGAAAAAAAAGCATGGTACATACACAAAACAAATAAAATTCATTGAAATGGTTTTTTTACAATATAAAAATGATCCATAATTAATTTTTTCTATATATAAAATTTCAAAACCTCAATTTAATGCATATGGTGACTGGAATTACTCCATATGTGTCTTTTTATTTAAAATTGACATTAATTATAGTAAAAAGGAAAAGGGACAAACTCAAAGTGGAGAAAAACATTCGTATTGTTTTGATACATTAATAAAATTATCCCTAGGTGATTTTTTATGTAGGAATAAACCATACCTCAATATGATTTATGCTATGTTTGGTATGTCTCAGAGTGTCTCTTATCAGTTTAAAATAGACATTTCACTTTAAAATATGTGCCACTCACTAAAAACATGAAAAACACAATATGATTGTATTAATAATTTAGGGAAATCATTTATAATTAATTTTTAATGTGAAATAATTAATCTCATTCCCAACTAAGATGAAATGTGATCAGTATGTCTAAAAGGTAATGTTTCTATTTTAAAATAATATTTTAGTAAAAACAAAACTAATATACCCAAAATTGAGAAAAATAATTAACATATTTTTATACGTTATAAAAATGATCCATCAGTTATTTGTGACGATTATGAATCATTTCACCTCAATTTTAAATTCAATGTGACTGGTTTGACTCCATGTGTGTCCTTTTATTGAAAATTGATGTTAATTTTAGTAAAAATGTCAAAGTGACACACTCAAAACCAAAAACAAATCATTTGGATTGATTTAATACTTTCTGAGAACGATCCATAAGTAATTTTTTGGTGTGGATGAATCTGTTGTACCTCAATATGATACATTTTTTGATCAGTATGATTCAAATTGACATTTATCAATTTAAAATTGACATTTTAGGTCAGTGTTTCTCACCCCACTGAAATCGAAGAAAACATGCACTAATAACCTTGATATTATAGGAAAATGATTCATAATTCTTTTTTGTTTGTTATTTTAATGAATCAATCTCATGTAAAAATTCAACAAGATGTGATTGGTATGAGTAAATGTGTGTGTTTATAGTTTACAATTAAATTTTATTAAAAAATATAAGTGACATACTCAAAAAACAAAACACAATAATACTATTTAGATACTTTATGTAAATGACCCATAATTAATTTTTTTATTTTATAATAGTTCTCACCTCAATCAATTGTATTTTTCTACCAGTATGACCTCATGTGTGAATTTTTTTAAAAATAAAAAATTTAGTAAAAACACAGGTGACTTGCCCAAAACCAAACAAAATGGGTTTCTTTTTTTCTAATTTATAAAAATAATCCATAATATATTTTGGGTGTGTAGAAATAATTCTCCCCTCAATCTGATACATGTTGTGGTCGATATGATTCAAATTCATTGTTATCAGTTTAAAATTGAAATTATGGTTCTACGCCCATGTCACCCACTAAAGGCAAATAAAATAAAAATTTATTGTATTGATAATTTATTTAAATGATTCATGAGTCATCTTTGATGTATACAATTCAATTTCACATCAAACTGATATAATATGTGATCAGTATGACTCGAAGTGCATGTTTCCATATGAAAGTGACATTTTATTAAAAAAAATGATATACTGAAAAGTGGGAAAACACATTCATATTGTTTTTTGACTTTTAGAAAACAATCCATAAGTAATTTTTGAAGTTTAGGGATCAACATCACCTCAATAAAATTCATGATGTAACTAATATGACTCCATAATTGTCTCTTTATTTAATCTTGACATTAATTTTTGTATACATTGAAAGTAGCATGATCAAAAATTAGAAAACATATTCAGATTATTTTAATACTTTAGTAAAATGATCCATAATTCATTTTTGGAAATATAAGAATTAGTTTGTCCACAATCTGAGGCACATTGTTCCCTATATGAATCATGGTTTATGATTTCAATTTAAAACATACACTTTATTTCAAAATTTGTGTCACTCACTAAAAGTGTAGAAAACACCCTTTTTCCTTGATAATTTATTAGAATGATTAATAACTCATTTTTTATGTGAAGTGATTAGTCTCATATCAAAATGACACATAGTAGGCCAAGAATTACTAGTGATGTGTTTTTCAGTATAAAGTGTTGTTTTAGTAAAAAAACAACAAACTTACTCAAAACAAGAAAAAATAATTTTAATTGATTTGATAATTTACCCAAATTATCTATATGACATTTTTGTGGTGTAGGAATCAACTACACCTCACATGACAATAAAAACCTTATAAAACACAATTTTATTATTTTTATTATTTATAAAAAATAATCCATAAGTAAATCAAGATGTGTAAGAATAAAGTACACCCGAATTTGATAAACGGTGTTCCCTTAATGACTAAAGGATTCAATGGGAAGATTTAAATTGGTATTTTAGTTCCAAACATGTTTCACTCGTTGAAAATAGTGAAAATACATTTTGATTGCATTCATAATTTTGTAAAACAAATGATTAGTCATTTTTGATGTGTAATATTGAATTTCATGTCATACTGGAACATGGTTGGACTGATATATATCTAAGTGTCTGTTATTAGTTTAAAATGGGAATTTACTAAAAAACACTGGTGGCATACTCAAAATTGAGATAATGAATTGCGATTGTTTTGATACATTAGGAAAATTATCCATAAGTAATTTTTGATGTGTTGGAATTAGTATTGCCTCAATATGACACAATGTATGACCATTATGTCTCAATGTGTGTCTTTTTATTTAAAAAAGACATTAATTTTTTAAAAAAATGAAAATCCAAATTCTCAAAACTGATAAAACAACTTCAGATTATCTTTTTAATATATGAAATATATATATATATATATATATATAAGTCTTCTATGACAATTATGAATCACACATACCACGATAATATATACAGTGTGCAAGGTATAACTCATAGTGGTTGATATCAATCTAAAATTGGCATTTTAGTTCAAAATTAATGTTACCTACTGAAAACTGAGAAAACATGTTTGGTTTGTCTTGATAATTTAAGAAAAATAATTTCTATAATTTCTATCATGTTGTAAATATTATCACATCAAACTAACAAAAAGTTTTAACGGTATGTCTCAAAGTGAGTGGTTTCATGTTAAAATGATATTTTAGTAAAAAGGACAAGTTGAATACTCCAAATAGAGAAAAATAATTTTTATTATTTTGATACATTAGGAAAATGATCCCTAAATATCATGTTTTATGTTGGAATAAAATATAACTGAATCTAATACATGGTGTAACCGGTATGACTCAAATTTTGCTGTTTAAACTTAAAATTGAATTTTTTTTAATGTATTTTTTTAATATTTATGTTTAATTTATTTCATTATAGTATTAATAACATAATAATTTTTTTTCTAATATAGGTGGAATCTTTTTCTCGAGTTGGATCAGTTATTTTAGCAATTGATACCATGATCATGATTTTTTTCAGGGTTCAAGTGATAATGATAATGAAACATTGATGATTTGGAATTGTTTATAGTACATAGAAATGTAATTATACAACATTATAAATGTATATAATATACCTTTTTTATTTATTTTCAATTTAATGTTTATTATACTTAAATTATTAATTTTCCATATGTAGGTTGCTATTATATATAGGTTTTTTCCATAGTGTGTTGAATTAAAGCATCACATTTCATCCCTTAGAAGTTGTATTTATATAGCTGAAAATCCCCCCCATCAGTTGTAATGAAAGCTTTGATAAAGGGGATCTTTTATCAGTGCTAAATTACCATTGGTAAAATACCACATTTATCAACACTCTTTTTAACGCTGATAATGGTCCCCCATTATCATTACATTTTTAACACTTATAAAGGGGTTCCCCCTTTACAGGAACATCAAAAAAAATTCTTTTTAGAGCTATTAAATCCCATTTTGTGTTGTATTAAATGTTTCAACGATGGTAGTGTATCAAAAATATTATAATAGGTATGCTGGGAATAGGTTGTGACAGTTTGAGGTACTATATTTGGTATATGTTCTATGATGGATTGAGTTATAAAACCCGATGTATGGTGCACATCAAAAGGTATATGGAGGATCCTATAAAATACCTAGTTTCTATATAGAGATTTGATATGAGATGTTCTTATGATGTGATAAATGAGGTTCATGACATAGTACTTATCCCAGGTGTATGTGGGCTAGCTGATTTTAGAAAGAGAAGGCCCTGGATGTGTGATGATGGGGATGAATGGAATCCCAGTGGGGAAGTATGAGTGGGATACCCTTGATATTTCAATATTATAGTATATTCCCTCTTATATGTGATACTTGGGAATGTTATTCATAGAAAGGCTGGGAAATTTGAATACCTATTTGGGTGAGGATTTAGTTTCACTATTTTTCATTGTGCATTATCTACTTTTTTATCTTTTTAATGAAAGGATTTGCGGACGATCCTAGTGAGAATATTGTTATGATCAACCTATGTATACCTAATCTAGTTTTAGGTAACCTGAATAAGGTTCAATATGGGGTTGGATATTACTAGATAATGTTCTTTTGGAGCTATTTGGGTTTTATGGTTGTTTTCTTCTTAAAATTTTGGTTCTTGTAGTATTCATTTTAGTTATTATATTAATATATGAAATTTCTTGTTTGCACTTGGGATATCATTATTTATATATTTGAGAATGTTTTTATTGTTTTATCCTTATAATCACCCACTTTCACATGATGCCAAAGAGGTCAATTCCTCCCATATGTATGTTTATTATACCCTTGATGTTAGTCACCAACCTAGGGCCTACTGGACGAATGAATCAGGACATCACCATCACCATTCCCACATTGTCAGCCAAATAGGGGAGATCATTTGAGAAGAGGTCATGAAAGAGATATATCAGAGGTTTATAAGGATGTATATTATGGATTTTGTAGTTTGGAACTGGTGAGGTTGCATGGGTTTTTAGGTAAATGATTCCAAATAAGTTTAGTAAGAAATGTAGACAAGAGAGACCAACAGAGACATGAAAATTTAGTGACAACTATGATCTGATACATGGACAATATGTTTACTAATACCATTAAATTAAGTGATACCAGTTTTAGGGTAGAGACCTAGGAAAGGATAATGCATCATTCTTATTTCACCCTATCTTGGAAACAGGTAGATCTTATAATACGTAAAAACCTTGACAGGGTAAATATTAATAAATTATTGTTAAAATATTCCATATTCCTAGTATTCAATCTATGAAAATTTTTATTTATATAGGTATGGATTCGTGTAAAAAACATCATCATGTTCACTCAAAATGTGTTCAATAAGACGTTACATTAGATCACCACAAATTAGAAGTAAACCTAGATGAAACTTGCCTGATGAAACCCCGGGAGTTTAATTGGCAGAGTTTTTAGAAGTATGGTGGATCCATTTTAGATTTATTTGTTGAATAATAGTTGGACGGGGTTGAAATTTATTTCAGTTTGATCCATTCATAAAAGGATCATTGGGTTTCATTGGCTACGATGATGTTGCAAGGAGTAGTGTGGAATCTGTGGTTCCTAATATTTAGGGATCGCAAGGAATTACATATCTCATGGGAGATACTCCATGAAAATTTTTTATAAGTGTTTATTTCTTTAAACTTGATGAATCCATTTTCTGGGAGCTTCTAAACATTTGATAGGGGAGATCCAATTTATGAATTTTTGGGATCAATTTTGTGACCATTATGTAATTTTCTATAGACCTATTTTTAGATGTGGAGGCTACGGTGAGCATTTTATAGGGGGATTCACATTAATTGATCCACCAATAGTTCACCTAATTTATGCTAAATACATACCTTGGGGTGTTTTTGAGAGAAGATATTATAGATAGAATGATGGACTAAACCAGATCATCATCAGAGGAGAGTCATGAGGATTTATCATGATGTATAGTTGTGGTCTGGGGTTCCCATTTTCCTTAATAGTTAATATTTCGTTTAGTTGAGGGTAGGTCCCATCACTCATCATCTCATTTATCTTGAATTTGGGGTATCTCAGACCTATGATAAGTGATTAAATACTGTTTTTTCTTGAGTAGGATATAGTTATTTGTTGTGAGAGTGTACAACCATTCTGATTAGTCTTCATGAATTATGTGTTTCGCCTTAAGATCAACTATTGAGGCTATTTCAACTGATATAGTAGCATAAGGGTGTTCCAGTTTGGGATTAGATGTGAAGATATGGGGATGGTAAAGTATATACCTGAAGTTATACTCTTCCTCAGGGAGCATAGCACAACTATTGGGGTGGTCGTCAGCTCGATCGACGAGGTCATGGAGTAGGTTGTAGTCAGATTCATGCTCTAGTGTTTCTAATGTCGGTTGAGTCCGATATCGTTCAAGGTACCATTTTCTGTTTTTCAATAATGATATGTTATTTAATTTATTCGGTACTGAAACACTCCATTATAGTAGCTAACCACGTCCATGCTTGCAACTCGAGTTAGAGATTCATCAGTTTTCCTTGTTTTTACTATTCCATTTGGAGATCAGGATGACTTGATGGAAGTATATAGAGACTGTGAGATACTAATAGGGAAGAATATCTATTGGAGATGCTTTTTACGTTTATAGATATGTCCATATTAAAGCATAATTGGCATGGATTGGCATAGTTTTGTACTGGATATCATGGATTTCTTCCGGAGGCAGGTTGTGTTTTATGATGCTGATGGACATCCATCAGTGTTCATTGGTGAGTGAGACCCTAGGATATGTTGGATACATGTTTTACCCATGTATTATTTGATGACCGAGATTATAATGAGTTAATCATAATTTCATTATTTAGTATTTTCCAATATCATAGAATATTACCTAGATGTATTTCTAAGGGATTATATTACATCACCCCCTTGTTGTGAAATCCCATTTTTGGGTTCGAGCTTCAATCAGGCGTGTCTCATATCTCAATGTCTCTATATAGGATGACCCCTTCGAAGTTGTGATGGTGTATGTTACAACTCAATGATCAATTTTAGTGAAGTTTTTTTGGTCAAGTGAGTCACCTTATGCTGCACTAATTATCATCACAATGAAGAATGATGGTAGTTTGAGGATTTGTATTGATTATCACTTGAACTAAGTGACAATGACAGAAAGTTATCCACATCAATGGATTTATGATTTATTCAATCAGATATTGGGAGAATGTTGGTTCTATAAAATTTATCTACATGTATGATATCATCAAATGGTAATGAAGGATGAGAATATTTAGAAGACTACATTCTATTGTAGTAATGGGCATTAAAATTTCCTTGTGATGACATTCAGTTTAATGAATACTCTAGTCATGTCCATGGGGTTGATGAACATATTGTTAAGATTCTTCTAATATATGATCTCTGTGGTTTCAATCAACAATATCTTTTTGCACTCTACATTTGATAATGATCATGCATTGAATCTTTTTATTATTTTGGATTTTGTAATTTTGAACCGCTATTCATAATTTTTTATAAGTTTGATTTCGATCCCATGACATATTTTTATAATGGAATTTCATATCCCAATGGTGAGTATTTTTGGAACCTTCGAGAATAGGGGTGGTTGTTTCATAGTAATCCCCCAATATAGTGGAGGAGGGGCAGATTTTCCTTGGTCTCGCATGATATCATGGAGGTTCATAGCTGATTACTCTCTGGTAGCAGCTCATATGAAATACTTTTTTAAATATTTTTATATGTTCTTATGGACTTACCATTTCCAAGTATCTTTTTAATAATTGATGAATAAGTGGGTCAGTGCTCCAGCCCTTTCTTTCCCAGTGGAAGGAGATCAGTTTAGAGTTTTCTCTAATACTTCATGCCTTGTCCTATTTTGTGTTCAAATGCTATAATGATATTTTTTATTATGGGTATCATGAGTGATTTTACGAAGAGAGTAACTATTCCATCCATGATCATGACTTGGTATCAATTGTTATTTCATCGATGTTATAAGGAAATTACCTCATCAATGTGTATTTTCTGTTTTTTTACTGAATATAGGATTTTGAGGTATGTATTTTCCCAATGCGACATGAAATTACAATAGAATTGGTGGATGGAATTCTTGAATAATTTCAACTTTGATATTTTTTATATTCCATAAATTGGAAATGCTGTAGCGGATGCGCTGAGGAGGAATTCTCATAGCGATGTTGTGTGCGAATATTGAGATTCCTATAAAGAGATTGATGAAATATCAGTGATGCATATTGATATCGGGATGATGTAGGAATATGTTTTCTTTTCTAGATGACAGTATAACACAATTTAGTGTAGTCGGTAAAGGAGCCCTCATTGGAGGATTATCAAGTGGAGGTCTTGAGGGACTGATTTGTTTTTCAAAATGCCACTGATTTTTAGTCTAATGATTGACATCTTTGGGTGTAATTTCTGGAGATGTTTTCCATCCCCTAAATGATTTCTAAGATGGTTTTCCATTATATATATATATATCACAATTAGATATACATCATTATATGAAAATGATTTAATGAGCATTGAGACATCTGTTTTGGAGGATTAGATCAAACCATGAAATTGCAGAATTTGTTTTTCAACGTTTTTTGTTGAATTTGGTGATGGTAAAGAACTATTTTTCTAGTAATTTACTCTAGACATTAGAAGATACAAAATGGAATTTTATGGACATACTTATGGAATTTATTATTGGTCTACCATTAGCTTAGTGATTCTATGATGATATGTGTGTGTGATAGTGGATTGATAAAATCAACCCACTATATAGTGATTAGGGATTTGAGCTTAGAGAATGTTGATTCTATTAAATATTTGGTGGAGGTGGAAAAAATACATGTATTCCTAAGTACGATAATATCTAATTCAGATTGTAATTTTAAATGAAGGGTTTTGACAGTTCTCTATCATGGTTTTGGATTTCAGTTGTTCCTTAGGAATTTATTTCATCTAGAAATGGATGGTTAGATAGAGCAGACAATCTAGACTGTTAAAAACATGTTTCACTGTTATGCCCTAGATGTTGGATGTTCATGAATGAATAACCTACCATAGGTTGATTATTCTTAAAATATGAATTTCCACTCCACCATTTGCATCGATTCGGTTGAATCGTTGTGTTGATGAAGTTTCTGTTCATCATTGTACTAAACTGGGTTCAGAGAGGATGTAGTTATTAGGCTAAACCTAGTAAAACAAATATGACATAGATGGTACAGGTAATTCATGAGGAGATTATTGTAGTTCAAGATCATCAAAAAACCTATGTTAACAATAAAAGTAAATCTATTTATTTCATCCCATGATATCATGTGTTATTATAGGTGACGCCTCAAAGTGGACATTGAAGGTTTGGTCACGGGAGTAATATTTATCCATAGTTCTTTTCCTTCAAAGGTGTTGGATCTTTCTGGATCCATGTACTATCAAATAGGACTTCCCTTAAAGATGATAATAATTCATGATGTTTTTTAAATGTCGCACATCATTCATTATCTTCTTGTTGACTATCTATAATTGATTGGGGGTGATATTAATTTTTATGATGATTTAACCTTCAAGGATAAGCCTATGGATATCTAGGAACTCCATATAATGGTTTTTTTGGTTTACTATTCTATCAGTTTGTATCAAGTGGCAACATTATGGAATGAAGGACAATATCATGGAATGTGATTCATAGATGTGGAATTATTGCCTCATGATTTTTGATGTTTAACTCTTATGTTCTAATTTTGTTGATTTATATTGACTTTTACCATTATAGTTTGTGATATGGTTACCTATTATTGTTTTTTGGTAACCATTCTCTCATTTTAGAGGTACTCTATTAGTATAGTTTTTTTATATTGGTTGGTTCTATTACATTGTTTAACGTTATTCCTCAAATTATGTGGTTGAGCACTTATGATGGAGAGATCCTCATGAGGAATCTCATGGTTTGGATATTCAGAACACCCCTTTTTTCTATGTGTTTGGTATTTTATTCTCCATGATTATAATTTTTTTATATGTAACTAATGCAAGGGAAAAGATCTATATAGTCCAACCCTTTGTTACTTTTTGCGGCATTTGGTTCTCAGAGGAGTCATACAGTAATTCTTAAGGTGTTTGTCTATTAAAATTTATATATATGTATAATTGAGGACATGTATGTGTTTCAGATCAGGAAAATATCATTCAAATCTTCTGTAAGGTTTTTTCATGTGATGCCTCATGACATTAAATAAATCGAGGGCTAAATAGTTTGACAAAAATCATTTTTTATGGTACCTAAAACATTATACTTAGATGATTGGAAAGTGTTTCACATCACGGAAATCTATTGTGCAACATGGTTTTATTTGTTGATTCTCCTATGTTTTTCTAAAAACCTATGTATTTTCTCTCAATTCTCAATAGATCTCTGGTGCTCTCTTCATGAATTGTGGGATCACATCAATATTTATTGACTATATATTACCCATGTTCGGTCCATGGTGAATGAATGTACATCCAACCCTTTTCTATTATTTTTCAACAGAGATCCGACCAATACATCTTTCCATTTGATTTTGGTTTTTCTCTATCATTCTGATGAATTTTTCGTGGTTATTTGTTATTGAGGTTGCAGTGTGGCAACCTTAGAGGGATGAAGCTCTTGTATGAGGTGTGATCATGATCTATAACATTGGACTTTTCTTATGAGGGGAATGTTATTAAATTTTTGGTAGAAGATTCATTTATAATTATATTGACTTATTCTCAATAATAAAATTTACATGTTTTATCACTTTGGAATGAAAAATATTTTAATTATATGTTTACATCTATACATTTATTGAACCTAGTTTCAATACTAAGATAAAGTTTAACATTTGATAGATTTTTATAGTTTGATAACTTTAGATACTCATATTGGAACCTATGAATGATGAATTAGTTAATTCAAGATGAAATAAAAATTAGTTTTTGATAATGATAATTTCTAGTGCATGGGTTCCTCTTCTTCTTCAGAAGGCTTAGTGCCTTGTGTTTTTAGCAGTGAGAGCTTGTTTTTATGAAGGATAAATACCAAGATTTAGAACCTAGATTTCCCAATTCTCCAGGAATTTTTATTCCCTTATAACTTGTTATGTGATCTACATGTTAAATTCACTTTTTGATTTTTTCTGATATGGATATGGATAATCCTGGGATGGATGATATAGTGTGGGTGGGGTGACCTAGATAACGTGGCAGTAGTTGATTCCTATGATGGGAAGATTCATTGGTTTATGCATATAGCTGTTAGGATTTACACTAGAGAAAATGTAATGGGTTATTATAGGGTTAATGTTTTCTATGGTATGGTTGGATTATTGCCCCACATGAATCTATATAATGGTCAATAATCATGTAGCTTTTTTTATCTGCATTCCTTTCCCCATGATTTGAGGCATTTGGATGTGCATGGTTTCATATTTTCTCTTGGTTGTAGATTATGATGTTGGTCATATAGTACCTATATTATTGAATGAATCTAATAATGAATGAATAATTATTAACCCAAAGCATAAGTTTTTAGGAATGAAATTTCCAAAAAGATGTTGATCATCAGAAACCCTGGAAATAGTTTTATATTATTCTTGGAGGACAGGGAGTTCAATATTTTGGTTTATGAATCTACATTGAAATAATATAAATGGTTAATTTATTGGAATATAAATTAATTATTTAATGGAATAGAATAAAATAAATTAATTCCGTAATCTATCTATTTAAATGCTTCTGTTCTAATAGGATATCAAGTCCCTGTCCATTAACATTGGTTTTCCGAGCAACAATAAATTCAGTTGACATTACAACTAGGTTATTATTATTGTGTAGTTATAATTTATATTATATCTCATATGTTATATGATCTCATACACTACCCCACCCATGATAGCTTTGTTGAATGAAACCCATTGGGCTTTGGGTGGGGTTTTTCCCAAATATCATGATGGGAGGATAGAAGGATCACAACCCCATCTACCCTTGTTCTCTTCTCATAGTATCTATATATACTGGTATGAAAAACGGTTAGTTTTCCCAATGATGTGTGTAGAGGGATATTATGAATTTTGGTTATTCATACACATGTATCCTCAGATATGGTAATGAAATGATTATTATAGGTATCATTTTAATATGTTGTGATGGCTTAAGGTACCTCACTATATTTATGGTATGTGTTGGATTGAGGTACAATACCTGACATATGATAAACATCATATGGCCTATGGTGGCCATTGGAAACTACCAGGTTACTTTATAGAGATGTGATATGGGTTGATGTGATGCATGATGTGCATGTTGTGATACTTATCCCTAATATGTTAGGGAAAGCTTATTTTAGTGATTGGTGGCACATGATGTGCAGTGTTGGGGAAAAGCATCAAACTAGTGGGGTGGTGGGATAAGGGTATCCTTGATGTTTCATTATTATATTATATTGTCTCTAGTATGTGATAAATGATGAGAGTTATACACGGTGACGTATATAAATTAGTGTATATGCCTTGTTGATGCATTAGTTTCATGGTTGTTTTCTATGCTTCCGTATTATTTCTTTTTCATTTTAATGACAAGGTCTATGGAGGATCATACTGAGTATACTATTATTCTAACCCTATATATATATATATAAATTTAGTTCCTCCAGAGTAGGTTAAATATCCGGATTTATATTACTATATGTGGTCTTGTAGAAGCTGATTGTGATTCATGGTTGCTTCTCTCATTACCTTTTGGTACTTATACTGTTCCTTTTAGTTTTTATAGTATTTTATGAAATGTCATGTTCTGATTTGGTATTTCATTACATATATTTCTATGTATGTTTTTATTTTTAATATATCTAATCTCTTTATGGTGTATGTTCTCTAATAGGTTAATGCCTCCCATATGTATATTTATTATACCATTGGTTCTAGATCTAACATGAGGCCTACTGGAGGCAAGACTCAGGAAGTCACCATCTCCCATCTCTTACTGTTGGCCCATGGGGGTATCCTTTTTTGTTGGGGGTTTTCACCGATATAGCACTCTAATGCATTATGAAATGAATTATGAATATAAGGTGAAAATGAGGGATATAATCAGGTAGGTTAGTCGAATGGAATTACCTAGAATTCATTAATTTTGACATGGGTTAAAAACAAGTAGACATGGATTATGAATAAGATTCTCCCAGATACCTGTATTATTCATTTAAAAAGGGGTTTTACTGAAATATTTTGACATTATGAGGTAATAAAATATTATTAATTTTTTTATTGTTTTTGAAATGTTTGTAGGAGTTCCAACCGTCCCTAATAAGACTTCAGGGGTTTTTAGTGATTAATAATGTGTTTTAATATAATTTATTTGAGAAATGGTTTATTTTTTTATGTAGTAATTTTTCATTTTATTTAATGTTTAATAGATTAATGTTTAAAATATTTATTGGATTCTATGTTTTTCACTGAACTAATGGGATCCATTTATTTCTCTATGAATTACTAATAATTGTTTTTATCTTACCACATTATAAAATGGGTTTTAAAGGAAATTATGATGAATAGAAATTTTAGAACTGTTACTATTTCCACTATAATGACTCATATTAAATGATGAAATGTTCCTTGAATGAAACACTATAGTATAGTTAAATCCCTTATATTAGAAAATGTGAACTATACGAAATATCCCTCTACTTTATTTAATAATTTTCCTAATTATATAAAAATATAAAACTAAAATATCCTTTATATGTTTTAATGTGAAACCATTGTTATAGATAATGTAATTTTGTGTTATTTTTTGTTAAAGGGAGTTATAAGAATGATATATATATATATATGAAAATTTCTTTTAATGTGTTTAAATTGTGGGAGGGTTAGTCATTTACCTTCTTTCATTAACCTAATAAATAGAGGATAAAATGATGATTTTTAAGTTAACATGAAAATCAAAAATCTCCAATATAATGAAAAATATTTCACCTCATTCCTTTAGAATAAATTTTTTTAGTGGAATAATTTTTGAATAAAGGTGAATAAAATGTATATAAAGATAAATATCCAAGGGGTGTCTCTCAGAGAGTGATCATGGCATAAGGGGAAGAATAATTAATCGCATCAGAATATGAGTCATGATATAACAGTGAATATGTTTTGGAGTAATGAGTGACTTTTCAAGAATATATCATGAGAATTAAAATCAATATGTGTTTGATAGAAAAAGGAAGGATGATGGAAGAAATCCCTCAGTAAAAATGAGGTTTATAAAAACAAAGACAAATATAGTGTGAAAAGGACATTCCATTTGATGAAATTGAGTCACTAAATCTTCATATTGTCAAAAAGGAAAAATCATTGAATACATTACTTCTACCATTATTTTGTGTCACAATAAAATGAACAAAATGACAAATTGTATAGCTGATACTAAGGATAAATATGAGAAAATTACGATTGGAAAGGATAAAGACATTTAATTGAAAGTTGAATGGTTAATGAAACAAAAAATAAAGATATAATCTAAAAAGGTTATAATATATGAGAAGGGAAAGTATTAAAAATTTATAATATGAATTAATGCTAATTATTTAAAATAATCAAATGATAGCCTGCAATATTGAATAACTAAAATACCTAAAGAAAATTTCAAATATTCATAATTTAGAAAATAAAAAATTATGGGCATAAAATTATTTTAAATATTTAAGGAATAGTCCTACAAAAAGGATTTTGGAAATTTACTCATTTAATAAATAAAAATTTTACATGAAAAAAACCCATTCAATGGTATAACTTTATAAAAAAATATTATATTTTAGGGGTACTACTGTTGTTGTGGAGTCTTTAGATATGAGGCCTAAAACTATTAGTACAATATGTCTCTACGTAGATTTAGGATAGAGTTGGAATTGAGGGGGAGACACCAACCACATATTAGAACTCAATAAAATCAATAATAGGATACTACAACATTTCAAATGGAAAATATCTTTGATTGATTTCAAGTGGTGTGTGGAATAAGTGATCAAGAATAAAAAAACATCATATGAATATGATTCATTTTTTCTGACATAGGGGAAAATATGTGACAATATTCTAGAAGATAAAATTTGGGTTATGAAAATAGATAATATTGTAAAGGATTCATTATAGGTTTTTAAATATGAAAAAACTAAGATCCTAGATTGTGGAATTTTTATATATATGAAATATGTCTATAATAACATAAAAACTATTAAGAAATACGACATAGGAGGTATGAAATTTAGAAATGAAAACACAATAAAATTAAGTGGAATTGGAATAGAGGATATTATTAAGAATTAAATCATCACTTAAAATGTTTTATATATTTATATATTAAAGCATAATTTTTTGTGTGTATTTTAATTTTGTAGTTCTAGAAATGAGGTTATCTCTAGAAAAAATATATACATTTAAAAAAAATTAATGATGGAGTTATTGGGATAAAGTATTTGAGAACCCAGTGTAATTTATTTTATATTAGATTGGTGATTATTGATTTCTATCTAAGATAGTATTCAGAAATGAATTTATAGAATATGATATTTGGATACCTTGAATAAAAAGTATACAGAGAATCATTGAGTAAAAGGATGTATTAAATATACCCATCATAAAATATTATCTAATTTTCATTTTTAAAACATACCAAAAATTTAAAAAGGTAAAAACCCATAAATGGAATCACATTCAATAATTTTAAGAATTATAGCCTATACTTTCTGATGTGTGTGTACATATTACCAAGAATCCATCCAGTGGAAAATTCAACCATAAAATATTCATATATGACTTTATAAGGATAAAATTTATCATGTTTATATCACACAAATCATATTCCTTAAATAGATTAATTTATTTTAGGGATTATTGAAATAAGATAATAATTCCATTGAAGAGGTTGAGATCAGATAATGGTAGTGAGTATGCTAATATAAAATTCACTAAATACCTTCAAAAACATTGAAATAGGGACGAATTTATTGCACCATAGTCTTCCCAGAGAAATGGAGTGTCCAAAATGTATAACATCATTTTATTTGGCAAGGAAAAGTTTTTTGATAGAGAATAAAACACATGGTTTTTATGAATACATCCCATCACCATTGTTGGAATCATCCAAAATAGATGTGTCATGTGACAATATTTAAACATCACTCCTTGTGACATGTTTCTTAATATGAAACTAAAGGCTAAAAATATTAGAGTATTTTAAATTTTCTTTCTGATTAATAAAAACGTTGGATGTAAAAGAAAGTTTGTTGAAAATGCCGATTATAGAATATTCATAGGGTATGAATAAAATGTGAGTTCATAGAAGTTAAAATAAGTTGAGAAAATGGAAATAGAATCCAAGCAATTTTAATTATGAAACAATAGTTCATATAGGTGTTGTAATAAGAAATTAGAATTTATTTTGGAAATTTACGATACATTAGTTCTTAAAAATGAAGAAAAATTCAAAATTACTATTATGATTGAAAAAGAATACAATGTCGATGTATCTGATTCCATAAATTAATTGATATAATGTATATTAAATCATGTAAAAGTATTAGATTTTGATATCTCCAATTATAATGATGATGCTTTAGAATCAAAAGAAATTGATTACAATGTTAAAATAAAGTGTAAATTGAATATAGGTGTTTGTTTAAGGAAAAGGATGTATGTAGACATTGTAACATATAATTGGAATCCAATGTAAAGTTATTAAAATTAGAAAAAAATCATTGAACCATTCACAAAATTTTTTAATTGAATATTTATTGGGTATGCTTCTCAACATAAGGACTGTGTTCATACCACAAATTATGAAATAGAATATATTAAAAATAATGAAACATGGTCATTTATTCATAGAACAACTAAAAATAATGTTATTAGAGAATAATAGGTTTTCAAAGATAATGATAGTAAAAATTGTGAATTTAATAAAAATAAATTCAAGCTGAAACATAAGGGTTGGTCACATATTGATGGCGATAAATTTGTCTAAACCAATTCCCTTGTGACTAGACATAAGTACATCATAATATTATTTTCAATATTATATTATTAAAGATTCAAAATATTTCATATGAATGTTAAATTATCCTTTATAAATGTTGATATTTATAAGGAGGTGAATAAGAAATAGGTTGAAGTATTTACACATAAATCTAGTAGAATTAAAGTATGTGAGTTGAATAAGGCTACTTATGGATTGAAATAGCCCTCCAGATCATAGTATTTAAAACATGATCTATATATAATGAGCATTAAGTATATGAAATTGAATGTGTAAAACATATTTTATATAAATAAAACCAACACCATGACTCTATTTTTGATCTTTTATGTTCTAGAAATAATTTTTTTATGTCAATGAAGAAATATTTTGTGAGTATTTTTCATGAAACATTAATGTAATTATTTAGATTTATATTCATATCGAAATGATTTTTTGTGTTAATGGGATATCCATGAAAATTAATACATATTTACTTCAAAAATAAAAATTTGTGATAGATTTTTCTTAACTAATTTTTACATGAAAAAGTACAGAGGTGTGTCCAAAAAAATTGTCAGGAAAGAACTGAGTTAGTGTGATGAATGTAAAAAACTAAATGAAAAGTAGTTTAAAATAATGATTTTATAACTCGTGTATTTAATAACAACCAGTCCTAATACTCTTTATTTATTTTATCTTTTTTCTAGGTTCCAATATAATCCTAAATAATAACATCAATTAAGATCATAAATTATTTTAAGATTTATCTCAAATACTTTCAATTATGGTTTAATTTATAAGAATAATGGTGAGTTTAATCTAATGGGATTTCTTGATGTTGAATGAGGAGAATAAATTGCGCATAGGATTTCTACATGTAGTGGAGAATTTTTATTGGAATTGGTTCTTTTTAATTGAACTCAAATTATAAAACATTAATTGCATTAAGGTTAAATAAGACTGGGTATGTGGATCCATCAGTTTAAAGTTCTTAGATGATGTTGATGGAACCAAAAATGCATTATATTAGTATGTAAGATTAATATTCACTACTTTTATGCTTTGTCATTCAATATACCATAAATATATGGAAACATATATTTCACCATTCAAGGACTAAAAAAATTTATATCAACAATCATTTCCCAAAAAGATAAGTTGGAAAAATGTATTATAAGAATAGATTTTGTTCCTTACATGGAACCAATTGGAATATATTAATAAAAATCCCTAACAACTGAACAATTTAGGAAGTTTATACTATTTCTATGAGTGTAAAATACACCAACTAATTTAGTTTTAATTTTTTAGTACCTTCTTTTATTATTTATTTCATATACTATTAAGTATATGTTGTATATAGTGTATAAATTTATCTCCTTATTTGTGATCTATTCAAATTTTCTATAATTTTTTTAATAATTAATCATGAAAATAATTTACAACTTGTTTTTTATATTCAAGATATATCTATGATAGATTTTAGATGATTATTTTTCATTAAATCATTGATGTATGATCTAATCACACTTTTTTTCTACACCAAGCATACTCATATATACACAGAGATAATTATTTAATGACACTTATATTTAATAATGTTAGAGTTTTCAAATATTATATATTATATTTTGTATTATTTTTAATATGGTGGAGACAAATGAGTAGTATTTCCCTAAAAAGAACAAAGGGGTAGATTTTTGAACCATAAGTAATGATTTTCTATATTTATGAAAATACTTATTTAAGTGTGATTATTGTCTTTGATGATATTCATGTAAGGATATTATTTTTGATCTAGAATCCACTATCTATGACAAATTATAATGTATTTTGAAGTGTTAATAAGGTTTAATGAAGTTTGGGAGAGTATCTAGTCTGAGATAAGTGAATTATTTAGTCACTTATCATGAGTTGAATTGTGAAAAATGATAACATCATACATAATTGAACTATTTTCCACCTATAAAATATTTTTGTTAATAATAATCAAAATGTGGTATTTTTACTCTATATTTATTTATGTCATGTGTTGAGTATGATGTTTCCTCTAGATAGATAATAATTATAATCCCCAATGATTTTCAAGATTCATGAATGATATTTATTTTGGTCATAATAAAAATATCATATGACATACGATATTTCAATTTCATGAATTATTTTCAAACATAAGAAAACTCATTTAGGCACAATATATTTGATTTTGAATTTAAAATGTTATTTTCTATGTATGAAGTTTTCAACTCATAATATATTTTTCCTCAATAAAATATTATTTTTTGGAGAATTTTTGTATCCAAATTTCAATAGATATGAAGGGGGAACTAAATATGAAAATTCCATATAATATGAGATCTAAATTATTCAAATATCATGATTCTAAATTTTTTTATTAATATATGTGATGAAATAATAAAATGAATTTGTGTGAGATTTTTTATAAAAAAATAATTAGTCATTATTGAATACAAATCATTAAATATTCTATTCACGTGTGGATGTGTTTTCTATATCAGTATTTTGTGCATTAAATGATATAGTATATTTCCATATATGATGAATGGGAAATAAGGAAAGTAATCCGAGTATACAAGTGATATTCCTGTAACATTGAATATCTGTACTAATATGATTTATGAGTTTGAGTCTTGATAAATACTAAAGAAAAAGGATTATCAAAATGAAATTTTTGAATCGAATCATGTGGTTATTAATAGGTTTTTTTTGTACAAAATAATGAATATTTCATATATTAAAATTTTAAATAATATTCATTTCAATATTATGTGAATATAAATATATATAAATGTTCAAGTGGAATTAAAATTTAGAATCTCTAGATTTATGATGTTTTGAGAGTAGTCATTGAAAACTGTTGTGGAGAGAAGAGGAAGAAGATCATTTATGGAGTTGGTTGAAATGTTCAAATCCTCATTAGTGATAGTTATTCAAGAATAATCAGGTTTTTTTGCTAATTTTTGGTTTTAGCAACTTCAATCCCATAACTGTAATGAGTTCATGGTCATAGCCATGATCATAACCCTTTTTCTAATCAAAGAGAGTAATGTATATGATATAATAACCATAACACACAGGGGACATAGAATTCCAATAAAGGTGAAAAAACTCATTAATAAATTTTCAACATCTAATTCTCTTTGTCACCATTGAAAAACAATGGAGATATGAGTACAATAATAATGAAATTTGTAATTTGGTTTTATTAATCAAGGACACTAATCCCCCATACCCTAATTTCTATGTCTTTGACCCTTCAAGATATCCTCACAAAAATATATGTGGATATTACCACTAATATGTAAGAGTTCATTAATGGGGTCATAAGGGTTGAATTTAAATTTCAAATCACTAGCTTAGTGAAAGGAACATTCTATCATTATTTGGAGTGCATTGTTGAATTATCAGAATAGGATTATAAGGGGATATATTAGGGTTGGACCTTGGTCAAAACATCAAACATGACATTGATAATATTACAAGAAGTATCATTATTTCATTTTTTAAACATTTTATTATAGGGGGGACTATTAGGTTATAGAGTATCACAACTCCCTCTAAGTAAAGAGATGTTAACTATTATTATTATTTTTGGAAAAAGTTTATTATGATTGAAAAAAATATCGGACCTCATATTAACCTATGCACATGTCTTCTCATCATTTTCATCGATTAATAAATCATGTGAACTCTATATTGATCGATAATATTGAATCAACAATTTAGTAGACTATTATATTAAACCATTTATACCTTATTGAGACATTAAGTATTTAAATTTTTCTTTCAATATTCCCAAAATAGACCCTGACACTAATAGTCTATGGTCATGTTAATAGAGAAAGTTTACACGTGTGAGAAACTATATGGATTTTCCTCCAGAATGGTGGGTGGGACAATGATGCACTTTATGTCAGTAAGAAGTTAATAATAAAAAACAAATATCCCAATGTTGTTATAATTGTCTCAAACATTCATCAACATTAATATTCCATTTTATTTTGTATAATTATCACATTAAAATTGAATTCTATCGAATATTTTTAAATATTTATTTATTCCTTGTGAAATATATATATAAATATATATATTATAATGTTAATTGAAAAATAATATTAAGAAAAATATTGTTCTTTTAATGTAAATAATAATTCTTCAATCATAAGTAAATATGGAGAATGTTCTATTACTCATGACCTATGATACTCATGTTTCTTTTTTATTAATAGAAATTATTCCCATTCTGCAACTAAGAGTATTGTTATCAAAGAATTTACAATACATTTCTTGTCCTCCAATAATAATACTAAATGTATTATTCACTAAATTTAGATATATCAAGTAATATGAAGATTTTTTAAATAGAGTAAAACAAAAAATAGGAAAATTATAATATTTAATACTATGAGATTATCATATTTTATGATATAGGGATATCATATACTCGCTACATGGGTATGTTATATTGTATATTATAATTGAGTAATGGTTCCCTAAATAGAATGGTTCTATTAATTTAGTACTTCCATGACACATTTATCCATCTAAACATTGAGTTAACATTAAAATATCTCTAACACATCACCAATCATTAAAAGGTATGGAGGTTTATTTTTTCAGGGATACATGACATATAATTACTGGTATTTCTCATACATTTATAAATGTATGAGTAATTTCATGTGCTCAGAGACTATCCCCTTATCCTACATAGATGAGTATATTAAAGGAGTATATGTGTGTGATTATCAAATATACCCAGGCCACAAATCTCCCATTATAAATATCACTTATTCCTTTATACATCGATTTTAAAATACTATAATACGAGGAATGTTTAAAAGGTCTTTATATAAGTGTTTGAGTGATTTAGTATAACCTATGGAAACAAATAATAGGATAGAACATTGGAGTAATTCCACAGTGATCTTCATCAATAATTGAATGATGGGAAAAATAGCAGTATTTTATAGTTTAAGTTACATATTCTTTATTTCTAGTTCACATATGATTTTATTTTCAAAGAGAAGGTGAACTTTCTAATGACCCTAACATTTATAAATAAAATTCCATTTTTTGGTTGAATTATACTCCCTATAAACTAATTGGGTAATAGAACACATGTGAACATATTTAGTTTTATTGCATCCTATTGTATTTAATAGACAGTTATGAATTATAACCCTTGATAATATAACTATTCAATAGTTATCATATGGTTAGTATAAATATAGGGTCCTGAAAAATCCAATTGATATAGTTAAAGGAAGTAATGTCCTCAACTAGTATGATGATACACTACAAATCTCGTTTATTAGAAAATATATGGGAGATAACATTACTCATATTTCTCCTAACCCAAGCCCATGCGGATATATAACAACTAAATACCTTTTAGAGTCATATACTTGAGAAGTTGATGTTCATATCGATTAAAACCCAAACCAGGTACAATGAACCATCCCATGAAAATATCATTATCGTGCTCCATATCCATAGGGTGTTTTCAAGTGTAATAAAGGGATATGTATCAAGACCCTAATAATATGAATATTCATTTTATTTTCTCAATAGAATAATGGTTATATTTACTTCATATTATTGTAAATTAAGAAATGATTTTCATTTTTACTCAATAAAAGATAAATTATATTTCAAGGTAATATGTAATTTAAATTTCGACATCACATTGGATGAATTAATGAATATTTGAAATATATATAATTTCCATAAAATAATATTATAAATTAATATTGATTAATAATAGTTGATGGTATAATGAATAAAAAAATAATTTTTATAATGTTTCAAAAACAATTACTGTCAAACCAACCCAGGTTTCTCAAAAAATTTTGATTCTTATTTTAAAAGAGAAAATCCAAATATTTATAATATTATGTGGATAAAAAATTTTATTTTTATATTAAAATAGTAAAGATTGTCTAGCATAGAATTTTTTTTGTTTTCTGATTCAGTCAAAATTTTCATGTATGAAATAAATATGGTATAAATAAACAGTGGCTATTATTACCTCATTATAACCCCAAATTGAGGTAATAAATTCTATTAAGGTTATAAAAGGCCAAATATAAGTTTAACCTTTAGAATAATATTATTTTGAGGGTGTTTGATTAATTTTATAAAGCATTTGTGAATCCTCCAAAACCTATTTTAAATTTTACGATTTTAAATAATTTCTTTATTAACACGACTCACTTCCACACCACCAAGGGTATTATTTTAATAAATTAGGACCATGACCTTCTAAAATAATTAAAACCACTCCACATTGGTATAAACTATCATCTGAAACCATGATATTTTTTTGGTTCTAATTACTTTATATATATATTCTAAATCATTTGTTTTCGAAATAATAGATAATTTCTTTATATTTCCCATTTAAAACCATCCAAGCTCCCCTTCATCTTCAATAAAAATACTTGGATAACGACTTTAATCTTCCCTCCCCTCTCTAGATACCTACTAGGGATCCCCTAATCTCTCATGATTCTCCTCACATTCTTTTAGAATCATCCACTCAGGATAAGGGATCCTTTCCTTCTACTCAATATTTAATAATTTTCTTCATTTTATGTTTTCAATTTTCAACTATTAATGTTGGGATATATTTTCTCATGTCTTGATTACTATAAATTTGATATATAAATGATGAGAAAACTCTTTCTCTCTCATTAAACCATTTTATGATTCTTTAAGAATAATCATTATGATGTGACAATTTCACTATGATTAATTCCATTCTAATAATTTTTATTTTCAATACCAATATATTTTTACTCCTGGTTATTCAATTAGACATATCTATGATACTTTTATTGGGTAATTACATGAATATATTTGATAATCCTTGATATTTTAATTAAATATGATGAAATTTGATCATATTTTTAATGTTATATATCGAACACTTATAAATGTACATGATATGAAAGGGGTGGGTGCACACATGATTATATAACACTCAAATACATTTGGTAATGTTTTTGCCTCATGAAATATCCTTAATGGGATTCTGGAGTGAACCTAATTCATCATGGTATTTTTTCCACCATGTTATTATTTTTTAGAGGTTATGATTGACATTTGTTTATGATCTCATGATTGAAGTTGATTCTACTTTCCCATGATTCCATTTATGTTATGACGTTATACCATGTCTCTTTGTTCATGTTTATGATTTTCAAACTTTTTATGTCCCATTTAATTTCTTATTGTCTAAAATTTAATAAATTGTTTATATTATTCAATGGTTATTCCCCTACTAGTATTTATATCTCATCACATTCTTATTACTTTTCCTAGGTCATAGCAACCAATTTTATGAATGGTGGAATATTATGAGAAAGTTATGGAAGATTAAATAATGGAGTTGTTCCCCCTATATTAAATTGTTATTTATTTTACTTAATTACCCAAATAAAATATACTTCTAGATCATCTAGGTAGTATTATGTGAAACAAATATTCAATAATTCATGAATTAATGTGTAATAATAATATGTCTTCACATAGATTATATCAAAGTAAATATTAGTTGTTTTGTTATTAGGATTAGAAAATAGTAGTGAAAGATTTACGGATAAACCCAAACATAAGAAATATTCCATGTTTTGTGGTAAAGTATATAGTAATTTTTTTGCATGAAAAATAATCCCTATATGAATAATATAAGGGGATATAGCTCTAGTACAGATGTACCATGGGGTAATGCCCAAAAAAAATTCATTGACCTAGGAATGATCTAGAATTGGTGTATGAGAATTGTCCATTATACACACCTTGTTTGAAACTCCCACGGGATATTCTTTTTGATAATTCTCAAGATGATTAAAAATCATTATTAAGGTAAAAAATTCTTATAAGTTTCAATGTTAGAAAATATATCATGTATAACGTAGATTTAATCCTATAAATTCTTATGATAAGGAAATATGTGTCATTTACAAATTATCCCTTTAATATTATTGGATTCCAAATTATGTGTTTCATAGTTTAAAAGTTATCATCCCTACATTTCCCTTTATTCTAGAAAATGGATAGAATTATGAGGAATAGAGTAAACAAAAATTGTGAAAGATAATGTGATGACATTCAAAATGATACGTCCCACATGATAAGAGATATAATCATTAACATTCTAATGATATTATCTGAGATGTCATTGTTCATTAAAAGAAAACTATATTATTAAGAATTTCCAAAACACCCTAACAAAGAACCATCTTTTATTGAGACCATTATATGACAAAGGGATCCAAATTTAAATGGATCATCTGATACCTTAATCGCATAAAAATGGATAAAATCCTCTAAGACGATCTTCTTTGTCCACCATTGTTTTGAAAAAGTGAAGTTTATACTGGTTGTTAATCATATAGAGGATGAAACTGATATGTGGTGTTCATTGATCAAGAATATGAAGCCTAGGAAAGAGATTATTGAAATGGGGCGGAAGGAATTCCATAAAATGCCTTTTTAATGATATTTTCTTGGAACTATATGACTTAAAATGGAATGGTATTAACATTCCCTCTAGAAAAAAGATGATGAATCCGGATGGGAGTTCGAAGAAAACATCACAAGAATTATAGGATATGCCTCCATCTTTTTCATACACCCAAAATAATAATTTTAATACATATTTTTTATGATAATATGGATTCTATAAAGATCCATGGTGATCCAAGACATTGATAGATATTAATAAATTATTTTATGTTCCCTCATAGTGAAAATGGAGTTCAATAAATCCTAAGGTTATCATGGGTATAATAAAGGGAATGAAGAATTTAATTTATGTGGGTTGATGGTGAAATATATTAGAGATATTAAATTTCAACTTCCCACTATTCAAAAGTGTTGAAAGACACACCTAAAAAATTTCCTGAAGGTGACGGTGAAATTATTTATTTGTAGGGTGGCACAAAACATAAATAGTGAATTCCAATAGGAGAACCAACCAACATAATGGAAGATATAAATACTCCAATAAAACCTAATATATTTCTACAATGTTTTAAATATAATGAAAAAGGTATTTTTTAATACTAATGAACTAAGACATGGGTGTTCAGAGACAATCTGCACTAACAACCTCCAACCTAGAAAGTGTGAGCTTATGCCATTAAAACTGCTGAGTTGTATTCCAAAAATGAAGAATCATTAGGTTTTATAGTTATTAATAAATTAATAGAGAACTTACTTCTTTTATTCTAGTTTTACGCATTCCTTTGTATCACAAAAGTTTATTATAACTATTAAAATACCCCCACAAAGAATGGTAGTGGATCTGTCAGTTAAATCATAAAGTGGAAAAATTATTCCATCCCAAATATATAAATCATCCCCTGTCAAAAAATTTGGGATGAACATCCCAATTAACCTTTTGGTACTTCCTTTTTTGTAATTTTATTAAATTATGGGTATGGATTATATTTCCCTAAATAGAGACAACATAAATCACTGCAAGAATGAATGAAATCTCTATATCTGGAATCATCCTCTAATTCTCTACATGTTTGAGGAGAATGATGAATATTATTTAGAACTAACATCTCGAACATGGATATTATTTCTATATAATGAAAAATATATTTATCAAATTATTCATTATATGGAAAATATCATCCTTGAAGATATTCCCATTGTGAGGGAATGTACTGATGTGGTTCTTGAAGAATTACCTGGTCTCCCATAGTTGAGAGGATGAATTTTAAATTGACCTTATACTGGTGCATTTCCAATATCCTATAATCTATATAGATTTTAAATTTTAGATATTTAGGAGATAAAGAAACAAATATATTAGAATCTTGATAAAGGGTTCATACACCCATGTGTTTGATCTTGGGGTGCACCATTCCTCTTTATCAAGACGGATGGGTCAATGCACTGTAACATTGGTTATCATGAGCTAAAAAAACTCAATAATAACAAGTTTCATTATTAATGGATTTATAACTTGTTTGATCTACTATGGGGATCCCAATAATCATCCATGGTGGATCTTTGGTCATGTTAAAATGAAGTGTGGGTGAATAAGGACGATATACTTAAGGCTTCTTTCTATACAAGTTATGACCACTATGTGTCCATTGTAATTAAATTCATGGTAACTAATTCTCCAAAAATCATCATGGACAATATGAATTAAGTATTTTGATATTATCTTGATATATATTTGTTAGTCATTATTGATGATATTCTAATATACTTCAAAATTAAGGAGGAGAAAGTGGAGCATCTAAGAACAGTGTTAAAGACCTTACGAAATGATATTATTTATGAAATGTACATAAAATATGTGTTTTGGATAATAGATTTTTCATTCATCGGTAATATTATCCTATGTAATGGGATATGTTTGGACCCTTAAAATAAAAAATAAACTAAAGGATGTCCATGTCCAACATTTGTTGAAGAAATATGTAGTTTCCTTTGGTTATCTGGGTATTATCATCGATTTGAGATAAATTTCCCATGATTGGAAAACCTCTAAACAAGGTAACATGAAATAGAGTGAATTTTTTATAAAATAATTAAGGAGAATATATATTTTAGGAGTATTAAAAATAGGCTTATCACTACACTGATATATATCCTTCCCAAATGTGGGGTTCATTTTTGGTATAAAATGATGCTTCGAAGATGGGATTGGGATGTATGTTAATACAGAATGAAAAACTTCTAGCATATATATCAGGGAAATTGAATTTTAATGATAAATACTACCCACAATATGATATAGAGTTGGTTTCAGTTAACTTTTCTTTGAAAATCTTGAACTATTATTTATTTGGGGAGAAGTTTGAAGCAAATATTGATTATAAGAGACTTGAGTACATATTCACATAGAAATAGCTGAATATATGCCGAAAAATACGTTTTTAAATGATTATGTATTATGGATTCTCAATCCATTACCATCCTTGGTATGAAAATAAATCGGTGGATGATCTATGTACAACAGATCCTTCAATTTTATCAATGATGAGAATTGAGAAGGATCTGATCTTCTTAGATTTGAAAAGGATATACATGTGAATCGTAAAGGAAGGTACATCACTAATACTTTTGAAAGTTATTACTCAACTATAACTTCTTGATAATATAAAGGATAAACAAATAGGTGATATGTAAATTTATAAGTATAAGGGATCTATAAGAAAAGGAAAATTCTCTATGTTAAAAATTTATGAATAAATAGTTGTAAAATTTGGGTTATGACTATGTGTACTTTAAAATACTATCTTAAATAAGGGGTTGTTGTATGATTCACATTTCTCGGCTTTCTCTATCCATATGTGGAGAAAAAATATGTATTGAGATATCTGAGGGAACTACTGGTTGGATAATAGGAAGAATAAGATCATGGAACATACTTCTGGGTGTCTTGTATGTCACTAAGTCAATTCTGAACAGAAAAAATCCAAGGGGATGATGCAAATATTACACATACCTATATAGACATGGGATAATAGAACCATATATCTTTTTCATGTTATTTTCAATACGTAAAGGGTAAATTAGTCTATATGTGTTGTGGTGGATTGTCTTAGAAATACTTCTCACTTCATTGAAATTCAGGGGGACTTATCACTCAATTAATCTGAAATGATATATATTAGAAAAGTTGTGAGGCTTCATGGAAAACCAGTGTCCACTATATCTGATTGAAATCAAAGATTCACCTCAATGTTATTAAAGAGCTTAAAAATGATATAATACTATGTTAATCTTTATAATGGATTATATTCCTAAAATGTATTTCCAATGTGATTGTACTATCAAGACATTTGAGGACATTTGGATTGAATTTTAAATTAACATTAAAGGAGGATTTTATCAACATATTCATCTGGTTTTGTTCTTATAAAATAATAGCTTTCACTCAAGAATACAATTTGGTGCCTATGAATCCCATTATAGGAAGACATTTAGAAAACCTATATATTGAAATAAATTTGGTGGACAAAAACTACTTTGTCAAAAAATGGTTAAGGAAATAGAGAAAAATCTCAAGAACATTTAGCAGCGCACTAAAGATGCTCAAAGACTATATAATAGCTATGTTTAAATTCATCAAAGAGACATATATTTTTAGTTTGCTGACAAGTTATTCAGCCACATGTATCCATGGAATATATTCATGATATTTGGGAATATGGAATAAATTACTCCAAGATACATCGGTCCCTTTGAGATCGTTGACTGCATTGGAACGATCGCTCATTGACTAGGCCTCTCATCTAATCTTATATCAAGTATATGACGTGTTCCATATACCCCACTTGAATAATTATATAACGGAACCCTTAAATTGTTTGAATCCAATGGTGGAATAGTTTTAGAACTATCATTTATATGAATAGTATATGGTGAACATTATGGGTTTTGAAGACAAGGTTCTACAAAATAAGACAATGCACCTATTAATAGTGTTATGATTAAACCACATTATTTATGAAGTGGGGAGGTAACTAGAGGAGGTAATAAAATATAATTACCCTCATCTTTTATAGTGTTTTTAATGAAAATTCCTATGGTGAAATTTCTGAGGGGATAAAATTTTAATTACCAGAAATTTTAAATAAAATTTCCCATGTGGCCGAATTAAATTCCCAATTATATATTAAGATAATAGAAATAAAATTATCTTATTTGGTTTTATCATATAATATTGTATTTAAAATGAATTTAAGGATAATTATCATTGATAATATATCCATTGAATAATGGTGATATGATTTGTATAAATTTCAGGTTTTATGTTATCCAATTGACATAGACAAAAGATGTGATGGCCCCAATAAATAAGATTTTTCCATATTAAGCCCATTTATAAGAGTTTGTAAGGCAGATATCATCATTGTTATTTTAACTTGATTAATCCAAAGACTATATGTAACAAAAAAAATAATAAGAGAAATTGTTTATGAGAGAAGTTCATGCTCATCAAGATCGCAACCTAAACCATGTACGTCGAACCACCCCATGAAAATGTTACAATCACACGCATTACTCTTTAGGAATTTTCGAGTGTAATAAAGGTGTATGTATTATGATCCCAAAAATATTAATATGTACATTATGTTCTCAATATTATAATGGTCGTATTTACTAAATATTATTATTACGTTATAAATTAATTTGATTTAGATTCCTTAAAACACATATTATATTTTCTGGTAATTTGTAATTTTAATTAAGATAACCCTTTTCCTGAATTAATTAAATGTTTAAATGAATTTATTTTTAATTAAATATTATTATCAAATATTTTTTATTAATTATATTTTAGTATATGATGAATTTCAAAATAATTTCTATAACAGTTTCAAAAACTGTTATCATTAGAAAACCCCGTCTTTTTCAAGATAAATGTATATTATTATTTCGAAAGTGAAAATTTAAAAATTTAGTAAATAAGATGCATAAAATTAATATTTTTTTAAATCATAGTTAAGTAATATATAATAATTGTTTTCACAATATTCTTACATGGTCCAATTTTCTAGTAAAAATTAAATACGGTGTAAATATATGATGTATATTATGACAGCATAAGGACCCCAAAGTGAAATAATCAATGGTATTAATGGTATAAATGACAATATATATGTTTTAACCATTAAAACATTGTTATTTTGTGGTTATTTTTTTAATTTAATAACGCCTTTATGAATCCACTAAAACCACTATTATATTTTAATATATTAAATTAATTAATTATAAAAATGACTCACTACCACATCATCCATGTTTATATTTTAATAATTTGGTAACTTTTACATGTAAACTAATACAAAAATATCCTCATTTTTTGAAACCATGGTCCAAAACCATTTTAATGTTTGTGGTTTAATTACATTAATATATATAACCCAAAACCATGGTTTGGAAAACAATAAATGACTTACATATAATTTCTTATATAAACCCACCACATATCCCCTTATTATTAACTCTAAAACCTTGTATGAAAGCCTTCCTCTATCCCCCCCCCCCACTCTATTTTATCATCCAATAGTTTCCCCAAACTATCAAGAAGATCCTCCCAAGATGTTTCATAGTAAGGGATCATTTACATCTCATGTTTATTCAAGAATATTTTTCATTGTATGTCTTATATTTCCAATTCCTAATGTTGGGATATTTTTTTCCAATTACTGATTACTATATAGTTTGATAAAAAAATATTAGAGACCCCTTTCCCTCTCACTAAACCATTGTACGAATCTTTATCAATTTTTGTTAAGATGAAAAATTTTCATTGTGATTTTTTTCATGGATGATATTTTTGATGTGAATATAATTTATATTTACACTCAAAGGTATTCACATAGAAAACACCATAGTCCTTTTATTGGGGACATAAATTGATTTATTCCATAATCCTTTATCAAGTAATTAAGTATGATTAAATTTTATCCTATGTTGAATATTCTATATAGAAAACATATTCATGTATATGATATAAAAGCGATAGGTGCACCCAGAATCATATATAGATATAATGAATTGGGTATGGTCTTAGTCTTAGGGGACATCATTCTACATATTAGGGATTTAAAATAATCCATCACAGGACTATTTAAACCATGTTATGATGTTTTGGAGGTTATCTTTGGCCTATATTTATGATGTCATGTTTAATGTTGTTTTCTTTTTCCCATGTTTCCTTTATGATATCACGTTATATCATGCCTCTCAATTCATTCTATTAATTCTCAACCATTAATTACCCATTAAATTTCCTATTTTCTAATAGTTAATACTTTATTCATGTTATTACATGTCTATTCCCTTACTGGGATTTATAGATCCCCCATTTATTATGTATATCCCCAGGTTATCCCATATAGTGTTAAGTACAATGGAATATTATGAAGATGTTAAATATAATTTAAATAATGGAAATGATCCCCTTATATTAATTTTTAAATTATGTTACCTAATAACCCAAATACACTAGAATTAGCAATCTCTTGGGTTTTATTATGTGTAATATTCTGAGGTTAATCATTAATTAATGTGTGATAATAAAAATGGTTGTCACAAACTTGTTTTAATGGTTTATAATCTCTATAGAAGCATTTAATAATCATAAAACATCACTTATAATGATTTCATTGTAATAAAATCAATACATACATTTTGATTTGTGAAATAATGTCCATAAAAGAAGGGTTTTGAAATCCTTGTTCCTATCAAATTCCATATCTTCAAATATGATATAGAGTATGGTTATCACTAATTGATTCATTGATTAGGATATGAGATATGATATCTAGTTAATTATGAAAATTTCTATTTTTAATACGGGTAATATTTTGCAACATCAACAAATATTATTTTTTGATTTCACAATGGAGTGTTTTTTAAAACGAATCATTATACCGATATTTTTTCCCAATCCATTTACAAAAGTTCTACCACGATTTTTAGTCTTAAAAAATTAATTATAACCCCAAAGATCATGAGGCCTAATGATTCTAGAATACTGAGTTCATATTTCATCAAATAAAAATAAAAACATCTCAATCTTATTTTCTTCTCCATAGTGATCTTTTAAATCCAATCGATCTCTTAAAACTGCATGAGAAGCCTTGTAGAATTCCTGAACAAGAGTCTTTAACAAAACAATTCTAGTTAGGGAGTAAACATGATAAAAAGGAATAAAAATATGAGTTAAAGGTATTATGTGATATCATAAAAGAGATGATACATGTGTAATTAAAGGAAAAAATAATATAAATGACATTGTTTAATAAGACAATAATAGTATATGAAATTTTAAAAAACATAAAACATGACATAAATATATGTTAAGTCTAAATAACAATAAAACATCACATGGTAGACAGAGTCACATAATGAATTAGGTTCACTCCCTAATCTCATACATGACATCTCATGATACTAAAAATTTATAAAATTCATTGGAGGGTAATATAATTATAGTCTCAAACATAAAATTAATATTATGAACATTCATATAGGATCCAAATAATTAAATCCATCATAAGGTATAAAAATAAGAATTTCCCAAGGAAAGAAATGGGATACAAATTCCAGTCACAAAAAATAATTAAAAGATATTTCATTGAGAAGGCATTCGATATATGGTCATAAGGCATGTATTAACTCATTAAAGTGATTGAGAGTGAGAAAAATATATAAGTAAGAGAAATATGTATATATTTTAAAATTATTCTATCACATTAAATTTTTTTCATGAAAGTATATAAATAATTTATTAAAATAATTTATAAAAACTATTTAAGAAAAAAACCTTTCCACATTAAAAATAATTTTTCATAAAAAAATAAATTTTGAGAAATGTTATGGGAATACTTATATATATAAATATATAAATATATAATATAAATTAATCTCCAAATGAAATATTGTTTTTACTATTTACGTGCTATATATGTTATGAATATTTGCATTCACATTTTATATGAAATTTGAAAAAGTGGCTCATTCAGAAAATGATGGAAAGATACCTTTTAAATATATTTTTTAAATTAAAACATAGTACAATTTTGCCTAATAATTCATTGGATAATTTTTAAAACATTTTTTGTGAAAACATGGATTTATAAGGAAACTTATTTTTTATCCAAAGAATAAAATGAAGTCATATTTTCATAAAAACATTTTCTAAATCATTTGAAGGTCCAAATAGTCAAAATGGTTCTATTACTTGAAAAGTTAATAAATAAATAAATGATAATAAATTTAAATTACATTATCATAAAATGATAAAATAATTTCATTCAATATAAATTCAATCATAATAAATCTCAATTGAAATTATATTGAGGCATAAACCCTTACCACTTTGGTAACTTTTGAATCATAACCCCAATGAATGAATTAATCTAATTTTCACATAAAATACAATGATGTGTGAAGGAGTAATGGTATAATAGGTAATGGGTAATTATATACACCATATAAATTAAATTAGGTATATAAATGAACATTTTTTAAAAATAAGCAGGTTATATGATGCAAACCCTTAGCTCTAGTCTAAGCTTGTCATGTAAGCCTTTTATCTCCTTTTCTTGAGACCACTTCTTAAGGATTATAGCTAAATACGTCTTGTATTGGATTTATGAAAAAACTAAGTCTTATATAATAAGGTTATGTAAGTAATAATGTTATTTTGGTATGTCTGGGTTGAGCTAATGGGATTTGGAATTGTGGAATAAAGATGAAAGGGGTGTCCTTTTATAAGGGATGAGGAGTAGTGTTCTTGTAAATACCCAAAACATTTCAATAATGGAATTTATCTCATGAAACCATCCTCAAAAATCAAGAAAATTAAAGTATTGGGTTATAGGTAATATTTATACACACCTATAAAATTTAGAAAAATTTGTTATCCTATTTTCCAATAAGGTTACTCACTTTTATACTTTTAATTGTTTAACCACATTAACTATTTTTTTACTATTTTACTATTAATTCCCTCCAAAAATTAAGTTAAAATTATTTAATAATAAAAATTATTTATATTAAAAATATTGAATCTGTTTTATAAAATAAAATTCACATAAGTGGAATAATTTAATTTAAAATTAAAACTCCCAAACATGTAAAAAAACGGTATCTCACGAAATGTATTTTTCATGCAAAAGATGATCTTATAATTACTATATTAAAATTAATAATAATTAAATGAATTTAAAATCAATATTTAGAGATATATAATCAATTAACTTTATTTAAATATTTTCTAATTATGGGTTATTTTAATTACATAAAATATAAAAGCATAATGAACATTATAGTACTATTTAGAAAAATGCTTTTTATGCCTAAAAATAAACATATACTAAGATCCATTAATAAATTTAATTAATTTTAATTTATAGGATTATATATATCTAAAAAATTAAAATGATATTTGGTATTTTATAGTACTTGATTTATTAAAAGAAATGAATATTTTACGAAGAATTAGTATTTTTCACTATTCATGAAAAAATCAATATTTTCTAAATAACCCAAAATTTCACTCAAACATAATATCTATGTTTTTATTTTAAAAATTATTTTTAATTAATATATTTAAACTACTAAAATTTTTAAAAATTAGTTATAATATTTTACCAAAAAATATATAAAAATTTCAAATGAAGCCTATTTTTTTAAAATTAAATATCATTATTAAAATTGAGTTCTTATTTATTAAAAAATTTCAAATAAATTTATATTGAGTATTAAATTTATATATATATATTAATAAATTATTTCATATTATTCATATCCACCAATTTAATGGTAGGGTTTTTTTGTCACCTTTAAATAATATTATTTTAATATCATATTTTGCTTTGATTAAACACAAAATAATGTGAAACACAAGATATCGAATAGAAAAAAATTATTTCTAGATAAATAAATTCTAAATTCTCAAGGTGTTACATTCTAATCCCCAAAAATGAATTGTGTCTCCCCAATTTCATCTTTTTCTCAGCAATCAATGATTTGAAACAAAAAAGATCCATTGTTGAATACTGACATTGTAAAAAAGGTAAATAACACTTCATCCTAAAATTGGGAAAATTGAAATATTAAGGTTATATGGAATAACACATTAAATTGAGTTCACGTAGGATAAATATTTGGGGAATTGAAAATATATAAATGGAGTAAAAGAATAAATAATTATAGAGAGAGATAGAGATCATTTATCAAAAGAAAGTGAACAATTAAGAGAAAACATGAAAGCACAAGACCAAAAATATTTGATGAGTTAAAAGTCCTATGATTCAATGGATATGATTTTTATAGAATAAATTGTTTTCATGATCATTTTCCTATAGTTTAGTGATTATCTTTCAATCCTAATAGGAAACACCAGAAAATATACATACATAATATATTTTTATATCTTAAACATAATGACATCATTTTCATGTGATTAAATTAGTTTCCACTTCACCTCTTAATCTAATGAATTAAAATAAAATTTGAATATTTTTATTCCAATAGAACTAAAAGTAAATTTTTATGGTTCATAAGATCCGTAATAGAGTAACAATATATTCCTTATATATTTACTAAATCCAAAATGGTTAGGATAAGAATATATAATAAATAAATATAAATATGAATGGATTAATATACAAAAAATTTAATAAAACCAAAGGATTAACATATATCATTAATAACACTATATCCCAAATAACCTCAATATCCATAACATTAATTATGGTATTAACATAAATGTTTATATCATTCCATTCCAACTTACTTCCCTAAAAAATTGCATTCTTCCAAAATAATCCTTTATGTTAAAATTAAAATTTAAATATATATCGACCTAATAAAATGATTCCCATGATATCATTGATTACCGATAAATCCAATGAATTTAAAGAATATTTTACTCTATAATATATTTCTATAATTCAACTTAAAATTTATCAACCAATTCAATTAAGTAAATATAATTTCATTATAACTAATTTGGACTGTGGTAGGCACTACACCCTTATTGGCCTTCAGATGTGGGTTCAAGCCTCATAGCCTTTTAAAATACAATTACTTTTAACTTGTTATATGAGTTGACCATTTTCTAAAACTAAATTAATATAAATCAAATAATGTTCCACAAAAAATGATGAACATCCTCAAAATAACATTAATCATCAAATCAGTTTATAACCAATAAGGTCTTCTATACATCTTATTTTTCCTACACAAAATCAAATAATCTTAATTCACTATAATTCTATCAAAATCAAGTTCATATCAAAGATTATTATTTTCCATAAAATATCACCTTACCAGTAAATCACATTTTTATTTCATTCAGCATATTCTTGAGAATAGTTAAAGAAAAACAATACAGAAAAAAATCATAAAAGTTTTATGATTCTAATAACTATAATTCCATTAATAAAACACTTCAATAACACGAATCTTGATTTACAATAGCCAAACACTGAAATCATTCTAATTCCAATATTTTTTTAGCTTAGGACCTCAAAAATTAATTTGTGGATTATAGAATTGACTTAGATAATGACCAAGTTCCACACATCTATAACATTGAAATATTAGTGGTGACTTTGTTTAAACATTATTTTCCTATGTTTTGATAACTATAAACACAATTTTTTCAAAAAATACCTTCTTTTGGACCTCCGATTGTATATATAAATCATATTTCAGTTCCTTTATGTCATTTTATATTGTGCCTCTTCCAACATTTTTGACATATTTGAAATTGAATCTTCTTTTATTTTTCCTCTTTAGCACTTAAACATCAATGATATGTTATCCTTCTCTTATTTGGTATGTTTTGGAATTAAACTACATTCAATTAATTAATCATAATTTGAGATATTACATTTTAAATGATCATAATATTTTTAATTTCCATTCCTATTAGTTTAGGAATATCTTTAGGTAAATCATCTCATTTCACATCACATTGTTTCTTGGCATGCTTTATCCAATTTCATTTCATCATCCAAAAAAGAAAATGACATGTTGAGCATAAATTAGTATATAAATGGAGAAACATATAATAATAAAAGTAATAACATGTAAATGTTATATATAACATGAATTATGAGTCTCAATGTTTCAATCTAGGTTATATATGGTAATTTTTTATAGGTTTTTAACATAACAATTTTTTACATCCTTCATAGTGGTTCATACAGAGTATGTGAATTTCTAAAACATATAACCAAAAGAGTAAAACTAAGTGCACATTAAGACCCATATTCATGTTCAAAATTATAATATAGTCACTGATTTAGCTTTATCGGTGACAATACCCCTAGGTATGTCTCTTCTAGAACCACTTCTATGTGTATTATCCAGATAGGGATGTTATTTCTCAAAAACCACTCTCTCTAAACATTTCCAAAATTATAATATATTTTCATATATATAGACATATCCTTATACAGATCCATAGGATTCTAACTACTTTTTTCAATTACTAGTTTTCAATGGTTAATTGAAACTCTAATTTGATACCAACTATAGTGACCCAATCCTTTTACACATATTACAACCTAAATTTTTAGCATAAGAAACCAATAAGTAGTACCCCAAATAATTTAAGGCCTATATACTTTGTAATACTAGGTTCATATTACAACAAATTAATCTTAAAACATGGAATCCTTAATGTATTCTCTATTGTGAGCTCCAAAATTCAATAGACCTCCAAAAATTTTCAAGTATAAAATAGGGAATACATGAATGAAAGGTGTGAACTAAAAAACCCCATTAGGGAATAAATATAATAAGGATTAATAACATGTGAGTCAAAGTTATAACTTGATATAATAAAAGATAGGGTACGTGAGTATTCAAATAGAAGCATGATATAAAGGAAATATTTTCATAATATCATTAAAACATAGAAAATGTTGAAAAGACATTAAAATAACATAAAAATAATTCAAGGATATATAACTACCAAAAGAACATCACATGGGGCACAGATACCCAGTATAGATTATGTTCACTCATAAGTCTCATAAAATACATCTTAGGAGACTAAAAAAATACCCAATACATTATAGTGATGTATAATTCTAGGAATATCGCTAAAATTTAAGTAATGTACAAGAATATGTGTTCCAAAAAAAGTAAATATATTATAATTAATAAACATAATAATTACCCTTGGAAAGAAATAGGTCGAAAAGTATTGTCTTATAACATAATCAAAAGTTATTTATTAATGAGTACAATTGAGAAATGGTGTTAAGGTATGTATTACCCAATAAAATGAAGGGACAGAGAAAAATTTATATATCTAAGATACATATATACTAATTTTTAATAATTAATTAATGTTAAATTTATTTTCATTTATGTGTAGAGATACATTTTTAAAAAAAATATAAAAAAAATTCTTGCGGAAAATAAGCATTACAATTTTAAAATTACATACTAAAAAATTAAATTCACAAAATATTGTGGTAATTATTCTCTTTATAAGTATACATAGAAAATTATAACGGAATATTCAAATTTATTTATTGGGTTAATTATGTAAACTCAATATAATATAAAAACATTCCTTTCAAATTATTTAGGAAAAGTTGAAAATTTCCTCATTTGGAAAATGAAGGAAAAATTCTTTTACATCAATTTTTTAACGTAAGACACAGGTTAAATAATTTTCAAATACAAAAATTATAATATTAAAAAATTTATTTGAGACATTTTTATAAAACATTGAATTTCATGGGAAATGTTTTTTGACCGATGAGAGAAATGAAATATGGATTTCTTTAAAATCATTTTTTCATTCATATTATTTACCTAAGAGGTCAAAGTGGTCGTGTTACATGAAAATTTCATAAATAACCAAAGGGTAATAAAATTATATATTTTTTTAGATAACGATCAAATAATTTCATTAAATTTAAATTAAAAAATTAAAAATCCAGATTAAAATATTGTTGAAACCTAAACCCTTATGAATCTGGAAAAATTTGAATCATGACTGCCTTTAATGAAGTAAATAAATTATAACTTAAAATACCATGAAGTATGATGTATTCATGATATAATATTTAATGATTAATTATGTACACCATGTATAATATATTAATTGTATAAAAGAAAATGAATCTCAAATAATGAAGTTTGGATATGGAAACCCTTACCTTGACTCCAATATCATTGTATAAGTCTTCTATCTCCTCTTCTTTACAAAAATTCTTTAGTATTATACCTAATTCTATCATAGATTGTCTTTTTCAGAGAAAAAAATAAGTGTAAATAATGGGGGAATATATTTTATAATATTTTTTGGTAACATATTGTCTAAACCATTTTTTTGAACTGTGGAAATGAGATGACAGGGTTCACTTTGATAAGTGTGGGGAAGTGGAATTCTTGCAAATAACCAAAAATTTTCAATAATGGGAATTCATTCTCCATCAATGTTAATAACAAAATTTAAAATAAAGGATTAAAGATTGCATAAGAACAATAAAAACCTCTACCATTCAATAGAATAATGGTTTAAGCAAGTTATCCTCTTAACCACTATGTTACTCACTTTTATCCTTTTAATTATTTTACAACAGTAACTATTTTTAATTTTTTTACTATTTATTATGAAAAAATATTAAGTTAAAAATATAATATATAAAAAATTATTGTCATTACAAATAAATAATCCACTTTTTCAAATTTAATTTAAAAATTGGGAAGAATTTAATTTAAAAATAACACTTGTAAACATGTCAAAAATACAGTTTTTCAAAAAATACAATTTTCAACAATAACATGATATTATAATAACTATAAGAAAAGTAATAAAAATTAAATTAATTTAAACTAATAATTATAGATATATAATATATATATTTATTTTAAATCATTCTTCATTCGGTTTTATTTTAATTAGTGAATATGGAGAATCATTATGAACATTGGAGTGGTTTCCAGAAAAAAAAGTGTTTTAATAAAAAAAATTAAATTATACAAAATTCAGAATAAAGGTAATTTAAATTAAATTAATATAATTATATATATATAAATAATAAAAATATGTTAACTATCTGACTTTAATATAAATTATATAATTAAAATAAATGATAGTTAAAAAAAATCGATATATTCAATATTGGCTGAAAATACATATTTTTAGAAAAAATCCACAAAATTTACCCTACATTAATATCAATATGATAATTTCAAAAAGAATTTTAATTTTTTAAACTAACATTTTAAAAAATTTCATAAATTATATATAATATACAGTAAACAAATAAATAAAAATCATTTTTAAGGGAAATTTATTTTTTATAGAATATAATATATTTCTTTAAGTTGAGTTCTTATTTATTTATCATTTTTATTTAAAATTATATTAAGTATGACCTTTTATATATTTTTTATGAAATTTTTAATACAATAAATACCATATTATTTAATTGATACACTATATTGGCTGTCTTTAAATAATAATATTTTAATATTATATCATGGTTCTTTTAATCTCAGTGTTGTGTGTCATGCAATGTAACGCCCCTACCCCAGAAGCCCAGAGTCGGTGCATTATTACATAACATTGTAATGATCACAAAAGATCAAGTCTCGAATGACAGATTAGTTTAGTAGCTGTACAAGTACTAGATACATTCATAAGGTTTACATTAAATCGTAAAATGGAAAACTACAACCACATTGTTTCCATAGAAAACACCGAGATCTCATATGATTTCTCTACAGGTCAGTAATAATATACTTCTTCGCATCCTGTGAATCATAAAACATATAAAGGGGTGAGCTCAGATGCTCATTAAGGATAGAAATATAGCAGAAGCATTCATAAATAAGCATAAACATTTAAGGCAATGTATAAAACTAAAAAAATACTTTTCAACATAAAAACCATCATAATATGGAAAATATAAATCAAAATAATTCCATTTACATACTTACAAGGATATTATATAAGTTGAATAATCACATGAAACATCAATAGCCACATTCATAATGATGGAATGCATAATGCAAAACATTCATAACCACAGAGTCAAGGCCTTGTGCCAAGACTACAAATCAGATTCTTTCAAGGCCTTGTGGCAAGACACTAGTTTGTCTCATTAAACCTATCGATGCTTCAAGGAGCTATAGTAGGCTCCACCCATCACTTACTAAGTCCAATGAATTTCTCATATGAAAAGTTTTAAACATATCATAAACATTCATATTAAAACTGGCATACGAAATGTCAATGATGTATCCATAAACCATGTGTGGTATGAAAGAACACATCCACATTCAAACATATCATAAAACATTCAATATAATATGGTTGTTTTGTATAAAAATAAGTCAACTTCAAATAAACTTAAAATCCATCAATGGTTTTTGAAATAGATGAAATCAAAACCTTTTTAGAGAAATATATCTTTCTATTTTGAAATCATTTAAAAGTCACATAATTATAAAGGAAAACATTTATATTTCTAAATATTCTTATAATCCTATAAGGGAAGCTTTGATGATGTTATAAAGGTAGAAAATAGCCGCACCTACCGTATAAGTTAAAAAAATACATTCTTACCTTAAATTTGTCGAATAGGTTATAAATGACCTTGTTTGGAAAACAATGGAAAGGTTCCTTTATATACATCTTTTAAAAGTCAAACTAGTGTATAAATGCCTTTAACCAATAGTCTAGTAAATAGTAAAAAAAAATTCAATTACATTTTTATGAAACATGGATGTGGATGTTAAAGAGGTCCCAATAGATAATTAGGTATAAACAACCTTAGATAATGAAGAGAATGTATAAATAACCCTTACCTTGTAAATTTACATGGTCTAGGGTCGGATAACCTCATATATAATGGTGAAATAATTTTTATTAAATTATACAAGAATCATATACATTAATATGATATCATGTATGATCTTTGAACATTGATTTTTTAATAATATCTTAGTATTATCGTCGTTTCGAGTGTTAACTGATTCATTTTCCTTTATATGCTTTTTTATGTAAGTAATTTTTGTTAAGGATATGATGTATATTATTATTATTCAGAATGATATTATATCATAAATCATTATTTTTAATCACCTAATGAAAATTATATTTGAATGTATATTATGGGGAATGAATCTCATCGCATTCGTGGAGACGGTAATCCGTACTTACGCACGAGCGAAAATATCATTCTTTTGATAATAAAATAATATATAATTGGATGGTATATTATATATAAAGAATCATTGTCATGATATATTTTTTATTTGCATCAATTACACAACATTATTATACCAATCCAATTAATAATGTATTGAAAACCCATTACACCCCGATATGGAGACGGTAAGCCGTACGTACACATGTATGGTTACGAGTCCTTCAAAGGATGGATAGAATAATGAATATGGCTGTACCATATTTATAATAACATCATAGTATATAGAAGATACTGGAGTTATTATTTTAGAATGGAAAAAATAATGAAAGAGGAAGTGGAAGAAGAAAGGATCTTGAAAGAGATAATGAAATATTTACCTCTTCTTCGGGTTCTTCCATTTGATTTGATAAAAAGGGATCCATAGGATCTTTATATGACTAAATTAAGGCCTATAGGATGAATTGATTAAAGTTTATATGGTATTTGGGACGGGTTTTTCCAATCCAAATGGCTTTGAAGGTGTGAATTTGAGAGAAGGAGGATTACCCTTTTATAATAGGGGTGATGGGCACCTTAAGAAAAGCTACAATTATTATTTTATAATAAAAACATTTTCTTTTTCTAATGGCTCAAAAGTGAATTATATAATTGTTTAAAGTGGGTATTGGTCAAAAACCACTCATATAATAGGTTTTATATAGGTTTATGTCACTATATTAACTTTATCATTTAGATATAACTTTTAGTTAAATAGTTCGACATTTACCATGTCTCAATGTATTTTTATATTATATGGTTAATAAACATAATATATACATCCAATAGAAAACCAAGTGTTTAATTAATGATACAACTATCTTTATATAAGTCTTTTGGATGATCCTTAGTTTTTTATGAATAGAATATCAATTAATAATATAATATTTATTTTAAACACTCTTTTATGTCTATTTTTACATTATTTGATATTTTATTTTTTCTAAATTCATAACAGCATTATTAATTAGAACCCAATTCATATAACCAACTATAACAAGTCATATTAACCATGAAAATTATTGGAATTCATAAAAAGTCTCAAATTTCATCTATTTGGAGATTTATAATTTCAATTATTGTAATATTTCATTAATTGGGTAATTACTACATCATCCTTGTGTAATAAATAAATTAAATTATTTAATGTCTAAAAATATAAAAAAAATAACATTATGTAGGAAATATTTTTAGATTTATAATTAATTTTTATAGTCTAATTCATCTTATATATAACACTATATTAAAAATGATTTAGTTATTAAACTTTGATTTTAACTCTTTTAACTCTACTATAAATAAAATAATAGTAAATGTCCTAATCTAATCCAAGTGGACATAAAGGATCTATATTATTCCTAAGGTTGTATTTGATCGAATTACACTTATCCAGTAGAATTTGGATAGGTTTTAGGGTAATAATAATATCATTTTTACCCTTAATTACCCTATTTACTTTTAACAGTGGTAAATAAAAGTAAAAAGTTACTATTCATCAAAAATTATTTTCATCTTATTCAACTAGATTTTTCGTACTAATATCAACCGTGTCTCTCGGATATTTTCAATTCCACACACAGAAGCGGTAAAATTATGTTTTATATAAATTTATAAATGCTCCTAGGAGGTGGGTAAAAAATGGTAAAAATTTCATTAAAATTATTATATATATAATATTATTATAAATTGACTCCAATAAATTCCATTGAACTTATATACGTATTATGTGTTTATTTTTACATAAAATAAATTTAAATAAAATAAATAATTATTTAAATAAAAATTCATTTTTAAACTATAACTCATTGTTTTTCACTATTGTTCAAAAAATGAATGTTTTCAGAAAAATACCAAAAATTCACCCTAGGCTAATTTCGATATTAAAAATCCAAAAATGAAGTCCCTTTTGAGAGATAAAATATATAAAATTTCAAATAGTGGGTATTACTATTCATAATGGCTAGTTTAATTGGTTGTGGTGTGTTAGAACTCAAAGTTTTGTACAACAAACGGAACTCTATTATTCAAAGAGAAGCGTACCGTGGAATCTTGGGGTGTTACATTCTCTCCCCCTTCAAATAATTTCATCTTAAAAATTTCTAGAATATTACTGCATTGACAAACTTAGGGGTTCTACATCATAAGTTCCTGAGGTTCCTATGTTTCCGCTTCCATCTTATGGTTTCTCCATAGAACATTTACCTGACGAGTCGTCTAGTTTCTTAGCACTTGTTCTCTTGTATCAAGAATCTTGAGAGGTTCTTTGTAATAAGAAAAATAAGGTTCAAGTTCTAATTCTTCATAGGTGAGTACATATGTGGGTTGAGGCATGTATTTTCTAAATTGTGGTATGTGGAGCACATCGTGAACTTTGGAGAGACTTGGTGGAATTTCCAAATGGTTAGCTACATCCCCAATTTGTTCTAGAATTTTGAAAGGTTCAATGTACCTGGGACATAATTGAACCTTATTACCGAAATGTATAACACCATTCAAGGGATATAACTTCAATAAAACAAGATCTCCTACCTGAAATTTGAAATCATTCCTTCGATTATCAGCATATCTCTTCTGACTACTTTTATCTGTTTTGATGTGTTTTTGAATTACCATGACCTTTTTTCATCGTTTCCTCCACTAGTTCTGAGCCTATGAGTTTTATTTCACCCACATCATCCCAACAGGTTGGTGTGTGACAACTCTATCCTTATAACTCTTTATATAGTGCCATCTGAATACTTGAATTGAAGCTATTGTTATTGGAAAATTATACCAGAAGTATATATTGATCACGCATACCTTGAATATCAAGTGAGCTTGATCTCAACATGTCTTCTAATGTTTGAATAGCCCGTTCTGATTGTCCATCAGTTTGGGAGTGGTAGGCAGTGCTCAAACGAAGCTCAGTATCCCGGGGTTTCTGATGACTTTTCTAGAATCTTGATGTAAAACGTGGATCACGATCAGAAATAATTGATAGGGGTACTCCATAAAGTCTCAAAACTTCATAAATATATAGTCTTCCTAGATGTTCAAGTGGTAAATATTCTCTTTTAGCAATGGAAATTTGCTGACTTGGTAAGATGATCAACAATGACCCACATTGCATCGTTCTTTCTAGGAGTCTTTGGTTGTCCCATGACAATGTCCATCGTGATATTATCCCATTTCCACTCCGGTATGGGAAGAGGTTGCATAACTCTTCCAGGCTGTTGCCTTCCAGCTTTCACTTGTTGACAAACGATACATCATGACAAAAAATCTGCAATCTCCCTCTTCATGTTATCCCACCAAAAATGTTCCTTCAAATATCTATACATTTTGGTTCTATTATAGTGTATAGAGAATAGAAACTATAATCATCATCCCATAATTACCTTTTTATATTAGGTATATTGGGAACACAATGTTTCTTCCCAAATTTTAAAATTCCATCTTCATACACAAATTCACTCAATCTCACATAATTCACAGCTTTAATCATATTTTAGAACACTTCATCATCGGTTTGAGAACTCTTTATCCTTTCTAGTAAAGATGGTTTGGAAACCATTTCAAAAAGTAGTGATGTTTCACCTTCCATGTTTATTCCTATATCCATCTTTACCAGATCCATGAAAATAGGATCATTTTCAACTCTCATCTTGTTCAAAACTCCTTTATCCCTTCTACTCAAAGCATCTTCCGCCTTATTTTCCTTCCCTAGGTGGAAGTTTATAGTGCAATAATAATCCTCGATTAGTTCAAGCCATCTTCTTTTCCTCATGTTGAGTTCTTTTAGTGAGAAAATATACATCAAACTCATGTGATCGGTATATATCTCACACTTTTCACCATAGAGATTGTGTCTCCAAATATTCAAAGAATTTATTATAGATTCTATCTCAAGATCATGAGTAGGATAGTTTTGATCATTAATTTTTAGCTGTCATGATGCATAGGCAATAACCCTATCATTATGCATAAGGACATAACCAATTACTTTCATTGAAGCATCACTATAAATAAAAAACCCATAATTCCCCGATGGTAGAGTGAATATAGGATAATTGAAAAGACTTATCTTCATTTCATCAAAACATTTTTCACAATATTTTGTCCAAAACAATTGAACCCCTTTTCGTGTGGGCCTTGTAAATGGGTTATCCAACCGGGAAAAATTCTGGACTAAATTTCGATAATTACCTGCTAACCCAATAAAACTGCGTACCCCGTTTATACTCATTGGTGATTGCCATTCTTGGATTTCTGTGGTCTTAGAAGGATCAACAGAGATTCCATCCATAGAGATGATATGGCCCAGAAAAGAAATCTCATGAATCCAGAATTCACACTTTCTAATCTTCTCATTTAATTTGTGTCTTCTAAGAGTCATCAGGATAATGCGCAAATGACATTCATGATCTTTTTAGATTTTGTAGTATGCCAATATATCATCAATAAATACCACTACAATGTCAACAAGATATTCCTTGAAAACTCTATTCATTAGATCCATGAAGACCGAGGGTGTATTAGTCAATCCAAAAGTCATTAATGTAAACTCGTAATGCTCATACCTGGTTCAAAATGTGGTTTTCAGTATTTTATCCTTCTTCACACACAACTGATGGTATCCAGATCGAAGTTAAATCTTTGAAAAGTATTGAGCTCCATGCAGTTGTTCAAATAAATCATCAATGTGAGGTATGGGATACTTGTTCTTTATTGTTATAGCATTGATCTCCCTATAGTCAATGAAAATACTCATAGATCCATCATTATTTTTAACAAAAAGGATAGGGGATCCCCATGGAGAAATAATAGGTTGAATAAATCCCTTATTACAAAATTCCTCTATTTGTTTCTTTAGTACCAAAAATTCCATAGTGGCCATTATATAAGGGGTCTTCGATATGGTTCTTGAACTAGGAATTTAGTCAATAAAAACCTCAATTTCTTATTCTGGATAATGTCTAGGTAAATCTTCTAGAAACACATCAACATATACCTTCACAATAAGTACTTCCTCTATTTGAACATTCCATTCCTCACCCATAGATATTTCATTCTCTTCCTCCCCAATAATTGAATTTAGTTGAGCTATTAGGGGTGGATCTAGATAAGAATTAGGTGGTGACGTTTCTTCTCTAAATATAAGGTGTTCTTTATCATCATCATCAAAAAATTTAACCTCTTTCTTATTATAATTAATATTCACATCATGGTCCAAAATCCAATCCATACAAAGGATTATATCAAATTCAATCATGGGTATGACGATGAGATCAGAAGATAAAGAACATTTATATGCTCTAATGGGAACTGATTCAAAAAACAATGTTATGATGGTACTTCCCTTAGGAGATTTGATGGAAAACTCTCTTGTCAAATCAAATTGGAGATATCTAAATTTATTTGGAAAATGGGAAGATATGAAACAATTTGATGATCTAGAATCAAATAAAGCATTTTCTAAACATGAGAAAACTATTAAATTAGGTGCCACCACATCTTTTAGAGCTTCAACCTCAGAATTAGTGATAGCTTAATCTTGACCCTAATCCCTTGGCTTTCTCTGAGTTAAATTTCCCTAGATCTTAAGACATTGATTTGCATAATTCCACCTTTCTATACAATTTTAGCATTCAACATCGAAAACCTCTTTCTTCCACTACAAATCATGAGATTGGTGGGATTTTCCACCACACTTATAACAAACTCCCATTCCCTTCAGGCAAGTACCAGGGTGTTTCTTCCCATATTTACTGCAGGATGGATATTCAACTTTTCCCTTCTTCACATTATTTCTATTTCCAGAGTGTTCAATAAATCTCTTCTTCTCTTGATTTGATTCAATGCTATAAGAATTATAGAATTCATTTTCTATCTTGATAGTGCATGAGACGATATATTCATACGACGAGAAGGATTGTGAGACTAATGCTTTATGGAGAAATGGTTTTATCCGAGAAAATAAATGATCAACCTTACTACTTCGGTTACATATATAATCTACATCATTCCTCACAAACCTTGTAAAGTTGGCTTCATACTTTGCGACATTCTCATCCTCCTTTTTCCTCAGACAAGGAGATTGTATTTCTATATATTCTTAATGTTCACACGGAAAGTATTTTTCTATTAAATTTTTTTTAAACTCCCTACATTCCATATATTTTACTTCATAATCTTCCTTTTTGTATTGAATCAATTACCACCATTGATTAGCATCTCTGGTGAGGTGGTAAACTGCCATGACAACTTTTTCCCTTTCACTACTCCCCAAGGAGTGGAATATTTTCTCTATGAAATTTATCCATTTCTTAGCTACTAGTGGATTTGTACCCCCATTTAATGTTGGTGGTTGTTTCCTCATGAAGTGATCTAACATTGATCCTCCGCGCATCGGATCGGGGTTCTCTATATGGGTAAGGTTATTATTCATAACCTGAGTGAGTTGTCCCAGTATGGTGATTAGATGATCAATACCAGTTTCATCACCAGCACCACTATAATTATCTTTAGTAGGAGGGAAATCTGTACATGGAGTGCGTTCATTAAAACAGTCTCCATTCCTTCCGCTAGTATCCATTTCTAAACAATTTCATAAACTAGATTTGTTTATGAATCGCAATACATAAATCCAAACTTGTAAATCACTTAACATAAATTGAACATTTTATGGATATAATCTATAATCAAAAAAATTCTTTGAGGATGTATATACTCATAAACCCTACATAATTTTTTGTAATGAAAATTAGAATTATCTTAAGAATATCCCCCGGTAGTTTCATAACCAATAGTGCAGCAAGGCCCGTTGTCATGCACCAGTTCCAGTTCGAGTCTAGTTCAAAGCATTGTTTTCAAGTTTTTCCCCTAGAAATATTTGTGCTAGAGCTGCCTCTACCTTCTTGTATCCAGGATGGGATGTATTTTTGGAAAACTCACAAAATCACTACAATACCAAAATTCATGGATGTTCTTATATATTAATCATCAAATTCTATCTTAGGGTAATGTGATCTAATCAGAGTTTATCTAAATATAGATTCCAATGTTTGTAAAACAAATTCTCTGATACGAACTACAATGCACATACCCCAGAATCCTAGAGTCATTTCATTATTACATAGAATTTTCATGATCACAAAAGATCAAGTCTCGAATGACCGATTAGTTTAGCAGCCTTGGAAGTACTAGATACATTAATAAGGTTTAAATTACATCATAAAATTGAAATCTAAAACAACATTTTTTCCATAGACAACACTAATTCCTATAGACCATCCCTACAGGTCAGTCATAATGTACTTCTTCACATCCAGGAAAAAATAAAACATAGAAAGGGATGAGCTCAGATACTCAGTAATGATAATAATATAGTAGAATCTTTCACAAATAAGAATAAACATTTAAGGAAATTTATTAAACCAAAAAAAATACTTTTCAACATAAAATCCATCATAATATGGAAAATATAAATCAATATAATTCTATTTACATACTCACATGGATATTCTACTAGTCTAATAATCACATGTAATATAAATTTCCACTTTCATAATGATGGAATGCATAATGCCAGACATTCATAACCACATAGTCAAGGCCTTTTGGCAAGACTACTAATAAAATTTTATCAATGGCTTGTGACAAGACACTAGTTTGTCTCATGAGACCAACCGATTCATCGAGGAGCTATAGCGAGCTCCACCCGTCACTTACTAAGTCCAATGCATTTCTCATATGAAGGGGTTTAAACATAACATAAACATTCTTATTAAAACTAGCATAAAAAATGTCAACACTTTATCCATAATCCTTGAATGGTATGAAATAACACATCCACAATCAAACATATCACAAAACCATCAGTACAATATGGAATTTTTGTATCATAATAAATCAACTTCAAATAAACTTTAAATACATCAATGGTTGTTGACAAAGATAAAATCAAAGCCTATCTAGAGAAATATATCATTCTATTTTGATATCATTTAAAAGTCACATAATTATAAAGGAAAACATTTATATTTGAAAATATTATTATAATCTGGTAGGGGAAGCTTCGACGATGTTATAATGGTGGAAAATAGCCACACCCTCCGTATAAGTAAAAAAATTCATTCTTACCTTAATTTTATCAAAAAGGTTTTAAAAGACCTTGTTTATAAAATGACAAAAAGATTCATTTATAAACATATTATAAAAGTCCAAAAAGGGTATAAATGTATTTATCACATAGTCTAGAAAAAAGTAAGAATGTTTTGAAATACATTTTTAAGAAACATAGATGTTGATGATAAAGAGGTCCCAGTAGAAAATTAGGTATATACAACCTCGGATAATGAAGAGATTGTATAATTAACCATTTCCTTATACATTTCCTTAGTTGAGGGTAGATTAACCTCTTATATAATGTTGAAATAATTTTTATTAAATTATACATGAAATGTAGCCTTGATTGGATATGATGGTGAATGATTCTCATCGCATTCGTGGAGACGGTAATCCGTACGTACGCACGAGCGAAAATATCATTATTTTGTTATTAAAATAATATATAATTTGATGATATAGCATATATACAGAATAATTATCATGTTATATTTATTATTTACATTAATTACACATCATTATTATACCCATCCAAATAATAATGTATTGAATAACAATTACACCACGACGTGGAGACGGTAAGCTGTACATACGCATGTATGGTGACATGTCATTCAATGGATGAATAGAATAATGAATATGGTAGTATAATCATTATAATAACATCACAGTATATATATGATACTAGAGTTATTATTTAGGAATGGAAACAACAAAAAAATAGAAAGTGGACTAAGAAAGGAACTTGAATGTGGGGATGAAATATTTACCTCTTCATCAGGTTCTTCCATTTTATTTGATCAAAAGGGCACCATAGGTTGGCTTTTTTACTAAAGTAAGGCCTCTAGAATGAATGGAGGATATTTGATATGGTATTTGGGTAGGTTTTTTCCGAGCCAAATGGCTTTGAAGGTGTTAATAAGACAGAAGGGTTGTTCCCTTTTATAAGAGGGGTGAGGGGTACTATAGGAAAAGCTAGAAATATTATTTTATAATAAAATAATTTACGGTTTTTAATGGCTCCAAAGTATATTATATAAAAGATAAGGTGTGGATGGGTCAAAAATAACTCAACTAATAGGTTCTAGACATGTTTGGGTCACTATGTTAACATTATCTTTTAGATTTAACTTTTAGTTAAATAGTTTGACATTTACTGTGTCTCTTTATATTTTTAAATTATATGGTTGATAAACATAATATATAATTACAAGAGAACCCCAAGTTGTTCATGAATGATACAAAAATATTGATATAAGACTTTTTCCAGAACATTATATTTTTAGGAAAATAATATCATTTAATAATATAATATTTGTTTTAAAAACTCTTTTATATCAATTTTAATACTATTGGTATTTTGTTTTTTCTAAATTAATAACAATGTTATTAATTCAAAACAAACTTCATATAACCAACCCTAACATGTCATATTATCCTATAAAATTAGTTTATTTCATAAAAAGTCTCAAATTAGATTTATTAGGATATTTATAGTATCAATTATTTTAATATTTCATTAATAGGGTAATTACTACATCATCATTGTGTCATAAATAAATTAAATTATTTAATGTCTAAAAAATATAAATATAATATAATTATATAGGAAAAACTTTTATATTTCTAATTAATATTTATAGTCGAATTTATCTTATATATAAACCTATATTAAAAATTCTTTAGTTATTAAACATTGCTTATAACTCTTTTAACTCTTTGTTATATAAACTAATAATAAATGTCCTAATTTTATCCAAGTGGATGTAAAGGATCATATTTTATTCCTTAGGTTTTTTTTTGGTCAAATTAAACTTATACAATAGAATTAGGACATGTATTATGGTAATAATAAAATCATTTTTACCCTTAATTACCCTATTTACTTTTAACCGTGGTAAATAAAAGTAAAAAGTTACTAATCACCAAATATAATTTTCTTTTTATTGAACCAAATTTTTATTGTTGGTATCAACTGTGTTTCTTAGATTTTTGAAATTCCACTCATAGAAGCGGTAAAACTATGTTTTATGTAAATTTACAAATGCTCCTAGGATGTGGGTAAAAGACGGTAAAAAGTTCCTTAAAATTTCTATATATCTAAAATTATTATAAACTAACTCCAATGAATTTCATTTATCATATATAGGTATTATGTATCTATTTTGACCTAAAATAAATTTAAATAAAATAAATTATTATTTAAATTAAAATTCGGTTTTATACTATAACATAGTGTTTTTCACTATTCAAAAAAAATTGAAATTTTTCAGAAAAATACCAAAAATTCATCCTAGGGTAATTTTGATATTTTGAATCCAAAAATGAAGTCCATATTGGATGATAAAATTTATAAAATTTCAAAAAGTGGGTATTACTATTCATAATGGCTAGTTTGATTGGTTGTAGTGTGTTAGAACTCGAAGTTGCGTACAACACACAATAAACTATTATTCAAAGAGAAGCGTACCGTGGAAGCTTGGGGTGTTACCTGCAAGATATCAAAGAAATAAAATTTATTTAAATATAAATATATTCTAAATTATCATGGTGTTGCAATATCTTTTAGGATATATTTTTTAATTTAAAAAATATGATTGACATATAACGAATTTTCTACTAATACGTATGTTTTTCCCCGATACATAATTTTTTTATTACTATAAAACTAGAAAGATATTGTGTGTACAAATTTTATTTAATTATTGAATTATCTAACATAAATTATGAATTATAATGAATAAAATTTTAATAAAATTAATTCTATCCATTTTATCCTATGATTTTTCTGTGTCTATAAATATGATTTATAATTATTTTATAATTTTAATTTGATTATGAATAAAATTATATAATTTATCAATTGATTATAAAATATAATAATAGTAATTTCAGTATAAATTTTAAAAAGCCTTTTTCAGTTATTTATTTATAAATTGTTTATAAGTAATTTGTTCTTAAATAGCTTGTATTAATTAATTACATGAATATGATACATTTGTTAAAAAAATATTCCAGAATATTAATAAACCTTCTAAATATTATATATCAAAATTTATTTTTCATAAATTAAATATTTATGTGAAAATTATAAATGTAACTTATAAAGTGTTTATAAATTATAAAAATAAGTCAACGTAAAAAGTGTTTAAATTTAAAATAATGAATTATTCATAATTTTTAGTTTAAATTATTTAAATTTAAATGACTCATTTTAAAGAAGTTATTTAAACCATATAAAAATTGATTTAATATATTATTTTATCAAAGGATTATATAATATTTTTATGTGATATTTATATTCTGTAAAATTTTTACATTTCATAAATTGAATATCAAATGTTTATATTTCATGAAATGTAATATACTTAAAGAAAATTTCATATAATGAATAATATAAAGTAGTTCATATTGTGAATTTATAAAAAGTGTTTATATGTATCTAATTATTGAATGTTTTTAATGAATAATAATTTTTTAAAATTTTTCATTTCTGAATTGTTTATAAATTTTTATCTCACAGTTGAAAAATAAATAAATGGTTTATTTATTTATTATTTATGAATGATCATGTTTTTATATTTTTTAAGAAATGTAAATATTATATCTACATTAAATATATGTGAAAAATTACTTCTTATAAGTTTTCATGTCATGCTTGGTATGAGACAATAAGATTTCTTTTTCATCTACTATAACCTCATATTATAATTAAATTTATTATCTGGAATTTTTTAATGGAATATAGTTTATACATGTTAGGATTTTGTACATATAATCAAAGAGATTATTTCTTGTGTAAACTATTCTTTGGTAGAGGGACTTTGGACAAGAATCTAACGGGCCTAAATGATTATTCCATTTTCTAATGGTTTGGGGATTTCTATATATGGCCAGTAGATTACTAATGTGGTTATTACCAATTTCATATTATTTTAAATCTTTATATTAAATTCTGATATACTCTATATATGGAAATAATTTCAATTTTTCATAATATTTTTTGATTATATTTTTTGGTGGGTAACATAAATTTTATTATTTACCAAGAGTTACACATTAATATAGTGCGAACAAATTTATTTGATTTAATAAATTGGGATTCCAAATCCAAATTTATAATAGAATGCATATATAAAGGAATAAAAACATGAGATAATAAATATTTAATGATATGAAATAATTTTGATTTTATATTCTTGTGAATCTTTTTGAAAATTTTGGGCATTAAATGAAAACCATACAAATACTATGTGTGATATTAATTCTAAAATTGGACTTGTCTAGACTTTGATCATTAATTATATGTAACCTTAATTTTGTTATTCTCATAGATTATCTTGTAAAAGGAAATAAAGTAATGATGTGATCATAATTTTTAGGTTCATTGTTCGTGGTGATTGGAGTAGATTGCGTACAGCTTTGAAAGCCTCCTAGTTAGGATATTAGTGGAATAGAGTTCAGTGAATCCGTTTAATGGACTTGGATAAACTATTATCTACTAAAAAATCTTGGAATCATATATGATATTATTGATAAATTTTTTTCTACCAGATATAATCATACTTTGGTTCTATGCTTAAGATGATGTATGTCATGATAACATATTGTCCTTTGATCACTAAATTTATTTGATGTGTGGGGACATCATTTTTAGTGTGAGTTTTTTTTTAAAAAAAGTTCTTATTAAAATGATATAAAACATGATACTAACCTAATAATATATTTTATTTAGATAACATAATCATCATTTTTAAGCATTTCCTTGAGGTAAATATTGGATAAGGAAAAACATAATGTAATTAATGTTTATGACTAGTATCCGAAATTACGAATAATTGTTAAGAAATAAGATAAATATGTGTTAGAGTAACCCATTTCTATGAAAATGACTAGTAAATGTATTATATAAATGGATTTAGATGTCCTTTATAAGAATATAATGGATTATCTATAGGTATAAATTCTTATGTTTATGACTATGGAAGACATGATTAAAAAGAAACATGAGACCATGGTTTCACACAAGATGGTAGAAAACATGAAAAAGGCTTTATCATATAAAGAAAGGCATGAGATATGGGAGCTGTCCAAGGCTCTCTTTCATTATAAAATAGAATAATGAACCAAACTCTAAACTCATAAGCTAAAAATTATTGGGTATATAAATGAATCTGAGAAGCTTGGTTCACCCCTTAGACTTGATCTATCTGTAGTCTTTATTCAATAATCACTATCAGAAAGGTTTTTATACATTATTGTGAAGTGTAATATGAATTATATCAATAAGAATTTACTTGATATCCTTAAAATTTTGAGGATAATTGAGAATAAAATTGCAGTTCTAGGCTCAAGTACCATCATGATGATATAGAAAAATATTGGTAAAATCATTTCTATAAATAGAATAAAATATGATATAAAGTTCCCATAGTACCCTTAAAATAAATTAAATGGAAGGAGAAATAGTATGTTCAGTTTTTTAAAAAATGTCCATTGAAAATAACATAGTTCAAAATACTTGAAGGTTTTTACGAAATCAAATATAAATTCCAAATCATTTATTAATATAATATAATTCAAACAATTTATTTTGGAAGGTATACGATTAAAACAAAAAAATTTAAAAGTAATTTAAATATACATAAGTTGATAAGTAAATAAATTATTTAATCTTGGAGATTTGAGTTTTATCATAATTAATATATTAAGGGGGTTCTACATTTAGTACTTCAAAGAAATTAGTAATTCAAAGAAATTAGTAATTGAAGATTCGATGAATTTTTAATAAAAGATGTTATTTGCCTCATTTTTTCTATCTTTTGATAGATTTTACGAAATCATTATTAAATGAATGATATGAAAATTTTTTATACTCATTTTTTATGATTCATCCAAATTATATTACATGATTAAATAGAATACAAGGATAAAATGAGTTTTATTCTATGTTAATGGTTGTTCAAGAATATAATGTAATGTGATTCCACTACCATTACTGGAATATTTGATAAATTCTATTTTTTTAAAAATTCCAAGTGCATATTATTCTATATACAATATTTTAATAGAATATTATTTGTTAAATATATTTATTTAAAAAAAATAAAGTGTATTTCTTAAGTAAAAATTACTTTTTTATCCGATAATGATATTCTAATGATAATATAGTTTTTAGGAGGATAGTTGGATGATGTTCAAATAGAGGGTTATTTATTGTTAAAAAATAAATTACTATACAAATAAAATTTCTACATAAATTTCAATTTATATACTAAAAGGTTTAGTATATTGTGGAAAAAAAAAATATTTAAAGAGTAAAATTTAGATTCTATTAAAAAAATTTATAACGTAGTATCTTAAAGTAGTTTAGGATATACATGTAAAGATAAAACATAAATATTACATTAGTTGAAAAAAATATCTCTTCTGTTGTTTTAATAGAATGAAATCCCTTGATGTTGATGACAAACATAGAATGAATTATAAAGATATAATATAAGTTATTAAAATCATAACATTGTTCATTTTTAGTTAGGTATTTTAATATATCCAGGTAGTTGAAAATTATAAATATTATTTCTATGTATTGGCATTATTTATGATGAATTAATTCAATGATATTATTCACCGAAGAGTTTAGTGGTAGGTTTTTATTAGATGTTCATATAAGGATGTGTTAGGATTTATATAGATATGTAATAAGTTTTAGAAAATACCTTATAGTATACAATTTTTTTGAATTATTTTTTTGTCATATATGATATGTTTGATAGGTTCTTATGTATGGTTTTGTTAAAAAATTAAGAATATAAAATATATCATGTAAAATTAAAGGTAATCCCTACATTATAATTCCTTCTCATTGGATTCATGTCTGTATATATATATTTAGTAAAGTTTAATGATAATTGAAAACCCAAAATAAGACTTTTTTTACCCCTAACTGTGTTTTACAGGGAGTATTATATGTTATGAAGAAATTTTAAGATTTTTGTGAGTGTGCTTCTTGTATATGGATATAGAATATTCTCCCAAGGAATAGAATTGTTTTAGTCATTGGATGACCCATGAAGTATACCATATGGACTGTCATACATTATATATTTGTATAATAGGGATGATATTTTTATATTTTGAGTCCCTACACCTATGGATGGAGAGATTACTAACATTAGAGCCTCCATACATTGATACTATTCTTATTTAATCTTGGAGGATAATCTAATTAGAGGGGTTTTGGAAATGTTTTTGATCATATCATCAATTTTATCTCAACCAATATTATATTGTTTTTTAATGTGATGTGTAGGACATATGTTCCATCAATTTAGATAGAATATGGAAATATATGGATATACTAAAAAGTTACATATAGTGTGATTATCTTCTTGAATGAGGAAAATGTGATATCCTCATATATTAGATGATTGAAATGTTACGTATTCATTATACTAGTCAATATATTCATATATAATTGAGAATGGTTTACAAGGATATAGGAAATTAATATACACCACAAAATATTCTCACTGAATATCTTATACCATTGGAGTATATAAAAAATCACACTAGCATGTGATGTGGTTGGTGGACACATGTTTAGATCCACATGTGTTTAATGGATATCATATAGAATCCCTTTGTTCCTTTAGTTACAATGATTATTTTCTAGAGGCAATTATTTACTTGCATTTATGGATTTAGAAATTCACATGTATTTGTCTGACTAAAAAATCATGTGGGGTCTCACATTGGGATTGGATGAATGGGGATTATGTTCGACTTAGAGAGTTGTTCGAAATAATTTTAGTGCATTATCCAATAAAGTTTTTGGATGGGAATTTCAAAAGGTATTTCATAAGTTGAAATTTATTGTAATGTTAATTATATCTTTCCAAAAGTTCTTTCGAGAATAACCGAATGTTTTTTTATATGACTTAATAAGTTGTCATATATGATATGACAGAAGAACAAATAACATGAAAAATATATTATGCTTTATTTTAAATGGTTCTTTGAAAGAAATATTCCTTAAATACATATATATTATATAATAGAACATGGTTTTCCATCGATTATAATAATCATATAGAAAAAAGATTCCATCTAAGCCTATGATCATATATTATTTTAATATATAAGGATATCGTATGATGAATAATTGGGAATTTAATATTGTATGATATGATATAGTCACAGTTCAATGAGTTTAATGGTTTTATTTATTTACAAATACCATAGATAATTTATCCATTTGAGAATAAAAATGATAATTTTCTAATCCCTCGGACGCATAAGCTTTCATCAAAAGGTGTTGATATTAATTTATGAAGGGTTTCAAGAGATGTTTCTGAAGGAATTACTCATAGATTTATGAAATTTATAAGTAATTTCATGGGATTATATAACATATCCATATCAAATATAATGGATCCCAATTTATGATTCTACATGTGTGATGGTCTAATATTCACTAGAAAAAACTAACCCCTCGTGAAACTCTTGTATTTCATCTTTCTTTTCTTTTAAGATACATGAATAACAAAAAGGTTCATAGTGTACTACTCTAAGTGTATGAATAATATTTTTAAGACATAAATACCCCTTGGAGGGAAGATATTATCCATAGTTTCTTTTTGATACTCACCAATCATTAAAAAAGGAAACGACAATATCATTCTATGATGTAAAGTACATGTTCTTCATTTATACTTCACTTGTTATTATAGTTTCAAAGGAATGGTGAACTTATTTCTATGTTTTCTAATCACTTAATTAATTTCAAATATTATTTAATCACTTCATATAAACCATTCACGTCCCCCATATTTGATGTGAAGACATATATGATATATGTATATCTGATTTTAGATATTTATCACCATCTTATTTTAACACCCATTGAGAGGTGGATGATTATGAAAAATAATTTCCATTTAAATGAGAGATACATGAAAATAACATTAAATGGGATATCAATTAGGTTAGATCTCCTTGTCATCAGTTCCACTTTAGTATAAAAAATGGTTTTTTAATGGATTTTATTGGTAGAGATATTACATATTGTATAGGTCCATGATGATAGTTGGTCTATATTTGGTAGTCATACATGCATGCCTCATGTTGATGAGAAAAAAAATAATCGAAATCATTATCATGTGATTTTGTTATGATCGTATTTTATAACTTATCAAAGACACATTATTTTTTGATCATTTAATGATATACATCCATATTACTTATTTCATTTTACATGAGCTACTCGAGTAGACAAGACCATATATATGGTCTAGAAAACACATATAGGGCACTGTGTCTGAAATATCACATTGATAAAATTTATATAATAACATTTTTATAATAATATAGATTTTTATATGGGAGAACATCATGTTCACCCAAATACACCTTATATGATAAATTAGTCATTTCTATTATGGATAGGGTGTCAAATCCATAGGGACAAAATAAGTGAACCTTCATAAACATGGACGCATTGGGGATTTTGGATATGAAGTATCCAACAATTTTGGGTGATGTTTTGAAAAGAACAAATATAGATATAATTTAATTATAATAATTAATGATGATGAGTCAATATTTATTTGTTGGTTGGGTTACATTAAATTAATTTTTTTTGATATAAAATTTCAACTAACTAATTCAAGATGTATAAATTAAATGAGAAGAAATGAACTTCATAATTTATTAATTTTTTCCTTACAAAAGTCAAAGTATAATATTCTAATCACATAAATTATCACTTTTAGGATCACTCCAAAGTAATGGTTCAAACTGGTATTGGAAATATATAGTTTTCAAATTCAAAAAAATATAAAGAATTAAGTAATTCATTGAATGGAACTCACAAAATAAATAATTAATTATAGGGTTAGATCGTATAAAATAATATCTAATATAGCCCATAAAACTCCCTAAAATAAACCCATAATAGGTTCATCCCACCATTTATAAAAAGATCTCAATAAAATATATAAATTAATTTATATAAATAAAAGTAAATAAAAAAAATAATGAGTACTCTTCCATTGTATGAAGTGATTCAAAACTTATAAAAAATTAATCATAGATATAATTAGACTAATAAGATAAATATTAATAAGTAATTATTTTAATTATTATATTAGTGTGCATTTTTTCAAATTAATAATGAAGAAGACAATTAAAATGAGAAAATAGAAGCATAACGATACATGAAGATTATGTAATAAAACACATCCATTTCTACTGTAAAGTATTCTTTAAATATATATTAGTAGGCAATTTGGTCTAGTACATGACAGTAAATGTTCCCACATTTAGTAAGTTAGGAAATAATGCGGCGTAAATTTGTTGGATAATTTATTTTACATTATTACCATGGATTAATTTTTGCTTTTATATTTTCTCATTAATCAGATATAATGACATTCAAGGTGTGCTAATTAGGATTCTCTATAGAAAAATAAAAACTTTCCAATATTTCTTATAATATCTGGTAAAATTTTCTCTACATTAGATAATTTATTATAAATTTAGGATAACATATGATGGAATGATATTTTAGGACATGAAATATAGCCTCAGATGTTATCTTAAAATTGGGCCACCTATATCACCCTTATAATTTCCAATTAGGCCGGCGAATATTTTTTTAAAACATACCTCATGATGTTCAATATATTCATTTAAAAATTCCTTCATGTGAAGTGATTTAAAGGCTCTAAATTCATTATATTTCTAGGTTTTCCATTTTTTATTTTCAATAAATTTCAGATTCAAGGTCTAAAATGATCAACTCCCATTTTGAAAAGTCAATCCATCTAGAAGAAATAAAAATCATCCACAAAAAGTTAGTAACTTATTACTTCAATTTAAAATTAAAATAATTAATATAGTTTGTTAACCAATTTTATGATTAAATGGGATTAGGTTATTACAGTTTATAGAAAAATCACACTTATGATGAGACATTACGTTCAAATTGTAAAACAGATTATCCTTGGATTTTAAGGAAAATTAATAATAAGAAACTATTAAAAATGTAATGAAAATTTTCAAGTTTTTAATGATAATCATACTCCCCCCCCCCACATGATTTTATATAGTCCTTATCAAGTCACTACCTCAATAATATGAAAATTAAATTCAACCCTCCCAAAACGTTTTATCTTACAATGTTTTCTATAATTACCTCAGATCAAACAATCATGAATCCAATAAAAAATAAAATTATGTAAAATAAATAAACACATTCCAATAACAAGAAAATTCATTTTTATAAAATTAATTATTACACTTCCTAAAATTCCCATTATGTATAATAATTGGTTGTGAATCACGAAAGAAATGGGAGTTCATTTTGGTTCGAGGTTAAAATATGGAAGTGTTATGTGGAAATAATTTTAAAGATTATGATCTGTACATTTTTGTACATTTTTTATCCATAATTGAAATAAAATTACAAATTTTATATTGGTAAACTATGGATTTACAGTCCCTTAGTGTTTTACACCACACATTAATTCAATTAATTTCTCTATAATAGATATTTAAAGCCTAAATATGGGCAACAAATCTATCAATTTAGAATCCTATAATGCCAAAAAAAATTTGTTCCAAAAAATTAACTATAAAATAATTTTAAAATTTTTTATTTAATTTATTTATATACCAAAATAAAACATACAATGGTCCCAAATTATTTACTATTAAAAATAGACCCCAAGAAACCAAACACTAATCTCAAAATTCAAAGGATATCCATTATGAATTTTTTATTAAATAGATTCAACTGTATATAGTGTAAAATCACATTGTATAGTCATGATTACCAAAATATATTCTCATTAACTAAAACATTCATATACATGATAATCAAGGCATTAAAAATAGTTTTCCATTTAGTCTTCATGTTTCACAAAGTAGATTATCACATGAATGGAGAAATTTATTTTATGTTGTATAAAATATGTAATTTTTCATGGAAAATAATATAGTTATCCCCTTCTACTAAATTTAGAATATCGTATCCCACTGTTTTGAAATAGAAGATGATAGAGAGTTTTTAATTTGATAACTAATGGGGTGATAAATTCTCGACAATGATATCATGGAACAAAATTACTAGGATTGAAGATAAAGACCAAATATCATGATACTAATCACTATAGCTATACATAAACAATATATTTCGCATGGATTATTTTATATTGGGTTTGATATCTAAAATTCATGTGGTTCATCTAAAAAACTAAAACATCTTTAGCTTTTAAATCACACACAGAAACAACATTTGAGAACTATGAAAACCCCACAGTTTTACCATAACTAAAACCAACAAATAATAAAATAAAGTATTAAAATACACATTTTAAATTGTCTTTATTAAATAAAGAATAATTAAAAAACCAATACAAAAAATTTAGAAAGAATATGGTTATTCCCTTGTAATGATATGAGTTTAAATTCATTGTATAACATAGATCACATAACTTACAAGATACAGACTCTAAACTTCTTAAGGATCTCATTTTCGCAACTTCTATTAGATTTGAATTTATTATCACTTAATGTTAGTGGGGAGGTTTATAATATATTTCAAGGATAGTGTTATGGGTCCCAATGAGTGGAATAATCCAAGAAATATCAATAAGGTTTGATCTAGTTGCATCTTTATTCATGATTAATTATTCAACTTCCACCATCGATTTGATGGATTAGAGATAATAAGAAATTAAAAAAAATAATGTTTTCCTTATCCCTTATGAATGAATATTTTTTTAAGTCAATAAATACCCTATGCTTTATCTTGTATTTATCAAAATCAAATGAGGTCGATTGAGAGTTGGAATCAAGCTGCATTGATTTCTTTAAAACTAATGTGTCATCCACAAAAACTTTTGGTTTTAAACAAGTGTTTGGTATAGACATAATGTTTGGTATTATATAAAAGGATTTATTGATTTTTATTTCTAAAAAATAATCATAGGGGATATATTCTATAACTATAATCTAAGAAGATAATTTTTCCTCATGTTAATAAAGGAAATAAATATCCTTTACACATAAATATCCTTTAATAATTGTTTCATATTATTATGTGGCACGTAAAAAAATTTCTAACCAATTCAACTCATAATCCTCCTCATTATTTATAATTTGGGATCTCATATTACAGATGATGAGAACATGGATAATTCTTTTTAAGTTCATTATCTATTTCCAAATCATAACTTATATTCCTAATTTGATTTTTTCTAGGTTGGGATGACCAAGAATAATAATGGTTTTCTCACTATGTTCTAATATTAAATTATTTTCAAGGATAATTAATTCGGTATGTTAAATGAAGCTTTTAAATTTTTATAAAACATTATTTAAGATGTCATTGGGTATCCAAACACTGCGGTTAGATATTTGTATAGTTATAGAAGTCAGTTGGATATCCTTATAACCAAAAAACAATACCCCAAGTAATAAATTAGTTTAAAACATTATAATAGAACACATTAGACTTTAATTACTTTTTATTACTAAGTCAAACCTCGGTGTAAGGATAATATGGATCCTTTAACTTATTAGGCATGGTTTCCTAGATCATAGTTATTACACTATAATCCAAAATCACATTGTTTTTTATGGATAACTTCATTTTAAAATTAAAAACTTTTATATGGTACTTTGAGGTGGAAGGTATTGTTTGGATTGTTTCAAGAAGTGGTATATTAATTTTAACATGAGATAATATTTTTATTAAATTTTTACTCATATAGAGTTCTTATTTTACCCATATTATTTTAATGAATGGATAATAATTTTATATTGTTTTTATAGCTAGTGGTTTCTCTATATTCTCCTCTTACATCTAAGATTATATGGTTTGTTGGTCAGCACTTTCACAATATATTGAATCCTAATATGGAATAGGAATGATTGGATCATTTGTTTTCAATGGTTTTCTCACTCTTTAATATATTTATAGCTTTATATTTCTCATAAATGGTTGGGGTGTAACTATATTTTATCGTTACGGTTGTGGAAATTAAAAAGAAATTAATAATTGTATCCTTACAAGTTTTATTTCATTATAATTAAAATTTATGTAATCGAAGATAATAATTCATTTTCTAAATTTTCTTATACAATTTCTCAAGTAATGGATGTAGAATAGATTTGAAAATGGTTTGGGATAGTTGGTTTATCCCATAAGGATATTTAGGTTGCTGGAAATGTATGGTAGGATGTTCGAATTCAGATTTTGATGTTATCTTGATAGAATATTTTCCTTCAAAAAAATTTCATATATCGTTTTTTGATGTTTCTTGTAGCATAGATAGTTTTTCAGGTTCATAGTGACCAAGGAGTTGAACCTTAATACATATAGATGTTGTTTATTATACCTCTAATAAAATCCAATATGGTCATTTCACCTTGAATTGAAATTGATTTAGGTATAATAATTTCAAAAAGTTGAAGAAATAAACACTACATATGGACCTAATAGAAGTAAAACCTTGATTAAAAGAATTTTTAATAAATATCTAGTCTTCTGCTCCCATTTGTGACAAATTTTTTAAAAATAGTCACCAAATTGAACCTAAAATACTTCCTTATGTTATATCACTTTTATCTTACTACAATGGAATATAATATTATCATTAAGGATTTAATTTTTTCCTATGATTGTGAATCCTAAATTTTTTTGAGTATTATCATAATAGGGAGAGCGTCACCATGTATGATTTTATTCAGAAAGGCCTTCTAGGTACTCATTAGAATCATTGAGATCATTTTTGTTAAATTTTTTATTACACAACATATCAATGAATTGTTTACTTCCTAGACCTACATAACCTTCATAAAATATTTATATTTGTTCTAGGATTGAAACCCCATAGATAATTAACATGTGTGTGGTATAATTGATCATTTCCCATGTTTCATAAAAGGATTCTCCATATTTTTCATTGTTGTTGTGAATTCTCATTTTAAGTGAAATTTTCTTATGGTGGGAGAATATTTTTTTATAATACTCAATTTATAATTGTTCCCATGACTTAATGGATGTTGGTATCAAGTTTATTAATCGATTATTATATTTATCTTTTAAGGAAAATGAATATTTTTATCATATCTTGCTCAATTTGAGGATGGGTACATGGTCATAATTATATAATTATACTCCTTGACATGAAGGTAAAGCGTATTAGAGTCCATAAAAGAAAATGATTAAAGGTGATTTTGGACATGTATTTTTTAGATATAGTTTAGTTCTCCTTGGGAAGTATATTTGATTCATGAGGGGGAATTGGTCTAGGTAGGTATGAAGTTTTCATTCATTCTTAGATCAATAGAATTCACCAAGTTAGGGGATCCCGTATATATATTTACTATCATATTATCATCTATGTTTATGATAATAAATTTTTGATGTACCACCAATAAAGTTGGATATGATTTAGATTTTAGGGAATAAGTAAGATTTGTAATTAAAGGAATATGTCCTATAGGTTCACTTCATTCCCCTTCCTATGGATTTTCAACACTAACTACATAGTTTTAATGGTCACATATATAAGAGGCAATATTTGGAAGGATAGAAAGAGAAAATATAAGATAAATGGGAGAGATAATAAGTAAATTTTGTTGAGAATCGAATGAGAGTGACTAATTTATTAACATGGGTCCCCATAAATGATTCCAAACTTTTGTTTTCCCAAATTTACCCTACGGGTCGAAGTGGTCTATTGAAAAACAAATTTGGGGTTGAATCCATAGAGAAAGACCATGTGAATCATCAGAGAAATATATGTATTGAGGGTTTTGGATATGAATTAGAAGAATATTTACAATGGATTTATTTAAATAAAAAAATATTTCAATTTAAATAATTAATGAATGTATGTTGATCTTAGGTTGTTACAAGTGATATATTGGACATATATTTTTAATTATAATTTCATTTAATTATTTAAAGACGTTTCTAATAAAAAATTAAAAATAAACATCATCATTTATAGATTATTTTACTAAAATATTCCATGTATAATCACTTAATCACTTAGATTTTCACTTTCCAGATCACTCGAGGGTATAAGATCATATAGGTTCCCTAAATATTTTATTTATATTTTTAATAAAAAAATAAAAAACATTATATGGAATAAACAAATTAATGAACTAATTATTAGTCTAAATAAAATCAAATAACATCAAATATATCCATTCACACTCTATAAAATTAACCTATAATTGGTTTTTCCTTTAATTAATACAAATCTATCAATGTATGATGAAAGTAGAATCATAGAAAATAGATTGAAAAAGACGAAAATAATAAATAATGGACACCACACCCTTTTTTGAACAGTTTCACAACATAGAAAAAATAATATCATAGAGATAATGAGTCTAATAATAGTAATTAAAAATAAGGAAAAATATTAATTAGAAAACTAGAGTTATATAGGGAAACATAAAAATTATATACAATTAATACGATAAATTTCAATCACAACATTATATAAATAATAGTAAATATAAGTCTTTTATTCCCTTCATCAAATATTCTATAAATATGTGATTTTGAAGGTCATTGTTTGATTAAATGGATTAAAAAGTATTCTCATTCTTTAAGTTAGGTTAAATGGTGGTGTAAATTATGTGAATAATTTTTTTCCATCATTCCCAAAAATGTATAGATGATTATAACTCTCTTCATTGATGTAGTAGAATTACCTTCACTGTAATAGAATTTGGATTTTTCATAGAAGAGGAAAATGTGTCCAAATATTTATTATAAAACATTGTAAAATTTCATAAAAAATTATGTAATTTGTTTTTATGTTATTATAGAATTATTGGTATTATATTTTTTATAAATAAAATATATAACCAAATTTAAACATCAACTTAGGCTACCTAAATCAAATATAAATAGAAAATTTTGTTAAAGAAAATTTATAATTACATGATCTTCTTGAATTACTATATATTTAATTAAAACTTAAGCTTCTTTGTACATAAATTGTGGAATATACATCCTTTTTATTTTTTAGGTTTAAAAAATTATTTACTTATAATTTTTTTGATTCGGGATCTAGAATGATCAGCTTCTATTTAGAATTATCTATCACATCCGAATAAGAAAATTTTATAGAAATGTTAGGTAACATACAACTAAAATATAGAATTCACAAAATTATTATACTGTGGTTCACATAGTGATTCTTAAATGGGTCAATATTAATAAATTTTTATCCATATTTACATATATGATTAGAAATAAAATTTATATTATGATATGAATTCACCTAATATTTTATGGAAAATTAAGCATATTAAATATCTTAAACGTATAATTTAAATTATATAATTTCAATGTCTAATAAAAATCCCTTGTTTCTCATTTTCTATTTGAGTGTCATTCCTATAGAAATTATTCATGACCATACTTTTAGATAATGGTATATTTATATTAATTTTTTATTTAAAGTTATTTATAAATAATAATATTAAAAAACATATATTTTAATAATTTCATATATTGGTGGACTGAGATTCATTATATTTATTGTACTATAAGTCATGATGCATAATATAAAGACTTATTCTCATCTATCTTCAAGCAGATTATTGATGTAAATTTTTAATGAAAATTTAATATAATAATTTATAAAAAGTTGTTGATCTCTTTTATAATGTTTAAATATATTTATTATTATTTTCAAGTTATTGGGATGTTATATATGGGTGTGGATTTATATTTATTATGATATACTGCCTTGTGATGCTTGATACCAACACTATTGTAGTTTCTATCATCCATTTTTATATCATTGAGTAGATCTATAGGGATTATGTTATAATCTTTTCTAGGTTCTACCATCCAATTCCTACTTCCCTCATAATATTTTTCCTACTTAATTCCAAAAATATTTAATTGAAAAATGACATATACTTGTTGTTATATCATGCACGGAAAATTAATTTGCAAGATAGTCATGAGGATTATTATTTATTAGGGTACCCACAATGTGCCTGAATATAATTGGATTTATTTGTTATATGTCCTGGTACAACATAAATTAATTGTTATATCATACATGACATGTATAAGGAATCAATAACATAGATATATCTCTTTTATATTCTAAATTGATTTTAGTTTGATTGTAATTGATTTTGTTTTTTCATTTACTGTGAGATTGTGTCAAACACCAACTTCATATATCCAATCCAATAGAACGATTTTTATTTAACCAGGAGAACTTTTATACCTCAGTAGTAGATCTATATTATCACATTGATGAGGTCTATCATTATGATGAACATACTTAGGTTTCTCTCAAACCCAACACCTGGCCCATTCTATCACATACCTGAAAGGCATTCCTGATCCCTATGGCGTCGCAACAAGTGCCTTGGAATCAAACCCAACAATAGAGGGAATGATTTCACCTAACCTGAACAAAAATTTTGCATAAATATGTATAGAATGAAAATAATAGAGGAATAATAATGAATATATATTCCATATTATAATGTAACATTGGAAATATATGGGAGATTAAATATCCCAAAACTTCAAGACAAGTCCCATATCGATGGACTAAAAACTGCACACCTAATCCAAATGATCGCGTGAAAAAACTTCCACTATATAACCACCAACTACCCATCCCAGCTCACATGTACCTCACTGCCTCACACTGGTTCCCTACCGTTCCCTACAATAGAATAAAATAAATGTCTACTCACTGTAAAAGGGGTGTGCAAGGTGTAAACTGTAACACCCCAGGTAAATAAAGAATATGAAATTTTAATATTTATCCATATTTGTGAATCAAATATTAATATGACTTTAAAGGGGACGCTATGCTCGATGGCGTACCCAACACACAAGAACGAGTTTCTTGGGAATCTTACGTTTCACTCTAATAATAAAATAATATTATTTCAAATGGTAGTTAACATGTAGCCGTTGTATTGGAGGTAATGGATATAAATAACTAAAATATGATTATATATGTTTTTTAATATTTTTACATTTATCCAATAAAAGCTAAAGGCTTAAAATACGGAAAGAATTAAATTTTAGGTGTATATGCCCTAGTTTTCACTAAAGGTTCACTTATCGCCTTTTAATGGAGAGTTGTCATTAAATATAGTTTTGATCACTCTTATACATTCTTTTGGACTAAATAAAACTCTTATTAAGAATCTGGACATCAAATTTACTTTGTGTAATTTTTTGGTATTTTTTCCGATAAAGTTCATTTTTTAATGAAAAGTGTAGAATGTTGTGTTTTAATTCAAAACCTCTTTTTAATCTAATTTATTTATATGATTAGATAATATTTTTAATTGGTTTTAATGTGAAATTATAAAATATTTTTACCATTAAATCCAATAGTGGTCGTTGGAATTAATTTCACTTTGAAATCAGACTTAAACTAGTGTCAATCTTTTGATACTTATTGTTTTATAAAAACACGCTATTTGCTCTGATAGCGGGAATTAATTATTAAATTAATTAATGTGACTAATATGTTTTGAATTTTGTAAAACGGAATTCATTTTTGAATTCGGAATATCAAATATAGCTTAGGGTGAATTTTTGGGATTTTTCTGAAAAACTTCAATTTTTGATGAATAGTGAAACCACTATGTGGTACTTATAAAAGCTGATTTTTTGTTTAAATGAAATTTTACCACTTATGTGTTTTTAATTTCAAAAATCCGACATACATTGTTGTCATTAAGAAGTAAAATGTGGTTCAATGGGATAAAAATAAATTTTTTGGTGAATAGTAACTTATTAAGTTTTTAATCCCGATTAGTGGTAATTAGTGTAGTTTAAGGTAAAAATAATGATTTAATAAAATGAAATGAACTTGAAACATGTCCTACCCTCATTTATTGTGTCATGGCCGACCAAGAAAAGCCATGGGTCAACTTGGGGACCCCATGGAGACACTTTGGTTGGGAAATGACATAAATAACTTTTTATTTAATGTAAAAGTAAAAATGACACAAACATAATATGTCTTACAAAAACAATTTTTATATAGGGTTATAAAGATCAGATTTTTGATTATAAAAATTAATTGAAAAGATAAAAAGATTTCCTACATCATAGTATTTTTTTTAATTTTTAGACATTAAATAAATTAAATTATTTATGACATAATAATGATGGAGCGATGACATCATTATTTGACGATTTAAATAAAATTGAAAGATAATGTAAAATATATGAACTACACATGTCCGAAACCAATTGGATGAGTGTATTGCGAACCCTTATAGCCTTATCCACAAATTCTACCAATGTGGGTCCTTTTAAAACCGAAACACATTTTCAAATAAAGTAATATTTCTTTACTTTCCAAAAGTGCCCCTCCTCTCCTCTTATAAAAGGCCCCCACCTCTACCTCATTACACACACTCCTAAAGCCTTTGGCTCGGCCAAGCCCTGCCCATTTACTCTCTCCCCATCCCTCTACTCATCCTAGAGGATTCCCTTTGGGAAGAATCCTTTCAAAGGAAACCTTTAGGCTCAAATCAAAAGAAGTTACACTTTTAAAGGTAATTCATTCTCTCTTGTTCATTTGTTTTATTTTGCTTCTCCAACCCCCTAAACTCTTTTTATTTACTTCTTTTGTAACAACACCAGTATCTTCAATATACTAGGATGTTGTTATAATATTTATTCGAGCTACAATCTCACACAACCACATCAAATGGTTAAAGAACATACGGTTTCCGTGGATGGCGAAATTCTACCTCCCGAAACGATGATTGTTCAATACACATTTAACACCTTCAAAGGTGACCATTATGATGTCACTATTTTTATATATGATATATAATATTTTTATGTTTTACTTATGCTTATGTATTTTTCTTTTGTGTCTTACCTTTATGGCTTCCATTATGGGTATACGTGATATCTTCATTTTAGGAAGTGCGGACTACCGCCCCCTCAAAGTTATGTGATTTGTTAATGCCATACGTGGGATGTATAAAGGATGGATTTAATGTTATTATATATGATATTATACTGGAATTATTATATACCCCTATATCATTATTATTTCTTTCCATTAAAGTATGAGATAGAAATGAAAGTAGTGTTCATGCGTACGTACGGCTTACCGTCTCCATGAACGGTGCATTTCATTTCTTATCCCCAAATGTAATGTACTATTAAAAGTACATGTACATAATGGATATATATAATTAATGATATATCTAAATGATGAATATAATTCTGGAATAAAATATACATACCTCTCATTTAGTTTTAATTCCATTAATATGACAAAGAAATGAAAGTAGCGTTCATGCGTACGTACGGCTTACCGTCTCCATGAACGGTGCATTTCATTTCTTACCTATAAATGATTATGTAATATTATAAATACATGTATATGATGGATATATATGATATATATGATATCCAAATCAGGAATTTCATTCTGGATATAAAGAACCTTTGACCACACGAACAACATGTAATTGTAAGAAGTCCACTTTCGACTTAAGAACCAAATATCGACAAAACAAACATGATTAACTTAAATGATTAAATAATGTTTATAACATGGTAATAAGTGATATAAAAGGAATAATGAACTTTAAAAAGGTTCTTAAGGAAGTATAAATTAACTCAAGTTTATTATTCAGGAGATTAAAGAACGATCGAGTCAAGTCGGACCCGAGGTAAGGGATCTTACTCCTCTCTTTCTTTTTAAGTACACTCTTTTATGTCATTCCCTCTAAAGCTCCACATTCTTGTTTTTGGGATTTTATTTTATATTAAACTTACTGTAATTTTTATGTTCATGTGATGAGAGAACCTATTCTCTCTCATCAATCCATTTTTTTAAGTTTTGAGTGGCGCCGTTAGGCTGCCGAATTTTCGTAAGGGATTTTTCATTTCACTTTTATTCTCGTGAGATTTATGCTACATTTGCCACAAATTCCATTGAGTGGTGTATGTACTGCCCATTATTCTACTCTTTGTGTAATATACTTTCGTTTATGAGTATTTACATCAATGATCTATTGTTCTTCTTTCATGGGGTGTATGTTTTGAAAGATACCCAAGTCGGTAAGGGAACCTTTCACCCTCCTTTTTTTTAAAAGACTTCTTTTGTTGGGTCTTTTAATTTACATATTGTTATGTTGGGATATGTTCTCATATATCCTTATTGATGTAAATTTTATGTCCAAGTGGTGAGATACACCTTTTATCTCTCATCAACTCATTTTGATGTGATGCCATTAGGCTGTCAAGAAAACTTTTTAACCCAATTTCGATTTCTTTGGGTTGAACATGTAGTCATTGAATATTTCATCCATTGAATATGTTTGAATGGCCTTTTATTGTTTTACACTTAATATCCACTTATATTGGGTGTATTTATATTTGTCACACATATTTTCGAGATTGATTTGTCCTTAATTTAAGGATACCTTCTTTATAAGGGATTTCATCACATTTGGCATTTCTATTGAGGGTTCATTGTTGTTATGCACCAATTCACTCTTATATGGTGTATATACTGTCCTTTGGAGTATTATATCATGAATCCATTTATTCTCATGATATTATAAAGTTCTGACTAAATGTTATTTCTCAATTATTGTATTCAAGTGTCTCTAATTTTGGTAAAACCCCTTTAACCAAAATGTCATTTTAAATGTTTTAATTATTTGTTCTTATTAATATCCATGTTTTCAAAATGGTTTTAAGGATTTATTTATAAGGATATTAATGGTTTAAAATTTTAAGCTTCAATGTGGTATGGGACACTTTGATTCAAAATCTCTTTATTAAATGTTTTAAATGGTTTTGAAAATGGTTTTGATAAAGGATTCTATTATGATATATTGTGATGTGGAAATGTTATCATTACTTTATATTGGTTTTATGTTTTATGATTTTATATTGGTACTTGGAAATTTTAACGGGTGGTTACGTTATAAACCATATGACAGGTGGTGCCGTGAATACCAGGACGGGTGGTTACGTTATAACCTCCAATGCATTGGGTATGGAAGTCGGCCGTATGTATATTCCATTAAGTATGTATGGAAATTGGCTGTATAGCTATTCCATTAAGTGATATGTGTGGGAGTCGACCGTATGGTTTTTCCACTTAAGTATGTTTATGTCCCAAGTTACCTTTATATATGTTATGTGTTCTTTTTATGGATTTTATGGTAATCCTTTGGTTACAGAAAGGTATGTAATGATACTTTTTTTCAGTGAAGAGTTTTTACTACTTCATGAAGGTGAAAAGTATTACATTGATAAAGTATTCATGGTTTACTTGTTGTTTTGAAAAACTAATGGTTTTCATTCTTTGTGTATCCCTTACTGAGCTTCTTATGCTCATCCCAAGTTTTTGAAATGTTTTTCACAGGACTTAGCATGGAATAGGGTCAAGGATAGGATCAAGGGAAAGTCATGCTACCTAAAACATGAAACTAGACATGTTTCTTTTTAAGAGTTTTCATTTTATGGAAATTTAGTAGAAGAGACTACTTTGTAATCTTTTGAGATGTAATAGTTATGTCCTAATTCTCTAAAACTCTAAACTTAAAAAGATCCTCAATGTGAATTATTAATTTAATTCAATTTTAAGTAAGGTTTATGGCTGGGGCCTTATAGTTGGTATCAGAGGTCGGTTTAGGTAACTTTAGAGGTTAGGGTAATCTTTAAGCATAAGTGACATTACCATAATGGTTAGGATTTCAGAAAGAGTCCTAGTTTTAGATAAAGTGAATGAGTAAGTGTATCTTAGTGTTTACCTTCCTCATTAGTACATGACGGTCTTGTTGATATACTCACACTGACATTTCTATTTTTACTGAATGGACGGATCTAGAAGGCACCAAAGAGACAATAGGTTTGAAGAAAACTATGGTGGTTCTCTGATTAAGATACTAGATAAAGTGGAGGATTCAATGAGGAAACTCGTGGTTGTTCTAAACCAAATATCAAGGAGTCATGATCAACCACTTCAACCTTGGTGAGTTCTCTAATGCATCATATACGAGATGTCCAACTCGATGTGTAAATTCAGGTAATAATTATCAAGGTAACCATTAGGGTTTATATGATACTTAATTTTTAGGTAATTATGGGTTACTCTATGATATGATGGAAAATGAAAGGAATGAGATAAACTTGAGGTTAAAATATGTTATGATTATTCTTGAATATTTTATCTCATTTTGGGGTATGTTTTAAGAATTATATAGTTTTGGAAAAAGGACAGCACGCAGACCGTGTGACATCCCGTCGCGTCGGACAAAGCTGCGGGAATCGAACCCACAACCAAAGTGCGACTGGTATTTATCGCCTACCACTGGACTACGTGAAGTCCCTAGTTAGTTTGACGGATTCTTTTTAGTTATATGATTTTATGAATTAAGAGTAAGTTTATTTTGGGTTATTTATGAAAATGATTAACCTATCATGGAGGATATGTGATTAGGTTAATTACTTTTCAATACGAGACTTTAGGAGCAACTGATGTTTTTTGGAGATAAATGTTACGATTTAACATGGAAGACTATGTGACTAAATCCTTCAAATATTTGGGTTTCAATCTTAGTTTGGTTACTTTGAAGAATTTTATGGAAAAATTTATTATAGAATGGTCCTGGTTGAACTTTGGGTTTTGTTGGACAAATTTTGGAGATTAAGAATAGATTTTCTTTTTATAAAAGGTTATCCTTTTCTGGATTATCTGATATTGTACTAGCCTTTTTGGTTTTGGTTTTGGTTAAAGTCTAATGACATGGGATGTATATAGTTCTCTTTTGTGGATTAGGTGATTCTCTAGAAGTTGATTATAGTACTCTTAATGCGAACAAGTCTCCCTAAATACTCGTCTTTTGGAAAAAAAAATATGAGTTTGATTAAGGAATATAGTAAAAGTTGAGAGTCAACATGATAAGTGATTATGTTTCCTTATGAATTCCTCAATAAAAAGTAACTTAAAACAAAAAAGTTGTCTATTAACTTTTCCTACTGGGGAATCGAATTCCGTTTAACCCAACACAAGTTTGTGATTTTCTTGTGGTTAACTTTCTCCTAAACATGTTTTCTATCACTCTCCATCAGAACATGACCCTATGTTTTCTCCTCCATGTCCATGTTTTCCTACATGGAATCCTAGTATGGGTTAACTCGGGTGACCTCTGTACTTATCTTCCTTTATTTTAAAGTGATTGTTTTACCGACTCTTGTTCCGATGTGGGACTTTCAAGGATGTTTCCAAGCTCAATTTTAAAATTGCGATGATACAATTCCCAAAAGGGGGGAAGGATGTAACACCCCAGGTAAATAAAGAATATGAAATTTTCATATTTATCCATATTTGTGAATCAAATATTAATATAACTTTAAAGGGGATGCTATGCTCGATGGCGTACCCAACACGCAACAACGAGTTTCTTGGGAATCTTACGTTGCACTCTAATAATAAAATAATATTATTTCAAATGGTAGTTAACATGTAGCCGTTGTATTGGCGAGAATGGATAGAAATAACTAAAATATGATTATATATGTTTTTTAATGTTTTTACATTTATCCAATAAAAGCTAAAGGCTTAAAATACGGAAAGAATTAAATGTTAGGTGTATATGCCCTAGTTTTCACTAAAGGTTCACTTATCACCTTTTAATGGAGAGCTGTCATTAAATATAGTTTTTATCACTCTTATACATTCTTTTGGACCAAATAAAACTCTTATTAAGAATCGGGACATCAAATTTTACTTTGTGTAATTTTTTGGTATTTTTTCCGATAAAGATCATTTTTTAATGAATAGTGTAGAATGTTGTGTTTTAATTCAAAACCTCTTTTTAATCTAATTTATTTATATGATTAGATAATATTTTGAATTGGTTTTAAAGTGAAATTAGAAAATATTTTTACCATTAAATCCAATAGTGGTCATTGGAATTAATTTCACTTTGAAATCAGACTTAAACTAGTGTCAATCTTTTGATACTTATTGTTTTATAAAAACACGCTATTTGCTCTGACAGCAAGAATTAATTATTAAATTAATTAATGTGACTAATATGTTTTTAATTTTGTAAAACGGAATTCATTTTTGAATTCGGAATATCAAATATAGCTTAGGGTGAATTTTTGGGATTTTTCTGAAAAACTTCAATTTTTGATGAATAGTGAAACCACTAAGTGGTACTTATAAAAGCTGATTTTTTGTTTAAATGAAATTTTACCACTTATGTGTTTTGAATTTCAAAAATCTGACATACATGGTTTTCATTAAGAAGTAAAATGTGGTTCAATGGGATAAAAATAATTTTTTGGTGAATAGTAACTTATTAAGTTTTTAATCGCGATTAGTGGTAATTAGTGTAGTTTAAGGTAAAAATAATGCTTTAATAAAATGAAATGAACTTGACTCATGTCCTACCCTCATTGGTTGTTTCATGGCCGACCAAGAAAAGCCATGGGTCAACTTGGGGACCCCATGGAGACACTTTGGTTGGGAAATGACATAAATAACTTTTTATTTAATGTAAAAGTAAAAATGACACAAACATAATATGTTTTACGAAAACAATTTTTATATAGGGTTATAAAGATAAGATTTTTGATTATAAATATTCATTGGAAATATAAAAAGATTTCTTACATCATAGTTTTTTTTTATAATTTTTAGACATTAAATAAATTAAATTATTTATGACATAATAATGATGCAGCGATGACATCATTATTTGACGATTTAAATAAAATGGAAAGATAATGTAAAATATATGAACTACACATGTCCAAAACCAATTGGATGAGTGGATTGCGAACCCTTATCACCTTATCCACGAATTATATCAATGTGGGACCTTTTAAAACCGAAACACATTTTCAAATAAAGTAATATTTCTTTACTTTCCAAAAGTGCCCATCCTCTCCTCTTATAAAAGGCCCCCACCTCTACCTCATTACACACACTCCTCAAGCCTTTGGCTCGGCCAAACCCTGCCCATTTACTCTCTCCACATACCTCTCCTCATCCTAGAGGATTACCTTTGGGCATAATCCTTTCAAAGGAAGCCTTTAGGCTCAAATCAAAAGGAGTTACACTTTTAAAGGTAATTCATTATCTCTTGTTCATTTGTTTTATTTTTCTTCTACAACCCCCTAAACTCTTTTTGTTTACTTCTTTTGTAACAACACCAGTATCTTCAATATACTAGGATGTTGTTATAATATTTATTCGAGCTACACTCTCACACAACCACATCAATGGTTAAAGAAAATACGGTTTCCGTGGATGGCGAAATTCTACCTCCCGAAACGATGATTGTACAATACTCATTTTACACCTTCAAAGGTGGACATTATGATGTCACTATTTTTATATATGATATATAATATATTTATGTTTTACATATGCTTCTGTATTTTTCTTTTGTGTCTTACCATTATGGCTTCCATTATGGGTATACGCGATATCTTCATTTTAGGACGTGCGGACTACCGCCCCCTCAAAGTGATGTGATTCGTTAATGCCACACGTGGGATGTATAAAGGATGGATTTAATTTTATTATATATGATATTATACTGGAATTATTATATACCCATATATCATTATTATTTCTTTCCATTAATGTATGAGATAGAAATGAAAGTTGCGTTCATGCGTACGTACGGCTTACCGTCTCCATGAACGGTGCATTTCATTTCTTATCCCCAAATGTAATGTACTATTAAAAGTACATGTACATAATGGATATATATAATTAATGATATATATAAATGATGAATATAATTTTGGAATTAAAATATACATACCTCTCATTTTGTTTTAATTCCATTAATATGAAAAAGAAATGAAAGTAGCGTTCATGCGTACGTACGGCTTACCGTCTCCATGAACGGTGCAGTCCATTTCTTACCTCTAAATGATTATGTAATATTATAAATACATGTATATGCTGGATATATATGATATATGATATCCAAATCAGGAATTTAATTCTGGATATAAATAACCTTTGACCACACGAACAACATGTAATTGTAAAAAGTCCACTTTCGACTTAAGAACCAAATATCGACAAAACAAACATGATTAACTTAAATGATTAAATAATGTTTATAACATGGTAATAAGTTATATAAAAGGAATAATGAACTTTAAAAAGGTTCTTAAGTAAGTATAAATTAACTCAAGTTTATTATTCAGGAGATTAAAGAACGATCGAGTCAAGTCGGACCCGAGGTAAGGGATCTTACTCCTCTCTTTCTTTTTAAGTGCACTCTTTTATGTCATTCCCTGTAAAGCTCAAAATTCTTGTTTTTGTTATGTTATTTTATATTAAACATACTGTAATTTTTATGTTCATGTGATGATAGAACCTATTCTCTCTCATCAATCCATTTTTTTTATGTTTTGAGTGGCGCCGTTAGGCTGCCGAATTTTCGTAAGGGATTTTTCATCTCACTTTTATTCTCGTGAGATTTATGCTACATTTGCCACAAATTCCATTGAGTGGTGTATGTACTGACCATTATTCTACTCTTTCTGTAATATACTTTCGTTTATGAGTATTTACATCAATGATCTATTGTCCTTCTTTCATGGGGTGTATGTTTTGAAAGATACCCAAGTCAGTAAGGGAACCTTTCACCCTCCTTTTTTTAAAAGACTTCTTTTGTTGGGTATTTTAATTTACATATTGTTATGTTGGGATATGTTCTCATATATCCTTATTGATGTAAATTTTATGTCCAAGTGGTGAGATACACTTTTTATCTCTCATCAACTCATTTTGATGTGATGCCGTTAGGCTGTCAAGGGAACTTTTTAACCCAATTTCGATTTCTTTGGGTTGAACATGTAGTCATTGAATATGTCATCCATTGAATATGTGTGAATGTCCTTTTATTGTTTTACACTTAATATCCACTTATATTGGGTGTATTTATATTTTTTACACATATTTTCGAGATTGATTTGTCCTTAATTTAAGGATACCTTCTTTATAAGGGATTTCATCACATTTGGCATTTCTATTGAGGGTTCATTGTTGTTATGCACCAATTCACTCTTATATGGTGTATATACTGTCCTTTGGAGTATTATATCATGAATCCATTTATTCTCATGATATTATAAAGTTCTGACTAAATGTTATTGCTCAATTATTTTATTCAAGTGTCTCTAATTTTGGTAAAACCCCTTTAACCAAAATGTCATTTTAAATGTTTTAATTATTTGTTCTTATTAATATCCATGTTTTCAAAATGGTTTTATGGATGTATTTATATTGATATTAATGGTTTAAAATTTTAAGCTTCAAGGTGGTATGGGACACTTTGATTCAAAATCTCTTTATTAAATGTTTTAAATGGTTTTGAAAATGGTTTTGATAAAGGATTCTATTATGATATATTGTGATGTGGAAATGTTATCATTCCTTTATATTGGTTTTATGTTTTATGATTTTATATTGGTACTTGGTCATTTTAACGGGTGGTTACGTTATAAACCATATGACGGGTGGTGCCGTGAATACCAGGACGGGTGGTTACGTTATAACCTCCAATGCATTGGGTATGGAAGTCGTCTGTATGGCTATTCCATTAAGTATGTATGGAAATTTGCCGTATGGCTATTCCATTAAGTGATATGTGTGGGAGTCGACCGTATGGTTATTCCACTTAAGTATGTTTATGTCCCAAGTTACCTTTATATATGTTATTTGTTCTTTTTATGGATTTTATGGTAATCCTTTGGTTACAGAAAGGTAAGTAATGATACTTTTTTTTCAGTGAAGAGTTTTTACTACTTCATGAAGGTGAAAAATATTACATTGGTAAAGTATTCGTGGTTTACTTGTTGTTTTGAAAAACTAACGGTTTTCATTCTTTGTGTATCCCTTACTGAGCTCTTTATGCTCATCCCATGTTTTTGAAATGTTTTTCACAGAACTTAGCATGGAATAGGGTCAAGGATGGGATCAAGGGAAAGTTATGCTACCTAAAACATGAAACTAGACATGTTTCTTTTTAAGAGTTTTCATTTTATGGAAATTTATTAGAAGAGACTACTCTGTAATCTTTTGAGATGTAATAGTTATGTCCTAATTCTCTAAAACTCTAAACCTGAAAATATCCTCAATGTGAATTATTCATTTAATTCAATTTTAAGTAAGGTTTAAGGCTGGGGCCTTATATAAACCATCAACCTTAGTAAGATCTGAAACTACTGTTCTATAACCAATCTCTATATAAAAAATCATTTTTTTATTTTATGTAAAACCTTGGAATGATAACCAGTAAATAGTTTTTATATAAATCATGGTAAACATTTACCATTTCCATTATTCTAAAAAATAAGCAATATGAATATCAAAAAACATTTTCCAAATCATTTTTCAAAAGCATAAACATGCATATCAAGGCTAACTCAAAAATTTAAACAATGAAAAATAAAATAATAGGTATCACAACAACATGGAATACTATATGTCCCATCCACAAACTACACATACCACAAAAATAAAGTGTAGGAATCTGATCCTAGAACACATTCCTAAGAAGAAGCGAAATACCCCATTAGTAAACCCCATAAAATTTCACATTCATTTCCCTTAGAAAAAACGGGCCTAGGAAAAAGTGGAAATCCCCCAGACAAATATCCTTGATAATTAAAAAACAATAAAATGGCCCCTAGTTAAACTTTCCACCTAACTACCCATGTTATCCCATGTTATCTTTTTCACAGTTCATTTCAAAGCATTAAAAAACAACTCAAAACCATTTCACAAATTCCATTTCGAAGCTTTGAAAATACCAATTTTCCAACTATTTATCAATAACTAGGTAAAACCCATTTTTATTTAAAAAAAGTTTTCAATACACACAAATAAATCATGTCATTTTTAATTTGAAACAGTTTGTAAGGCAAAACAACTAGATCCATTATCATAGGCTTGAGACGGATCCAGTTACCTTAAAACATTAGACACATACACCAAAAATGGAATCCAAAATTAATGAAACCCAAAAAAATCAATGAATATTCTATAAAAATCTCAATGTCATAGGATTGGTCAAAATCTAAACAGAAGAGGTTGGTAGAAGATACGAAACCCACATACCATGATGAAAAACACTCACCACATCACGACCAACAATGAAAAAGGCCTCATAAATGAGATTTCAAAATAGATCTAGAAGATTATAGCAAGGAACATCCACCTTAGATCAACAGACTATATACCATGAAGCTAGTGTGCTACTGCAATCAACTACAATGAAGAACTGTAAATATCACTTACTTGAAGAGACACACCGCAATCGCAATGGTGTTCGAATTCCAAACAGATCGATCTAGTAGGAAAGGAACCCTTAAAAATCACCCAAGGATGACTTTCAGTTTGACAGCCAAGGTGTTTTGAGAAGGGTTCATGAAAAAAGAGTTTCCTCACTGTTTTTAAAATTGGACGCGAGATGAGTCCAGACCTGTAACTCCTAGTCTTGTCTTCAACACCATGATGGAAAATTTCCTTAAAAAACCTATCACATAAGGTTAAATACTATCATTTTAACAACTCATGTCTTGTAATACCTAGTCACAACATGTACCCTTTCATGACATGGTGTTTTCTATCATGAATTCCCTCCAGCATCAATTATATTGTATATAACAAGGTTACATGGCCTAAAAATGTTCTGCAACCTGTATAAAATCCAAAAAAACATCTTATAAGTATTTTAAACCAAAATATAAATTGGATGGATGGATATATCTTTCCCAATCGAGGTTATATGATGTTACAATCATTGAATTTTCATTGATGTTTCATAACATACAATGTCATGGGTCGATCTTCTACTACAAGATGAGTCTCTTATATATGTTCCACATGATGATTGTAACAAACTAGATAATCCTATTAATCAATCAATCTTATAATTTAAAAATAATTAATCTTTATATTCATATCCAAAAAAGTTTTATAAATTATTTGTTGAAATTTTTGAATCAAGACAATAATTATTATTATATTATGTAAATTATTTTCCCTCGTATTACTTAGTTCCATTTGAATGATAAATTTATAAAATTTATAAAATTTATTTGATAAAAAAGACTTCAATTTTTGATTTATAATATATAATTCGTCGTATGTTTTAATTTTTTATTTTTCTGAGGTAGTTTCTTTTTGGGAGAATAGTAAAAAATCATGTTCGTACAAAATATCAGAGCTTTTATAACATCATCATAACATATGATTGAACTAAAATGTTGTTAAAACTATATTTTAACCATATATGTGTCTAATAAGTAAAATAAGACATATAAAAACATCATTTTAAATTTTTATACACATGGTTGACTTTTGGGAATTTAAGATGAATTTTATTAAAATTAAAAAAAAATTGGGATTATTTAATTTAATCATGTTGTCAGAAGGATCTATTCAGTTTCTAAATTATACAAATGTTATATAACATAATTTTATTTAATTATGATACTATTAAATTAATCAAAATTTATTATATGCATAATTATAGTATAAAATCATTTTTATTCTTAAAAGATCATTTTTAGAGAAATTGATTTCTATAAATTCTACATATAATAAAATTACTTTCTCTCAAATTTATAAATTGAATATTCAAAAATTTATTCCATTTTTGGAATAAACATACCAACCTTTTTTAATCTCCCTTTTATTTTTCATAAAAATAAATTACCTAAAAAATGTTATGTTATCCAGGTAAAGGATAAAATGGGTTTAAAAGGGTTAAACTAAGATATAAGAACTTAAAAATAACTACAACGTATTTTCATGTGATTTTACAATGTATTTAGATACTAAAATAATCATATCTTATATATTGGGTTTCCATGGTTTGAATTTCCCTTAAAATAGGCATTATATTATTTTAAATCACACTATAATTTCAAGAGTTATAGTCCCCTCACATATAAATGTTTTCCTCCTCTTCTCACCTATTCACACAATGTAAGCACTATAGATCAACCAAATTCTACAAAAATTCCATATGAAATCGAGTAATCATATCTTGTAGTTCTTTGTATTCACAAAAAATCCAATTCAATGTGGATTAAGGTGAAACCTAAAGGGGGTTATCAAATGAGGATGTATAAGCCCTTAACTAACTCTTTAAATTTTATTTCTTATTCTACCTACTAATAATATATTCTATCTATGTTAACATAATTTAATAAGTGTATTATCGAGACTTAAATTTTATTATTTAGATGTAAAAATTATTTTCTACAAATTTTTTGTCCTATGGGAATTGAAATCATATCTCATGCATACATACGGACTGTCACCTCCATGAAGAGATGCATTTAATTTTCATCACCGCCTCTCATGGATGGTTATAAATATATAATTAATAAATATATATGATATTTATGGAATTTATGGAATTATTATCTCTCAGTAAAGATAATACATTATATACATTCTTACCCTAATATCTATTAAAAAATAATAACTTTACTAATGCATACATATAGACTATCACCTCAATAAAATAATGTGATTCATTTTCCATTTACACCTTTTATGGAAGGTCATAAGAACGGATTTAATTAATAAATATGATATATATAATATTTTTATGATTATATAAATATAAAACATTATATTATGTATTTTCAATTCATCTATCATAAAAATAAAGTCATTGTTCATGTGTACAGACATATTATCATCCCTATGAAATGAAATGATTTTTTTCAAGACATACATATGTGGTCAGTTTTAAAAACGTATTTAATTTACAGATATAATATTTATGGTAATAATTTGTATAATTAACTATTACCCCTTTACCATGGTCATCCTATAAAGGCTATTTTAAAATTTCAAAAACCAAATGACATCAAAACACCCGAACTTAAATTAACTGATTTTGAAATTAAATAATAAATTACAATAAATGAAATAAAAGGAAATTTATTTTGAAATAAACCTGAAAAAGTATCTTATTAATGTAAATAAATAATATAATTTTATTATTTAGGATTAAGATAAAGTATGTGGCATGACAGGATATAAGGTAATGTATTCTTTTTAAAACATTCCTTTAAAAGTATTCAATTAAAATAATTTTCCTCCATATCCATGTTCTTTTAAATTTCATGAGACTGATCTTATTTATACAAAAAATACTTTAATGCCTATTTTTAGAAAAAAAAATCATTGTTTATTATAGTTTAATGATTAATTTTTTCAATTTTCCCTCTATGGGTTTTCTTTTACTTTTTAAAAAATTAAAAAAAGTCTTGTTTACATATACGATGTGACCTACATTTCGTACCATCATATTGTTGACCATTTTAAATATTACTCGGAAATTTTTTAGAGTTTTCACTAAGGATCATATTCCATCTCTTTTGATAATTTTTTGTTTTCAATAGTTTTCACGTGAAAATGATATTTCACATTCTTTTCATGTGAAAATGAAAATTATTTTTTCTACGGTTTAAAATGAGTTATTCAAGGGTTTTATGATTAAAACTTGGGAGCATATAATTTTTTTATGATATAGTGATTAAGAAATATAAATGATGAAGGGTAAGACTGGTATAACTAACAATGATGGGTGATCCTTATATAGATCTCCAATACATTGGGTGATGATAAATTATATGATGTCCAAAAAAATTGGAGACAACCCAATAGGTTTCTCATATGTAATTGACTAGGAATTAATTATTCTGACATGTATCAAATAAACATGAAAATGGATTTTTAATTTGATGATCCAAGATACAAATTTCATGATTTTTAATGGTTCATATGGAAATATTTTTATTTCATGAGGAAATAAATGTTTATGAAAATTTAAAGGGGGAAGGGTTGGTTTTTAGGGAAGTTTTTCAGGATTTATCATGTCCCTCAAGATGAATTCTTGGTTTTCATATGATTTATAATGGGATTATAATGTTTTCATTGAGAAATTTTTTATTTTCCTATGTGCAAATGGTTTATTTGTAGTATTAAATTTTTTACTTTGGAAAATGTAAACATTTTTATGGGTTTTCTTAATTGTATTGTACTAATGGGTTTAAATTATTTTCATTCCCCATATTGAACTATTTTTCTAATTTGGGATTTTCAAATGTTTTTCATTGAGCCTAAGTATTAGAAGAAACTATAGCAAGGTAAAATCTTATATTTTGGCATCATCTTAAAAGAAGAAAAAGGTCTTTTTAACAAATAGTAATATAAACTTAAAAGCATTATTTTTTGGTGAAAATGTTGATATTATATAACCTTCAACATATTTATGTGGTATTCTTTCCTAATTATATAAAACTATAATCCAAAAATATCATGGGAATGTAAAAATGTTAAATCACTGTTGTTAAACTCATATTTATTGAAAATAACATGTTTCTTATAATTGGTATCCTAGAAATGTTTAGTTATGTTTAATGGTTAATAGGAAATTAAAATAAACACCTAAGTGGTTAAAATTCATGGTTATATAATAAAGATATAGATTTCCAGGGATTCCATGTTCCATTATCTAATCCATGTATGTTTATAGTGGTTTTCAATGGTGGTGATAGGATACTTAATGTAAAAAATGAATTTAGGGGATAATATCCTTCAAAATAAACTACCTAAAATGATTGGAATATAGCAATTAATTGTATTGGTAACTTAGTTAATACATGTTATTAATTATTTCACCCAGTTAAGAGAATGACTAATTTCTCTACAGAAAAACATGCTGATAATATATAATTTCCTAAAATAGCACCATTTGGGATTTGGTGCAACTTTAAACTTGATTAATGATTAATGATATATAAATGAATTAGAGAAGATATTTTATGTTTTGGAATCTGGGAAAAATAAAATTGTTTTTGGACCAAAAGAATTTGTGTTTTACTAAAATATGGTGGTGAATTTTTTTTATAAAATAAATATTACAATTTTTCCAATCTCATTAAAAAATTTATCAGATAAAGTTTCATCCCCAATAAATATATTCTTCATAAAAAAATTTATAAAAAATAATATAAAACATTTCAATATAAAATGAACAGTGGAATAAAAAAACATGTAAAAAAGTAATAACAAACATTATAAAGTGAGTAAAAAACATTTACAATGAACATTTTGTCAAATGTTATACACATTAATCTTTAGTAATAAGAATTAAATAAACTTATAATTTGGTATCTAAAATATTCACTCTATCTTTGTGTCAACCTTTATATCCATGAGAGTCCTTAATCATAGATATTAGACACATATTTTGATTTCATAGCCTTAGGAACCCTTTATTAGAATATCAGAATAACCCATGTATTCTTTAACCTTATAATCCCTCAATAAAACTATATCATACATATAAATTACAATTGAAATAACTCTGAATTCTTTTAAAAGAAACCACACAATGGATGATTTAAGAAAAATCCTCTCTAAAAATTTACAATTAAATTATCTCACGTTAAAATATATATCAAAATATTTATTTATTATCTAGATCATTGGATATTTATAATATACCTCTCCTAGATCACATGTTTCTATTTATAGATGATATTTTAAGAATAATATTCTATATTTCACTTGAACTTTTACAACGACGTTAGATACACTTCCCTTTACTAAGGAATATTTTCACAACATCTTTATCAGATAGTCATTTTGATGAAGCACCATTACAATTATAATAATATTTATTAAATTTAATTGAAATTATTCTTATGTTATAATATATTAAGTTATATTTATAGTAGTTTTAGTAAAATTATTCTTGGTAAACATGTTCTCCTCTATCTGATAATGTCTTTCTAGTAGACTTAGTAGAACTTATTCTAGTTGTACATTTTTAAATATTGTTGTTGAGACTTTATAATTGTTATTCCAGTGAACTCTGTAACATTTTCTATAATTTAAAAATTATATTTTTTTCAATATGTAATTTCTTTCCCATATAATTCATTCTCTAAGAATTAATAAATACTTTTCTATTGTAAATGATATTCTCCATTTGAAAAAAAATATAAATTTCATATAAAATCATTATAAGAACATGGTAAGTACAATAATATGAAATGTATAAAATTTTAAGAATGGGATTATAATTTTATAATCTAAGGTTAAAAATGTTTACAGTTTCATTTAGATCAATAATATTCCCCTTTTTTATAATCACAAAACACTACTTTTAATGATAAAAAATAACGATAAAAATTTTGAAAATTTAATTCCCCTATCATATATAATCTCTCATTTTCATCATTTCTTCCCTTTATCTGGAATTTTGGAACCATTGTCCCAAAACATTTATCCTTTATCCCTAAAGCTCAAACCATTTCTCTCACATTTTATTATTAAAACAAAAATATAGGTAGAAAGGGTTACATAAAATTTTAGAAAAAAATTTATGAAAAAATGGTTAATAAAGTAATACAAAATTAACCCACAAATTTAGGAAATAAATTCATCTAAAAATATAATAAATATATTCATACAAATAAATTTTTAGAATATATATCAAAAACATATATCCAAAAAGGTTACATATTTATTATTATAGTAAATTTCAAGTGTTGGAAAAAAATAAATCCTCCTTTGATATTTTTATAATAATTTCATTAACTTTTTTAGCTAGTGAAGATCACACTGAATATCATGACATCATCGTAGGTAAGGTGAGAGATCTCTAGATTTATTACTAGCTACATAGATGTATTTTGGATAGATGTGGGTCCTCTTAGAGTTTATGCCCATGGGCCGATGTATGTGGAGATGAATGTTTGGATGTACACCGTCGACCATTTACGGGTAAGGTCCTTGGGATGGGCGAAAGGTCATAGAATGTCATGGGTTTTATTCTTCGGAGACAGTAAGATGGAGTGGTTGATGTTGGTTTTCATTTTTGGGTGGAAACTATATGAACACGTCCAATTTTGGGGGTTTTTATTAAGATTGAGATATCGTCAGTGGTATTTGGAGTTACTTGAGAAGAGCATTGGTAAAAACACTCTTAATGTGGGGAGAGGTAAGTCAGTCATGGAGGTTTGGAAAAAATGGGTTTGATGGGGTGGCATTACTATTCAAAGGATAAACATTTGAATTTTAGGTTTGGGTTCCTCGAGAAGGAATAGATGGGACATGGATTTGGTAGTCGATTGATCCATGATTTGGCTTCAGGATTAGCATGGTTCTTAGAAGAATATGAAATTCATGTGTTATAATCATTGATGGGACCAGAAAAGGATGTTGGACATTATAAATTCATTATAAATCGGTAATGGAAACGATTAGGTTGGTCTGGGTAACTATACAATATAAATTAGAGTAAAGGAATCTTGTATATGTTATGTAGTGTCGTTCCAACAGTGAAGTTGGGTGTTTCGAACATGAGTCAGCAGGGGATGGATTGAGTTTTATATGAAAAATAATGAAGTTGGTGTGATTTCAACTACCTCCAATGAATGTTTTATATTTAAAATTGTCTTTCGAATGTGTGATGGGTTTTTGGGGTGAAAAAATTTGTACTTAGTCAATGTATGAGCTGTGGAGGTGTTTTTGTTAGTAATAGTAATGGGTGCAGTGTAGAATGATGATGTTTTGGAAGGTAGTGGATGCCTTGATAGTATTATTTACCGGATATCGGGGAATGACCTAGTTAGGTTCATTGGATAATGGTGGTGTTCTATCAGTGAGAAGGTTCCTAGGATGGTGTAGGTAATAACCAGTCAATATTAAGAAAATGGGTGTTTTGAGAGAAGTCATCCAGAATGGTCCGACATGATAAGAAAATTGAATAAATGTTGTATGTTTTAATCTATAGCTGGTTTGATTTTTAATGTAATGTGATTTTTTAAAATGAAAGAATAGTTAAGAGTGGTCATGTTTTTCTTGGTTACCAATGAATGAGGGATGTATGTCTATTTCATGTTGTTTTGATATCAGGGATTGATTTCAATTATGGGTAGTGTCCTCGTAGATGTATAGTTTTAGTGAGTTAGGAAACACATCAAGTATGTTGTGGATGTTGAGTTGTGGTACTGATGGACTATTTTAACACTCGGTGTGTCAACCATCATAATATGGTGTTGTTGAGTAAAATTTCATGGTTTGAAGAACCATAGTGGGTAAGGGATCAATTTATTATGTGAATGATGTTTCAAGTTGGATGGACTCGAGTAATTACCATTATAGTGTTTTGTAATTGATAATGGTTGTTGGATCGAACCTTGAATAGTTGAGTTCCCATAGTGTTTTGGTTTATTTATGGATGTCTAAATATAGAAAGGAACCATGGGGCCTTACGTTTTGGATCAATATATGTTGGGAAATGTGGTTAGAAAAATCTTGTCTTTCATTGGTTGGTTTCATGATAGGTACATTTTTGTTGTTTTGAAAACACAAAAAGAATGGTGTCACGTGATTTAGACCATTAATTGGGGAAAGTATAGGGATAATGGGGTTCCAATTGGCTCTTACATTATGGTATGATATTGTATGTGAGGCTTCCATGTGTTTCAATTTAATTATATGTTTCTCAAACTACCCTAGGTAGTAATAGTGGATGATGTTTTGTATGAGGTCGATGAATCCTTTGAGGAGAATCTAGTTCATGTTGTTAATCGTAGTGAGAATGTCATGTGTGGGAATATTGTCATTTTGTTATATTTTTAGAATATTATATTAGTGTTCAAGAGGATATGTGGGAGATAGATTAAGATATACAGGCTATGTGGCCCGACCTTTTTACCATGGAAACTCAGTGATCCTTTTGAAGTGCAGCTCGAGGAAGATCCATTATAAATTGGGGATGTTATAAGATCCTGGACATCATTGAGGTATGATCTAGATTAAATTTTTGTTTTAATACCTTAAATTTGAATAATTAAATTTTTATTGGGTTTATAAGTTGGTTTAGGGTTGTTTCTGGGGTTTGGTTAAAGAAAGTAAATATCATTTGATTCTACTCAAGTTGCACGGTTGGCATGTAGTTTGTGCATACCCTGAGAGGGGGATCCAAACTGTGAAATTTGATATAGTAGCATTCCAACAAATTGGCTCTTGGTTTGTCAAACCATGTTGATCTCCCAAAGTAACTATGATATGTATCCCTCTTAGATATAGTTTAGTTCATGTTTAGTGCATGGTTTTGAAAACCATGCGGCTAAACGATCTTCCCCATTTAAAAGTTACAGTTTACAAAAATTCTCCCTCATGTTTTTAGGTTTCTCACCCAACATTTCCCCAATTTCTCATCTAGAAATAGTAGTGAAAAACAAAACTCTCCAAATCTTCCTAGAGGATGATCTCATTCGATTCTAGGTAGTGTAGAGTGTCATTTATTGCTAATCAAAGCTATGGGTAAGTCTAATGCTCATTCGGATTCTCTTTTCAAGATTATGTTTTTTCAATTTCTCTTTATTCTTCTAAATCCCTTGAACCCTCTTTTTATATTGAATCCTATGTTAGTATTTAAAGTTTTATTGAGTCCTGATTTAAGAAAAAGGTTAATGTTGATCTCATATTTAGATTCAATGTATGTGGTCTATATGTTATATCATATGGTCTTGTTGAGGTTTTTTTCAAGCGTGGTTGATTTATTGGTTTTCCCTTTTTTGTGTTGGATTATTTTAGTGATTTGTGGTAAATTGGTTGGATAATGAGATAAATTGAACCCCTCATTATCCCCATGGGATACAATGAGGATTGTTTTACTTGTTTAGGGAACCCCATGGGGTGTTCCAACCTTTCCGAACATGGTAAATGATAATTATAATAATAGAGTTGAATTGTATTGAAATAGATCCCATGAAAAATAGGATGGCATGCTAGTTTGAAATATAAATAGGCACTACTATTGGTTGTTTATTATCTTCTATAATGGAATAAGGTATTGTTTTGAATAAGGTGAAATATGGTTAAATTAATAATGTGAATGTGTGTAATGTATTGTGGAATTTTAATGGAAATGAGAAAATGTATTACAGAATATGAATTGATGAATTTGTTAAATGGGTTAATGTATATAAATTGATGAATAAATTAAATGGGACATGAAATGGAAATGGAAAATTTGTTAATGTGTTAAGTCATAAAGATGATTTTTGTGCTAAATGATTTGTGAACTTTTTATGTTATGTGTAATGGTTTCTGATATGGTTTTTGATATGGTTATATGGAAAATGGATAAATAAGCATGTGAACATGGGTTTGAAGTTTTGGGTATTAGACATGATGATCGTTTCCCAAATTTCATGTTATACTTGGGATTTAAACCCCACCCCATGTAAATCATGTGTTAGGGAAGGGGATAGTGGCTCTATTCCACTAACGGTTCCATTTAATGAAACTGCTTAGACCAGGGATCCAATGTATGTGTGAGGAATTTTTTATGAAATTTGTATCCCTAGTGATATATAGAACTTGATTTACTCCCTTATGCATTGTTATTGATCAGATTATGATTAAGTATATATAATGTAAATTATTAACCTATTGAACAACTGATGAAATAAGAATGAATAATAAAAATTGTTAAAATAAACACTATTAACTAGTAGAACCCAGGTTATCCTAGTATATCACATCATTTATTAAATAATTTCACAGACTATCTCTTTTGATTGGATATTTTTTTATACACCATTGGTGGTGGCCTACTTAGTTGTACTCACACCCTTCTTGGGCCTCCATTGGGATCCTGAGAAGATTTCATTATTGTAGGTCCGGACAAGGGCAAAGTCTCAATGCTTTGGAGTTTAGTTGGGTTTAGTATGTAGTTGGTTGAGGATCTAGAGGAAGAGTTATAACTCCTTTTGGGATATTTATATTAGCCTTTATTTAGGGTTACCTTCAATTTTTGCATAATTGTCATGACATCATATATTTATTATTTCATTATGGTCTATACCCTATTTGGGAAATGGTTTGTAATGTATGTTTTGGGTTATTTTTTATTTTATCTTTAATTTTATTTGTTATATATCATGTCTTACTCTGGTAAATAGGGTATAATATCTCCATGTGATATATTATACCTTTATTGCTAGTTGACAAGCTTTATTATATGGGGAGGCGTGTTTAAAGTCATGTGGGAACCCAGATCGAGGTACCAGTTTAGTGGAACCATAGTTGGGGATGTTAAATTTGATGTGGGATTCATTTTTTTCATCAAATATCACAAATAATAAAATATAAAAAATTTATTCCGGTCGACTAGCTATAAGATATATTATACTGTCACCCATTCCTCTATAAATAATTGATCTATTAGTTTCTTGTATTCACCAAAATCTAAACATTTTGATGTTCTGATGGGTGTAATAATATTTTCATTATTTTCAAATACAAAACTAATAATTAAATATTTTATATACATTTTTGAGATAAACATGTTGCTTTTGGTGTTAAATAAATTTTAAAACCTAGGAAAAACACAATTCCACCCATCATACTTATTTCAAATTTTGATTTCATAAGATCACTAATGTAATAAAAAAGATATATGGGAGTTAATCCAGATGTATTTTCTTGTAAAAAATTGTGAGAAATGATGGCTTTCATAAAAATAATTAATAAAATGTTTGTGATATGTATCTTCCTTAAAAATATTAAAGTAAAATTGTTTTTAATCTATCATAATAGGGTCTTGGGGAATCATTGAGTACATAAAGTGTCTCAGTAAGTTTTAAAACATCATCCAAAGGTTTTTTAATTTCAAAACTAAGGGTTTTTCTATATAGGCTTACTCCTGAAAAAATATTTTATGAAAATCAATCTGTATATCCCTTTAAAAGTATAAAATTTATGAATTCTTTATAGGACAAAAGTAAATTAATTCTATCAATTCATGTTAATGAAGGGAATTTTTATTCACTGTTTATTTATAAAACCATAATAATTTATAATATTTTTCATTTTAGATTAATATAATAAATTATATAAATTTAAATTTATTAAAAATTGAGTTATCTTACATTATACACAAGATAAACTTTCTTCGATGCTTGTGCAACACCGAGTTTTACTGAACAACACGGTATTATGAAATTATTATTATTTAATATAATAAGATATATCCATGATGTTAAATCAGTTTTTATGAATAATATATAATAACATAAGAAAATATATGGTTCATGAATATATAATATTAATTCTATAGTAACCAATATATTAGAAACAAAAATATAATCCAATATAATGTAAAGAAACTATTTTTATTTTTTGCCCAAAAATGACAGTTTTCTTAATAAATTATATTAGATAATATTATTAAATGATATTAATGAAATATATATGTTATATATTCATTAAATTATTTTTGACATTTATAAAATAGATTTTATATTCATAATATAATAACAACCGAAATCTTATGCGTAAAAAGCCTATATTTTTTAAAAGGCTGTTTTACCATGTTTTTAATGGAGAAAACATTTCCAATATAATTTTTCACAATTATAAAAATATTATAAAACAAATTAACTTATTATTCTAAATAGGGATACATAAATTTACATTGGATGATTTTTTTTGATTTTTTTTATAAGTTTCATGTTTTGATGAGTAGTGAAAAATAGAAAATTTTAATTGAAAACAAATTTTTTCATCAAAAAATTTGTTCTGTATAATAGTATTATTGAATAATTTTAATTTATAAATACATTAATTTTTCCTTTAATATAATTTAGTTCATTCGAATCAATTTTAAATTGAGTTTAGATAAAAAAAATGTCAATCTTTTTCATTTTTTATACTAGAATAAACCATTTTCTCACCACATCAAAGAGTTTAATTTTAAATTATTTTTTGAATATTATATGTTTTTAATTTGAAAAAATGGATTCCATATTTATAATTAATGATTAAAAATTATGTAAATATAATTATTTATTTTTTGGGGAATTTTAATAGAAACATTAGTAAAATTTTATTAATATGGTAATAATAAATCTAGTATTTAGGGGTAAAACATAATATTATAAATATTATAAAATTTCCATCAAAATATTTATAATTTAATTATATAAGTGGTTTTAGAAAAAAATAATTCTATTTATAGGATTATTTCCCTTTTTAATTTACTTGTGAAAGAGTATGACATTTATTATATTTTACATAAAGAAGAGTTAATGAAGTCATACTCAAATTTAAATAACTATAAATTTTTTAATATAAGGTTATATAGAAGATAAATTCGACTCTAAATATTCATTTTAAATATTTAATTTTTTCTTTTATCATTTTAATGTATCTATAACTTTAAGGAAGTAAATAATTACCTTAATCTCTTATACAATGATAATGCTACAGTTGTTTAATTAATGGAAATATCAAAGAAATGACAATCCAAATATGAAAATAAATATATTGGGTTAAAATTAATGTCATACATGAATTTTATGTGTTATTTTTACATTTTAGGTACGAGTTAATATTGTTTTACTAATGATAAAATGTTTTTATGATATTCTTAAAATGATAAATAATTAATAGTATATAAATTGACATAATATATATTTTGTAAAAATTATATTTTAATAAATTATTTGAAAATCGTAAATCAAATTTAAAAATTAAAAATTATTATTATATGGTCAAAATTTTATATATTTTTCATGTTTTATCTAATAGAAATTGGGTATGTAAATATTATAACCATTTAATATTGAAACAGTTGTTATCATAATTAAAATTAAAATAGGTTAACTAATGGTTAATCATAATGTTAAGGTTTAAAACAATGAAAGAACCTATCTAAAATATATTGGTTTATGATATTATAATATTATGTAATATAATATTCCAATACCTAAAATTTTTTGGAACTTTAATTTAATTCTAGTTTATTATAAACTAATATGTTTACAAATTCCAAAACAGCCCCTCACCTCCATTATAAAAATGTGCCTCCTCCCTCATCTCATTTAATCACATTGAGCCTTCATGATTGACCATATCCTACCCATTTATCACCTGAAGTTACCTAGATACATCCTAGATTTGTTTTTATTCAAAACATAAAAACCCTAGCCTCTTTAATAGGATATCCAAAATAGGTTCACTAAAAAATTGGAAATCATCTTTACTAACAAATTCAATATTATTTCTTTTTCTACTACCACATCATGCATAGTTTCCATAAAATTTTAATAAATAGAGTATCACCTATATTATGAGATTATTTTTATATTATTATTATGTAACAACCATATTACACCTTTTATTCATCCTAAAAAATATTAAAGAACAACATGTTGGTATGTACGGCCTATCATCTCCCCAACATGGTGTAATATTTTTTCATCACTATTTTTTTTTATGAGAATAATTTTTGATATAATGGATATAAATAATAAATATTCCATGATATTGATTATTTATAATTAATATACCATCCAATTACTTACCCTTTCTCGATTATTGGAATGATATCGTCACTCATGCGTATATATTGCTTACTATATCCAAGACGCGATGTGACTAATTTTTTAAGTTCACCATTCAATAATGATTATAAAAAAATATATAATGAGTAAATATAGTATATATGAACTTATTTTCGTTTTTTATGTGAGATAAATATATCATATTCACAATAAATCAGACTTACATGATAGAACATGCAAAGGAAGACAAAGAAGTTATCACCTGAAGTAAGGGTAATAATGAAATATTATTAAAAAATGGAAGATATGGTAATAATAGAGGGTAATATATTATATCATAAATATGGATATGTTTTATTTATAAATTAATATTATAGTTTAAACTGTTATACAAGAGTATAATGAAAATCCAACTAAAGTAATGTACATGTTAAGGGTTATTTCACAATCTCATTATTATTTAGGATTGTTTATATGTAGGAATATACTAGGGAACATTTTTCATCTATGTCCATGTTTCTTTTATAATTATTCCAACAAATTTTTACTATTTTTTAAAAAATAATAATATCTTTTTACACATGTTGTAATTTTCTGTAAACTATTCTAAAGGAATATTTTGGTTATTTTTTAAATAATGTACTTTATAAACATTTCAAGAAAAATAAGGAAGGAATATTTTTTAAGACTTATATAGAATGAGTTGTTTTTATGTTCATCCTGGTGCCTTAATGTTTTGAAACATCATTTATAAGATTACAAGAATATTTTCAATGTAATTTATTCCTTTTATAATAGTGTGCCTTTTTTAATTAATGATTTCAATGTCAAAAAGAAGTATTTTTCTCAAGAAATTTCAATATTTTTATTTTAGTATTTTAATCTATGTCAAAATACTTTGAAATTTTTTTTGAATAATTTGAATTTATCTCTTATGATCCCATCGATCATATTTTATTGAAGGTTTTATCATCAGTTTGACTATGGATGTTCTATTTAGTTTCAATTCATGGTTTATGGTAAATGTTATCACATTTTTCAATCTACTTATTAAATATGAATGTGTATGTTGTGTATGATCCACACATTCCATATGAGGAAATAATTTGGACTTAGAAAGCGATGATAGGGTGCCCATATAGCCCCTCAATTCACCTTTAGGTATCATAAAACAAACTACTTTGGGTATTGGCTGATGTCTTACGCATTTTTGTTTGGTGTCTTGTAAAAAGCCTTGATGTTATGTTTATGATGGAAAGAATTGTGAATTTTCTGGTTATGAGATTATTTAAAGATATTCCATGTTATTATTATACAATTAGAATATATATGGTTATTTTTTCTATCTCATGTCCCTGTTTTATATGTTATTATTTATTCTTATCATATTATGATCTATACTTTGTTTAAATGGATATTGGTTCATCAATTAACATTACCTTAATGTTTATTTTTATTTATAACTGTTTTTCTATGGTTACCCTTATTGAGAATCTGATCTCACATCTTTGTTATGGTAATTTTTTTACAAGATTCCAATAAGTGTATTATCACTCATATTGAGGGATAGGATAAGAGAATAACGATGTAATTAAATAATAATTATGTTGTATTTTATATATTAAATCATAATATAAGATTCATGTATATAATATAGTCTCCAAAATATTAAACTATCTAGTCCATTTGGATTTAAATACTATTTCTATGTCTATATAATATTGTGAGGCACTAGCTCTGGACTAATGGGGTTGGGGTCATTATTATTGGTATCAGATCACTTTTAGCAGCTAATTTGGAAACTAGGTTTATAAAACATATATTAAGGAACATATCCCAATGGTAGAATTTTAGGATTTGTAAGGAATAAAATTCTATAATTTTTTTAAGGTCGAGATTATGTGGGTCTTCTTAGAAATACATCTATGTATGGATACTATAACTGGATGTGAAACTGGAATAGATGTACCTAGGGGTAACAACTCTGACATGTTTTGTCAGTATTGACTTGGTATGACCTAGGATATGACAACTGGAATTACTGTGACCCATTTTTCTCACTCCTAGAGGGCTACAGATAGGATAATTCATAATTTATTCACAAACCATTATGACGCATTTAAAATTAAATATGCTTCCTAAGAAACCATGTTTAAGATTATGTGGATAACTATGCCTAAATGTTTCAATATATGTTAATTATTTTTCTAGTTTTTGTATTAAACATTATGATATGATCTAACCAAATATATGTCATCATTGAAAAATGGTATATTATACCAGGAAAGTGAACCTAATAGATGCATGCGATCCAAAGAGTATGAAGGATAAATATCTATCATAATCATAAGACAATATTTTGGAGGGAAATAGTCACACAAGAATATTTATCATGTGAGGACATAGTATCATGTGATAATGATATGGAAAAATAATTATCCAAGTTATATGGTTTGAAGGAAATAAATAGAAGAAGATGATGGTTTGTCAATAAATGTATAAAGGGAAGAGGGAAAAGATGTATTTTTTAACATGAAATAATTTTTGGAAAACACCATTTTACATTCATGAAGGGAATGAGAGTTTGTTACAATTGTTTATGAAAAGGCCACCAGGGTCTTGATTCCAAGGTAAGGAAAGAAAATTTCAACGTTTAATGATTCCCCTATAAGTATATGGGACACTATGAAAATAAATGTCTCATGCGTCAAAGGAAAGTACCCTAAAATAGGCTAATGGATCATAGTCAAGATTATTACACAACCGCAGATGAAGGGGAATGATTAATGTTATTATGTATGGATTCTATAATTATTTCATTTTATTATTTTATCAACTATGTACTTATTATAAAAATTATTTAATATATTAGGGTTGTAATGGAGTACTATTTCATTAAGGATTTGAGATCGTGTGTTCAATAGTAAAGATGACCAAGAAAAGTGAATCAGTAGAAAGTTAAATTTTTTATAAAATATATTGATGATGGAAAGATAAACATTAATACGATCTTGAAAATAAGATAATAATTTCTCAATAAATGGATAACTAATTTGGATAAAGTAAATTGGATAGTACTGACTAGCATGTATCTGATTAATGGTTTTTTTGAAAAAGTGTCTTATGACAGAATTGATGGAGTTTACAATATTTTTGAATTTAAGGAGTATATCCAATAATCTATGTTATATTTCAGAAATCAGGGCAAATTTATGTTGACATTAAATTTTAATTTTAATAAAAGTTATTACTATGAATCAGGGGAATACATGATGAGTGTATTCCCATGTTTGTAATGTGACAAATAAGAGATGCTTCATATTGTGGAAGGATTAATGATAAGTTAATTTTGAAAAATATAACAATGTATTAAATGGTTTGAGATGATATTTTCGAAAGGATTTATAGGTTATTTTATTACCTGAATTATGGTGCAATTGTTTTTGTGAAATGAATTATAAATAGTTCAAGGCACAACCAAAGGATATTATTGTGTTTATAGAAACGTTTTATTTAGTTATATTTCCTTAAATTATTATAGAGTGAATGAATTCATAAACTCTAGGAAATGTATCTAAAAACACAAAAAATGTGAAACTAATGTTTTCTTAAATCATCATAGATTTTTGACTTTTAGGATTACATTTTTCCATTGAAAATTCACTTTTTTTATTGATGACCTCAATCACTCGCTAAAAATATTTATGTTTTTCATATAGGTACATATCTCTAATTGAAAATAATTTTTTTCTATTTAAAATCATGGTTTTGTGGTGTCGTTAAAACTTACCTTTCTTATTTATTAATAATATGTGTTATTTACCCTATTAATGATGTGGCTTTTTCAATAATAGTAATTTCAAATATTAAACTCTAAATTAATAATATCAAGAGTAAACTACATAAATTCAATTTAATTAAGGTGGGGAGAATGTAACACCACTATAATTTACAATATTTTTATTTTTAAATTAATTTAATATAGAATATAGCTTGTAATTCATGAAACAATGAGTTTTCTTATGGTACACTCAAGATCAATTTTCTTCCATAGCTTGTGAAAGAACATGTTTAAATGAAAAACAAAGTATTATTAAAATATTATTTTTTTATATAATAATATATAACCTTGCTATTAGATTAGAGGCTATGAGAAGTATTAACAAACTTATGAAAATATATGGTTTACAAAAATATAATATGAATTAATTGGTAACTAATAAATTAGAAACAAAAATATATAACAAATGAATGTAAAGGAAATATTTTTATTATATGCTCTCAAAAGAATTTTTCATAAAAAATAAAAAATAATTAAAATTATTGAATTATATTAATGAAATATATATTTTATATATTCAATAATTATTTTTATATTCAACCAATATATTTTATATACATAGGATAAGAGAAAACCCATTTATATGCAAAAAAACATATATTTTTTTGAAGGCCACATTACCAGCTTTTAATGACGATCCCATTTAAATTCTATTTTTTGAAAATTTATGAAATTATATAAGAAAAAATATCATATTACATGAAATTGGGATATTAAAATTTACTTGGGTTTATTTTTTAATATTTTTCTAATAAGTTTCAGGTATTATGTGTAGTAAAAATATAATAAATTTTAATTAAAAAAATCATCGAAATAATTTATAGTGTTTCATTATATTTATTAATTTTCTTTAAAGTATAAATATATTATTTTTTATCATTTAATAAAATTTAGGACAATAAAATCTGTTTTACAGTGAATTTAGATATAAAAATGTTTTAATATTTTTCATGTTTTAAGGATTAATAACATTTTTTCTCATCTCACCAATAGGATAAATTTTAATTTATTTACTACAAATTATGTGTATTTAATTTATAAAAATGGATTCCATATTTTTAACAAATATTGAAAATTTATTTAAAAATATTTACTTTATTCTTTGGAAATAATTATAAAAACTTTAGTAACATCTTATTAACACAATAATAGGAAAATCAAGTAATTAGGGGTAAAAATAAGGATAAAATTATTATAATGTTTCCCTAACACTTTTCCTAATATCTTTTTATGAGTGGGTTTTGACCAAAATCATCCTTTCAGTGATATTATAAACCACTTTATCAACCTGTGTGAAATTATGACATTTTTTTATTTTATTTAAAGAAGAGTTAAAGATACGAAACTCATTTTTTATAATTATTCCATTTTTATTATTGGGATATATAGAAGATAAATTAGACTATAAATAGAAACTTTAAATATATATTTTTCATCCAGGTAATTATCTCTAAATTTTAGGAATCAAATAATTACCTTAAGGGATTTTACATTAATGTGGTAGTAATTGTTTAATTAAGGGAATTATCAAGTAAATATATCTCAAAATAATAAAATAAATATAATTTTATATAATTAATTTCATTAACTAATTTTAGGGATAAATTTTACTTTTTACAGTATATTTAATATATTTTCATTGAAGATTAAATGTTTTAAGTATATTTTTTAAAAAAAATTATTAAATAGTGTGAAATTTGACAGAAATGATATTTTATCAAAATAATATTTCATTAAATTATTGAAAAATATTAAAACATCTTCAAAGATACAAATTAATTTTTATATGGTCTTAAATATTAATAATTAGTTCATTTATAGTCTAATTATCATCAATATAGTAAAAAATCAACCATTTAATATTTCAATAGTTTTTACCTTAGTTTAAATTAAAATATGTCAACTGAGGGCTAATCAAAATAATAAGGTTTAAAAAAGTATGAAAAATCTTCTAAATTTTTCTGGGTTATGATATTAAAACCTTATCTCATATTATATTTGATTATATGGCATTTTTGTGGTAATTTTTTATTTAATTTCTTATAAATAAATATTTATTTTAGTTCCAAAAGTTACCCTAACTTCAATTATAAAAAGGAACCACATCCCTCATCTCATTTCATTAAATTGAGCCTTCTAGATTGACCAAATTCTATACATTTGGCTTCCAAAATTCCTTATACACATCCAAGAGTTGGTGGTTTTTTAAAAATACCAACCCTAGTGTCCCTAATTGGAGGTCCAAGGGAGGTTCACCGAAGAAGAGGTAATCATATTTATCTAATCCTTTAAGATTATTTCTTCTTATAATTCGACTTAATGTATGGTTTCCATCCAAAAATAATAAATCTAGAATCAGTGATATTCTTAGATGTTATTATTATGGGGAAACAATATTCCACCTTTAATCTATCCTATGAATACTAAATAACCGCATGTGCGTATATATGACATATCGTCACCACAATGTGGTGTAATAAGTTTTTCATCAACAATTTATTTGGATGGATATAATGATTTTTGTAAATAATAAATATTTCAAGACTCTGATTCTTTATAATTAATATAAAATCCAATTTCTTATTCTTTCATCATTAAGGGAACGATATCATCGCACGTGCGTATATACGGTCTACCATCTTCATGACATGAAGTGATAAACTTTCCATTTTAACCATTAAATAATGATTATAAATATGTATATAATGAATAAAAATAATATCTATTAACTTAATATCATTCTACATATGAAATAAATATAACATATTCTTAATAAATAAGACATATATGATAAAACATGTATATGAAAATAAAGTAGTTAACACCAAAAATAAGTGTAATTAGAAAATATTATTAACAAATGGGCGATAAGATAATATAATAGAATCATATATGATAGTATAAATATGGATATTTTAATAGTATAAATTAATAAAAAGTTTTAAACCATTGTACATGTGGTTATTTGATAACCAACTAAAGGAAAATACAATGTCAGGGTTATTTCATAATCTATTTTACATTCATGGTTTTTTTATATATGTATCTTCTTGGAAACATTTATCATATAAGTCCATGTTTTGTATAAATTTTTTCAAAAATATTTTCACTATTATCCTAAAAAATAATGTCTTTTTACCCATGTTTAGATTTTTTTAAAATGGTATGAAATGAATTGTTTTGTCACTTTTTAAATGAGGTACTTTATGACCTTTTTGAAAAATAAATATGGAATGAATGTTGTTTTTAACTTATATGGAACGAGAGTCTTTTAGTGCCATCATGATGCCTTAATGTTTTGAATATTCTTATTTACAATATTATTTTCAATAAACATGATTTCTTTTATAACTTCATGACTTTTTAAATGAATTAATTTAATGTAAAATGGGGTGTTTCTATCAATAAATTTCAATGATTTTATTAGGCTATTTTCATCTATGTCAACATTATTTTTTGTATTTTTGGTTTAATTGAGGTTTATCTATTATGATACCATCTATCATATTTTATTGAAGTATTTTTGATCACTATGACTATGGATGTGCTATTTTTTACCATTAATTTCTTGTGGATAATATATTATCATTTCATATGCTAGTTTTTAATACTAATGTGTATGTTGTTTCTGTTTTACCCTTTTCATATGAGGAATTCATTGAAATTAATAAGTGATGAGAGGGGCTCGTTATATCCCCTTGATGCATCAGCATGTCTCATTAGACAAACTAGTATAGGTATAGTCTGATCTCTTACATGTTTATGTATGGTGTCTTGGTTTAATCCTTCATTATATGTTTATGATGTCCATTATTACTCATTCCATCATTAAGAGGTAAGTTATTGATATTTTATGTGATTATTCTACAAGTATAATATCCATGATTCTATTTTCCATATCATTGAATTTTTTTATAGGGTATTATTTACTCTTGTAATATAATGATAAATAAAATTATTAAATGGATTTTGTTTCATCTATTATACATGCATAAATGTATAGGCTTATTTATAATAGAATTTACTATACGCTGACCCTTACTGCGCATATGAGATCACCCATTTCATAAGTTTTATTTTTCACAAGATATCATGCTTTGTATTATGGTTTATAATAAGGGATTATCTAAGAGAATAATAATGTTCTTAAATGATTCATTATTCATTGTTTATTATTTATTATTTTAAATTTTAATTTAAAGTTATTTTCCACTATAAAGACCTCAACTCCAGTATCCCAATGCTAGTGCATCTACTTTGTTACATTGGTATACATATAAGACTTTAAAACCATATTACATACTTTAAAAATAAATTACAATTGAAACTATAAAATACATCATAGTCAATCCTTTGAGAACTCCAATTTTTCATTTCATTTTTAGGAGTGGAATGGGTTTCGCTTGTCGGGACACTATAGTTACTTTACCCAGAAACTATAAATGGTTCCCACATATATAGATGGATAGACAACCACTTTCCCTAGGCCAGAGATAATTTAGGTTTTCAAGACTAGTGACTCTTGGTGAATCACATCTGTGGAGAGGATGGGATGTTGAGATCATCACACCCTTTGGGTAATTATGTTCTACTCTGGGAATCTCTTATAAATTTAAGATATGTCCATGCATCTATACCTAATCTTTATAGAATACCGGTTACCCTAAAAATGAATTTCTGGTTATTTCTCTAATTAAATAAAAAAAGCCCTATTGATGAAATGATGGGATGTGGTCTCATTAGTGAATACATCTGTATATATTAGAGGTTCTACACCCATTTTCCTAACAGTGAATAGCTTCATTCTGTGCTGAAGCTGTATGAACAAATTCTTCTGAATGTGCTGCCATGAAAGGTTGAATTTAATTTTATGAGGAGGGTATTAAGCCATTTTTGAGGCATTCTACATATCCTAGTTGTTACAGAAATAAAAACTCACATTGCTCGTTAATTTGAAACCATTTATTATTATGAAAAGAGTAAATATATATGGTTACTGAGGCACAAAATGTTTTATTTTGGGTCTCAGGTTGATGTCTTACGCATCCTGGTAATGGAATGATTCGGAGTAATCTTAGTTTAATCATGCCTTTGGGACTGGTCCCAAGGTACATGCCCTTATATGAGGTTCATTCATAACATTCCACTCATAAAGGATTACATCGTGGGATAACCCTAATTAGTGGAAATTCATGATTCTTAATGATATTACCATTGAATTTCCCTAATATCATGTGATATGTGCTCAGTGTGAGAAAAAAGGGGGAATAGATGAATAGTCTCATGGTGTGTTGCTAGCGGAGTTTTATAATAGGATAGTCATTGAGGCATTTGGTATTGATATTAGGCCTTTAGAAGGTATCCTACATATCCTATGTATGGAAGTAATCAGAGTCATTATAGTTCATTTATCCCTTATCCAGCTAATAGGCTAAGGTGGATGATCACACTCAACGACATCCCAATCTTCTTCATGGTCTCAAAATCCTTGGGGATTACACTGAGATGGATTCTCTATTGATCGAGGACATGTTAGATGTTTTCAGTACTTAGGGATTACACACTAAAGATTACCTTTTGACCCTCGATTGTATAGTGTAGATGAAATGGTCAGTGCAGCACCCTAATACCATTTGAAAAATGATCATTTCTATAAATAAGGGTTAGAAAGTGATCAATTCCATTGCTCTAGATAAGTAGGAATGGATACCGGGATCTCCCTGGATGGTCAATATATAACTATAACCTTTAATAGGTGTCTTGCATACCCTAACTATGGCAGGAATAAAATTTTGCGTAATTTCATTAATATTGGGGCTTACACATCAAGGCTTATTTATTGATCAGGTCTTACATACTGATCATTCCATTTTGACTTGGTCTGCTTGTCTAGAGGTTGTCTCATTACACAATTTACCTGTCTGGAGGACATCGTATGACCCAATTGTCTTGTCCAAGAATCAAACACATGAAAATTCTATACACATTTGGGGGTGTTTCTAGATTTAGTGCGGCATGGTTCGAAGAATGTCATGTATTTGGGATAACATCCCTAGAATCCATCACGAGACATGACCATCATGTCTTGACGGTGTCATGGGAGACTAGATAATATGCACAGAGGATGTCACAAGAACCTATTGATATACCATGATTCTCTCTCAAGACATTGTTGATATTACCAGATGATATATAATGTCTTGGTTGAAATCCCTAGAGGGAATCTCAAATCCTAGATAATATGTCTAGAGGACATCGTGAGAGCCCATTTTTATGCCCAAGCACCACTATGAGACCTAGATAACATTTGAAATCACCATTCTATGATTCAATTGATACATAAAAAGTACATCGAGAGGGTTGGGAGAAAATTCCATAAATACTTCTGTGAGAATATGGTGATATGTTTAAGGTAGTCGTGCAAATTTTCCTTAATATGTCGGGTGGTCCTCCTATAAACCAGGTAGCATGCTGAAGGAGCATCACGAGATCTGGACAATGTGTCCCAGTGGTATTGTTTTTCTTTGGGTGGATCATTTGAAGCACACATGGGTAAGTGAAAATGTTTTTATTTAATTTTTCAAACATTAGTCTTTTTTTACCCTTGCCTCATGGATTCATTGGTTTTATTCAAGGTCGGTTTATCTTGAGTCTCATGTGATCTAGTGGGTGTGTGGGATATTCTTCTGATAAGGCACTAGAGACCCTTAAAATGATCTATGAATGTTCATGTAATGTATCTCATTCCTGGTGCATGACTAATCTTACTTCACATTATCATATTGACAAATGGAATAATTCTTATTTTCATTATTGGTTGCCTCGATATGTTTGCTTCAATGCTTGGGACTTTTTCACTCAAGAGTTTACATCGCATAGTATGAGGTTCATTTATGATGTCGGTGTTGGAATTTATATGTCTCATAACCTCATATGTTCGGCTCTTTATGTGGCATATCTAGAGTGAGTCCCTGATGGAGTCGAATAAGTGGGCCGACACCACGCATTTTTGAGATTCTCTGTTTAGGAGCTTTCTGAGTGCATCACCGGATTTTTAATAGTTTCAAGTCTCATCCATTGTGTCTTCCTTTATCAGATTAATAATTATTATTGAAGAATTGTTTTATCATTCTTTTATGTGAAATTACTTTTCATGTTGTCAAATGGACTTGCTAACGACCCTTCAAACGATCTAAGGTTCCTATTAATAATTCTTTGTGAGCTGCTTGATGACTTGTTTGGGTATTCCTATGAGACAAGGATGGTTTTTATGGCGATATCATATTAATATTGTGTGGATTTTATAGGCACATCATATGTCTTTAAAAATTATGAGTTCCTTCCATCTCTTCACACTTTTAATTCCATTTCAATATTTTAAAAAATTTAGCGATTATGAAAAATTGCAAGAGTAATGTCAAAGAAAATTTACCAAAAAAATTATGATGCATCATGTGAATGATATATGACCATTGAGGATGAATGAGAATGTCTTTGATAAATCCATCTATTTTTCATTAGAGATCTGAAGTGTGAATCATAGATTTTCTAGAACATACCGGTGGACTTCCATGCGATGATGCTTATAAGTCAAAGTTACTTCTCAAGATGAGGTGGACATGTCGTTAGGGACTCATGGTGCCTTACAGACCGCTAGAGGCACTCAACATGTCCTTTAGCTAATAAAAACACCTCTCACCTCCTCCCCTTTATCTATTTTTATTATTTTACCATGGTTTGGAGTCTTGCAATTTTTTTTGGATATCATATATGAAATTTATCTGTATGAATGATGATATGGTGAATGAGCTTTATTAACACTAGGGATTTCAACATTTGGATATGATTCCTCTTTTTTGGGAGGAACTTTGGATCGTTTATAGGGCACATTATAATGCAAAACCATGTGAAAAGGATGCATTCATTGGATTGTCACCATATAATAATTTTTTGTCTGGAGATGCATCGTTCGAGCATGAAGGTCCATTGAAGGGGAATCCTTGGGATTAGTCATAAATTATGTGTTATTTGTTGAGTCTTCATGTGAAATTGGAATGGTCATGAAATTGTGAGTCCCATGAAGGATCATGTGATCCATGAGTCTCAATTTCTTTGACATCGTGGGGAAGGTAATTCCCATATGTAGGTATTCCTCCTTTTTCAATTTTTTTATGCTTATTTGGAAAACATTAATAAATGATCCCCAAATGAGCAACATCCATGGGGACAAGGAATCAGTACTGAGGAAAACTAATGCCTCTCTGAGACTTTGATGGTGTCACAACCAGTGTCTAAGGTGACTTTTTATCTATCTGTAAACATTTGGTATTTTTCTAAATTTATTATATATATTAGAGGTGGAGGAGAATCCAATTTATCGACCACCACTTTTCTAAAGTGCTCTCGTTTTCACCTCCATCGAGTGCCTCCATTGTGAGATCATGCTATGAAACTAGATCGTGAGATCCGATCATGAGCATGTTCCACGAGACTGTATCTTCATACCTCCCCCACAATATTTTTTCATTCTTATATTATCTTTTTATCCAACCATGCTTCATTCTTCGGTAACATCTCAAACATCACCTAAGAGGGAGGTGGTTGTCTTGAGGAGTTCATGGGATTTGTTTAACTGATCAGTCAATCATTCGCGACTCATATGAACATGTTTGGGACATGTGATCACATGTATCAAATGGGTTTATTTATTTTTTATAATTCCCTATAGAGGTTATCCGCCCCACAAATTCTCTAGATGTTAGGCAATTTGTGAACTTTTTATGTCATTCACGACCCCCTTTCCGAGTCATGTGTTTCACATGATGTTTCTAGTTCGTGTCATGTTATGAAAATGTTTTCTGTATTCATCTAATATGTTTCACTTATATATTTTCATATGGATTCAAATTCTCATCAATCCTCTAAATAGGATTCTAATAGGGTGTAAAGGTAACCATTTTCCAACAATGATTCTAGGATGGGATGTTTATATCCCTCTTGTCATCGTTCGATTGGTTCATTTAAATAGTGTATTCTAGATTTTATGGGATCAAAAGTATAAAAATATAGACCATTAGACTTCATACCCCTATAATTTTTCTGTCTCACTAATGACGGTTCAAAGTATTTCATCTATTTCATCATCCATACCCTCTTCCTCGATCTAGAGGGCGAAGAACAAAATCTGAGTGAAAATTTCTCTTGGGGGAAATTTATCTCTAAAGGGTAAAGTGATGATGTCCACATAATGAAATTTATGCCCAGAAACTATGATGGGACTGATCATGGATCTGATAAGTAATCCCATATGTACCATTAAATAATACAACAATCTACCTCTCATCAGACATCTTTAAGGATCTCTAGCTTGGATTTTTGATCGAGGGAATATTTTGATTGCAAAAGGTTAGGGCCATTCGGGGATCAATATATAATATCTAAATTTACTAGGGGGTTGAATGAAATTGGAATGTATTAGGTCATCCAAAAATCGAAGACAAATACCTATTACAAAAATACTATGATGGTTGATCTACTTAACCGTTGGAGCCTAGATATGAACACATTCCATCTTAATCATGGAGAGGTTGTCATCATTCTTCAGTACATGGAATAGATCTTCAGTGTACCTATAATTGTTGGAATTTACACATGAATTCATTCATCATAAATACGCATTGGTTGATGTGATAATGACTCATCCTTTATCTCGGTAGTTGATTAAGTGGGGTGAGAAGACAAATTATTTTCTTAAAATCAAGTTAATCATAATGTCTAGATTTAGAGATTAATTTCAAGAAATTCTCATTAATTACCATTAAAATGGATTCTCGTACTGATAAATATATTTTAGTTACAATTTAGAATGTATTTCATGGAGGAAGAGTGCTTTATTATTTATCGAATCTGACAGGATAGGTGAGCGTAGAATGATTCTCAAGTCCATATGGAGTTCCATTCAAGATTTTGTTGACTACGTTGCCTTTGTGATTTAGTTTAAGGACCTTTACCTTAGACCCAATATTTCATTAGTTTGTGGTATTTAATTTCAGACCTAATATTACATTAGATTAAGGTCCTTTACCTCAGTCCTAATATTTCTTTAGTTTATGGTCTCTTATCTGGGAACATCTATTTCTTTTGTTTAAGGTATTTTAGATCAGACTTTCTATTTCTTTGGTTTAATGAAATTTATCCAAGACCATTTATTTCTTTAGTGTGTGTTTTTTTAATCATGGAACTTCTATTTTATTGCATTAAGGTCTTTTATCTCAGATCTTTGATTTCGTTATTTATCATCTATTAGCTCAAACTTGGTATCTGATCATAGGATATAGTGATGACATTCTAGGAATGACCTAAAACACACTGAGATGTTGGGTTTTTTTGATGGTTTTGTTCAGCTCATGAAGGTCAGACTTCCCTTTTTTGTAGAGTGACACATTTTTTTGATGACCATAGGTGCATATATAGCATCCATAGGCATGTTTTCATATGGAAGAAAAGGGTCTCTTGTAGCTGGGTATCTTTTCCAAGGTCTATGGAGTATTCATGGAGGTAATATTGGTTGAGGGAATAATATTAGAGAGGATAGATCTACATAGATAGATGGATTATGGGTGATGTAAATCAAAACGTAGAGGTACAAGTCTATAAATATGATATGGTGAATACATGCTTAGTATGTACCATGACATTATATGATTTTAGGTTCCACTGTGGTGTTTCTAAGACTCAAAGGATTGAAGCTCCTTTCTGACAAAAAAAATATGCCTTTATTTGGGGGGTTAAGGACCATATGCATCAATAGTATACCAAGATAATGATGATATCCAATCCTCTCGGAGGTAAATGAATGTTTTGAGACAACATAAACATCTAGATAATGAATTTGAGTATAGATGAAACATTTTCTAGTAAGGGTTCTAGTACCATATGTTAATTATCATAAATCATAAAGCTTTATCCCTACAACTTTTGGTTTTGAATAATGAGTTGTGGTCTACACAAGGCTATGGGATGACGTGTTATAGTCCATCCTTGAGAAATGGTACAAAACACGATGATGTAACATCGACGACATTGAATCCACTTGGATAGTTTGGTGTTGGTTTGTAAATTACAACCCAGAGCACTCTATTCAAGGAGAATAATATGGGATAGTCATATGGGGAGTATTTTAGAAATTTTGTTCTGTTGAGTGCTTTCGCGATTATGTTAGGGCACACAAGGAATGGAATTTCCCTTTTCAAAGTGACACATTTTGTTAAAGTCCATATTTTTATAGGCAGAAGCCATAGAAATGTATTCATAGTCATATAAACGGCCTTTGAGAATGGATATCCATTCCAAGGGATATGGATGGTTATGATTATCCATGAAACCCAAACTGAGGAAGTGTGAATAGTGGGAAGTGTAAAATCCAAGGAGGGTGAGAGTACCATAAATGTTGTGAGGACACCTAATGAACATATTCTCATGGTGAGGATATGTTACAAACCAATACTCTAATATTTTCATGGACCATGGGTGTTAAATGAGAATAACATAAATTTTACTAGGGCTACTGGGTAGACCCCATGATCATTTTTCCTTAACTATTTATGCCCAAATTGTTTATCCAAACTCAGATAATGATGAGTTTAGTGGGTGGGGACTTGACTTTTGAACAAGTCGCCCATTGTGGGTTTTCGTCCTAACATTTTCCATGACTATTTTAGTAAAAGTTTAAGGTCTAGTGATTTGGACCATTTTAGGATAGAGTTTCAAGGTAATATAGAATTTATTGAAGTACAAGTAGTTTCTGGTCATGAAACACATGGATCTATTATGTTAAATGTTACAGAAGATCGTAATTAGGATTCCCATGTTATAAAGTACTCCATCATCCTTATGAGTGAGAGGTGAAATGTTGTAAAAACAGATCAAGGTTCTTAGGTAATCAGGCATGATATGGGACACTCATACCTGAATTAGTTTAACTACATTGAGGTATTGAGTTCTTCTACAGTGATGTTAGGGCTCACAAGTATTGGAATGTAACTTTTTAGTGTGACAGATTTGGTTAACGAACATAGGTGCATATAAAATATCCATTGGAATATATGAAAAGTCTTGAAATGAAACCTTGAAGATGTATATCCTTTCTAAGGAAAATGGAATGTTATGATGATTTGAGACACCCAAGGCATGAAGTGTAGCTTATGGATTGAGGTACTTTAAAGTCAGTGGAAGCACTCCATACATTGGTTGACCAGTTTAAGTTTCTTTTGTTTCTTTGATAAGAAATGAAAACTGGGTGATGGATTTTCCCGCTTTTATGTAATGTAGTGGGGATGTTCTTGCCTCCATGTAGTTTTGATGTCTTGTATTGGAACATATTTTAATTCAGTTTAATGTAATATGGTAACGACAAACTTCCATGGAGTTTAACATCATGTGGTAAGAATGTACTTCCATGTAGTTTAACATCATGTGGTAAGGATTTACTTCCATGAAATTTAATTTCATGAGGTAAGGGCGTACTTCCTTGTAGTTTAGTGTTATATAGTATGGATGAACTTCCATGCAGTTTAACATCATGCAATAAATACAGACGTCCATGTATTTTAACATCATATGGTAAGGATGTACTTAAATACAATTAACGTTATACAATTAGGAATTAATTCTATACAGTTTAATGTCATTTGGTAAGGATGTACTTCCATTCATTTTAACGTCATGTGATAGGGACGTACTTTTATGCAGTTTAACATCATGTGTTAAGAAAATGGGAACTGACTAGAATGTGTTGAAATGTCACAGATGGTCCCAAATATGGAGACATGAGAAAAAATATGTTTCTCTTGAGGATGATAATCAATCCACATGTAGTTCTAAAAGAATTCTTCAATATAGGACTGAACCATATGCAAAGATGTGAAATTTAATATTTGTTTGTTGTGACTAAGCTCAGTGCTTAAAATTCATGCATCACTACGTATCCTAGGAGAGGATAAATCAAGTCAAACTTAGTAATTGAATAGGAAATACTCTACGCAATCCTGAACCATACATGGAGGTGGGAATTATTTTCGATGAACATTGCTGTTGGGATCCAGAATGGAGATCCATGCATCACTACATATCTTATGATTGACTGGAATCAGTCCACATGATGTTCTTGATGTTTCAAACAGCATAACATCATGTAGTGAGGATGAAGGTGAATTGATGTAAATAAACAAAAACATTATAGTTGTTCCCAAATATGGATGATCAGTTTTCAATACATATCGCATGAGGATGAGATTCAAATAACACATTTTTCTTGTGATCCCATGAAGTTTACCATCATGTAGTTTAGACAAGGGTGAACTAATGTGAATTGATGGGAATATTGTGGTTGGTCCCAAGGGTGTAAATCTAGTAATAACTTCATATCTCATGACAATGAGAATCAAACCACACATAGTTCTAAAAACAGTGCAGTTTATTGTCATGTGGTAAGTAAATTGACAGTGTAGTTTAATGTCATGTGGCGAGGACTCATGGTATGTTTTTTAAGGCCATTCATTCAGGACTACAGTATACTTATTTTTTAATTTTATTCCTTTATTTTGATGTTACGTCCCCGTGACAATTCCTAAGATCATGTGAGCTATGATAGGTGTGAGAAACCGAGAATGGAAAGGGATTCCATATAAGGAATAGAAAATTGAGGGTTTTATAAGGGGTGTTTTTATTATGTAGTAGATAGAAAAATTTATTGGATTAAGGCATCCCTTCGTAACTCATTGGAAATAAGAATCTATCCATACGTTGTTATAAAAGAATCATGTAGTTTAATTTCATGTGGTTCATATGTATGTGACTCAGTGTGAGTATAGATCGATATCACAGATAAGTGAATTTTTATGTCATGTGTTATGGAAATTGGATGTGCTATTTAATGTGTTATGTTAACTACAAAAGGAGTCATAATGTTTAACATAATTTTTTTAGGAAAAAAGGTGTCATGGCGTATAACATCTTGCTTCTAGGACGAATTTGTACAATTTTACATCATGTAACTAAGATGAGTAATTGGACTTTCCCTGATGTGGATGACCATGTGATGACTGCTACACAATTTATTTCTAGAGAAATCATGCATTTGTGGGTGTTGTGACATGCTCCCCATCCATTGTGGCCAATGAGTAAGCCCTATTGTGGTAGATATTATATATTAAGTAATGTCCATCTAATTTGAGCTCCAGCTTTGTGGGCTTCTTGGTAGGTAACATTGGGGTTCTTGGGACCAACGCCGGTTCCCCATTGAGAAATTGGAGGAGGTGATCTTTTTCCATGAAGGCTCACGTAATCTAATTCTGGTGTACAGTGAGGTTATGAAGTGTTCATAACCCCTTATCATCATTCCAATCCAATTGATCTAATCATATTTTTATTGGTCATCATCTAATATTTTCCCAATAGATAGATACTCTGAGCAGTTGGACCTCCATAGGTAACAATGCCTTGGTCCTACCCACTAATGAGTATGGCATTGCTATTGTATCAGTATGTGTGGTAGTACAATAAGATAATAAAGGATGGGGGATTTTTTCTATCCAATACTAATTATCCTTGTTCACTGTCTTAGGGATTATATTTGATAGAGTCTTATTGAATTCCCCTATCCTTCCAACTACTGCTACATGATGGAAAGAAGAGTGATTGGTCACGATATTATACTCCAGGTACATCATCTTCTATTCTACAAAATAAAAATTGGTGTTTTTGTCTATTAATATCATGTGAAGGGCCTCGAACCTAGTAATGATATGGGACTTCATGAATTTAATTATATTCTTTATACCATATTCCTTTAGGGGTATCACCTCAGCCTATTTGGAAAAGAAGTTGATAATATTAAGGATGTAATTGAACTGCTTATTTGTGGCTGGGAGATATGGATCCACAATATCCATCCCCCAAATGGATAATGATTAGGAATATTTAGCTATATGAATCAATTATGATGGTTGAGGGAATAATTTTTCACTAATTTGGTATGAAACCCAGTTCTTGGTGACTTTCACGCAGTCTTGTATCACTGTTTTCTTGTAATAGCCTAACCTCATCATTTGGTTGGAGAGTTTGGTATAATATTTATGGTCACATCAACATCCTGCATGTAATTCTTCCATAATAGTATAAATATATCCTTCATCTAGGAATATAAGGAGGATCCCATTGAATCCACACTTATAGACTATTTTCTTTTCATTTAGTCCATATTGCAGCGAAACATTTGTTACACGATGCTAAATTTGTTCCCTTCTGGCTTTATCGATTTAGAGTGTCCCTTTTTAAAGATATTCGATTATGGGATACATATATATAGGGGATAGTTTTGGTGCATCATGCTCTAGGGTGATTTGGACCTGATTGAACACCTCCGTATCATAGAAAATAATTTTTAAGAACATTCTCAGATGTGTAATATGAAAGATTGATTCTTCTTGATTATGGTTGAAAAATAAATTGGTCGTATGGGACAATGATTTAGTGAGAGAATTATTTAATCGAAAAACATGATGAAATATGGGATCAAAAGAAAATTATACCATCAGTCCTCTAAAATAACCTATAAGTTGGTCCAAATCCTCGTTTTTGATGGCATGTTTTTTATTGACCTACTTTAGAAGAAAATCTGAATCCCCTTTGATGTTCAGGTAGACTATTTGAAGCCTTAGAGATAATTATAATCCATAAATAAGGGATTATAATTAAACCTCATTATTTATGTAGCCTTAAAATAGTGAGGAAGGTTGCTGAAAACCCTCTTTGATAGGAGAGATAAATACAATCCTAGGCCAACTTGATTGAGATTTTAGTTTTCCATCCTTGTTCTGATAGGAAATCAAGAAGCATCATAAAAATAAATCTCCCACACCTGTGAAGTTTCATGGGAATAGAATAACTCTTTATCTAAAAGATTAGTTTCTTCTATTATACTCATTGGGGTAGGATGTATAGAAATGCAATCAGTCAGTGCTTGTCTTTTCAGTGACTTATGTGAAACAAACTGAATATCATATTGTTGAATAATAATGCAAGAGCCTCATCCCAGTTGATGAGGACTCGTCAACTGTATCCATGAGACCCAATTTAAAAATTAGGAAGAGAAATGTTTATTGGTAATATAGTAGTACTATAGAATCACTATTATAGTACTGTAGAATATACTATAAATGACACTGTTTAGTACTATAGTAGTCGGAACTATTTATCCGACTGGGCTTTTGGACCATAGATTTTGGAATCATGTACTTCAAACCCTTCAGGCTACACAAGACTTTCATGCCACCTTATGGCCGTTGGTAAAACTCAAGACCTTTGGTCCACCTCATGGCCTTCGGGCCACCATAAGGCCTTCAAGCCACCTCAAGGTCTTCAACCCCCTGTAATTAGGCTTAACGACCTGGAAGAATCTACAAAGAAGTGGACTCCAGATGTGAAATTAGAGTAGGTGCATCCGCCAGAGTAGAATATTATGTAGATTTTTCAGAAAGATATGGTATGCCATTTTCCATCAGGACCATCATGTGCTTGCATAGGATGCATGGCTGAACTAGCCATGCGATGGTGGAGATATGACATCATGATGATGAAGCTGGGGAGGAGAAGTTCCATGTAGTTAAAGCATGTATATTTTCTAAGACATAAGGTTCATGTAATATCTATGACTATAGTCCTTTTAAGGGTTCCCCCTCATCCCTTGAAAGGGGGGTTATGAAAATCAATAAAAAAATAAGGCCTTCGGGCTATTCGGGATATTGTTAAAGAACGACCACCCATCGGTCAAAGGTCTCATTCAACGTCAGATGACCAAGGATGTAATTTAGAATTTTGATACAAAAGACCAATTGGAATTCATGGGTATGGATGCAATAAATCATCTTTTTCACTATGAGTATGAGTGCAATGTAGTTCTTCCCGACATAAATGTGTCGGTTCATAGTACATAGCATAGTCCGGCTGAGGTAAATAGAGACTATCCCAATTTCATGCATCATTCTTTTGTCTGAGGATGAAACCCAATGAGTGTTCCATAGTGGCTACGTATTAGATTAGTGGCCTCCCTTCCACAAGACGCATCTGGAATGGTTTTTATTGTAGGTACAGCTTGAGATTTTTGGAGGATTGTTGCAAATCATCATCGTATTGGTTGGAAAATACCTTCTTTATTATCCTAGTGACATGGAGAGATTTTCCTACCATATTGGAAATGAACTTTTGAATGTACAAAAGGTGCCCTTAGAGTAGCCTCAATTCATTTATATTTATTGGGGGTAACATGTCCAAGATAGCATTAGTCCTCTCCGGGTAAACCTCAATGTCGCTGTTTCATACCACAAAACCAAGGAATTTTCATTACGTTACCCCCAAAGTGAATTTTAGCAGATTCATCTTCAGAAATTGTTTTCTATAGTCATCAAAAATTGTTGAATATCTTTTATGTGATCAAAGTACAATCAAAATTTATTTTCCATGTTAGCGACCGAACATTCTTCTATCTATCCCCGGAATGGCTTAAATATATAGTGCATTCCATGTGATTTTTGGAACCAACATTCTTCAAACCAAAGTGCATGACCTGATATCAAAAAATCCCCCAAGGCACACTATAGGTAGTGGTTTCATCATCTTCTTCGTTCGTCTTTATCTAATTGTACCCCGAGTATCCATCAGTGAAAAAAGGCCTCAGAAACTAGTAGTTGCATCAATCAAGTGTTTAGTGGTCTAAAATTAGAAATCATCCATTGGTCAATGCCCATTAAGGTATATGAAATCAATACAGACCCTAGTATTCCCTTTCATCATTTTGATAGTGACAATGATTGAAATCCCTATTAGGTATTTCACTTCTTGGATGAAGTTTTCATTGATCAACTTGTCGACCTCTTCATCATTGTTAGTGTCATGAGAGGGTTGTTTCATCCTTACAGCCTTCTTGAAGCCTCAATGCTCATCTAGTAACCTGGGGTGGTGTGTATCTACATCCAGGATTAGTCTGGGCATTTTTGTGTAGTTTTGTGTGAGCACATATTGATGATGCTTCAAAAATACAATGTACACATCTTTCTATTCAAGGGGAATGTTGGAAATAATTATCTTAGGCCAGGGGTCAACATTTTTTCACAAGTTTATCTTGTTGAGTTCATAGATGGTGTAGGAGACACTTTCCTCAAATTCAAGAAGGGAATTCCTAAGATCAGTCTCATCTTCTTCCATCTCATAATCTGTGGAGAAATTTTCAAAAAAATATAGAAATATTTGGGCCCCACTATCATTATTTTAGTGATATAAGAAATGAGAATATTCATTATCATCCCTTGTTGACCGAGTCATTATAGATTGATGATCAGGCACATAGTATTCGATGTTATCACTTGGTATTAGAAGGGATTGGAACTCTTGAATTATATATATGAAATCAACCAAGATTATTGTGAGTATGTAGTTAGCTTTGAGAATACTCCATGAATTCATTGCGGTAGTCCCCATACAATTAAAAGTTGAAACCTATATATCATCATCCTCCATTGGTCATTTTCCTCCCTTTTTATAGAAACCCACTTCAACATATGTGGCCACGCAAGTCTATAAGGGAGCATTGTCACCATGTAGCATGGTGACTTCTCCATTAATGGGATAATTTAGACACTAATGGATGGTTAAAGGTATCACATAGTGTGTATATAGCTAGGTCACTCTAAGCAGGAAATTATATTTGGTGTCTTGTTGGATTACCAAAAACACAACATCTAATGTAAGATCCCCAAACTAGGCTTTGATATGGATCTACTATAGAGATATTTTCCCATTCTTATCACACCCTTGGATGGTTGGAATAATATAAGACAAATCCCATTCACCATATACCAAACATTGTAGGTTTTGGTCTTGGATAAGATTGTTTCTAGAGCCTTTATCAATTAGTACCCTTTGACATTTACATTATTGGGTCTTCCTAAGAATTATAGGGTTATGATGTGTCCTTGAAATAACTCCTACTAATCTTGATGATTGAATGATATGATGACATGACATTATGATTCCATGTTATCCACTCGATAGACCATGGCTATGGTGACTGCTGTCCCAAACTCTTGTGGACTTCAAGGGGATTCAGCATGTGCCTCACTTAGTTCTTCTCAAATATGGAGAGAATTGAGGACTAAGGGTTTGGTTGGGACTACCGAAAGCTATTTTATAAAGTATTACTTTTGTAGAAGAGTTTGATGCTTCCCAATAATTGGTTTCTCTTATATGTGCAGATGAGGATATCAGGCATTTCATGTATATAGACCTGATGTTTTTGAAGATTTTGATGGATATGCGCTATCTATGGTGCATGTCTCATCGGACTTCCCCATTACCTAGGATGATTAGATTGGACCCCTGCAAAGAAGTCATGTAAGGAAATCAGATGCGGGTGACTATTGGAGAGAACTAAGGCTCCTTCTTGCCACTATGAGCTTATAGGGGCACTTTCACATGAGTCTCAACTGCATATATTTCCTCATTGGGGATATGACCAAAATATTGAATCTGACCACATCTTCGTTTTTTCGACACATATGGACTACCATTACCTTTATATGTGTGGTAAATTCATGATCTTTAGGAAAATAATAGTCATATAAAGGATCTGAAAAGTGGATCATATTGAAAAACCCAAATATTATTTCTTTTTCTAATGAGGGTTCCATTTAGTGGTATGATGCCTATATTTCGAATGTTGTAGGGAAGAAGTCAACGATAGTTGATACTTGATTTTTAGGAGAATATTACTCCTACCATTCTATTTAATTCATCTTCTGGTGGTCACTCCCACCTTTGTGTTTCACTTTTGTAATTTCCTTCTTGTGTGGTGGAGCTATTGTGGGTATTCAAAACTATACATTAAAAGTGATGTGGGCTTGATCTACCATCTTTCAAGTCATCCATTTCATCAATTTTCATGCATGTATCACCAGAATGTTTTTTAACTCACCCTATTCTTCCGTTTAGATCGCGTTTAGGCAAAACCCCCACTCTAGTGAGTAATCTAACACCACTTTTCCAGAATTTATCATTTATTGAAATAAGTCATTGAAGAAGAATCAATTATGGATATTATATCCCCAACATATATGGAAAAGTCAGTAATCGGGATGGTTGGGGTGGTCATATTAATCGGGATTCTGGGGTTATGGAAGTGTGATCAAGATATTGTCCATGGATACATCGAAATAACTGGGGACCTGCTCATTCCTGATGGGTTGTACCTTATACATCCATTCTTCAAATCCTAGATGACCCTGATTCCTCTATAGTTATAGATTATGGAGACTTTGTGGTTTTCTTCACATGATGGGAGGTGTTGTGTAGTTTGGGGACTACTTGGGTATTTGTATGGGCACCATTTTTTTCTAGATCATGAATATTCTATATTCTTTTCTAGCAATATTTCTCTCCTATGTTGTAGTCATGAGTTGACTTTTGGATTAGGTCTACAATATATCTTTATCTAAACATTGGACCATTTCAGAAAAATAATAGAATCTACGTAAATATTTCGTTAAAATCAGATTCATCTGTAACTCATCCCTAATATTTTCAAAAAATAGTTCCAATAGTTTCTCTTTCGAGAGAGGGATGATGAGTGAGTAGGTTAAACTATTCCACCTTTCTATGAATTCATAAACGCTCTCATTATATTATTGTTTTCAGTTCTTCAGGTTACAAATAATTTTTTCCCTACTGTAGAGATAAATTGATAAAGAAATTTATGACATAGGTCTTACAATTCTTACATGGATCCTTTGGGAATACTTCTCGACCAAAAAATGGTTTTCCCTATTAGATTCTTTACAAAACACCTCGTCATTGTTTCATGTTATTGATCCTGAGGGGAATTCATCAGCCCACATTGGGATATGAAGTGTGTGAGATGTTTTTTTATGGTTCCCTACACCATCAATTGTAGAGAAGGTTTGATTTCTAAAATTCAGTGGAGGCAAAAATTCATCCAACCTATTAAGATATGTCTTCATCTCAAGATACATATGTTCACATCACCCTTCCATGGCTTCCACTCGAGTACCTAGGTACTTGATGATGTTAATAAGCTTTGGGGAACTATTTATTTAGTCTCCTCCCATCCATAGGGATCCAGTGGGAATTTAATAGGTCACTAAACATTTATCTCCAGCCGATTTTCTATTCTTCCAATGATTAAACAATTGTCTCCCTCTACGGAGAGGCTTCTACTGCAACGGAGGGAAGTCGAGATCATTTTTGACTACCTCATTTATGTGAAAATTATTTCTATATAAAAAAACTAACTTTGTAGTCATATAAAAATATTGTTAGTAGATCTTCCTATCTTGTGGGAACATTCATCACTTCTTGAATATGATACCCAGTGGGAATATTGCCTCTAATTTTCTCCTCATTGAGTTATCAGAGTCTTTAAATTTTTTTCTCATATTGTGACAACCTTTCCTCTAGATAAGGAACACCATTTATTCTAGTAGGTTATCATGATGTGTTTTTAACCTTCCCCTTAGTAATATTCCATCATTGAGGGGAAATATCAATATTCATTGGTGCAAAATTATGGAGTCGTCTTTGTTTCCTGGTGCATGTAGCCTCATTTGGTGCATTCATGTCACCCTCCTCCTGAGGCATTTCTTTTCTATGACGTAACCTTCTACACTAGTGTATTGATCAATATCTACCATGTTGATAGTGAAATTTTTTAAAAAGGCATATCATTAAATGGTGTTTGTTCCATTACTCTTGACCCGATAGGCTTATTATGTATTGTCTAATTTAGGGTCTTTATTCGAATCATTGGTCATGTGGGGCCATTTTTTCTCATAGCCCAGTTGGGGTAATATTTTCTATGTCATACATTCCTATTATTTTGGTTGATTAATAGTGATGCTAAGGGTGTTTTTGATCACGGTTTCCAAATATGCCTCAACCAGTAGGGGTTTGTCTTCTAGTGGGAGAAGTTGGTAGAATTTCAAATGCTGATTGATTATGCCCAACCTTTAGAATATTGATTCCCTCTGTGGTGGTACCGATGATGAAAATTCTTCTAGACCTATAGGGTGGGGGGTCATTTGGGTCCAAAATTGTCATGGATTATGCCAGTTTTTGTGGATCCAATGGCTCTAGTTGGGGACCTAATAATTCCTAAGAAGGTCATGAAGATATATATGCACCAACCCTGTGGGATGGGGTGATCTAGAATCAGTGTTTATATCTCTAGGGTTATCTGAGGGGACAATTAACTAGGTCATGATGATTAAGATATAAATTCCCCCATCCCACAGGTTGGGGCTCACCTATGGCTGCTGAGTGTAAGTCCTGAATCCTCTTGATAATTAATGATCCAAGGGGTGGAGGTGGTGGTAAATATTATCCTCGCCTAGGGGTTGAGTCTACTCCTAGATAGATGATAATGCATCTACCACTATGATCTGTGTGGTGTGGTGTAGTTGTGCTCATGTGGGATCTAAGTATGATAGCAGCCCATAGTGGGAACCATTCCATACGAGAAGTTTTCTGGGTGCCTGAAAATTTGGACTCTATGTTTGGAATGTCCTCCTATTGTTCTAAGGGGAACAAATTGAAATTCTATTGGGTATCCTCTCTCCATGTATGTGGTGTATCGACACCATTTGAGAGGGGACATTTTGTTGTTGTGACCAATTTCCCCAAGCGTTACTCGGACCCCTAATCTCATTAGAGGGTATAAAATTGGATGATGTTGCATTTGAGGGACTTTTATATTCCAATGGGTTGGAAAATTGTTATTCTACATATTGTCCCCATCCTCAAATATTGAGGTATTATGTGGCTTTAGAGATTATCAATCAATGTTTTCAAATGAAATGGTGGAAAAAATATTGTAGAATTACACTATGCCTTTCTTGTACTGGATCCTGGTTCCTGATGATAGAATACAAAGCTAGCTAGAAATTGATTATTTTGATTTTCATAATGTTAAAATAGTATCCTGAATAAGTATGATGTCAAACAATCAGTTTGTTATGAGTATCCCACATATTCTGGTGTAGATAAGTCATGCAATAATTTTATAGCACATCTGGGATCTTGTAATCTGTAGTTGTGAGGGGTAGGAACATTATGAGGATGTTGTTTCTAGATAACTATATCCATATATCAATTTATTCTGCCTCCTCATTAGACTTATATGCCTCCATTCAGTTATACCATATAATATTTCTCTTATTTTCACGTGATGAAGGGAGTGGGGTTCTGATAGAAGTTGATGGGGAACCGTATACAATTTACCCTAATGATTTGATAACCTCTCAATAAAATGGTTTTGGATTTTTGAAAACCTCTCTGTTTAGAGGTTTTTCAATTAAGGGTGGATTTCCCTATCCATGGGAGATATCTCTGAGGGGTGGTTGGCCACATTGGATGTCAGGAGCAAAGTCCATATGATCTATCCCCACACTACAATGAGGAAGATCATCATGGTAATGAGTTTATTCTTCTTCTTATTTCATAAATGAGTCGATATACCCTTGTGGTTTTGGAAATGAGTCTCAAACAACCTCAAGGACACTGGTATTAAACATATTAGGTGTATGTCCCATGTTATGAATTGTAGTCAGAATATGCTGACATGAATTTTTTAATTGTGTAGGTATATGATCATGTTGTGTGAAGGTTGAAATAAATTTTATATAATATTCTGGTACTGTGGTAGAATGAGTTTTCTGTTGAGTAGCTATCGAAATATGATGATGAGTTGTCTCTTTATTCACGAGAATGTGAGATTATCCCAAGGCATGTTCCATTCTCACTAGGTGATCCTTGTTTAGAACAAGGATATGAACCCTATCCCATGTCTTTGTAATATTTCACTAGTATTTATTGTTAGTAATATCATCCTGACCTAGCGAGTGTGTCAATCTAACTTGATGAGCACTTGTTGGATCAAGAGTGTGATCAGAGTCTGAATATGTGTTCCCTATCAAAATATATTGATCGACCTCCAGAATAGTGGAAGGATTATGTGATTTTTTTTATGTTTCTATGGAATAATGATGGAAGTTCCATTCATTATTTGAAGTAGGAATATGTTCCTTGCTTCAGTGTTCTGCTAGAAAATGATAAGCATATTCATTGAAAGGAATATGATCATATCCTAAGGCATGTGTCATTCTCACATGGACATCCTATGCAAGAACATGGATATATTCCTAATATTGGTTCTTGATAGTATGCCACTAGACTTCTATTATAGAAATATGAAAATTTCTGGAGGATTTTTCCTCTATCACATAGTGATTCATTGCTAGAATAATGATGTGATCTAGATCATGGGCCTTTGGAATATGCCACTGGACTTCTTCTATAGGCATGTGCCTCTATCCTGAGGCATATTCTGCTCTCACCTGGTGATCCCTAGTTGGAACGGGAAAATGATCCCAGTCCAATTCCTCTCCTTTAATTGGAATATGCGTATAATCCTCCAATTTGTGATTAAGATTATTCTCTTACTCCTCTAAAACCACTAGATTATGATGATCTGAGTGTTGAGTTCTCATGGTCGAAGGTATATGAGTATGTGTCTAAGGGCTCTGGAAATGACTCATTAAAAGAGTTTTATAAATACTCATTTCAATCAAATGGTTCCACTGAAACAGTGGCACCAGTCACAGTCTCACACCGAAATGGTGGCACCGTGACGGTGGCACCGTGACGGTGGCATAGTAACATTTTCACATTGAACCGGTATCACTGATTATGGTGTAACCATTAGGGTGGAACCTTAATGGTGGCATCATGACCATGTCACCACATACGGTGTCTCACCGAATGGTTTCCCACCCTTATTTCTTTTCCAGTTCAGCACATGCAACGTATCTTTTGACGTAAAATTGTTTTAATACCGATTTTAAAGACTTTTAAAGCCTATAAATGATATCTAAAATCCCCCAAGATATGGGTGACCCTTAACATACCAAAACATGTGGATTTTCCTTAGTTTCAAACCCTTTTCCCATACATTCCAATTCCGCCCATGTTACCCATTTTCCTCTGACTAATAGAAACTGTTTAACACAAAGCTGTTATTGTCACCTCTCTGATGAGAATTATTAAATAAAAGTTAATTCCATCATCTGTAACCATCCAATTGCATTGTGAAACCACACTCCTCCTTTAATACATTCAATATTTCGATATCCTGTAACTCCTAGATCTCACCTTTTTATTGCATGGAAATTCATTTCATCGGGGCTGGTCTCTTTTCCTTCCTCTCCATTGTGCCTTTGGAGTACCCCTTACTGAGACAAGTGGTTTGCCTATGCTAGAGCCTTCCTGTACACTCTTGGAGCCCCATGAGTTCATCCTTTTCAAGTTGTACATCCCAAATTCATGGACCGTAGAGAAAAATTTTGATCGTTGTTCATCCAACTAGGATTCTTCTTCATCTCTCATTACTAAGTATCATACGGGGTGGGTTTCCTAATGTTTAGATGGGTTTGGATGAAAGAAAACCTTAATAAAGATAATAAATGGACTTTTAATGAATAAAGGGGTGTGTTTGATGATTTTCTTTGTATTCTATTATCCTTGATTATCTATTGTGGGTTTTATGGGCTTATGTCCACTGAAAATCATGGCCATTGGTGGTCTTTCCTTGTGCACTAACGATCCTTTGTTTTTCTGGTTAATTCGATGATTGAATGGCTGTAACATGGAAACATGCTTAGCATGTAAATTAGGTTGATTAAATGTATTCCCAATGAATAAGAATCCTTTTGTGGTCACCTTGGTTAACCAAATGGAAGAAGGAAAATTAATGAAGGATGTTTTTTAATCTGAAAACTCCCTTTCTCTATCTTGGTAATATGTGTGGTTGATATGCTCGATGCTTGTGCGGTGACAGTAGTGGGGATGGGATCCCCTATTGTGGTGGGGCTGTTGGTTTGGGGATCTAAGGCCATATGGGGTCATATGGTGGGGATTGGATTGGTTCCAGTCCATTGAGGGATATCACAGATCCCTTTTTTTGACATTACCAGAGAACCGGGTGTGAATTCTTAAAGTTATACTTGGATATTTTTTCCATGGTATATGGCTATGACTGTTAGTTACCCTATAGTGAATAATTATCTTAAATGGAATCGCTTGAAAATTAAAACAAGAATTGGTTTAAGGTGTAATTGTTTTCTGAGAAGGGGTTGGGACTTGGCAGTGGGTATTGTTCTCTTTGTGAATGAATAGTAAATAGGGTGTTTTTGTATAGGATTTTTTTTCGATCCCCTAGGTTAGGATGAGTGCTTGTTTCCTTATATTTATAATTTTGTTCTTATGTTTCTTATTCTCTCCCCACCCAAGTTGAGCAATTTGTGTCAATCACCCACATTTCATGGGGGAGGGTGTTTTTCCCAAAACAACTACGAGTGGCTGGTTATTAGCTCCTTTTCTTTTCCCTTTACAGAGTAGCCCATGACACATTGGGTAGGCTTTGACGGGCTGAGGTCCATTATATTCCAAGATTATTTGGGCAGGGTACGTTTTGGTGGTTGGCCCAGGTGTGTGCAGGAAAGTTGTTCCCAAGTGTCTTAGGGATGAGGCCCTTGTGTCTTTGGGAAAGGCAGTAGTTGTTCTGGCCCAGGTGTCTTTGGGTGTAGCAGTAGTTGTTTAGGACCAGGTGTCTTCAGTCCTAGAGGTAGTTTTTATGACCCAAGTTTCTATGGGTTTGGTTCTGTGTGTATAGTTTCCTTATTAGTTGCTTGTATGTCTCCTTTTTTCACGGGGCATTAGAATGCATGCCCACTTGTACACAAGATATTTTGGTTTTCCTTACTGAGTATAACTATATACTCTCCCAATGTATATAAAACTTCTTTCAGGTTTCCAATAGGACTTCAAGGATCATGCTGAACTGTACTTGTTCGGATGTTGGGATGGTTTATGTTGTTGTTTTTCTTTCTTTTGGGTAATTACATTAGAGTTTTCTTGTACTTTTTAGCACATATTATTGGAACATTCATATGGAAAATTATTGTTTTGGCTTTACCTTTACATCGAGTTTTGGTGTTGTTTGGGATTCACTGTCTTATCAGCTGATCCTACTAAATAAAATGGTAATGCCAAACATTTTGGTGTGTGATTCTATACCCTTGGTGCTAGTCACCACTCTATGATCTATTGAAGGCTGGTCCCAAGGATCATTATCTCTCCTTAAACTAGATGAAGTAAGGGTCTGGAAATATGTTGTTCTTTCCCTTATCATGGTAAAGGCGGGTCATGACAGAATGTTATCAGTGGAGATGGTTGAGTGACAGGATAGATCTTGAGGATAGGCACAATGAGGATTGCATGGGATGGTAGGAAAAGTGTGTTAGTCAATCTTGGTGCATGAAATAGGCCAAGGAATTACAACCAGGACATGGGATTTTAGGGCCCCCCATGATCTGATGCAAGGACTCTGGGCCTATCAAATGACCAAGTGAGGCTACACTGATTACAGGGTATAGACCCTGGAAAATGTACATGCATCATAATGACTTTTTTTATTGTTTTTTTATCATTTAGGGGATTTATAATGAATAAGAAGTCTGAGAAAAATTAAAAAACAATATTCTATAATACTCAAGCCTAGACATTCTTTATTTACCTTGTAGACATGGAACCTGTACAAAGTCCACATGTAGTCTGGGCGGTCGAGGACCATGAGGTTGATTTCCCTGATCAACAGAGGGATGGCTGAGAGGAGGAGGATGAGAAGTGGTAGAGGAAACATTGTGCCTTTCAGTGGCAGACCCTCTGGAAGTACGGGGGAAGCATCTCAGATATGGATACAGAGAGATACCTTGAGGATATTGTGATATATTTTATCTTGATTTGGGATCTAACGGAGTATTGGGTTCCTATGGCTATATGCCATATACGGGGAGTAGTGCATTATTGATGGACACTCTATCTTTGGGAGAAGGGGGAGGTGGAGGTTTCATGGACTGACTTCAAGAGGGAGTTCCAAGAAAAATTCCTCTCTTCCATGATTAAGGCAGATAATAGACAAGAGATACTCTCCCTTTAGTAGGAGAGAATGTTAGTGAGGGAGTTTGGGATCAAGTTCAAGGATCTTCTTCTCTTTGCTGTGGACTTCTTTCCGGATGAATATTCTCGACCGAGATGTTTAGAGGAGGCACTTCGACCTTCTATTCAGTTTGATATTACTCTATTTATTATACCGATACACATGGTGGTCCAAAAGAATGATGAAGTGTTATATTGGATGCACAGGATGGGAGGTGTGCTGAGATAGGGGAGCCATTTAGGTTTGTCAATGGGGAAGGTTGTTAGTAGTAGGCCTCCTGCGTCAGGGTTGTCCAGGATTTGGCAAGTAGGGAGAAGGCCTCAACAGTTCCATTTTCAATCTCCTGGTCCTCTCACCTTCATTTCTGTCCTAGGACTAAGATTATTCATCCTTGTAAATCATGGGAACCTTCTGAACCAGTGCCCAGACGGAGTGCAACAAAGTGGGGGTGGGCCGGTTCACCGCCCACCTAAGTCGTAGTAGTTTCTAACCAGGACCTTTCACCAGCAGTAGTAGGGACAATGAGCTCCCTCTCCTTTGATAGAATACATTGTGGGAGGATTCCATCCTTAAGGTGCTTCTATGGGACCTCGAACAGGGAATGGTCGGGGAGTCAGTCGTCAAACGAGGGGCATAAGAGCTGAGCGTATCCAGTTACATGCCATAAAGGCAGCAGTTACAGTGCGGTAGGGTAGAGACCCGAAGCTTGATTTACATGGACATTACATTAATTTTTCATAAAACATAATATATAACAAAAACAGACACACAAGGACTGCAATAGTTTAGTGTCGTTGGAAACTGGGAACGTAATCTTCTAATCGTGGTGAAAGATCTTCAACATCTCCCTTAATGATCTTCCCCTTTTGTTTTCTTACCTAAACCTTTCTTTATATCCTAGGGAAATGAAAACATATAAAGCGTCATCTCAAATGCTCTGTAAGGGTAATCAGGGATAAAATAAAACAAATCATATACATTTGAACTTAAAAACATGAACATAATGTTTAAACATCAAAATCCTGAGCAATGACATAAAACATGGCAGTACATAAGGCATAGATCATAAAGAAAAATTAATCATGATAAAATAGCATGGAAATAAGACATGTGATTATGGAAACCATTAAACACATGATATGATTTCCATAGTAGCCAAGACATTGCTTTCAAGACCATCTTACAGGACAAAGTCCCTTTCTGAATCGAGTTTACTCTTTGTTCCAGTCCTGTATTACTGAACCGGATTAACTTACCATTCCAAACATTTCTATATCAGGAGATATAAATCATTACCCAATGCATTGGAGGGAGATATAGGCCCCACCCATCTCATAATGAAATCATTCTTACTTTTTCCACAACATAAACACAAATCATTCATCATAACCCAAAGAATAAAATGGGTTCATAAACATCATCCCATCATAACATAATCCATATAAAAGAAATGGATATAATTTCATCATAATAAATGTGAAACCATGTAAATAATAGATACATTACACTTGAAATATAATCATATTAATAATGTCATCTTATATGGAAAATAGTTTTGATAAAACACTTGAAATGAATTCTTGAGGAAAAGATCCTTTCTTCTTCAAAAAGATTTTCTTTTCACAAAATGCCATGAAATTTTAAAAGAAACTGATTTTTTTGAAAATACTTATGATGTATTATAGAGTAAGATTCTTTAAAATAACTCATTTTGAAACCGTAAAAATCTTTTCATACCGTATAAGATAAAAAACGTTCTTCTCGTTCTTTTACCAGAAAAGTCAAAAAAGTACCTCATAACATAAAAATAATATTTCATACATACCATGAAGTAAAATTCAAAAATGTGTAAAAAATGACATTAAAAATTCATGAAACCATTTTTATAAAGCAGGAACATGGATGATAAATATAACCCTAGTGAATACTTACGAAAAAACAACCTCGGATAAAAACGAGATTAGAAAAGTTATCCCTTACCTTAGGTCTGATATGCTTCGTATAGATTCGATCCTCATGAATAATGATTTAAATAAGTCATTTACACATAATCATATTCATTGTTATGATATCATATATGTTTCACTTATGACTTTATATTACCCTTTGTTTTTTAAATTCTATGTTAAAGCAGCGTTTTGGATAAAATCATTTCATTTATCGTATGTGTTTCGACTTGTCGCTCATGATTTTATTACTTATATCCTGATTTACAAAATTCCAGAATGTAAAACATTATTTATATATAATATATATACATCAAATATATATATATATATATTATATATCGATAAATGGAATGAAATACGCCGTTCATGGAGACGGTAGGCCATACATACGCATGAACGCTGTTTTCGTTTCCTTATTGAATTGAATGAAACTAAATATATGAAATACATATATATATATATATATACATAAATCCAGTAGCATTATTATTTCATATATTTCATTATTATTAATTATATAAACTTTATGATCATTCATGTATGGTTATCATGGAGAATGAATCTCATCACGTCGTGGAGACGATAGTCCGTACGTACGCACGAACGATGATATCGTTCCCATAATTGTTGAATATAATTGGAGAGGATGGTATAATATATCAGAATCAGTATGATGTTATAATAACCCTATATAGTTACTCTTTACACCATTATACCCATCCATGTAAGGTGTTTGTGGAAAAACAGATTACACCACGGCGTGGAGATGGTATTCCATACGTACGCACGCACGGTGATTTTGTTTTCCGTAGGATGGATAGAAGGTGAAATAGGTTTGTTTCATATTTATAATAACATACCAGTATATGGGTTATACTGATGTTATTACTTCGTAATGAAACAACTAAATAAGAGGAAGTATAAGAAGAAATAAATTTGAAAGAATCGATAACAGATATTACCTCTTCTTCGACACACCTCATTGAAACCTCCTCTTAGGGCACAAAAATTGGTCTTTGAAGAATACCAGGGCCTCAAGAATATTTCTAGGGAAGTTGAGAGGGGAAATGGGTAGGGGTTGTCCGAGCATTAAGGCGTAAAGTTGTGTAAAGATGAAAGGGGGGAGGTTCTCTTTTATAAGGGAGGAGAGGGGCACCCTTGGAAGTCTTAAAAATATTAATTTATAATAAATCTAACCCCACTTAAAAACCTCCAAAAATGACTCATATTAGAATATTAGATGATATAGGGTTGTAATATCATAAAACAATAAAATTTAGACATGTTATGATATTATTTTAAACATTATCAACTTGATTTATCCTTATATAATAAATTTAATTTTATTTGTGGTAATAACGTTCTAAATTCTAAATTATAACAAATAATTACTTATTTGTTGTGAATTGTCCATAATTGGATACTTTATAACAATTTCGACCATATAAATTTTAATTTATAATTTTTAAATATTTTTGTTATTTTTAATCAATTTTATAATATTTTATTTTTATAAAATAACAATAGTGTCAATTTTGACACTATTCATTTATTTGAAATTAAATAAAATATATACAGAAGATATGTTAGAAATAAAAGATTTAATATATTGATAAAAGGTCATATTTTTCTATAAATTAGTGGATCACATTAAATAGTTTATAAAATATTTATTTTATTATTTTTAAAACCATTTATTTGGTTTAACTCTTAATAAAATAATTACTACAACATTTTTGTATAATTATTTAATATACATATTTTTTGCATAAAAATTAAAAATAAAATACAATGTTGAAGATAAAAATATTAACTTTTACAATATTACTTTTACTCGAATTTTTCATCTTAAAATCACAATATTAAAATTGTTATATTTATTAAATTAGGAAGGTGACAACTTTGGAATCATATAAAATAAAATAATATAAGTGTAATAATGGATTTTATAGGTCTCTAAATGATCAAATATTCGTCTATTGGACGATTATGGTTTAAAGTTACATGACCAATAAGTTTTTTTCAGTTTTTTGTGCCTTTTATGGTAACTATTAGTTTAATAAAAATATATTCTTGATTTTTCACTAGATAATCAATTTCTGCATCACAATTGTGTCACAAATAATGATAATTATTTAATCCCTAAAAATTATAAATAAATTGATTTTTTTGTAGATAATTTTATTAGCTTTATGGATACTATTCATGTTCGACGTTTAATGAAGTTTATCACTAAATTAAAATTAATATACTTATAAGATTTAAGAGAGTGACATGTTGTCACTTTCTTTGGTTTTAATAATAATTAAACTATTTTTATTGTAAAAAGTCCATAAAATGAATCTAATAGGACCCGTAGGTGATATGGGTCAACGTTTAGCCATCCAATAGAATTTTGGTAGGTGTTAGGGTAATTTTGTAATCTTATATTTACCCTTAATTACCCGATTTACCTTTAACTATGGTAAATAAAATTTAACGTAGTTACTATTCATAATGCCCAAAAATAAAAAGTAGCTTATTAACATAATTTGAACCCACTGATTCCAAATATTGAATCCATTTTTCCAAATTCAACACACAAAAGTCTTAGAAATTAAATTAAAATTAATCCCGTTGTCGAAAGAAAACAGGTTTTTCTTTAAAACATTGCAAAAGATTGAATTGATTTAACATACGAATTCAAGGTAAAATCAATGATAATGACATAAATTATATTTAATGGTAAAATATATTCTATTTATACTTTAAAACCATTCAATATTATAATATAACTATATAAATTATTACGATGAAAAATGTTGTTTTTAATTAAAATATAGCATGTTTTTACTATTCATTAAAATTTGAAAGTTATCAGAAAAACATCAAAACATTTTACAATGTAAATTTTTATATCCGGATTAAAAATTATAATTTTATTTTGTAAAAATTAACTTATAAGAATTTTAAAAACTAGATTTAAAGTGGGTGCTCCTTCAAAAGGCGACAAAACTGCATTTTTTGAAAAATACTTATTTTGCCCGAAAGATTTATTTTGTTCTCATATCATGTTCTAGAAAATGTGTAAGATGAATAATAATGTTATAAAATTAAAAATTTAGTTAATACTATTCATAATGGCGACTTCGTGATAATATTATAACCATATATCGTTGTTTAGTGAAACCCAATATTGCGTACAACACACGCTATCGAGGAAGGTCGTGATTGCGTGTAATGCAAGCCAAGTTAGGGTTGTGTGTTGTGCAAGACTCCTTTGTTGTTTCATATAATAGAATCCAACCATATTTCCTTTATAAATTGAATATTTATATATATAGACGCTCAATGTTGGGTATAATGACAATTATAAAATAAACATGAAATTGTGTGTAACACAATCTAAGAATAGTGTTGCGTATAATGCAAGTTAATATAGTGTTGTGTATAGCATAAGATAATATTGTTTTAGCATAAAATAAATGACATAAATAAATTAAAAGGAATACTTATCATAAAATATCGGGTTATTACATTCTACCCCCCTTAAAATGAATTTCGCCCACGTAATTCATCGGGGTTATACATGGTTTTCTACTTGAAAGTTTCTTTAATTGAAACTCACATTGTAAATTGAAATACCAAAATGTAACGTTAAAAAATAAAGTATGAAATGTAACGGTTACCCAAATTAACTAATCATTGGGTTTCCACATAGGATAACATAGATGAAAATATCGATATGGAAGTGAAATCTATCCATCATGTTCTGATGGAGAGTGGTAGAGAACATGGCTATGAAAAAGCCAGAAATCACAAAGCCAGGTATTTGTGATGATCTAAGGTAACATCTGATTCATCGGATATAAGAGCACTAGGACAAAATTTTTGGATTTCAATATCATTTCCCAAAAGTTGAAAATTTTGAATTAGAAGAAATAATTGCATGATTTTGGTACAATCTCCCTGGTGTTCGTGCTTTGAACAATTTCCAATTCATCTCTTAAGTAAATGAGGTTGAATTTGTTATTCGTGATGTGTTAACAGATCATGTGATAGAATGATGGGTCATTCCATCTGTTTCAAACAAAAGGTTAGCATAAGTTATCAAATATACATAAGTCCATCTACGGTGAGTTTAATCGTATAAGATTCCAAAAATGAACTTATAATTCATATATCATACCGCTTAATAAAATAAAACTACTTTCTAAAAACTAGGGACTTCCTATAGGCCAGCGGTGTGCAATAAAGGCCAGTTGCACTTTGGATGTGGGTTCGATTCCAACAGCCTTGTCCGATGCGATGGGTTGTCCCCCATCCTGCAGGTTGTCCTTTTTCTAAAACTACATTACTATAACATCCCATCAATAATATCAAACAAAGTTCTATCCTTAAACAATACTAACTTATTTCCATCATAATCCATTCCAATCTTTAGGCTTATCTAAAATACTTCGGTCTAATCTCATAGTATAAAGGGAACAATTACAAGAAAGGTTATCTACCAAGAATTTGAATACAAGCATTTATCTCATATATATCATAAGATATATCATGTTGGTTTCATTCCAAACACATGAATACCATAGTCATATATTCTCTTGAAACATAAATTACCATAGAACCTTAGTGAAAACATGAATACTGTCAAAAGGTAACTCTTTCCACATACCAAAATCCAAAAAATCTATATAATCAAACCATTATATCACTTAGTCCTTATATCAGTCATGAGCTCATGAATACAATCAAACATCTCATTATCTTATTATCCCTTCATTATGCGCATATCATCTACCTTCCAAAAATATCAGAATAACCTTCCATGGTTACCGGTACCATTCAACATATACTTTCAAATACTTTAGGTAAAACAATAGTGTAACAATCCTTAGATGATTATTTATTCTATAGTACCATACATTTTTTTTATAAACATACAATCATTTCAATAACTTCTTAAACCACTGACTGAGATTCATCGTTTCTTTCATCTCATATTTCATTTGTAGTCTCTTCATCATCATCCACATAAATACTACTCATATGACCATGCTGATTCCCTTCATGAGGTTTTCCCTTAGGGCATTGTTTTTCATAATGCCCATACATTTTACATATAAAACATCTAATCATTGTTGATGTTGTAGCAATACCATTATCCTTGTCCACGGTGTTAACTGAACCTTTTCCTTTGCACTTACTAGATTTGTGTCATTCTTTTCCACACCCAAATCATCTTCTAGTTCCTTTGAAACAATCTCCCTGATGCCTCTTCCCACATGATTTACATGAGAGAAATTGAACTTTCTTTCCTCTATGATCATCATGAAACTCCATATTTCTCTTATTATCTGGGTCGGGAAACTTACCAAAGTTGAGATTATTGATCATATTATGAGATTGATGGTTAGGCATAATAACGATGTTTGGACTTCCAAATCTCGTTTCATTTGGTTTCTCTTGAATAATATCATTCCATTGTTCGATATATCCTCCATTATCGTGAATCTTCCTGTTTCCAGCCATTTTCTAAAACCCAAAAAGAATAGTGTAAGAGGAAAAAATCATTCTAGGGAAAACAACATATTAAAGGGGGAGTATCCTCAATATCTAACATCTTAGTTTAAATTATATGATCGTTACCATAGTTCTAGGACTATATCCTATACGTATACTTATCCTTAGGGACATCCCTAAACATACCTTATAAATATCTCTAGGGATCTCACTAACATCTTCACATCCTAGTTTATAAAGGTTGAGTAAACGTTTCCTCTGATACCAACCTTAGAGACCCAAATGTTGACGTACATGGACATTAAATTACTTTTTCGGAATACTTAATACATAACAAAAATAGACACACAAGGACTGTAATAGTTTAGTGTCTTCGGAAACTCGGAATGTAATCTTCTAATCGTGGTGAAAGATCTTCAACATCTCCCACAAAGATCATCCCCTTTTGTTTTCGTACCTAAACCTTTATTTATATCCTGGGTAAAAGTAAACATATAAAGGGTGAGCTCAAATGCTCAGTGATGGTAAGCATGGATAAAATAAAACAAATCATATACATTTGAACTTAATAACATGAACATAATGTTTAAACATCAAAATCTTCAGCAATGACATGAAACATGGCAGTACATAAGCAATATATCATAAAGAAAAATTAATCATGATAAAATAGAATGGTAATAAATCATGTGATTGTGGAAACCATTAAGCACATGATATGATTTACATAGTAGCCAAGTCATTGCTGCCAAGACCATCTTAGTGGACAAAGTCCCTTTCTGAATTGAGTTTACTCCTCGTTTCAGTCCTATATTACTGAACTGGATTAACATACCATTTCATCCATGTCTATCTCAGGAGATATAAATCTTTACCCAATTCATTGGAGGGAGATATAGGTCCCACCCATATCATAATGAAATCATTCTTAATTGTTTCACAACATAAACATAAATCATTAATCATAACTCAAAGAATAAAATGTGTTTCATAAACATCATCCCATCATAACATAATCCATATAAAACAAATGGATATAATTTCATCATAAAAAATGTGAAACCATGAAATCATAGATACATTACACTTGAAACATAATCATACTAAATAATGTCATCTTATATGGAAAATAGTTTTGACAAAACAGTTGAAATGAATTCTTGAGGAAAATATCCTTTCTTCTCCAAAAACATTTTCTTTTCAAAAAATTCCATGAAATTTTAAAAGAAAAGGATTTTGTTGAAAATAATTATGAAATATTATAGAGTAAGATTCATGAAAATAACTCATTATGAAACTGTAAAAATCCGTTCATGCCGTATAAGTTAAAAAAACATTCTTCTTGTTCTTTTGCCGGAAAAGTCAAAAAAGTACCTCATAACGTAAACAAAAGAATTATTCCTTACATACCATGAAGTAAAAGTATAAAATTGGTAAAAAAGGACTTTAAACATTAATGAAACCATTTTTATAAAGCAGGAACATGGATGATAAATATAACCCCAGTTAATACTTAAGAATAAACAATCTCGGATAAAAACCAGATTGGAAAAGTTATCCCTTACCTTAGGCCCGATATGCTTCGTATGGATCCAAACCTCCTGTATAATGATTTAAATAATGTCATTGACTGATTACATAATCATATTCATTGTTATGATATCATATATGTTTCACTTATAACTTTATATTACCCGTTCTTTTGTAAATTCCATGTTAAAGTCGCGTTTTGGGTAAAATCATTTCATTTATCGTATGTGTTTCAACTTGTCGTTCTTGATATTATTACTTATATCCTGATTTAAAATATTCCAGAATTTAAAAAATTATTTATATATAATACATATTCATCATATACATATATATTAGTGATCGATAAAAGGAATGAAATACACCGTTAAAGGAGACGGTAGGTCGTACGTACGCATGAACGATGTTTTCGTTTCTTTATTGAATTGAATGAAACTAAATAGATGACATACATATATATATATATATATATATATACATAAATACAGTAGCATTATTATTTCATATATTTAATAATTATTCATTATATAAACATTATGATCATTCATATATGGTTAACATGGAGAATGAATCTCATCGCGTCGTGGAGACAGTAGTCTGTACGTACGCACGAGCGATGATATCATTCCCATAATTATTGAATAGAATTGGAGTGGATGATATAATATATCAGAATCATTATGATGTTATAATAACCATATATAGTTATTATATATACCATTATACCCATCCATGTAATGTGTTGGTGGAAAAACAGATTACACCACGACGTGGAGACGGTATTCCTTACGTACGCACACACAGTGATTTTGTTTTCCGTATGATGGATAGAAGGAGAAATAGGATTGTTTAATATTTTTAATAACATACAAATATATGAGTGATACTGATGTTATTACTTCATAATGAAAAAACTAAATAAGATGAAGTAGAAGAAGAAATAAATTTGAAAGAATCGGTAATGGATATTACCTCTTCTTCGACACGCCTCTTTGAAACCTCCTCTTAAGGCACTAGAATTGGTCTTTGAAGAAGAAAAAGGCCTCAAGAATATTTATTGGGAAGTTGAGAAGGGAAATGGGCAGGTTTTGGTCGATCTTTAAGGCTCAAAGTTGTGTAAAGATGAGAGGGTGTAGGTGCCGTTTTATAAGGGAGGAGAGAGGCACCTTTGGAAATCTTAAAAATATTAATTTATAATAAATCTAACCCCACATAAAAACCTCAAAAAATGACTCATATTATAATATTAGATGATAAGGGGTTTACATATCATCAACCAATAAAATTTAGACATGTTAGGAAAATAGTTTGAACATTATCAACTTGATTTATCCTTATTTAATCAATTTAATTTTATTTGTGGTAATAAAATTATAAAATTTAATTTATAACAAATAATTACTTATTTGTCGATAATTGTCCATAATTGGATACTTTATAACATTTTAGACCTTATAAATTTAAATTTAAAATTTTTAAATATTTTTGTGATTTTTAAACAATTTTATAATATGTTATTTTTATAAAATAACAATAGTGTCAAAGTTGAAACTATTCAATTATTTGAAATTAAATAAAATATATACAGAAGATGTGTTCGAACTAAAATCTTTAACATATTAATATAAGTTCATATGTATCAATAAAATTAGTGGATCACATTAAATAGTTCTTATAATATTTATTTTATTATTTTTAAAACCATTTATTTGGTTTATCTCTTAATAAAATAATTAATACAACATTTTTGTATAATTATTTAATATACTTATTTGTTACATAAAAATTAAAAATAAAATCCTATGATGGAGATAAAAATATTACCTTTCACAATAATACTTTTACTAGAATTTATCATCTTAAAATCACAATATTTAAATTGTTATATTTATTAAATTATGAAGGTGACAACTTTGGTATCATTTAAAATAAAATAATATAAGTGTCATAATCACTTTTATAAGGCTCGAAATGGTAACCTATTCGACCATTGGATGATTATGGTTTAAATGTACATGACCAATAAGTTTTTGTCAGGGTTTTGTGCCTTTTATGGTCACTATTAGTTTAATAAAAACTATATTATTGATTTTTCATCAGATAAACAATTTCTACATCACTATTGTGTCAAAATTAATTATAATTATTTAATCCCTAAAAATTATAAATAAATTCATATGATGTAGATAATTTTAATATCTTTCTGGATACTATTCGTGTTCGAAGTTTCATGAATTTTATCACTAAATTAAAATTAATATACTTATAAGATTTAAGAGAGTGACATGTTGTCACTTTCTTTGGTTTTAATAATAATTAAACTATTTTTATTGTAAAAACTCCATAAAATGAATCTAATCCGACTATTTGGTGATATGGGTCGACTTTTAGCCATCCAATAGAATTTTGGAAGGTGTTAGGGTAATTTTATAATCTTATATTTACCCTTAATTACCATATTTACCTTTAACTATGTTAATTAAAATTTATCGTAGTTACTATTCAAAATGCCCAAAAATAAAAAGTAGCTTATTAACATAATTTGTACCCATTGATTCCAAATATGGAATCCATTTTTCCAAATTCAATACACAAAAGTTTCAGAAATTAAATTAAAATTAATCTCGTTGTCGAAAGAAAACGGGTTTTTCTTTAAAACATTGCAAAAGATTGAATTGATTTAAGCTACGAATTCAAGGTAAAATCAATGATAATAACATCAATTATATTAAATGGTAAAAATATATTCTATTTATACTTTAAAACCATTCAACATTATAATTTAACTATATAAATTATTACGCTGAAAAAAGTTTTTTAAAATTAAAATATAGTGTGTTTTTACTGTTCATTAAAATATGAAATTTATCAGAAAAATATCAAATCTTTATCCAATGTAAATTTTTATAACCTGATTTAAAATTATAATTTTATTTTGTAAAATTGAACTTATAAAAATGTCAAAAACTAGATTTAATGTGGGTGCGTCATCAAAAGGTGGCAAAACTGCATTTTTTGAAAAATACTTATTTTACCTAAACAATTTATTTTGTTCTCATACCATGTTATAAAAAATGTGTAACATGAATAATAATGTTATAAAATTCAAAATGTAGTTAATACTATTCATAACGGCTACTTCATGATAATATTATAACCATATATCATTGTTTAGTGAAACCATGTATTGCGTACAACACACGCTATCGAGGAAAGTCGCGATTGCATGTAATGTAAGCCAAGTTAGGGTTGCGTGTTGTGCAAGACACTTTTTTTGTTTCATATAACAGAATCCAACCATATTTCATTTATACATTAAATATATATATATATATATACACTCAATTTTCCGTAGAATGACTATTATAAAACGAACTTGAAATTGTGTGTAACACAATCTAAGAATAGTGTTGAGTATTCTGCAAATTAATACAGTGTTGCGTAAAGATCAAGATTATATTGTTGTAGCATAAAACACATGACATAAATAAATTAAAAAGAATACTTATCATAAAATATCTTGTTGTTACAGGTAGGAAGTCATTTGAGTTATGATCAACTTATTTATTAATATTGCCTATGACTTTTTTAATTCAGGAGCTTCACACTCCTTTATTTAAACCATTCTAGAACATTATTTGGGACTATACATAGAGAGACTCTTTGTGTCCTTGGTTTTGAGTACGCTAGTGGGAGGTGAGATAAGATCGTCTTCGATTTTCCAAGTATATAAACTGATGTTTGGACCACATCAGTCCATTGGGGACCTTCTTTTGCAGCAGATGCAGCCGTATCATGACATTGTAGGCATCAAGTGGTTGTTATCTATATGTGCTATTATCGACTTCTTCCATAGAAGGATCATATTTTCAAATGTTGGTGGACAATGTGTGACCTTCATCAGCGAGCGGGGTTTTTAGGAAGGCAGCAGGCGGGTGGAGCCCCTCCCTTCCTTGTTTTCCGAATTATCAGTGGAGTCAGCATATACAAAGATAGTGGATGTCTTAGGGATTTTCAGTGAGTTCATGTACGTCTTCCCTGACAAGGTAGTGACTCTACCCACTCGATGTGATGTTGAGTTCAGGACGGACTTGCAACCCGGTGCTGGTCCAATTTCTATGGATCCCTATCGAATGGTTCCTTCAATGTTGTAGGAGTTTCAAATTCAGATTGAATATCTAATGATGAAGGGTTTTTTTTGCTCAAGCGTGTCACCATGGGTTGCTCTGTTCTTGTTTTCAATGAAGGGAGACAGTGGTCTTTGGCTATGTACAGACTACTAGAGGCTAAATCAGGTAACGGTCTAGAAACGTTCCCCTCTCTCGAGGATATATAACCTCTTTGGCCAGTTGAAGGGGGGAATGATGGTTCTCCAATATTGACCTATGTTTGGGATATCCCTAGTTTAGGGTGAAGGAGGGAAGCACGTCAAAGACTTCCTTTAGGTGCAGATATGGGAACTTTGAGTTCGTGGTCATGCCATTCAGAGTTACGAATGCACCAACCGTGTTCTTGGGACTCAAGAAATCTATCATATAGGAATATTTGGACCATTTTTAGTCATGTTTTATGACTACATCCTAATCTACTCAAGATCAGAGGAGGATCACATCGAGAATCTGAGGATAGTTTAGAGGTCCTCTGACAGTATCTCCTCTACGTGAAGTTGTCCAAGTGAAATTTATGGACACGATAAGTGAGCATACATGGACATGTGGTGTCCGATAAGGGGATAGATGTAGACCCATTGAAGGTAGAAGAGGTTTTTTCTGGGGTATCACCCCTGAACGTGGAAGAAGTTGGTAGTTTCCAAGGTCTAATAGGTTCCTACCGATGGTTCGTACCCAACATCTCCTGAGTTGCATGACATTTGAATGCCTTGACCAAGAAAGACCATGATTTTATATGGAGTGAGAAATTATAGGAATCCATCAGTTATCTGAATGGAAATCCGGATAGTTTCCTAGTTATGAGTTTTCTAAAAAAAGGGGTGACATTTGAGGTCTTCTAAGATTCTTTAGGACAAGTCTTGGGGTCCTTCCTGATGCAACAGTAGGGGTGATCCCTTATTGGTCTTGGTAGTAATGTCACCATGTGTGTAACTATGCCACCCATGATCGATAGCTTGCATGGTTCATGTTCACACTAATGTTGTGGCGGAATTACTTCATTGGGGAGTGCTTTTTGGTCTTCATGGATCATAAGAGATTGAGGTATATCTTATCCCAGTGGTACTTGAAATAGAAAAAGTAGAGGTGGATGGAGTTTCTTCAAGACTACGACTTTGAATCCACTAAACTGAAGAGACATTTAATTTAATGGATGTTGAATTGAGAAGGAAGTCATAGAAGGGTGTGGTTTGAGAGTCGATAGATGCTTGGAAGGCAATGGAGGAGTTGGCTTCCCTGCACCCGGATGCAAGGGTGGAGGGTGGTAGAGGTTGTTTGTTCCAATTGACAGTGCACTCCTTTCTTTTTGCATTAGGTTTAAGAGTCTCTATTGGGGGGGGGGGCTTACAGACTGAGTTGAAGCGTGATCGTGATAGATGGGGTGATGCTATAGGAGGATGGTCAGAAGACGTGTAGAATCAGATGACGTTCCATTGGAAGTTGTTCATTTCCATGGAAATGAGCAAGAGTGTTCATGGTGAGTTCTACAACTCACCCCTGGTAATACACCCGGGCGTTTCCATGATTTATCAGGGTTTTAGGGGTCAGTTTTGGTGGCCCGGGGTAAAGCTGGAAGTGACGGAGTTTGTGGAAAAGTGCCTTCTGTGTCGGTAGATGAAGGCTGAACACCGCGTCCCAGGAGGTCTGTTATAACTTTTAGAAGTTATCAAGTAGAATTGGGATTACATCTCGATGGATCTCATCATGGGACTACCAAAGGTTCGTGTAGGCTATGATTCTATCTGGGTAGTGGTGGACCGATTGACAAAATCAGCTCACTTCATGGAAATAAAGGTGTCTAGTGTGGTGGATTCCCTAGAACAATAGTATGTGAATGAGGTGGTGTGGTTTCATGGATCTCTTAGGTCTATAGTCTCCGATCATGATACCTAGTTTTCCTAATAGGTTTGAAAAGGATTGCAACATTCTTTTGGCACCCAGCTATGCCTCATCACTTCTTTCCACCACCAGACAGATGGGAAGACATAGTGCACTATCCAGAAGTTGAACGAAATACTACGGGCATGTGTTTTTGACTTTGGTGGATCATGGGTTCAACACTTCCCCCTGGTATATTTTTCCTACAACAATTTCTATCACTCTACAATTGGAATGTATCCGTTCGAAACTATTTATGTGAGGTCATGTCGCTCACCCGTGTGCTAGACAGAGGTCAGGGATGAAAGTGTTCTGGGCTCAAAGGTAGTGCACAGAAAAATGAAGAATGTTCAACTTGTGTGTGAGAGAATGAAGGTGGAACATGACCTGAAGAAGTCGTATGCTGGTATTAGGAGGATACCCTTGGAGTTTGAGGTCGAGGACCATATGTTCTTTTAAGGTCTACCCTCGGTGTGGGAAACGAAGGATCGCCAGGGGGTGTAAGCTTTCTCCCAGTATCGTCATACCCATCAATTTGTTGCAGTGGGTGGGAAAAGTGGATTATCATCTAGCACTACCACCACCACTACTGATATTCCACAACGTTTTCCATGTCTCCCAGCTTCGTCGATATCTACATGATTACTCCCAAGTCATTGATTGGGGAGTGTTGGATATAGGGGACGATGCTATGTTCGTAGAGTGACCAGTGGTGATATAAGGTCATGTGAAGAAGGTGCTTCATGGATGAACCATTCCCTTGGTCTGTGTATTATGGAGGCATGGAGGCCTCGAGGAGAGTACTTAGGAATAGGAGGCATAGATGTGTGCCTTGTAACCCATACTGTTTTGAGTTTTGTTTTGTTTTGTTTCAACGTGTTTGTGAAGTATTAGTTGACTTTGTTGACTATGAAATGTTTTGTTTTAATTGTTCTCTAAATGTGTGTGAAGAGTCTTGACTGTCGAAAAACAGAGGATTTAATCCCTAATCAAGATGCATAAAGTGGATTTGATTGAACCTGTGCGGGCGAGTCAGTGCTGCCCAAAACGGGTAGTATCTTGACACGAGGAAAGGGACTCCCTTATCCATATGACTAGATGATGTGAACTTATGTGTTGTGTGGTACCTTGAGGGAGAGGTGTTCTATGATGAGAAGGAGGTTTTCTCCATAGAGGTATCATTCAAGGTGGTTGTTCGGACCCCTCTTTTCTCTTTGGGTCTAGTTTGATTCTCGGGGGGACATAATACTTTGAGAGGTATCTAATGTAATGGATCATGAAATGATTCGTTAAATGTGATTTCTAAATACTAGGTTCCATCAAACAGTTCCACCAAAACAGTGGCACGGTTCATGGCCTCAAAACTAAATGGAGGCACCGTGACAGTGGCACCGTAATGGTCGCATTGTCACGGTTGCACAACAAAGTGGTGTCACCTCTGACGGAGGCATTATGACGGTGGCACCATGATGGTGGCACTGTAAGGGTGGCATCGTAACGATGGAACCATAATGGTCATGCCGTCGTAGTCTCACACCGAACTAGTGGCACCGCGTACGGTAGCATCATGAGAGTGGCACTGTGATGGTGGCCCTGTTACAGTGGCACCGCTTAGGGTGTATCACCAAATGATGTCCCACCCTTGTTTCTTTTCTAGTTCTTATCTAGAAACGCATATTTTGATGTAAAAGTGTTTTAATACCCATTTCAAATCCATTTAAAACCCTTAAATTATATCTAACATCTCCCCAGAGTTGGATGACCCCTTACTTACCAAAACGTGTGGCTCTTCCTCTATGTCACACCTTTTTCCAGTACTTTCCAGTTTCACCCATGTTAGGAATTTTCCTCTGATTAAAGGAAACCATTTAATTCACAGCTTTTATGGACACTTATTCAATGAAAATTATTAAATAATAATTAATTTCATCCTTTGTAACCATCAAACAGTGTGGTGAAACCTTGATCCGCCTTTAAGTCATTCAAAATTTTGATATCCCGTAACTCCAAGATCTCACATTTTTATAACACGGGAATTCTTTTTTCCAGGGTGGTCGCTTTTCCTTCTTCTCCTCATTTCATTTTGAGTCCCCCTTCTAGAGGCATGTGATGCTCCTATGCTAGAGACTTTCTTCCCACTCTTGGATCCCCTATAGTTGTCCATTTGCAAGTTGTATATCCCTAGTTCTTGGTACGTGGAGAAAAACATCAATCATTGATCATCCAAGTAGGGTTCTTCCTCATATCACTGTACTGTGTATCATGTGGGGAGGGGATGGTAATGTCTATATGGGTTTTTATGAAACCAAACATTAATGACGATAAAAAAATGGTCTTTTCAAGAATGGAGGTGTGTATTTGATGATTTCTTTTGTACTCTTTTATCCTTGATTATATGTTGTGGATTTTATGGGATTATGTCCACAGAAAATCATGTTAGTTGTTGTTCTATCCTTCTATACTAATTATCCTCTGTTTTTTCTGTTTATTCTATGATTGAAAGGATGTATCGTGGAAACCGGTTAATCACGTAAACTCAGTTTATTAAATGGATTCCCAAAGAATGACAATCCTTTTGTTGTCACCCCAGTAAAACAAACGGAAGAAGGAAAATTTATGAAGTATGTGTTGGAATCTGAAAACTTTATTTCTCTATCTTGGTAACATGTGTGGTTGATCTGGTTAATGTTTGTGTGTGACAGGGGTGGGGATGGGCTATTTTGTTGTGGTGTGGTTATTGATGTGTGGATATAAGGCCGTATGGGGCCATATGGTGGGTATTTATTTGCTTCCATTACATTGAGGTATCTCACATACCCCTTTTGATGTTGTGACTTTACAAGAGAACCGGGTGTGAATTATTAAATTGCTTCTTGGCTATTTTTCATTGGCTACTAGCTATGAATGTTAGTTTCCTAGTAGTGAAGAATTATCCTTAATGGAATCACTTAAATATTAAAAATAATAATGTGTTCAATGGGGAATTGTTTTCCAGGAATGAGTTGGGACTTGGCTGTGTGTGTTGTGCTTTTTGTGAATGAATAATAACGAGTGTGTTTGTTTATAGGATGGTTTTGGAACCCCTAGGTTGGGAAGAGTGTGTTTTCACCTATATGTATAATTTAGTTCTTTTGTTTCTAATTCTCTCCCCACCAAAGTTGATTACGTTATGTCAAACACCCCCATTTCATGGGGGTGGGTGTTTTCCCAACACTCCTACGATTGGTTTGTTATTAGCTAATTTTATTCACCCTTTTCCAAGTATCCCCTGACTCTTCAGGCAGGCTGTGATGGCTTAAGGTCCATTATGGTCCAACATTCTTCGGGCATAGTATATTGTGGTGGTTGGCCCATGTGGGTGCAGGCAGGTTGTTCTCAAGTGTCATTGGGATGCGGTCTAGGTGTCTTCGAGTGTGGCTGTAGTGGTTTCGACCCAAGTCTCTTTGGGTGTGGATGTAGTCTTCCAGACATAGATTTCATTGGCTGTGGTGGAAGTTTTTTCGGACCAGGTTTTATTTCCTTCCATTGTACAATTCATTTATTTTTCACAGTAATTATTTTCCTTATGTCCTTCTTTTCCACATATAAATCATTTCTTTATTCCACAGAGTCACTTTCCGGGGTGTCTCCCTTTACATTTCATTCAAGATGGAAATTGAGCCTCCTCATCTCCATGGTCTTCACCACTGGGGAACTTAGTAATCATCATCCTACTCTCCTTTTGTGAGTTTACTATTTTCCTAAGTTATATTTTTAATTCATATTTTGATAAAATTGATTAGGCATGAACATGATATCTTCCACTCATATTAACATTCTATTTGGCTTTTCATCACCACCACCATTTCCATCATGATCAATGTTAACATGACTCATATGGGTTCTATCCATTGACTGAAAATAGAAATCATAGTTTGAGTAAAGATAATCATAGTGAAAAAAAAGTATAATCATTTATATAATATCATGAAACCTTATTTTTAATATAAGGAACCTAAATATTGACCTAGGTTAATCATTTTCTTTATATTTTCAAATCCAACAAAATGGTTTATAAATAAATTGTGAATTATCCTATGAATATCCCCTAGAAGTTTTAATCTTGGGGTGCAGTAAGGACAGTTGTCATGTATCATGTTACACTGAGTCACGCCCAATGCAACTTGTAAAAGTTATTAGCCTTAGGTAAATATATTCCAGAACCATATCCACATATAGTATCCAGACTGAGTTGTATTCTTAGGAAGATCCACATAATATCTACCATACAAAAATTCTAGGAAGTTCTTCAATACATATGTTCAACATATATCTTTGGGTTATGTTCCCTAATATATGTTTTCCAAATCTAGATTCCATGGTTACTATTAAACATCCATTGATACAAACTATAAAGAACCCAAACGAAGTATCCCTAAGCCGGTGCATATAAATTATTAAATTAACAAATATAGAGGACATGTATTCCAAATGATTGTCCAGTTTAGATGTTTTGAAAACCAAATTACATGCTTGAAACATAAATTAAAATTGAAAATATAAAATACAACAAAGTCAATCCTTTGATAACACCATTTTTATTCATGATTAAACTAACATATCTATCAAAATATACTTCATGGAATCCTAGGGAAAATGAAACATATAAAAGAGGTGAGCACAGATGCTCAATAAAGGTATATATAAAGTAGAATCTTTCATAAACAAGAATAAACTATTATGAAAATGTGATTAACCAAAATACAATCCCTTTAATTAATAACATGGGAATAATATGGAAGGAATATATGATGATTAAATAATTCCATAATAAATATAAAATGATAATGAATCTTAATAATGGATATTCCACTAGGAAAATAATCACATCGAATTTAAATAAATAATCTAATAAAGAGGGAATTAGTATTGGAAAAGAGGATAAACACACCTTCAAGCCTTCATCCAAGACACCATACATAAACATGTAAGGCCACAATAAATACACATATTAGTTCACCTTATGAGACCTACTGATGCATCAAGGGGTTATAGTGGCCCCTGAACATCTGATACTAAGTTAAATGTATTCCTCATATGAGAAGGGTAAAACATAAATAAAATAAACCTTCATATTGAAAAAATAGCAAATGAAATGTGAATACTTAAACCATAAACCATTAATTGTCTCAAAATAGCACATCCATGGTCAAAATGATAATAAAACCTTAAATAATATATAGCACAAGGTGTCATAAGATACCAACCCCAATCAATCATATGATGAAACAAATTATGTTGACATAGATGTAAATACTCTAATAAAATAATAAAAAATTACTTGCGAAAAATTCCTCTTTTTTACATTGAAATTAATTTTTTAAAAGGTTATACAATTTTACAAAACAAACATTTTCCCAGAAAAGAATATTTTTAATTTTTAGATTATTCAAAAATAAATTAATATTTAATATAGCTTAAATTACTCCCAAGTCATATAATATAAAATAACATTCCATTTGTTGTTTTTTAAAAAATTCATAAAGTACCAAGTTTGGAAAATGAAAAAAATATTCCTTTAAATCAATTATATAAAAAGTATGAAATGGGTAAAGAGACATTAAAAAGATTTAAGATAATAGTAAATATAGTTTTAAAAATTTAATGAACATGTACATGGATTTCAAACATTTCTTAATAGATACATTGGTATAAACAACCCAGATTTATAATTAGATTTTGAAATTAACCCTTCCCACATTATAATTAGTGGAATCATATGCCCCATGAAAGAAGATAAAATATATTGACCTAAAAATACCATAATCTTCATAATAACACTCATAATATGAATTCATGGCCTTTATATACACCACATAAAATAAATAAGTAGTGTGTAAGGTATGTGTCCCACAAAAATAAATGTGAGACAAAAATCCTTTATCATATACTTCCTTTTGTTGAATATGCTTTAACCTATTTTATAATGGTTTTAATAATGTTATTAACTTATATCATAACATAATTCAAATTTATGATTAAATATATTATCTTCATGTTTAATTTTATAACCCTTTTCTCAATAATATTTAGTTATTACCATGTTTTGTATGTTAACTGCTTCATTTTACTATGCATGTTTTGTATGAATGTATTTGTTCGTTTTCATAGAGTATATATAAAACATTTCCAAAAAAATATTCATTTAATAAATTTAATATTTATCCATTGTATACATTTTTAGATCCATTCTGGAGTGATAAACATGGAAAATCAATCCCATCGCGGTGTGTTGATGGGAGGTCATACGTACGCACAAGTGATTTTATCATTACCTTAATGAGAGAATACTAATTATGTGTATGGTATTTTAATTTTTTAAAAATAAATATAATTTAAGTATTATCATATATATCCATTATATCCATCATTATATCTATCCAAGTAAATAGGTTATGAAAAAAATTATACCATAGCGTGGAGACGGTAAGTCGTACATACAGACATGTGGTGTTTTCATTTTTCATAGGATGGATAAGTCATGGAATATAATTTCCCCATAATAATAATAACATAAAATAATTTATATGATACTATATTTTTTACTCTGGTACGAAAACAACATATGAAGATGAATTATAAGAACAAATGAACTTGAATAATTTGGTAAAACAATTACCTCTTCTTCGCAGGACCCCCTTTGATTAACACCTTAACACCTCTAAGAAGGAGTTCAAACAAAAATTAGGACTCTAAAATGGGGTTTGGGGTTATAAGAATTTATTTTAGACTATATTTTCAAACTAAAATTTGTTTTAAGGTGTGATGAATTGATAAAAATGGGTGCACATTTTTAGGAGAGGGGAGGGACACTCTTGGAATTATTCAAATTATTAAATAAATATAAATTAATATTATTATCAAAATCTATCTAAAATTTATAATTTAAAATATATGATTATTTTTTATCTAATTCCCTTTAAATAAAAAAATTTAGATATGTTTTTTTTAATCATTTCCATTTGGTTTTAACCCTTATCTAACCTTTTCAATTCTTACTATGGTAACATGTAATTTAAACATTTATGTTTAATATATTGACTATAAAATATCAAAATACCCAAAAAAAGAGTCATTTATGACCAATTAATATATATATAAATCTTTTTCAGAAAATGGAGTCTTTTATAAATTTTAAATCATTTAATAAAATATTAGTTTTTTTGAAATTATAAAAAATGTCAATTTTGACACTATTCATCACTCGACATTTTAAAAATATTATAACAACATGATATCATTGAAAAAAATCATTTAACCCATTTATAATATGTCAAATTAATCTATTAATGTTTTTGATGAGATTAATTATAGCAAGATAAATTTATTTTATAAAATATAATATCATTTATTTGATTGTTCTATTAATTAAACAATTATTGTATCATCATTGTGTCACTATTTAAAGTAATTATTTTATCACTCAAATTTATAAATAAATTAACATGATATATATAATATTTTTTTATTTATAAATAATATTTTTATTCCAGCATAAACCATATATTACCACATATTAAAAATACTTCACATGTTAAAAACAAAAGTGGCACAAAATTGAATTTTCATTGAATATAATATTATAAATGTCATACACTCATAAAAGTGTATTAAAAAGAATATGATTTATAAAAAATGATTATTTTTGTGTAAAAATAATAAAATTAAATTATTATTAGTTTTACGGAAACTTATAGTGTTTATAATACAATTTTTACCCATATTTACCTGATTTACCCATAACGAGGGAAATTAAAATACTACTAAATTTTAGTATGACCAAAACTAAAAGAAAAATAATTATATAATTTGGAAAAAATAATTCCAAATATGGAATCCATTTTTAAAGATTCATAACATATAATTTTCAGTAATTAATTTAAATTAAACTTGTTAATTGAACGAGAAATAATTTTTTGAAAAGAAAACGTACAAATCATTGTAATGTTTTTATATTCATATTCACTATAAAATTGATTATAATGATCTAAATGGTATTAAATGATATAATATTAATATAATTATTCTTTATATAGAACAAAAAATATAATTCCACACTATAAATTATTTATATAAGAATGTTTTTTCCAATTAAAATGAAATATTTTATCACTATTTATTAGAACATAAAACTTATCAAAAAAATACCAAAAATTCAATCAATGAAATTTTTTATATTAAAATTTAAAATAAGTATTTTATTTTTGTTATTAAATATGTAAATGTGTCAAAAATTGGATTTAAAATATTTTCACCCTCAAAAGGCGTTAGAATTGCATTTTTAGAAAAAATATAATATTTAGGCATAAAATAAAATTCATTATTATAATATGACTATAAATATTATGGATGAGTGAGAAAAGATTTATTGAATATAATATATATATATTCCATGAATACAATTTATTAATATAAATTAATTTAATTTATTAAGATAAAACTCCTTTGGAAAAATAAATATAGTCCTTGAGAAAAACATTTTATATAAATTCTGTTGGTTCCTACATTAATTTATAATTAATATGTGACCAATAAATTCAACCATATATTTTCATAAGTTAGTTAATATTATTCATAACCTCCAACTTAACTTCTTGGTCATATCTTGTTATATTAAATAATAATATTTTAATAATATTTTGTTGTTCGGTAAAACTCAGTCTTGCGTGCAACAAAAGACAACTCATTATTGTGTATAGTTTATTTTTAACATAGATTTGTGTATAAATAAATCTAGTAACAAAATAATACATATTAAAAAAATTAAAATATTGTAATTTTTTGTGTTTTACATTCCACAAAAATAAAAAATATTTATTTAATTAATAGATAAATAAAATAATTGATTTTAAAAATATTTATTTTGATATATATTGGTTGATTTAATATGTCTACTGAATTTTATTGATTTATAAAATATATTAGATATGGGAGTACGCATTAGATTCAAAATACCCGTTTTTATTCATATATTTAAAGTCAAATTAAATGAATAGTACCAAATTTGAAAATAATGGAACTTTATTGAATTAATATTTTATTAAATTATTTAAAAACTCTAATAATGTTAAGTAATTTAAAAGGGTATAAGATATTTTCAGAAATGTCTTAATTTATTAATTCAATAGCCATTTTTAGTTCTTTGGATCTTTAATACCCATTTTATATTTTAATATTTTTAGAGTTTCCAAAATTTTCCCTCACCTCAATTATAAAAGGGAACCTCTTCCCTCACACACTCACACCACTCTGAGACTTATATCTCACCCTAGTTGTAAGAACCCGGGTTTTTCTATAAAAGACTTTGGAATATTCTTGATGTTATTGCAGAGTAGTGCCTTCAAACGGCGTGCGATTCTGAGTCCCGATGTGGCCGGAATTAAAATTTCAATTCCTTCACACTAGAAAAACCAAATAAAAGGAGTATCTCTTAAACAGTATCTTGGATGGGAAAACTCATTGCACCTTTGAGTCTGGAGCAGGCCGTTTACCCTAGGAGGGGTGTAATTTTGGCGGGCGCATCCCTTTTGTGGAAAATGGCCACAAGGGCGTTCTCGTAATTTGGCGGCCTCGAGTGTTATGTTTTATAACATTAAAACGGAATATTGGAATAAAAATTTGAGGGTTCTGTTGTGCTCAGAAGGTTGTGTTACCCTAGAGTAGGCTTAACCGTGACCCCACTGTGGGTTCGGGAGTGGGCCTACCGTTGGATTAAAAAGAATTATTTAAAATTTCATTTAATTCTTTACTTAAGTCCAAAATCACCCCTCTCCCCCTCACATTGCTTCCCCTGGTGGAAGTGATCTCAACCAATGAGATCCCTCACCAACCCTCCACCAACCTTCCCATACAAGGCAGAGGTAAATCCGGCACCGACAGATCTCTCACGAAGCTTCAGGCTACGCCCACGAGGTAGGGTTCTTGCTTCGTATTTCAATTCATACATCCCTCTTCGAATTTCTTTTTTATGCATATAATATCTTTTAAATTGTTGATAGAATCCAATAATCACGTACCATATGTTATGTCCTTTCCAACGCCTATTTTGGTTTGAAAATCTGAGTCTCGAGGTGTTCACGGTTGTTCCCCGAAGGTCAGTGACTTTTTGGAGTTTTTCTGGCGACAGGGCGGAGCTCCGGTGGCGGCGTGTTGTGGTCCGGCTTCCATGGCGGCGGTGGCCGAGGCTCGTAGGCAGCAGGTGGCCGGGTCTAGGGTGCCGTTATGAGGCGGTGGCTCTCGGTGTGTCGATTAGGAGGCTCCATGCGGGGTGAGGTGGCGGCTCCAGGCGGCGAGCCTGAGCACGCTGGGGCACGACAGAAGACCGGGGTCGCGGCGCGCAACCCCGCTGGGGAACAAAGACCCGCAATCAGTGGGTCTTCAAACGGCGGGACGACTGGCCTTGAGGTTCGGTCTGTACATGGAACCCGGGTCCACGGCCGACCCGCGTGGGTGAGCTACGGGCCCGCCCAGAACAGGCGAACTGGCGGGTCCTGGCCGGTCCAGTCCAAGGGGCTCGCCCCCTTCGATTTCGGACACCTGTATCTCCCACTACGGATGTCCATTTTGCATGAAGTCTACGGAAGTTTGAACCTTGGCTCGAGGAAGAGAATATGATATGTGTTCGAAGTTTTAACTCCCAAGATGGGGGCCTCAAAGGAGCGACGTGTACGTTAAGTGGCTTAGTGCTTTTTCTGAGATTCTTGTTTTGGGAGGCGCGGTCACATCTGATTTCCATTTTGAGCGCCGTCAGAGGTAGTGGGACACTGGCATCGATACGAAGATTTCTAGGGTGTTTTCATGTGTTGAATCCAAAGTTGAGGCATGGGCGCCATGGTCCGTCTTTTAAGCTGTGAGCAGTGTTTAGAAACATTTTCATCGTACGTCCGTTCAGGGTGTGCGAGTAGTCGATTCTGGGTGTTTTCACGAGGGTAATGCAATGGTTCAATCCGCCCCCTTTAATCCTACATGAGGGTGTGGGCACCACAAGGGTTTTTTTTGGAGTTGGCGGTGATTTCTATCTTTATCACCGGGTGTCTGTTTTAGACCAATGGATAGTTGAACTTGTGAACTTTTTCGAGAGGATCGCAATGGTGTGATCTGTTGGCAGCACTTCAGGACTGGGGTTCGGGTCCCACGTAGACCCGCTCGTGTGCGGTTTGACGAAATGCTTGTTTTTCTCCGGATATCTGTTCCACTAAAGTGAACAGCCCTTTTGACATTGTTTTCTATGGGGATCTCAATGGTTCGATGCGCTCGACTGTTTTTGGGACCGAGGCTCGAGATCACGGGACGTTGTTTGGGCATAAAGCGGTGTTGGTGACTTTTCTGTTGGATATCCATTTGAAGCGAGTAAATAGTCATTCTAACATGTTTTCCCGCAAGGTTTACAACGGTACAAACTGTTTGGATGTGAGGAGCCGCATTCGAGACCTCATTTAAATGTGGAAGCATGAAAGGTGTACCGGTAGTGGTTCCTTCTGTGGTGTTTGTTTAAAACCCTTGGCGTGCGATCGCGTGCACTCCCTTGTGAGTGAAGTAAATGTTTGAAGAGATTTAGTTGGCCGTTACTGGGCCGATGAGGTGGAAAGTTGGAGTTGTTACATTTATGCCATTCGTATTGATGTTGGGTGTCATGTGCACAATAGCCTTTGGGCCGGAAACGTGGTATACTTTGGGAGTATATGGGAACGCTTGGAGGTACATGTGGTTGTTTGTACTTGAGAACGTTTGTGTGCTTGGTTGGAGTTGACTTGGGGCCACACGTCGTGTGGGCCCCAAGTGTGTGCCATGTTATTCATTGTGTACCCTTGACCTCTCAAAACATAGAGGGTCCCTCTGTTCTCCTTTGTTTGATAGTAGGGTTGAGTGGGTCCCCCTGGTTCTATTCACAATGGTCTCGACCAGTAGGGTTGAGTAGTTTTCCCCTGGTTCTATTCTCAATGGTTTAGCGGGTAGAGTTGCTTTGTGTTCCCTGGTAGAGTTCTTGTGGATTTATTGTCACCAACACATTACACGGGAACCAATCCTCTACCCAGGATGTTGTTTCTAGCAGGGATGGCCAGAAGGTTGTTTCCAGCAGGGCTAGTCAGAAGGTTGTTTCCAGCTGGGGTGGCTAGTTTTACCACCCAACAGGGATGGCCAATGCGGTACCATCAAGCCAGGATGGCCAGTGGGTTACCATCCAGCAGGGATGGCAAGTGGGTTACCATCTTGTAGGGATGGCTAGCATTGTACCATCCAGCAGGGATGGCCAGTGCGGTTCCGAGTATACCTCCAGTGGGGCTGGGAAGTGGTCCTTGATGACGGGTTTACCTCTATCTGGGCTGGGATGTAGTCCCCATGGGCGATTCTGGGCCTCCCTCTAGTGGATACATTTCACGGGTCTGGTCATTAGGACCCATTGATGACTTTTTCCGGGTCTCCCTTTAGTGGATTACCATTTTATGGGACTGGGCAGTGTGGCACCCGTCGACTTTTGCATGGTCTCCCTCCAATGGGAACCCATCGACCTCCATGGATTACCCTCCAGCAGGGCTGGGCAGGGGGTCACCTATCGACTTTGAGGAGACCTTTCGACTACGGGGCAGTGACGAGGTGTGGTTTGACGTTTCCCAAAACTCCCAAGTACGAGGGGCGCTTTCCCCACTGAGACGTGTCCTTGTGACACGACCTAAAATCGTTCGATCTATTCAGTGCCGCCCAAAGCGGATAGTTTCAAGGGGCGGTGATTTGAGCCCCTTGACTTGCAGTTCGGGGTAGGCATATGGATACTGGGCATCTCTGGTGTTTACTTTTGGTAATGTTGGCTACTCACATTCATGGGCTATGCTACGGGATTTAGATCCCAGTATGATCTTTTTGTTGTTTCTCGATAGATAATATTTATGTGTATACCTTATTCTAGTACCCACTCCTTGGGTTTCAGGTTACTCTACTTCCAAGAAAGGTGAAGATGCGTGGGATATGCCACATGTTGTCTGTGTCTAGATTCTCGTGGTTGGATGAGTATACATTTATTCTATAGGTAGATAAGACTCGACGAGAAGTTCATCTTCTCACTGTTTCTATCACATTGTGTTTGGACGAGACTACTTCCATCCCATTGTTGGGTTGAGATGTACTCTTTATTGCACTCTAGGTTGTACTCCTTTACTTTAACTTATTTGATCTACTTCTCACCTCTTCAGTACCTCCTTTTTTTCTCCTTTGAGCCTTCGGGCCATCCTACTGAGTATTTTTATACTCATCCCTACTTGGGATTTTCCAGCACATGGTGTGCCCTTGTAGACGACAGATTGGATGGTCGTAACTTCAGTGGAGCTTAAGTGTTCGGGATCATGGACCGCGTGTGGTGGTTGTAGTCAGGTTCCAGGTGTGGGACCCTCACATCTATTTACATTTCCCCTATTGCTGGGTTGTGGCACTTTTCTGGTTGGGTGCGTGTTTTGACCATTTTCTTCTCAAATTTACCTTCAACTTTTTCTTTGTGCGATTTAGAGGTCGATGCACTTTTATGGTTGTTTATAGCAGTTAGTAATTTACTTTTCCTTTGACTCTACACTTCTTCATTGAGTAGGTTACGTGTGTGTGTGTGTGTACAGGTACTCAGGATAAGGCCTCCCTGAGTTGTTTAGCCTGCGACACTTGTCGCCAGCCTCTGCCCTTTGGAGGCGGGCTTGTGGTAGTTGCAGCTCGAGCCCGGGTAGGGTTGGGTCATGAGAAAGTGGTATCAGAGGTGGTTCATTCCTTGGAATGTTGTTTGGACGTCCCTAAAAAAGAATTGGTTGGGATTTAGGTAAAAAGTGTTGATGTGTCTCGAGAGTGGCTCTCAGGCTCGGAGTCTAGTGATGGTGTGGCGGCTGACGTATCCATTCATCAGGACCCTGATAACCTACTTATCGACTCGGCATGTTGAGACACTCGTTGCAGGGAAAATTGGTTTGTGCATCACATAGAATTGAGTCTTGACTGTCCTTCTTGAGTCAGCTCCCCATTATTGTTATTTTTATATACACATATGCACATCTTACTACGGCATTCCTTGATAATATTCAGGATGTCTCCATGAAGACAACCAGCCAGGATACCAGCTTTGTTTCGTGACGACGACCCTGTGAGCTATGAGGCCTTAGTCCAGGACCCATAATGTGATTCCCTTTCTCCAGGTGGTCTAGTAATAGCCCCCCCCCCCCCCCCCCCCCCCCCCCGCCCCACCTAGTGGGCGGCATGCAGCTTCAGCAGAGAAGACTGAGCTTGAGCGCAGGGTTAGCACGCTCTGTGAGTTCCAGCGACAGAGACCGCTGAAGTTCAGTGGTGAGCCAGACCCTCAGGCAGCAGAGGTTTGTCATGGAACAGTGGTTCTCCTTTTCAGGCTTTTGCAGACGCCAACAGATCTTATGGTGGATTTGGCTGCCAGCCTTTTCCATGGAGCAGTTGGGCGTTGGTGGAGTCTGGTGACTCAGTTTCATGATGAGTCGTCACTTTTGTAGGGTGAATTTTAGCTGCTGTTTCATGAGGAGTTTTACACCTTCTACTTACGCTCTATTCAGAACTAGGAGCTCCTACAGTTTCAGCAGGGAGGGATGACGGTGACCGATTATGTGACTAGTATCACATACCGTGCATGTTTTTACCCAGACTTGGTCTGTGACAGAAACTTCCGAGAATGGAAGTTCGATCAGGGTCTCCATAGAGAGATTTGTGCTATCATAGTACCCTTGGGCATTTTTAAATTTTCTAGGGTGCTAGAGCAGGCGCTGTTGATAGAGAGATTCTTTTCATGCTTTACCGTTGGTGGTGGCAGCAGGCTCAACAGAGTCGAGACGTCTACCACAGCTAGCGGGTGTCTGGTGACAGGACCTCGACGTTGGTGGCTTTCCGATAACCGGACTCAGGGGCGTGGTCATTCACCACATTGGCGCCTGAGTTCACCAGTGCAGCTCGGGGAGAGTTTGTGTTATGCTGGAAATGAGCAAGGTCACTTGGAAGGAGACTGCCCGATCAGGAATACAGAGAATATTGGGCAGGCAGTAGATGCACCGCCTTGGTAGAGGCAGTGCCGTGATCGGAGTAGCACCCAAAAAGATGGTGCTTTCATATGAGAGGGAAGAGATATAAGTAAAGTATGACCTAACGTGGACTTGCCTACACTACCATGCTATCCACGCCAGGATCCGGGAGCTGACGGTTGGGACCACGAACAGCTATGAGCTTTGACTATCTATGATTTTGGAGAGCATGAGGTGATAATAGGTACGCTCTGCAGCTCTTCTACTTTTTACAGTAGAATTGTTAGACTCTTTTTGTGAAATGCTTTTCTCCCTGCTCCTTTCTTGAGGTGTTTCTACGGTGATGCAGGGTGTTGGTGTAACCTAGTTTTAGTCGAGTAGAAGACATGGAACCTTTTCTTTAGACAAAGGTTCCGACTCCTCTCTCCGAGTATGTAAGAGGGTTTGGGTCGTGGCACATCGACTATGAAATCTTACATGACCAGATATCCTTTGGTGTTTCACCATGTGGATATTCTAAATGAGGTAATCACCGAGCTCATTCCCAGGTCCAAACGGTGATTCCAGTCGAGGCGTGTGACATAGGGGTCCAGTTGGGGACGTGAGATACCCCCGAGAGCCTTAGAGCCATTTGAAATTGTTCAAAGGGATGGCGAGGTTCCCTACCACCATGCCCTAACCCCAAAATATGGATTGGGTGCACGACGTTTACTACGTGGATTACCTGAAGAGATGTGTGTATACTCTTATTCATTTTATTGACAAGGGAAGACCTCGTGTGAATGGACCAAATCCTTTGGTCAATGCGTGGTGATGCAGAACTGCGCAGAAGTTCATCTGGGTACGGGAGAGCCAGGTGTGGGCTTAGTACCCTGAGTTGTTCCCTAGTTTTTCTTTTTGTGGAAAAAAATCTTGAATGAGGTAATGATGTAAGAACCTCGTTTTTCTATAAAAGACTTTGGAATATTCTTGATGTTATTCCAGAGCAGCGCCTTCAGACGGTGTGTGATTCCGAGTCCATGTGTGGCCAGAATTAAACTTTCAGTGCGTTCATAGTAGTCACACCAAATAAATGGAGTCTCTCTTAAATGGTAGCTCTGATGGAAAAAATAATGTCACCATTGAGTCCGGAGTGTTCCATTTACCCTAGGAGGGGTGTAATTTTCGCAGACACAACCCTTCTGTGGAAAATGGCCCTAGGGGCGTTTTCGTAATTTGGCGGCTTCGAGCATTAAGTTTTATAACTTTCAAATAGAATCATAGAATAAAATTTCGAGACCTCCATTCTGCTCGAGAGGAGGTGTTTACCCTAGGGGAGTCATAACCTCGACCCCACAATGGGTTCGGGAATAGGCCTATCGTTGGATTAAAAAGAATTAATTAATATTTCATTTAATTCTTTACTTAAGTCCAAACTATCCCCTCTCCGCCTCACTTTGATTATCCTAGAGGAAGAGCCCTAAACCAAGGGGATCCCTCAACAACCCTCATCCAACCTTCCTCTCCAAGGTAGAGGCAAATCTGGCACCGTTTGATATCTTGCGAAGCTTTGGGCCACACCCACAAGGTAGGGTTCTTGCTTCGTATTTCAATACATACATCCGTCTTTGAATTGCTTTTTATGCATCGAATCACTTTTAAATTGTTGAGCGATTCCCATAATCATGTATAAAATGTTATGGTCTTTCCAAAAAATATTTATGTTTGAAAATATGAGTCTCGAGGCGTTCACGGTTGTTCGTCGAAGGTCAGCGGGTTTTTGGAGTTTTTCCAGCGATAGGGCGGAGCTCTGGTGGCGGCGTGCGGTGGTCCGGCTTCAGCAGTGGCGGTGGTCGAGGCCTACAGGCGGCGTGCGGCCGGGGATGAGAGCATCGGCGTGAGTAGGCGGTTCCAAACGGGGTGAGGGGGCGGCTCCAGGAGGGGTGAGGCGGCAGCTCCAGGCGGCGAGGCCGAGCTCGCTGGGGCGCGATGGAAGACCGGGTCACGACGCACTACACCGCGGGGGAACAACGACCCACCCTCGACAGGTCTTCACGCGGCGGGACGACCGGCCACGAGGGGCGGTCTTCATGTGGACCGCGGGTCCACGGTCGGCCCACGTGGCTGAGCTACGGGCCAGCGCCGTGAGCCGTATCGGCCGGCGCGGGCCGGCCTAGAACGGGCGGACTTGCCGGTCCTGGCCGGTCAAGTCCAAGGGGCTCGCCCCCTTCGATTTCGGACACCTGTATCTCCCACTACGGGTGTCCGTTTTGCACTACATATGCGGAAGTGAAAACCTCATTTTGAGGTGGAGAATATGAGATGGTTTTGGGGGTTTTGACTCCCGAGATGGGGGCCTCTATGGAGCAACGCGTACGTTAAGTGGCTTAGCACTTTTTCCAAGATTCTTGTTTTGGGCATCGCAGACAGATCTGATATCCGTTTTGAGCGCCGTCAAAGGCGTTGGGACACTGGCATCGAGACAGAGCTTTACAGTGTGGTTTCAGGCGTTGATTCCAGAGTTGAGGCATGGGCCCCACTTCCCATATTTTATGTTGTGAGTAACGTTTAGCATCTTTTTAATCGGACGTCTGTTCGGGGAATGTGAGTAGTCAATTCTGGGTGTTTTTCTGAGGGCATTACAATGGCCAAATCTACCCGCTTTAATTATTTATGAGGGTGCGGGCACCACGAGGGTTGTTTTGGGATTTGGGGGGATTTCTATCTTTATCATCAGGTATCTGTTTCAGAAAAATGGATAGTCGAACTTGTGTAATTTTTCAAGAGGATCGCAACAGTGTGATCCTTTTGCAACGCTTCGGGACCGGGGTGTGGGTCCCACATAGAACGGCTCGTGCGTGGTTTGACAAAGTGCATCGTTTTCTCTGGATATCCGTTCCACTCAAGTGAGCTTCCCTTTTGACGTGATTTTCCGAGGGGATCACAATGGTCCAATGTGACCACCTGTTTTCAGGACCAAGGCTAGGGATCACGAGACGTTGTTCGGGAGTAAAGCGGTGTTGGCGACTTTTCCGTCTGATATCCTTTTGAAGTTAGTAAATAGTCGTTCTCGCATGTTTTTCTACAAGGATTACAACGGTCTAAACCATTTGAATGTGAGGAGCCTCATTCGAGACCTCGTTTAAATTTAGAATCCTGAAAGGTGTACCGGTAGTGGTTCCTTCCATGGTTTTTGTAGAAAAACCTTGGTGTGCGATCGTGTGCACTCCCTATTTAGTGAAGTAAATGTTTGAAGAGTTATAGTTGGTCATGCCTGGGACGATGAGGTGGAAAGTTGGAGTTGTTATATTTACGGCCTTCACATTGAAGTTGGGTGCCATGTGCATGATAGCCTTTAGGCTGGACACGTGGTATACTCTGGAAGTATACAGGAATGCATGGAGGTACATGTGGTTGTTTGTAGCTGAGAACGTTTGTGCTCTTGGTTAGAGTTGACTTGGATCCACATGTCATGTGGGCCCCATGGGCATGTCGTTTTCTTCTTTGCATACCCTTGACCTCTCGCGACGTAGAGGGTCCCTCTTTTCTCATTGTTTTGACCAGCAGGGTGGAGTGGGTCCCCCTATTCCTGTTCACATTGGTTTTGACCAGTAGGTTTGAGTGGTTTTCCCTTGGTTCTATTCTCTATGGTTTGGTCGGTATAGTTTCTTTGTGTTCCCTGGTAGAGTTCTTGTGGATTCGGTGTGACCAACACATTACGTGGGCACCGATCCTCTAACCTGGAGGTTGTTTCTAGCAGGGCTGGCCAGGAGGTTGTTTCTAGAAGGGATGGCCAGGAGGTTGTTTCTAGCAGGGGTGGCCTGTTGTACCATCCAGCAGGGATGGCTAGTGTGGTACCATCCAGCAAATATGGCTAGTGGGTTACCATCCAACATGGATAACTAGTGGGTTACCATCCAGCAGGGATGGCTAGTGTTGTAACATCCAGTAGGGATGGACAGAGTGGTTCCAGGATTACATCCAGCGGGGCTGGGAAGTGGTCCCCGATGACGGGTTTACCTCCAGCTAGGCTAGGAAGTGGTCCCTGTTGGCGATTCTGGGCCTCAATCCAATGGATACCTTTCACAGGTCTTGATATTGGGACTTGTCGATGACTTTTTCCTAGTCTCCCTCTAGTGGATTACCCATTTACATGACTGGGAAGTGTGGCACCTGTCGACTTTTGTCAGGTCTCCCTCCATTGGGAACCTGTTGACTTCTAGGGATTACTCTCTAGCGGGTCTGGGCAGGGGGTCGCCTATCAACTTTGAGGAGACCTCTCGACTGAAGGGAAGTGACGATGTGTGGTTTAACATTCCCACAACTCTAAAGTATGATGGAATATTTCCCCACCGATACACGTCTTTGTGACACGACCTAAAACTTTGTGGGCAAGTCTGTGCCGCCCAATGTGGATAGTGTCAAGGTGTGGTGATTTGAGCTCCTTGACTTGCAGTTCGGGGAAGGTGTACGGATACTGGGCATCGATGGTGTTTACATTGGAGACTATTAGCTACTCACTTTCTTGGACTGAGATACGGGATGGATATCCCCTTACAATCTTGTTTGAGTTTCTTGACAGAGAATATTTATTTGTATACCTTGTTATAGTACTCACTCCTTGGGTTTTTGGTTACTCTTCTTCCAAGAGAGGCGAAGACGCGCAGGATATGCCACGTGCTTTCCGTGTCTAGCTTCTCATGGTTGGATGAGTCTAGTCTCCTACTATAGGTAGAGATGACTCAACGTGAAGGCCATCTTCTCCCCGTTTCTAGCTCCTTGTGTTTGTATGAGTCTACTTCCTTCGTCTTGTTGGGTTGAGCTGTACTCTTTATTTCACTCTCATTTGTACCCCTTTACTTTTCCCTGTTTGATATACTACTTACCTCTTCAGTACCTCCTTTGTTTCTCCCTCGAGACTTTGGGGAATCCTACTGAGTATTTTTATACTCACTCGTGCTTGGGCTTTGCCTGCACTTGGTGTGCCCTTCAGGACGACAGACAGGTTGGTTGTGACTTTAGTGGAGCTTAAGAGTTCGGCAGCTTGGACCGCGTGTTGTGGTCGTAGATGGGTTCTAGTTGTGGGACCCTCCCAGCTGTTTACTTTTGTTTACCTATTTCTACGTTGTGGCACTTTTCTTGTTGGGCACGTGTTTTGCCCTTTTTCTTTTCAGTTTACCTTCATCTTTTTCATTGTACTGTTTAGAGGTCAATGCACTTTTGTGGTTTTTTATATCATTTATTACATTACTTTTCCTTTTACTCTGCACTTATGTATTGAGTGGGCTACGTGTGTGTGTACAGGTTCTTAGGCAAAGGCCTCCTCGAGTTTTTTAGCCTTCAGTGCTTGTCCCCAGCCCCTGGCCTATGGAGGTGGGCTTGGGGAAGTTGTGGCTTGAGCCGAGGTTGGGTCAGGTCGTGACACCAATCCTGTCCATTTTTCTTCACAACATTCTTATCTAGGTCTATAGATTCTATTCTTCCAAAAATACCACCCGATTTGTATCTATTATCCATGAAAAATATAATAATTTGAGGCACCGACTTTGGGATACTACGGTCATTACATTATTCCTCATTATTAATTATAAAACCATTAAATATGTCATTAGTTATATCTTATAATTGTTTCATTTTTAGTTAATTTATTATTGAAACACCATTTTACTCCAATTATAGGAAAATATTTAGAACATTTTACCAAAGTCCAAAATTTATTCTTTTCAAATTAATTGAGCTCAAATTGCATTTATTTTATCAAATCTTCATCACATAAAGACTCATTAAGAGTCTTAGGTTCAAATAGATATAAGAATACCCAATGTTCCCACTCATTTATTAAGGAATTTTTTTTCTGATCGGTTAATCTATATCTCTAATTATATTATCAGTGGAATTATGCGTTATGATAATCTGATTCAATGCATTTGTATAATGTTTTTATTCAATGGTGGGTTGAGTATCTTCTATATGTATAAATTTATAAAATTTCTCATTAGTTTTTCTATAAAGAGAGTAATTTTAAAACATGGGATGAATTTCTTTTTTCTAAATACCATTCAAATATGTGGTTTGGGTAGTCTTAAAACAAAAGGATCAATTTCATCAAATTTATCATGCACTATTTTCTCAAAAGTTATAGTTATTTTATTAAAAAACGATAAGCCTTACTAATTGTATAATAGAAAAATAAAACTCATTCTTATGATTTTTGAGTAAATTTATATCAATTATCATTAGTATTTCGGATCGATAGTTTACATCAAAAAATTCTAAAGTAAGAATGTTTTGGATTTCTTCCTATCAACAACAAATTATGTGTTTTTCAAAGACTAGTTATTAGTAAAATTAGATGTGCAATAAAATAGTAAAAAATAACTGATTAAGTCTAAAAAATATAAATTGATTATTCACTCATTGCGGTACTTTTAATCTTCTAATGAATGCTATTTTTCATTCAACTACACCATTTTGTTGAGGGGTTTTCAGAGATAAGAAGTTATTTCTAAAAGCTTTTTTACTAATTTTTTTTTTCAAAATATGAATTTTCAAATTCTAAACCATTATCACTACTAATAGTTACCAAAAGCATATTTTGGTCATTTTTTATATGGTCTACATTGATTTTTAATAAAAAATAATTCTAAAAATTTTATTAGAAAATTAATCCATGTATATATAGTGTATACTTAAATTAAGACATATATATATATTATTATCATAGAATAATTAAAGTTCGTATAGGACTAAATAAATCCATGTTCACTAACTATAAATAATAAAAATTTGAAACTTCATTAACAAATTTAAAACCGGACTTATATTTCTCCCAAAATTGATAAGGATCTCAAAATTTATAATAATTAAAGCTATGATTTGATATATATCTAACGATCCCTTTCATATAATTTTTGGATAAATATCTAACATAATAGTGTTCTATCTTTATATTCCATGACATAAATTGATATAATATTTAACTAAGGAAAGGTACATATTTTATTTCTTTAATTGAATGTTTAGTGTGTACAAATACACATTCCTATCGATGAAAAGAATAAATATTTATTCTAATAATTGAATTGTATAATTATTACTACTCAAGTTCTCAAAATAACCTTAATAACATAATTCCCTTATTCTAATTAGGTCGTTCATAAGGTCTATAAAAAATAAATAAATCTAAATTCTATGTTTAACTAATATGTAAAATATCACTAAAAATTTATATTTCTCTTTGAGCATTATCTTTGAATGTGACATTTAAATTTTTTGTTTTGATAATATTGTAATGTTATTTCTTATTTCCATTTTCAGGAATGGATTAATCTTTATCTTTATACCATGTACTCTGATTGTTGATACTCTGTTTATTTACCTAAAATAAAATAATTAGATTTTGTGAACCCTGAAATTCATGGGACAAGAATTGTTAACAAAAAACCCTTTGGGAATCAATATATGTTCAATTATAGTTTTTGGAGAAATAATAATTATTTTAAAAAATATTATTTATGAAAACCAAAATATTGAAAATTATTTCAAGAAAATTTCTTCTTCCAGTGTCCACCCCCCTAACATTTTTTTTAAAAGGGGGCACTTTTTAGAAAAAATTAATTATTTTGAAAAAATTTATTTGATGTTGGAACACGAATCCCATATGTATTCATTATTGGTATCAACTATCTATACTAGTTATCAAAAATTTCCTCCCCATATGTAAAAATTAATTGATGTATTTTTAGGTCTCATATTTCATAAGTTTATTACATAACTAAAAATTGATCTTATTTAGTTGAAGTAGATTGAGATTTATTATCTAATTCTATTGTAAAATATTAAATATAACGGGTTTTTTTTTGAAATTATAGAGTTTTACTTTGAATGTTTTACCTCAACAATTTCATTATTTTTAAAAATTTTACTAATTTATTCATGTAATTTAGTATATCTTGATACATTCAAAATAAATTATAACATATTTTCTTCATCAGATGCAATATCTTTTTCTTCATTATAAGAAGTATAACATTTATAAATTGAATTAGTATATTTTTTCTTAAAAGATAAATTTTTTTAGGATTTAATGGATACCTTAGCCATGAATCATTTATTTTTTATTCATAATTCTTGCATAAAAATCCATAAACCTATGAATATCACTATTTTTATCATAATAGAATTTTAATAATCATTCTTCAACACTTTCACTCCATGTGTCTGAATCATTAAAAAATATCTTGCCTTTGTTTTTGAAGAAATTTCATGATTTTATGTATATCTCATATTTCTTCTATATTAGCTAGGATGATCTATCCTTATATGACTAGGTTTTTTACATTCATACCAAATCTCATGTAATGTTTCTTTCTTTTCAATTCCCACATTAGTATTTTTATTGTACTTGTATTTAAAATAATTCCTGAAAGATATTTTATTTATCCATTTAGAGAGATGGTAATGTTCATTCACACTTTATTCTAAATAATGTATTTCTTTCTGAAACATATATTTCATACTTATCTATTTTTTAGTATCATTTTTAACTAATCGCTATTTATTATGTTTTTTAGATATAAATGAAAATGATACACTATTCTTTATTTTCTATTTCTAATTATACCTTTTTAATCTACCATCATATTGAATGTGGTTATTAATTAAATCATCTATTCTCAGCATTGTAATATTTTTTTCTCATCAAGGGTTGTTCTCATAGATTCCCATTATTTTGGAATAATGTCCATAACTTTCAAAACCATCGATTCATCTATTAATACATTAACTCTAAGATATTGTATACTATTTATGATGGTCATACCATGTTTTTGATTTTGTAAAACAAATTCTCCTGGTAGAAAATCACATGATTTATAATATTATATTGATAATTCGTTTATATTTTCAAATATTTTAGTGGTTTAAAAATGTAAAACATCAAGATTATTATAAATGTTGTTGGTAGTTTAACATAATAAAATCTGAATACATATATTTTTGGTCATTGAACATAATTAATTATTTCTAACATGATAGAGAAGTTGGTACTATTCTTTATCTTCTCTTATTAAAGTATTAATATCCTTATTTAGGATTTTATAATATCGTATCATCATGAAAAAAATTATACTCCATTATTGATAATGAATTAATTCTTGGGATATCTCTGATATTCTTAATCAGCACCATAAAATATATGTTGTCGTCATAGATGTAATTTCTCAAGTGTACAAACAGACATAACGGTCATCTTAAAATCAAAGATACTCTTTTCTACAAAAACATGTTAGTGTAACAGTTTATAAGATTAGAACAACACTCTGGTATGAAATTTATGATCAAAAGATTATGTGTTTACTACAAATGGTAGGGTGAATACTATTTATAAAAATAATTTGACAACATTATCCATACACTTTATGAAATTTATTAGGTGATGTTTCATACCAAAAACATTAAAATTAGATTAAATTTTTTTTATAAAAAATAGTTTAAAAAGTTTTTTATATAAAATTCACAATGAAATAAGAAACATATAAAAAATTTAATCATAATATTTTAAAAATTGATTACGAAGTACATAAATTGAAATTTAAATCAAAGATACTATACTTTAACCTTTATCATTAAATAATTAAATATCCTTGACTTTAGGTATCCTTGATATTCACCCTATCATTGGTTATACCTTCTCATCCATCGATGTCCTCAATCAAAGATATCATACACATATTTTTCTTCCCTAGCAGCAAGAAAAATCAGTCAAAATATAAGAATAACCATTTTCATCTTTCATCTCAAAAAACCCTTGATCAAACCATATCAGACACACAAATTAAAACATGAAAAGTTCTTATGTAATTTACAATAAAACATCCAAAATATTTCTAAAGAAAAATACTCTCTAAATGATTAAAATAATGTACTGTAGAATAATAATCTATAAAAATGGTTCACATAAAATTTAGTTTATCAAAGTTATAAAACATCCCTCACTGTGATCAGGTTGTTCTATTTATATATTGTATACTAAAGGATATATTCCACATTTATCAGAAATAGTAGAAACGGTGTCAAACACACTTCTCATTACTATATAATATCAACACAACATCTTCATATTATGGTTGATTTATTGAAACACCATTTAAATGATTATATATTCCATAAGTTAGAATAGAAATTATTCATTCAGTTTAATGTTTGAGTTTCTTCATCCGATAAGTTTAGTAAATGTTCATTTGTTAGACACGTTTTTCATCATCTTATATAGTCATTCAAGTACTATTGGTAAAAATTTATATGATGTGACTTTGTCATACATTGTTTTATAGAATATATAAACTTATGACTTGTGAACTTTATAACAATTGATCTGATGTAAAAACTAAATGTTATTCTGGTAAGTATGTTTCACATGATATCCTTCATATGGAAAAAATCAATAATGTTATGTTAATGTGAAAGTATATTTCCTATTAGTAAAATAGATTAATTTTCCTCAAAAAATTATAATAACATTGAATGAATAAAATTTATAAATCATTAAAATTCTAAGGAAGTGGATTTTGATTTTCAAAATTAAGGATAAAATTATTTGAAAGTATCTTTCCAACTCAAAAAAGGTAATTGCAGTTATTTTTTATTTTGAAGATAAAACTGATTTTTAGTGGTCTCTCATTAAAAATACTATGGAAATGGATGAGATTTATGCCATCAAGTTGAATATAATTAAATATATTTTCATGAGAATTAATTTACTGATGTTCTTCAACATATAATGGAAGTATAATATGAAAATTTTAAGAAAAGGGAATAACACTCAGTGGACACTTAGAAATAAAAATTTACTAGATTGGAAATATATATACCAAATTTAATCCATGAATATAAAATAAAAATTTATATAGTTTACACGTTTCTGAAACAATGTTTATAAATATATTTGAACTATCATAAATTTAAATGTTGTGAGAAAATTCTTTTATGTACTATGAAATTTGATATGGGGTTTACCGACTGCTATATAACTCATGAATATAAGGTTAAGAAGTGGTATATGTGGAAATAAATAGAATATAAATAAACTAAAAATTTAATGGTAATCCACCCATATGTTTCAAATGAGGTAAATTACATTTAAATAATTTTTGATTGTATCAGGAAATTATTACTGATGTGTTAAGCTCAAAACAATTTCTCATGAAATTAAGGAAAATACATTTCATCAGACTAGTAATGGGAAAATGATATTCATATATCAAATAGTGGTTTTTATTTGAAATTTTTATTTCATTACTCTAACACATGTCTATTGTTCGTTAATCATGGTGGAAATCCTCATGATCATAAACATAAAGTTCTATAAAATTTAATTTCATCTAATATTGTAGATACGGGACATCAAATGAAGTGGTTATAGGTACATTACATTTTTATTACAATTATAAATATGTAATATTATAATTTTCATCTGAACACCCTTTTATATCTAATAAATTTTTAAATAAAAGTTTATTATCATCTCAATAAATGAAGTAATTTTTTTTTTGTAAAAACTCCTAGGGGTATTATAATGACACTTGATATTTATATGAATCTTATAGTTATCATATGTAGAATGGTTTTCACCAAAAAAAATCATCCACATTATAAAGTTTATTTTAATTTTTCGAAAGGATTATAATTTTTTTATGATGATAACATCGATTTCTTGAGATGAAGAAGTTATTTTCCTGAATGAGTTTTTAAGTTTTTATGAGAATTAATTCATACCCTCGATTACTTGACAAGAATCTAAGAAACTAATCGGATATGAGATTGAAATTTATCATACACATATTTTTATAAAGATGTTAATTTACAAAAAAATTTGGTTTCACAAGTAAATAAATATAAGGATGTATTTAGTATTTTTTCTATTTCTTATTCTTAATTTGGATTTTTAAGTATCTTATAAATTATTTTATAATTCTAAAAAAATTTCAAAACCCTCTGATTTAATTGATCAAGTAGAAATTTTGGAATTGAAAAATTAGTAACAAGAGTTTCTTGATAATGTTTTCAATCGTCATATTAAATCACATTTGGGTGCTCTATTTTTAAAAAAATGAATCATTGTTCTATGAGACTTTATATTTATTAATGAGAATTCTATAACATCACTACTAAGAACATGTATAAAATATCTCACCTTGATGACTTGTTCAATCAGCACTATTTTTATATGAATTTTTTAGAGATTGATCTTATGTCTAGGGAACACCAATTAAAATTAAAGGTGTAATAAATTTTGTAGGTGGAAATTCATACTATATATGTCCATTATTAGTTTCCAGTTATGAATTTTGGTTTGAAAAATGAAAATATTATAATAAATTTATGAATATATTTTCCAATGATTATTTGGATAAATTTGTAGTGGTTTTAATTGATGGCATTCCAGTTTATTCTAAAACCATTGAGAACTATTATAAACATGTATGGATTTTTCTTCATACTTTAAAAGAAAATATTTTCCATATAAAATTTTGAAAATGTGAATTTTGGTTCATTGAAATTTCATTCCTTAGACATATTATTTGCAAACATAGTTGAATGTTTTACCATATTAAAAGAGAAGTGGTGGTATAGTGACCCAAAATAAAAAATTCTGATTAGGATTTAATGTATGCTTAGATTAATATGTTACTACTTATAGTTTGTTGAAATCTTTACACAGTTATGTAGAATTCTAACCAAGGTAAGATAAAAATAACATAAATTTATTTGGATTATGGAATGTGATGATTGATTCCAAGAATTGAAAACATATTGGTTAATAATCTTGTATCAGATTTAAAAATGAATATTGAATTATTCATTTATAGTGATGCTCACTTGAAGATCCTTGATTGTGTTTTGATGCAAAATGATATAGTAGTTTTATATGCATCTGGTCAATTGATTCCAAATGAGATAAATTATCATATGACTAACCTTGATCATGATGTAGTTTTTTTTCTTTATAAAATGAAGACATAATTTATATGGAGATAAACATGGAATATATTCTAACCATTAAATTTTTATGTTTATATTCACTACCAAGAATTAATAATGTAGTGCATAAAAAATTTGGAACTAATAAAGGATTATGTTTCATGATTCCAAATCGTACATGTAAAGAAAACAAGATATCCAATTCCATTAGTTGAAAACATTATGAATACTTAGATATTATACAATTGGAACATTCTCCTTTGGATAATGGTTTAATGAAAATTGTCCTAAAAATTATGCGTGCATGAACTCTCTCTCTTTTTTGGTTTAAGTGTCAATTTAGTCATCGTTTTTTGATATAATTTATCATTCTCATCATGAATATCCTGGTTTGAAATAATGAGTAGAGTTTTTTTAATAAGGGTGAGTTTTTAAAATTTAAAATTTGGAAATGAAAGTGTAATAATATTTTGAAAGTGGTAGGTGTGATAAATGATTCCAAGTTGAGGAAAGAATTATTGATTGAAGCTTAGAGTAATTTGTTATCTTTTAATACCGATAGTACTATGATGTATAGAGACCTTCCGGAATATTATCGGTGGGATAAAATAAAGATTGATATTTCATGTCATACAATGAAATTATTGTATTTTAAATATGTTAAATAAGAGTGACAACAATTGAAGGGATTACGTCAGTATTTTTCACTGCCTAAATGGAAATGGAATAATATATCTGTTAATTTAATGGTTGTATTACTAAATAAACTTGAGGTAATAATGTGACTTGGGATATTATTGATCGATTGGCTAAATCTACACATTTTATTCATTTTTTAAATAGTATGTGTATGGTTGATTTTTCTAGAAATTATCTTAAATATATTTTCAGATTACATGGAGTCTCTTTCTTTATTTTATATGATCATGATCTATGATTTAACTCTAATTTTATAAAATAAATAAAAATTCACTAGGTATTGAATTAAATTTTTGTTAAACATTAAATCTATAATATGATGTATGTTCAGAGTAAATAATTCATACACTAGAATATATCATTAGATCTTTCTTCTTAAATTATGAAATAATTTCGGATCAGTATCTATTATTAGATGAATTTTCTTATAATAACAATTCTTATTCTAATATAAAGATATCACCTTTTATGGAATCATACGGAAAATGATGTAGAACTCCAATATTATAAGATGTAGTTAGTGAGAATAAGGTTTTGGGAATAGAACTGCTAAATGAAATGGTTGAGAAGGTAATAATTATTCAACACCATATGATTTCTATTTAGAGTGGGAAAAAGCATTTTTTTAGATAATAAGAGGAACAATATTTAATTTAAGGTAGGCGGACATGTCATTATAAAAATGCCACCATGGAAAGTTGTTATGTATTTTTCTAATAGGGAAAGATAAGTATGTGGTTTATTTAAACATATGATAAAAGTTAATCAATTTCTTATCAAGTAGCCTTACCTCTGAGTTTTTCTTGGGTGTATGCAATGTTTTATGTTTCATTGTAAATGTGATATATACCTAATGTATCTTAGATTTTGAGCATTAAAAATGGTAATATAGGAAGACAACCATTCATATAAACAAAATTCAGTTAAAATTTTGGATCAAAGAGAGTAGGTATTTTATATTTAGGTTATTCACTGGGTTAAGGTTTTACAGAATAAATCAATGATTGATGAAGCAACATGGAAATCATCGAAAGATATAAGGGAAAAATACCCATAGTGGTTTATATATTGAATAAAATTGTGAGAATAATATATATTAATTGGGAAAGAATATTAAAACTTATGTAATAATAGTAATGAATATATCTTATGACTTATGTGAAATCATCTTATGGATTCATATTCATAATATTTTATAAAAAATTATTTACCTTCTTCTATTGGACATAGAATAGTTATTATTTTAGCTAAATTATTTTTCCATATATCATAGGGATTTATTTAAAAGCTAAATTTATAAATTATAGAATATTAATTTTCAAAAACATTCTTCATTTTTTAATTTATCAAATCAAATTTATCTTATGGTAATCATTTTTTATAAGGTATTGTTTTGACCGAATAGTGAAAAAATGCCATTTATACAAAATACTATTTCTTTTATGACTTTATGATTATGTACTATCGACTAATAAATTTATAATACTTTAAATTAGACTAAAATTTGTTAATTAAGTAAAAAAATATTTAAAAAAATATTTTGAATTTTGAAAATCAATCTTGAATTTTTAGATCTTAAGTTATATTTTATTCGAATTGAAAACTATTTTTATTAATTTTCATTTAATATAGTATTTGGATGTTTCCATTTATTTTTTGAATGATCCCAAATTTCATATTACTTTTATTTTTTAATTATAATCCAGGTGAATTCATTATAATCAACTATATGAATAATTTTATTGTGAAATCAATTTAATGCTTAAAAGGAGCATTTTTCTAAAAAAAAATTGAGAATTTTGCTTACTTATATTAAAATAAATTTATTCCACATTAGTAAATAGAATATAAAAAATTTGATTCAATATTTGAAATAAAAATTAAGAAAAAAAGTATATTTTCCCTATTATTTTTTTCATATAAATAAATTAGCTAAGTAAAAAAGTTATTTTATTTTGGCAAAGGATATAATGGTATTAAAAGGCTTAAACTAAAAGATAAGTATGAGAACATATCTAAAACATGTGTAAATATTTATTTTTAGAGACTTTAGACCTATACCATCCTATATTATAAATTGAGTTTCCTTGGTTCCAATTTCCAATGAAATTATAATTATATTATTTTAAAACATTTAATAAATACAAGAGTGACACTCCCCTCATCTATAAAAGGGAACCACATCTCTTGACTTCTTCACTCATATTAATCACTCTATATCAACAATAATCTATCCAAATACCACCTTGAATCTCATACCCATGTCTTATAGGTCCTGTTATTCTTAAAAAAACTCATCCTATAAGTCTTACGGTGTAAGCCAAAGCTAGTTATCCAAGTAGTCAGTATTATCCCTAACTAAAACCATTCAGGTTTATTTCTTATTATACCTATTAATAATTTGTTTAAATAATTAATAAATAATTACATTAATATATTATCTATATTAAAATGTTATAATTCTAATGTAACCGTTATTTAATACTTTTTCACTATCCTGTAAGAAATGAAAGCATAGCTCATTCTTATATATGGACTATTTTCCCTAGGAAGAGATATATTTTATATTTCATAGCTACCTCAATTGATGGTTATAAAGATATAAAAAGTTAATATTTATATATATATAATATTTATGAATCTATTAAATTTATATAAAAATAAGTTATTATCGACCATTTTATCCTCTAATCCTTTGAAAATGATAACGTTGCTCGGGTGTATGTGTGGTCTACCACCTCAACAAAGAAAGGTGATTAATTTTTCATTTAATCCATAAATGGATAGTTATAATGTATTATTTAATTAATAATTATAATATTTAAATAATTATTTTTATTCTATAATGGTAATATTTTTTCTAAAACATTTTTCATCCATTAGGGAAATGAAAAATGTGTTAGTGCATATGTATAGACTATCGTCTCCATAAAATGATATGATTCATTTTATATAACAAACATAAATGGTTAGATTTATAATTTTATTTAATGTATGAATAAAATAATTATAACAGGAATATGATTATAAAATCATTAGACTTTGACCATGATCATTCTATAAAGGCTGTTTTTAAAATTAAAGACCTCAAAACCTTAAAACGCATGACATAAACATAACTAGTTTATTAATTAAAAAACATGATAATAAATTAAAAAAAGTTAAATAATAATTCAATCAACATAAAAAATATTCCTAAGAAATTAAATATCTACTATAATTTTATTATTTTGGAGTATAAAAATGTTTGAATCTCTACGGGACTTAAGGTAATGGATTTTTCTTTAAAACCATATTTTAACGAATTCTCTGAAAACATTTTCCATCTATATCCAAATTCATTTAAATGTATTAATAAACATATTATTTATAAATAAAATATTGTAAAATTTAATTTTATAATATTTTGTACATTCTTAACAATGTTTTAAAAAAGTATGTTTTCATCATTTTCTGTTTGGGTGATTTTTTGACTTTTTCAAATTTGTAAAATAATGATTTTAACATGTACAACATAACCACCATTTCCATCCATCATAGAAATTATTCATTATAAATATTACTATATATTTTTCTCTTATTTTTTTAAAGAATACAATTTTCATATTCTTATTATAAATTATGTATTTAAAAATTTTCAAATGAAAATGATATTACAACTTAATTTTATGCAAAAATTGAAATTTATTTTCCTTATTGGTAAAAAATTACTTCTTACAAGGTTTTATTATGTAAAAGTTAAATATTAAATAAATAATTATATTTTATATAATAGTTATAAATGATGTTGGGTTGGCCATATACAGCTCTAAATGATAGATCACCCTGATATAACTCTCAAATTAATTTGGTAATGATTTAGCATTTGAAGGAGAAAAAATATGGAGATAACCAGGTAGGTTACCCCTATAGAATTTAATTACATTAAATTATTTCAAAAAGGATAAAAATGAGTAAATATAGTTTATGAATATCATTCTCTAGGACAAATATTTCCCTATTACGAAGGGTTTATATAGAAATCTTTGGATAAGATGAGTAAAGAATATATTATGAACTTATAAAGGTGAAATGTTTCTATTTCATGGAAATTATTCATGAGTTATCAGTATCCTCAGGATGAACTCGTGGTTTTCCTAATCTTTTTAAATAGTTTTAAAGGATTTATTTAAAAAATGGTTGATTTTTATATATTAAAATATTTTATTTATGCACGTAAATATTTATTAGTAGAAAACGTATTCATTTTCATTGGATTTCAAGTTTTTAACTGGAATAATGGGTTTCATTTATTTTTATATCCATTAATAAGTGTTTTTTGATATTCCCAAATTTTTAAATTATTTTCATAGGATATATATATATGGGTTGGAACTATATTGAGGAAAAATATTCCATTTCTCACCCATATTAAATGAATAAAAATTTTCATTAATGTAATTGAGGTTTAAAATTGAAAACAATATATTTATAGAATAAATTATTTGATTTGAAATTATAAAATTTTTATGTAATGTTTTTTGTAATAGTTTAAAACAATAAACCTAGAAGATCATGGGAATGTAAAAATTCTAAATATTTACTCTTAAAATAATATTTATAGGTTTTTAAAATCTAAAGTTGTTATAATGTTGTGGTAAAAGGGGGTGTTTATAAGGCTTAACTAAATAATTATCAACCCTATATAAACAATATATTATTAGTTTGAAGTAGGATTCATAATAATCCACCTAATATATCTTGATTTGAGAATAAATAGGTTCCACTTTTAATTTCAATAACATATGTTGTGGTTATAAGGCCTCATTTTGATTTCATGGGAATGTCTGATGCATTATCCCTATCCATTTCTTATAACGTGGTAAGAATATTTGTTACTAATGACTGGAATTTATTTAGTTCTACATTGTTTAGTGTCCACAATCTCATGGAATAAGAATCATCTTCTTTCTATGTGTTAAGAGAATCTTTCCATTTTTCGTCTTCTTCCAATGTTGGAGATCCATCTATCCACCACCAATATTCCATCTATGTTTGGTAGGATTCTTTAAATGGGAATTTAGATCCACTGTATGTGATGTGGGATAATGTCAAGGTAGATCACGAACATTAATCTATATTAGAAAATCATATCAATTCTTGAGTATCGGTAGAATTTATGTGGATGCATAATTTATACACCAAGATATGACACAAATAATCCTCAAAAATATATATCCAGACATCATTGATATTATTTTCAAAGATCATGTATTTAAAACTCTAATTTAAGTTATTCATTTTCCTTATTTCTATTCCAACATCAATTTAGAAACTAAATTTTATAATTCTATAAAAAAATTAATCTACGTGTGTAATGCCTTAGAAATTCCGTATAATTTTTTTAAATTATATGGAATTATTACCAGACTGGAAAAATTGATGGCACGTGATTCTAAGGCCCGAAGTGCCCAGAATGATCCGTTGAAAAATGATAGTTTTTTAATATCATGGGTGAATAGTTTTCCAATAAAAGTGAAATATCTATTAAATTGTTTCTTGGATCAGAAATAAGAGGGAACTATTGCAATCCATATGACACCTTTACCCTAGACGTGACTTATGATTAGTCGGTGAAGGCCTCCATTGAAAAAACCAAAAATGGCATAATCTTAAATAAAATTATTAAATAAAATTATTTTGTTCTTCAAATTCTTATAACTCGTGAATGGTGACTCCGATTAAAAATTTGAGTCCACCACTAAGCACATGGGGGTATGCATTCCGTAGGTAGATCATAACCTTGGTCGGCGCCATCCAATAGTGAATGCTAGTTTTTGGTTATAAATAAAATAATTAAGTAATGATTATTTTATTGTTAAATTATATAACTCATAAAAGGTAACACGGATTGGAAATTCGAGAGTACAGATGAGCTCGTGATGGCATGTTCCCCTTAGGTAGAACCTAACCCCGGCCGACGTGGGTTGAGGGTGACATTTAATAATTTTTGAACATTTTCAAGGTATCTTCAGTAAACGTTTGTGTGGAAATTTTTATCTTTTGAAACAGTTCTCAGATTAAAAATATGAGGGCGCTGTTGAATCCGCAATGTCGTGATTCTCTTAAGGGAAGCCTAACATTGACAGGAAAGGGTCAGATGAAAATTTAAATTTCATGGACAATACATAAAACATAATAAATTATCTAAAGGTTATTTTATTTTTCTTTTTGGAACTGTTGTTCAAACAGTGGTGGGACAGAAATGCAACATCAAACCATTTAATGGATTGACTTTTATGTTATGTAATGACACCGTTGGGAGAACTAATTTGTTGTTTAACTGTATCGTTGAGAGAGTTAATAAGTTCATTAATTAAACTCATTAATGAATGTCATTAATTGTGTGATGCATAAATCTCCACCATCCCCTCTATTTAATCTGAGCATGGGCATGGGTTTTGGGGCAGCTATTAGCGAAAGCTCTGACAAAGCACCAACGACTTTCTACTCTGACAAAAAACATGATTGAGAGACATTCATTAGGGGTGATGACAAGTGAAGGAGAATGTCGATGAACACCTTTGGACGTGCACACTCCTTCCTCTTCTGCAAGGCCTTCCAAAAAAATCTTAGGATGGGGTTGTTTATGATAAAATTGATGATAATTTGTTTGTTTTTTGCATTAATGAAAATTATGATGAATCGCAGAAGTGTTGAATGGGTTTTAGTTTATCTTTGAGGATTTAATTATTACCAGCTTGATATGATGCTAATGCGGAGGGCGCGGGCCAAATTAACAAGGCCCAGATCCTCCGCTACTACAGTTTTTGTCACGTTCATTATGTTCGATGTTTGAACTCAACAGAAACTTGAATCTGGGAGCGACGCATTGATGAAAACATCATGGGAGGCCCGTAGGTGCGTTCTGAAGGGAAAATGTAGCACCAAATATAACATGGTGGCCTGCGGAAGCCACACCAGTGTGGCACTAGAGAGGGAGGGTGAAGGAAGCTGCAACTGGTGCCAGAGTGTGATGGTGTTGGAAATCGGCACCGGCGAGGGATGGTGGTGGAAACTGGCAATGGCAGGGGATGGCAGTGGTCGGTGGTCGCTGGCCATGGAGGAGAGGTGGTGCCCCGAGACTCCCCGACAGATCAATAGGGGCGTCTGGTGCCGTCTAGCCACGGTGGCAGTAGGGAGGCACGCCATCGCGCACCACAGATGGGAGTCACGATGAAGGGGATCTGCGCCCCGCGGTTCTCGCTAACAGAGAGGTGGCACCATGTGGCATCGCCAGGGCAAAACTGAATAACTTTCAGCGGTCCTGAAAGGGGAAGCGACCCCCACCCCCACACCCCACCCCACCCATGCGTGGGCCGAGACTGTCGTTTCCCAACACACTCAGGTCAGACCAACTGTTTCAGGCTGGGCCCTATCGGAATCTGGTATGACCCGGACTAGTTAGGGTTGACCCCAACCTGGTCAGGTAGGGTTGGCCCGACTGGGTCAAACTGCACCTGAACCCTTTTTGTCCCACATAAGCTTAAAAGGCTATACCTCACAAACCATGCATCTATTTGATGAGCCTTCTATGGAACTATAATCCATGGAACGAGATGGTCCTTTTGTGTTACTCCGCCTATGATTTGGATCATTTTGGAATACAGTCGGTTTGAATCGAGCCTGAAATCAATCGGAGCCTCAGTACAAAAACACTTATAACTCACAAACAGAGCATCTGATTGACGCACTGTCTGTCAGGTTGGGAGTCTTACGACATAAAGTTACATTGGGTTACTCCATTGTGGAACGTCATGGAAGTTGAGGCATGACCGATATATTGTGGTGAAAATACTACAGAACTAAATCGCAGAGAGTGCGAAGAATCATGTGGCTGGATCTTAGCGTTATAGCAACCCTGCGGGGATCAACATGATAGAAAAACTACATGTATCAGCATCATAGAGAACATGTGTGGACCATCATCATAGCTAACTTTTGGGGATCATCATCATAGTGACCCTCTGTAGATCAGAATTATAGAGACCATGTGTAGATCAGCATCATAGAGACCCTATGTGGATCAGCATCGTAGCAACCCTGTGTGGATCAGCAGTGCGTAGCCCAAAGAGGACCAGCCTTAGAGAATCCCATCATGGATCAATGAAATAGGAACCTATGTGGATCGACAATGGTAAAAATTATTTTTTGATCAGTTGTGGAACTTCCTAACATAATAAAATGATAGAGCTTAAGATTAATAATCCTTATTCTTGATCTCTATGTTATATACATGGATTGAGCTATTATTTGTCTTTTGCTTGAGATCATTCTTTGTGGTTTTTCTTTGTAGAATTTTGAGATACCTTCATGGGTCTCGGGGACCCTAATGAGTATTATTATACTCACCCATCCATGGGCTTCACCGACACCTTATTATGTCTTGTGCAGACGACAGACAACATGATTGAGTCTTGAGGAGTTAGGGCTATACAGTTCTAAGAGGTGACTATCATATAGTATATGGAGGTGACCAGTGGACGTGGAGATCCATAGTGACATATTTTTCTTACCCTTCAGGTATGATTCATGGTGGACGACCTCACGAGCTATTTCCATTTTTCTATATTTAAATTTCTGTTGGTCTTGTACTCTAGCCCCTTTACTTTCAATACATTCCTTTAAACTTTATGGTGGTTTTTAGTTGTGGTTTTACCTTTCTTCTTCCATTTTATTTTACTTGTGTGCAGTGTGACCTATTTGTGTGTGTATAGGTTTGAGATAATACCTTATAATTTTAGGGAAATTTCTTTCTGGTTCTTGTCACCAACACCTAGCCAATGGAAGGTGGGCTTGGGGTAGTCAAGGCATGGGCCCCAGGGAATAGGTCCAGACAAAGTGGTATCAGAGGAGTCTGCTCTACTGAAGAACTAGGACTCTGATCTTTCAAATAGAGCAATAGTGTTAAGTGTTTTGAGTGTGATTTTCAGTTCAGGGAGCCCATTGTTTGGTAAGGTGGCCCAAGTATCCATACACCAGGACCATGAATTATGATTTCTAACTCAGGGCATGAAAACACTGATTATGTGTGTTTTTGAAATGTTTTACTTTTGATATCTTTTTGAGTCAGCTGACCAGGTATAACTTATTGACTGTGGTTCATCTTGATTCTCTTTCAAGATGCCTCAATGCATACAACTATCAAGGATTCCAATGTGTGACCATGATGATTGTCCACAATGTGATGAGGCTTCATTACAAGGATAGTTGCCTGAGATGGTACCTTCGGGCGGTGTCCCAGTGATACCACTACTGTTTGGTTGGCAGTTACTATCAGCGCTACCAGTAAAAGACACAAATAGGTTTAGTTCCGTACACATGTTTCAGTGACAGATACCCCTCAGGTTCGTAGGTGAGCCTGACTCATAAGAAGCTAAGCACTAGCTCAAGTTGGTGACTGAGTTACCATCTAGCTAGGGCTTAATTAGATCATATGGTGGTCCTATTATTGAGCATTCTATGTGGCTCATCAGGGATATATAAGGGTTTATATTACTCTTATCTTATGATGGTGTGACTTTTCTGTGGATATATCTTGATAACCATCCTATGTTAAGGGGTCTTTTTCTATAAAAATCATTGGAGTATGTGTTCCCAAGAGATTCTATAGCTTCGGCCGGGGAATTTTTTTGTAGCTAATTATTATTTGAGGTGTACCATCCATTACAGGTACTTGATGAATACTATATGAATAGTTCTTCAGGGATCAGACCTCCATGTGAGATGTGTTTAGGTAAATCCGAGACGACACAATTCCTCTATGCATTCCAACTTATGTTAGGGTGATATAGATAGCCTTTGTGGAATAATGTTCTTTGGTTAAGAAGAAACAGCTAGTGAATGTTAGCAGTGGGAAAATAAGAAACCAACTCTAGTCTCTAGTACTTGGGTGTGTAAAATTTTTCTGGAAGAGGAAGTGATAGGGACAGATGAATCTTCAAAGTAGAAAATTTTGAAGAGGGGATAAGAGAGCAGCATGAGGTGGTATATATTCAACAAGTTGAAAAAACCACCACAATGTTGTCCCAAACAGGCTCACAGAGCTGTAGGATAGGGGAAGGGAGTAACTGAAAGCAGTCAAGTAGTGTGACCCAAGGGCTCCATGAATGGTTCGAGGTTTGGTCTGTGTCTACTACTAGATACCATAATTAATAGATAGAGGTACTAATAATTCCTTCTTTTCACGAATCTTGTTCAAGACCTAGAGTTTCTGGTTAAATCATTGAATTGACCCTTATATCTGGAGATACCTATGAAAGAAGACTCGATAATCGCACTTATGACGACGGTGTGATCTGACCCTTGATGAAAGTGTTACGGTTGGAACCTCTTGGTGGAAGTGTCGAGGCCTTACAATGTTAGTTTGGGTATGGACTAGTCATCCATAGTTCATGCTCAAATTGAGTGATTTAGGAAAAAAAGATGTTGTATATCTATAGCATTGGAATAATATTTTCCTTGGTCGGAGAAAAAATGGAAACCCAAGAAGCATGAGATAAACTCATTCATAGGAGGGTGCAGTTGATCACTCCTGAGTCGGCCAGCCTTACCCTCGTGATAGCATGTGATCTGAGTTTTTAGTTCCCAAAAGTGGTGGCAGAGTATGGGAACATCCTTTCAAAATATGTATCCATGATTAACTCACCATAGGGAGAGGTACTTCTGCATTGGCTTGTACCCAAGGAAGACACCAATCTCTACAACTGCATATCAGATGGCTCGTGTAGAGCTCGAGGAGCTGAAAGTATAGTTGGGTGAACGGTCTATTATCTACTCTAGTAACAATAGTCTTAGGTATATATTCACATATAAGGATTAATACTTGAGACAATAGAGATGGTTGGAGTTCCTCTAGGACTATGAATCTGAGATTTTATACACTCTAGGGAAGGTAAATGTAGTAGCAAATGCACATAGTATGAGTTTTGGTTTACAATTTTGGAGTGAGGTGACAAAGCAGCTAGTCGTGTTATAGTTATCCTTCTTGGATAATATTGGAGTAGCTTACCTCATGTCTATGACAGTCACTCCCCCACTTCTTCAATGAGTTAGGGAGGCACTACTTGTGGACATTGACTGCCAAACTCGGTGTGCACAGATATCTTCAGGACATGATCCTGAAGGATTTTTTAAAGGTGGGGAGCACATCATCATCTTCAAAGGATTCACCATGGTACCAGTGACACTACGATTGGAGGTGTTGAGTGAGTTCTACATATCCTCCTTGGTTGTACATCCTAGTGTGGAAAAAATGTACTAGGACATCCAATGTCAGTATGATTGGACAGTGATGAAGAAAGCACTGCCACAGTTTGTTTCACAATGCCACACTTGTCAGTAAGTAAAGGATGAGCACCGAGTTCCAGCAAGCTTAACTCAGCCACTTGAGGATCCATAGTGGGAGTAGGATTCTATCTCTATGGACTTCTTTATAGGGCTACCATGTATGTCTAGGGGCCACGATTCAAACTGGGTGATCGTTGGTCGACTCCACAATTTGGCCCACTTCTTAAACATCTGAGAGAACGGATCAGTAGAGGGCTTGGGAAACCTCTACATACAAGAGATTGTGCGGCTTCATGGGATTACATTGATGATTTTGTAAGAACATGATTCTTGTTTTACATCCTGCTTTTTAAAGAGATCACAGGAGGTGTTCGAGAATCAACTAAGTTTGACCACCGCCTTCCATCCTCAGACAGATGGTCAGATGAAGCGAACCACACAGACACTCTAGGACATTCTTTGTTCTTGGGTCCTTGATTTTAGTCGTAGTTGGGAGGACCACATTCCTCTAGTGGAGCTTTCATACAAAAATATTTATCACTCCACCATCAGTATGGATCAGTTTGAGGCCATGTACAGGCGACCATACAGATCACCTCTAGGCTGGACAGACCCAGGGGTGTCAGCACATATGGGCCCATTGTTGGTACGAGCTACCACTTGGAAGGTTCAATTCATCCAGGAGCAGATGAAGACTGCAGAGATCTGGAAAGAAGTATTATGCCAAAAAGAGACTGAGACCCATAGAGTTCGAGGAGGGAGATCATGTCTTCCTATGAGTCTCACCCTGACAAGGATTCCAAAGATTTGGTTGGGGCAGCAGACTCTCTCTATGGTTCATCAGACCTTTCCATATTCTCAGAAGAGTTTAAGTGAAGGAATACCTCCTAGATTTCCCCCCATGAATTCATAGGGTGCATAATGTTTTGCATGTGTCGTAGATGAGGAGATGCATGAATGATCCATCGCACGTTATCGACTAGGGCGAGTTTGACTTTGATGATCAGGAATCTTTTACAGAGTTCCTGGTGGAAAGAGAGGATCAGTTGGAGCGAGTCTTTTGTGGATGGTTGATCCCTATGGTCTAAGTTTTGTGGCATTACAAGAACCTCCAGGAGAGGACATGGGAGAAAGTTGCTCAAATTCATTCTCAGCACCCTCATTTGTTTGATTTTCCTCTGTTTTGGATTTCGGTTATGTAAAGCCCTAAGGTGTGGAGAATTTAATGTCCTGAAAATTCTGTATATTTTTTTCATTATATTGAAGTATTAACCGACTGAAAAAATTGATGGCACCTAATTCTGAGTCCCAGAGAGCCCGAAATGATCCATCAATAAGTGATAAGCTTTAAATAGTGTCGGTGGGTGAATTTCTTGAAAAAGTGGAATAACTATTAAATGGGTTCCTATATCAGAAATTTGAGGTAATCCTTGCATTAAGGTTGACAAGTTTATCCTAGGAATGACATAAATTTAGTCAGTTTAGGCCTCTAGTGGGAAACCCCCCAAATGGAATAACCATAAATAAAATAATTAAATAGAATTATTTTATTTTTCAAATGATTATAACTCACTAACGGCGACTTGGATTAAAATTTCATTACCACCAATAAGATCAGGAAGTTATAATTTCCTTAAGAAGATCCTAACCTTCGCCGGTGTGGTCCAACAGTCAAAGTAAGTTTTTGCCCATAAATACAATAATTAATTAACAATTATTTTAATTTTAAATTCTATAACTCGTAAACAGAAACTCAGAGTGAAAAATATGAGAGTACCATTGAGCTCGTGATGGATTTTCCCCTTAGGAAGAGCCTATCCTTGACCTATGCATGTTGAGGATGACTATTAAAAAAATTGATCTTCTTTAAGGTACGTTTAGTAAATGTGCATGTGGTGATTTCTATCTTTTGAACCGGTGCTCAGATTAAAAATATGATGGAACCGTTGATCCCGTAGCATCGTGATTTTCTTAAGGGGGACATAACTTTTACCGTAATGGGTCTGATGAAAAATTGAATTTCATGGACTTTACAAAAAAAAACTAAATGTTATTTTATTTTCCTTTCTGAAACCATTGGAAAAATGGTGGTGTGAGGGCAGTGCAATGTCAATCTATTTAATGTCTTCACACTTATGTTCTGTAACCGCACCATTGGGAGAAATAATGTGTTGTGTAATCGCACCATTTAGAGAATAAATAGGTTCATTAATTAAACTCATTAATGTACCTCATTAAATGTGTGTTGCATTAATATCCACCATCCCCTCTATTTAATCTGAGCTTGGGCTTGGGTTTTGTGGGAGCTACGAGTGGAAACTCTTACGAAGCATCAGTGACTTTCTACTACGAAAAATAACATGATTGAGAAAAGTTCATTGGGGGAGACGATGGGTGACGACGAATGCCAAAGAACACCTTTGGATGAGGACACTCCTTCCTCTTCTACAACATCTTCCAACAAATTCCGAGGTAGGGGTTTTTTATGTTTAAATTCATGAGAATTTGTTTCTTTTCTATGTTCTTGAAAATAATGATGAATTGGGGATGTGTTGAACAACATTTTGTGAATCTTTGACAATTTAATTATTTCCCACTTGATAGGATGCTAACATAGAGGGTGTGGGAAAAACAAACAAGGACTGGACCCTATGTCGCTTCGGTTTATGCCGCGTTCTTCATTGGTGATGTTTGAATTCAATGGAAAATTGCATCTTGGAGCCACGTAGGTATGGAAGCATCCCGAGAGGCCCATAGGCGCATTCAAAAGAGAAAACATACCACCGGAGCTCACCTGGTGGCCCACGGATGCCCAAACGGTGCAGTACAGGTGCCAGCGAGCGATGGTGGCAGCTAGCTATCACCATCCACAGAAGAGAGGCGGTGCCACGATAGGTTGGTAGGGGCTTCCGTCATTGGCCGGTCGCGGTGGCAGTAGGGCGTTGCGCCATCATGCGCCACGAAAGAGAGTCGCGACGAAGGGGATCTGCGCCCCATGAGTCCTGCTAATAGAGAGGTTGCCCCATGTGGCGCCTCTGTTGTAAAACCAAATGGATTTCAAATATTCTATAAGGGGGATCCCCCCTTACCCCATGTGGCCCACCCAACTGGGTTCCGCACCAGCTAGCAGGTCGGACCGCCCATTGGGCCGCGCCCAACCGAGGAGGGCCGAGCCAGTCTGCGGCCCTTCCCACAGAGTCTCGCCCAGCCAGTTTTGGATGGGCCATGTCAGACCCAAGTAGGGTCGGCCCAGGTCTGGAAGGTCAGGTCAGTCCGACCAGGTCGGATCAGACCAGAACCCTTTTAGACTAGATATGCTTAAAATGTTCTATCTCTCAAACCAATAGTTACTTTGATGAACTATCTGCACATCTAGAATCATTGGAATGATAATTTCCTTTTGAGATCCTCTACGTGATTTTTGGAAAAGGTTAGAGTAATGCTGGGTTGAATTGAACACAAATCCAACCTAGCCATCAGTACAAAAATGTGTATAACTCACAGATCGAACGTCTGATTGACACACCGTCTATTGCGGTGGGAACCTTACGACATGGTTTCCATTTGGGTTACTCTTTTTGGATCATCATGGATGTAGAGGTATGACCGATATCTTGAAGATATGATACTACAAAACTCAAGTGCACCGTTTGCGGAGAATCAGATGGTTGATTGCATCATTATTAAGACCCAAGTTGGGTAATAATAATAGAAATCGTATGTGGATCAGTATCATAGAGACCATGTGCGGATAAGAATCATAGAGACCTTGTGTGGATAAACATCATAGCACCCCAGTGCGGATCAGTATTATAGGGACCCTGTACAGATCAGTATCCTTGTGACCCTGTGTGGATCAGCATCATAGCGACACTGTGTGGATCACCATGCAAGTGACCTTATGTAGATCAGTAGTGCATGACCGGATGAGGACAAGCCTTAGAGTATCCCATCATGGATCAGCGACATACAACCTTGTATGCATCGAAAATAGATCAAATTCTTCGTTGTTCAGTTGTGGAACTTCTTAATAGTATAAAATGACATATGTTATGACTAATCATCTATATTACTGATCTAGGATTTCTATACCTAGTGTGATTTTTGTTTTTTTTTTGTGCGTCGTGATTAATACCATGGTTTGTGGTTTTTACTTTGTGGAATTCGGAGAGACATTTGAGGGTCTTGGGGTCCCTAATATGTATTTTTATACTCACCCCTTTACAAGATTCGCCCATACATTATTGTGTCTTGTGCAGACGATAAATAGCTTGGCTAAGTCTTGGGAAGTCAGGACTAGACGGTGCTCAGAGGTGATTGACCGAAATTGCACAGTGGTGACCGGTTGACGTGGAGAGTCATAGTGACGAGATATACTTGGCCTTCTGGTAGGATCATTGGTGGACAACCTCAGTAGATGTTTTCAATTTTTGTTGTATTTCCCTTTCTGTTGGGCTTGTATTCTGGCCCCTTTACCTTCACTACTTACTTTTACACTTTGTCGTGGTTTTTAGTTGTGGTTTATCCTTTCTACTTCCATTTTGTTTAACTTGTGCTCATTGTAAAATATCTTTGTGTGTATTGGTTTGAGAAAATTCCTTCCTGTTTTTGGGAAATTTCGTTCTAGTGCTAGTCGACATCCCCTGGCCTATAGAAGGTGGGCTTGGGGAAGTCATGGCATGTGCCCTAGGGGACGGGTCCTGAAAACATGAGATACAAAATTATATATTCATGAATGAATTATAACATGGAAAAGTTTATCAATTAAAAAATTGTTATTTCAAATCATATTATTAAAAAATGTAAATAAATCTGATATCGGGTTTCTATATATATATAAATTGATTTAAAATACTTTTTACAAACAAATATGTTATCATTTAAGAATATTTTCCTTGAAACAAATTTATAATATAAACTATTCAAAAAAATTATTTATCATAAAAAAATATATATATATATATATATATATTAAAAAATACATTATATTATAAAAATATGTGATCATTTTAATAAAATATTGAAATCATATAATAGAAAAATATCAAAATATTATAAATCAAATAGATATATTTTTTATAAAATAAACCTATATTTGAACCAATAAATAATAACTTATTAATGTATTATCATTTTTTTAAAATAATTGAAATAATTTTATATTAACAAAATCATAAAATCTAGTTATCGTTTCAAAATATATGTTGAGGAAAGAATTATCCCTTATGAATCAGTTACCATTTTTAAAAAAAATAATGAAATCTTAATGTGTCAAAACCCATATAATTTTATTAATATTAATGATTACATTATAGGGATTCACATTGATTATTATATATTTTTATGTATTAACTCAAAATGTTATATTTTAATTCTAACTAATTTTTTCCCATGATTTTTATCCATTTATTTAAAAATTAAATTTATTAATTTTAGAATTTGAATTTCATAAAATGAATAATATTTTGGGATTCATCATATAAAAATTATCTTATATTTAATTATTTTTGATCAATATATAGAACATATATTGATTAGTAGTGTAATAATATGATCATATGGATATAATTACAAGAGGGGGTCATTCTATATTAAAAAAATTGTTTATAATCATAAAACTAAAAAATATACCAAGCCTCTTAAAGTATATTTTTTTGTCTTGGTCATCAGTTTGATGATAATAATCATAAAATCAAACTATATTAGTGGTCTGATTAAATTATAGTAAAATAACATAATCACGATGGATATGATTAATCAGAGTATCTATCGTAATCCAAGTAAATAATATAAACATACAATAATAGAAAGATGAGTATGAAGTTTCAATTTCTATTAAAATGTTTTGTGGACATATGAAAACTATTAAGATAAATGTATTACAATAAAATATTAAATAAAGAATGAATTTATATATATTAAATGAATAAACCTTTTTTAACCTCAATAGTATGGTAATACATGACCTATACTAATGGAATCTATTGTTCTATACTTACAAGAAATTTTGTCTTCCCATGCTATGGAGGACTTTGATATGAATATCAGAATGGTTATGTGTTCGTATCCCCAGAATCCCTAGATTCATTGAACAGATTATCTATATTACTAACCTCAGTAGCCCTCAATTTGATGGATCATATTATCATTATTAATATCGCTACAATAACATGATCGTTATGATGATTGTACAAGAATAACTATTACAATAACATTTTTTATAGAGACAACCTGATAAGGTTTCCATAGAATGACCCTCTATAAATTATTTCATGAGATGAAGAAAAAATTGTTCATGCTAAGTAGTCTTAAGAAGAAAAAATTCTAGACTGAATGTAATTAACCATCTCTAAATTCTTCAAATGACCTGGTATTTATAGGAATCCCTCCAATGGTTATCTTGATCTCCCAATGGCCATATTTCCTTTTGTTTTTTAAAATAATTTAGATACCCGGAACTCAATAGATCTATTGTAACTAAATTTATGATGTCTTATTAGTTTACACAAATATAGTGTAAATGTATTCCACAAATTATAGATATGTCTTTTAAATATGATTATAAACTTAATATATTCCAACAGACTAACATATGATTTTCATTATGATAAATCTTATTAGTATTAGTTTGATTCTTAATGGTACCAATGTCAGTCTGATGTTCAATAGTTTTGCAAAATGAATGTCATGATAGAAAGTATTTCATCCATTCTAATAAAGGTGTGTCTGATTTTGATTCGACACAATATCGTTATGATGTCATAATGGAGTATTCTAAGTTTTTTTTCACAATTCATTAGAACTTGTTTAAAGTATCAAAAAGGAATATGTTTTTTATAAAAAAAATTATAAACACTTTAGAAAAAAAGTTAGTAAATAAGTTTTAAATTTGTGTCTGTGATTTCCCAAACTAAACGAACTGAAAAGTGAGAAATATAATTTTTTACTCAAATATCCCCCTTTGGAAATAATAAACCCAAAACATAAATGATAATTACCTTTGAAAAACATAAATTCAATTTTCATATGGGTACATTGTATTCAGATTTTTTTATTAAATAATAACTCACCATGAGTTTATAAGTCAACTGAATAAATGAAAAAAATTATATTTTGAATATTATTAACTCTATAACATCCCGAATTCTCAAAATATAAAACTTAGTTCGATAACCTATGTGATATTCAACACCAAACCCAACAAAAACAATGAATAATTAAAAATTATAATTTTAGCCTTTATGTTAAATTTATGCATATGAGTAGTATTAACTAATTTGGTAAATAAATATATGCCCAAATAGATTAATAAATTATTAGAAAATAATCAATCAGTATTTGGTAATTCCTTTTTTATGTTTTCTTACAAAATAATTTTTATTTATTTTTAAAAAAATATACTATAAATATTTTCAATAAAAATTAGAAAATTTATTTGATATAATAAAATCCATTTTTATATCATTATATCATAATTAATATATGGTGAAAATATGGATTTTTTCAAAAAATATAGATTTTTCAACTAATAAGGAAAAATACATTTTTATGCAAAATTGTATTTTATATAGATAAATTAATTAATTTAAAATTATAATTATCCTATTAATTTTAATTCTGTGGAAAATTATTATTCATTAATTTTATTCAATTAATTACATTTTAAATAATCTTTAAACCAGATTTTAGAATCTATTTATCTTTAAGCATAAAATACATTTTTTTAATTCTATTTTGAAAGGGTAAATGTATATGTATTATAACAACACCTCCTAAGAAAATATTTAAATATAATACTTTGATAAAGTGTCTATATTATAAACTTAAATCAATATAATGAGTATTACTAGTTATATAATTAAAAAAAATTTATCTTTTCCTCAAAAATAGATTTTTTGAAAAACTATTCTATATAATGCTTGGGAGATTTATTTAAAATTAAATTATTCCACCAATTTGAATTTATTTTCATAAAATGTATTTCAGATTTGGAATCATATTAACTAATAATTTTTAACAAGGTCAACTTAATTTCTAAACAACATAAAAAGTAATTATAGTAGATATTAATGACCGCGATAAAAGTAATATAGGTTAATTTATTGTATAATAATAATAATAAATTAACAAGACCTATAATAAAATTAACCATAATGTTATTAATGTCAATATTTTTATTTAATTGTTATATTGATTATTTTTTTACATTATAAAATATTAAATAATTATTGATTAAAATTAGATAAAAGACAAATTGTATTTTTAATTGGTAATCAAATTCATTTAAGACATTTATTTTACTGAGTTAACATATTTTTAAAATAAATATTATGTTACAAAAATATTATTATTAAATAATATCTAAGAAATATAAATTATTTTATAATTTTTATGAACTCTAATGTAATTTTTATAAGGGTTTGAAAACTGTTATTTTCAATTAGAATCATAATTCTTAATAAATGTCAGTTATTATTTTAATAGTGAATATCCAAATATTTATAAAATTATTTATAAAAAATGAATATTATTTTTTGAATCATAATTTCATAATTATCCAATGGTGAATTTTTCATAATTTTATGAGATGGTCAAATTTTCTGGTAAAAATTAAATACTATACCAAAATACTTTCTGTATTATGACATCATAATGTCCGAAAAAGTCATTTAATAAATACTATTAAGTTTATACATGAACAAATATATGTTTTTCATTTAAAATAATTTTAATTTATGTTTATTTGATTTATTTTTTTAAAAAATTATGAATCCTTGAGGACTTATAATATATTTTAAGATTTTAAAATCACTTATTTTAAAGTGTGACTCACCTTTACATATCCACGGGTAATATTTTAATATGTTCATCCCTTGGACTTATAAAATAATAAAAACCCACCCCCATTTGGATTAAAGCATGGGAAAAACCATGGAAATGTTTTTTTTCAGATATTTTATTATGTAGAGTCTGAAACCCAAATAATAATGAAATCCGCCATTTTTCTTTTATAAACCCAACCAAACTCCCATTTTTATTCAATAAAACTCATTTGATCATCTTAAAAATCTTCTCTACACTCCCTATAGTCCTCCCAGGTTCCCCTAATCTCTCAATAATCCCCTCAATAGCCTTTGGTGTCACATACACAAGTTAGGGATCCTCACTTTCCTCTCCTCTATCAATTCAAGCACATTCTTTAGAAGTTATTTTCTTCATTTCAATTTATTAAATTTTCATTCATTTATAATAATTGAATTACTACAAAATCGATGTAACATTTATGATACATAATATATCATCTCTCATTTTTACCCTTACCTACGTAGTTACTATGCCAAAATTCCATAAGGGATCTTTTTAACTCCTCTTTTTTCAAGCGCTAATTTTATATTATGTATTTTAATGAAATTTTCATATCTTTTTATATTTAAATTAATAAACCCATTACTGTCAATTATATTTTTAAATTATGATATTCCCATTCACTTTCATTTATCTATCCTATGAATCATTATTTACACTTGTTACTATGCTAAAATTCTATAAGGGATCCTGACATTCCTCTCCTCCTTTCATTTCAATCACAATATTTGAATGTAGTATTATAAATAACAATATGTTATATTTTCCATCATTTATAGGAACTAAATTTCATTAAAATATATTTTATATTATTTATATATCATTTATACTCTCTCACTTGGACCCTTACCTAAGCTGTTAATCTGCTGAAATTTTGTAAGGGCACTTCTGCTCACCTCTTCTTCCAACCACTCCTCCTATGTTATATACTTTTATTTCCATTTTCATATGTTGGGATATGTTCATAAATATCCCCCATACATTAAATTTTATTATAAAATGATTACATTTCTATTCACTATCATCTATCCATCCTATTAAACTCTGTGCACACTCGTTACTATGCTGAAATTTAATAAGGGATCCTACTATTCCACTCTTCCATTCAATTAAAGCAGATTCATTGGAAGTAGTATTTTTAATTTCATTTTTTTATATTTTAATTTATTTATAATAATTAATTTACTCTAAAATTGAATTTTTATTATTGATATATCATTTCTTCCCTCCCATTTTGACCCATACCTAAGATGTTATTATGCCTAAATACCATAAGGGATATTTCTCTATTTTCATTTATCAATAACTTTGTTTATGTTATGCCTTTTCATTTCCATTTATTATGTTGGGATATGTTATTCCATATCCCTATTGCTATAAATTTTATTCATAAATGATTTTATCCCATTTCAATATCATTTATCTATTCCATAAACCTTTATGTACTCCTGTTACAATTCCAATGTTCTGTAAGAGATCCTCACTTTCCTCTCCCCCTTTCAATTCATGCACATTCTTTGAAAGTAGTATTCTAATTTTAATTCGTTATATTTTACTTCATTTATAATCACTCCCTCACATTAAATTTTATTTTATATGATTTATAGATAATTTATCCTCTATCATTTTGACCCTTACCTAAGTTGTTACTGTGTTGAAATTTTGTAATGGATCATCTGGTCTCCTCTTTTATCAAGAAATCCTTTTATCTTATGTATTTTAATTTCTTCTTTATTATATTGGGAGATATTCCTCCTTATCACCATTACATTCAATTTTATATTTAAATTATTGTATCCCCTTTCACTTACATATATCTATCATATGAACCTTTATGTATTCCTATTACTACTCCTAAATTTCAAAAAGGAACCCCACTTTTCTCTTATCCAATCAATTCATGAACATTCTCTAAAAGTAGTCTTATTGATTTCAATTTTTTATATTTTAATTAATTTATAATCATTATTTTGTTTATAATCTATGTTATATGAGTTATTGATTATTTATACTCTTTCATTTTGACCCCTTCCTAAGTCGTTATAATACCTATATTCTTTAAGGGATCTTATGCTCCTCTCTTTTATCAAGAACTCAATTTATATTATATATTTTAATTTTAATTTTCTTATATTGGTATATATTCTACTATATACCCCTTAAATTCAATTTTATTTATAAATCATGATATCCCCTTTAACAATATTTTATATATTCAATAAATCTTTGTGCACACTCATTATTAAGCTAAAATTCCTTTAGGGGTCTTCACTTTCCTCTCCTCTTTTCATATCGTGAACATTCTTTTTAATTAGACTTCTTCATTCAAATTTTTTTATATTAAAATTCATTTATAATCGTTCCATTACTATAAAATTAATTTTATAGTAATTATATATCATTTATCCTCTCTCATTTTACCCTTAAATAAGTTATTACTATGCTGAAATTCCGTAAGGGATCGTCCCCTCCACTCTTTTATCAAGCAGTCACTTTATGTTTTGTCTTTTAATTTCCATTTTATTATGTTGGGTTATGTTATTTCATATCCCCTAACTATCCATTTGACATATAAATTATGATATCTCATTTCACTACCATTTATCCTTCCTATAAACCTTTATATACACACTTTACAATGTCAGAATTCTGTAAGGGATCCTCACTTTCCTATCCTTCTTTAAATTTAATAAAATTCATCGAAAGAAGTATTCATAAATTTAATTATTCATATTTTAATTCATTTAGAATAATTTCCATACAATAAAAATTATTTTTTATGATTGATAGACCAATTATCCTCTCTTATTTTGACCCTTACCTAAGATGTTACTATGCCAAATTTATGTAAGGAAACTTACACTCTCCACTTTTATCAAGAACTCCTATTACATTATGACATTTAAATTTAATTTTCATTTTATGGGATATGATATTCCATATTCCAATAATTTTTTATTTAATGTATAGATTATTATATCATTATTTTTCTCTCATTAATCATCTTATTATCTATTATGTACACCTATTACCATGGAAAAATATCACAAGGATTCTATACTCTATTCATATTTATTCATTACCTTATCCCTTCTATCTCTAATTTTATAATTTTTTGATATGATTTTACATGTCCCAATTAATTCCCATTTTCATTCCAAATCATGAGAGAACCCTTTCATTCTCATCGACCATTTTTATGAATTTTTAATAATGTTGTTTTGTAGTCAAAATTTTACCGCAATTTTCCTTGAAAAAATAATTGTATAGTGAATACCATTCCCATTTTTTATTACATGTATCTTCACATTTCTACACATATACTTATTTATTAGGGACTTACATGTATTTAATATACATTCATTTACCATGGAATGAATTACGATGCTGAATGAATCCATATTGTATGATCTATGTGGAATACATAAGAATAAGATTGAAATGATTATGATTGGTGTTCCCAGATAGCACTCCAATGCATTTGGTAATGTTTAGTATCATGATATTTCATGTTAAGATAGGTTTGTACCTAATTCCATTATGGTATTTTTTCCAACATGATGTCTTCGTAGTTTATCCGTGATCTATATTCATGATTAAGTGTTTTAATTTATTTCCACATTTCTCAAGTTATGAATATCATGCTATATCATTCCTTATTATTCATGGACCTTTTATTCCTCATTGATATTCCTATTGTATAACATGTATCACTTATTCCATTTTTATTCCCTTACTAGTATTTATATCTCATCCCTTTCTTATTTATGTCCCTAGGTTATCCCATGCATTTTTAAGATTGAATGATTATTTTGAACATGTTATATAAGTTTTCAAAAAATCATGATAATGAAGTTTTTAATAATGTTGTTGTATCACATGTTCATAATGTTATGTTTTTCCTAATTCCAAAAGACACTTTACTTATCAATATTTTGGTTGTCTTAAATTACATTTTTGGTTATATATCAATTATTAAAGTGTAATAAAGGGTAGCGCTTTTTTAAAACTCCTTATGATAACAACTTTTCCTTTATATAATATTCTATCCATTTTTTATGAAATGTTTATTTGAAAAAATATTATCCCTTTTTATAAAAATATCCTCCCGTAATATTTATCGAACATACTATAAAACTCTCCCCCTTTGTGATTTTGAAAAATTAATGGAGAATGATTAAAATTTTCCTAAAAATTTAAGAGAAACAAACATACAAAACAAAATAATGAACTAATTATTCCTCTATTAAAGAGATATATAGAATATTCAACCATTCAAAATTGGAAAACATTAAAAAAAATTAATGGGATGGAAAAGTAATACATTTATGAAAAAAATAGTTAAATGTTTTAAATATTCAACAATAGTTAAAAAATAAGCCTTTCTTTGTGATATCTTTTACAAAAATATTAATCATCTTGAAATCTTTCTGGTCATTCTCAATCTCCATTATTCTTTCTTCTTGAGTCCATATTATCCTATACAGTAATAATATTTTTTATTTTTCAGACCAATAATTTCATTATCATTATATTTGAGTCTAGTTATATCTAGCTTCATATATCATATTTTTCCTTTCAGATAATTTTCACCCTCAATATAGTTCTCAGTTAAATCTATTAACTCTTCTACAAACATTACCCTTTATTCCATGTCTTTTATAAACTGATTAAAATATCTAGTTGATTGGTATATAAGTTTCTACACAACCTCAAAATTATCATCATAGAATTTAAGACCAGTCTCAAATTAGGGAGACCTATTCACTATTTTCATCTCAAGACTTCCTGTTAATTTTATAAGTCCTCCAATAATATTTCAATTGGGCTAGGAGAATAATTAAATTCTCATCTAAAATCTTTATTGAATATGATTTCCCATTCATACTGTCTTGAGTCAACTAATAATCAGATATGATATTTGGAATATATGGAGTTATCCCTTATGATCATTGAAAATTTTATTCAAATTAATCCACTCTTTACAAATTAATTTTTCTAGGGGAATCTGATTTATGTAGTTTAATTTTACGAGGTTTAATTCAACATGTTATAGTTTCAATATATTTTCCTTTCACATTATCATTCTTTATACTTCTTTAAAAACTTTTTCATCCACTTCTTTATGATCATGTGATTCATTGATTTTATCATCCTTACCAGTTTCATGCATTTCATCATATTTACTTTTTGAAAATTGGCCATATTTATTCATTGATGATTATTATTCTTCTTCTATAGAAAATACATCAGTACTAACCTAATCAATATTTTAAGGAAAATTCAATGATGATATTTGCAGTAATTTTTCAGATTGAGTTTTTTCCTTTTCATTTTCATCTCTCTATTCATTCATATCTTCTTACTCTTTATTATCTTTCTCTTCTTCTTCTTCTTCCACATATTTTTAAATATATCATTCTTCAACAAATTCTGTATATTGACCTTATTCACTTCCTTATTTGACTTCTCTTTAATTGTATTCTTTTTCATACATATCAATACCTTGAACTTCATCATTAATTGATTTATCTATCTTCTTCTTGAGATGTTTTCCTATTCATAATTCTCCCATTCCAGCTAGTTGTGGTTCTAATGATTTTAGGAAGTTTCAAGAACATTTCTTCATCAATAACTTTAGTTTTTCCCTTTTCTGTGATAGTTGTAATTTCATCTTTTACACTGGTGTTTTCTTTCATAATTAACCTTTCTTCTGAATACACATGATTGGTTTGGAAATTAGGAAGAACTACATTCTTAATAGATATTTCAACACCCTTTAAAATAACGTCAAATATTTTATCATATACAATATTTTATTATGTTTCCTTTTATATTATTCTTCTTATAAAGTATCAGAAACATGAATCCTTAAAAATTAGCCTCAATGGTGTCAAGTTTGATTTGTGTATATCCTAGTTTTCTTTATTGTTTCTTCTTCATCCAATCTTCATAAATTTCATCTGGTAATTTCTTCTATTTAATATTCTTTTATAGAGGTTATGTTTAAACTTTCCTTTTCTTTTTCTTATTTACTCCTTGCTCATCTTTCCATTTAATGATCTACATCAGAAGCATCACCACCAACCTTCTCAAAAACATTATTTGTCTTGTAATCAAAGACATGTCTCATATAGTTCACCATGTAATCACTAATATAAAAAATATCACCCTCATTGAATATAATTTAATAATAATCTTGAAATGAATTACTCGCTCAACCATTTGTTTTCTAATTAATACTGAAAACATGATGATCTAATATTTTATAAAACTAGTCTTGACATTGTGGATTGTTAGAAAAATTAATGTAACAAAATCTAGCTTCCACATGTATATGAGAAAATACATTATTAAAATATCCAAAACATTTGTCATGTCACAACATACATTGGTTAGTATTGGAAACCATTGCATCCAAAGGTATTCAACCTTATTATCTGGAGTGAGTTGTGAAAACATTCGGATTTTATCATATTGGTCAAACAATGAATCTTTTCTCTTTATCTTACTAAAATAACCCATATCATTAGGCAATTTTTGTGACAAACAATAATCTTCTCATTTTGATGAAATTCCTATTATTATTACAACATTATTATGTGGAATTTTACAACCACTTTTATATATGAATATTTTTTTCTATCCTACTTCAAAAACAAAACAAAAAAATAAAAACCATGAACAAGATCTGGATAAAGTCAATCAAGGTCCTTTTTTAAATTTTCTATATAGAACGACTCCCATCCTTGTAATTATATAATATTTTTCAAATAAGAATCATATTTCTCCTAAAAATATCTTTTAACTAACCTCTCCCAAAATATGAACCAATTATTTTAATCATTACTAGTTTCTATCGAGCTGAGACATAGATCGATAAATAGAATAAAAGAAGTTATTTCAGACTGGGAAACATAAGGAAATCAGCAACCTGGGGGGGAACTAAGGTAACTTATGTAGGAAATATGGGGTCTCCTATATACAGGTTCTTAGATTGAGGGTTCATCTTCCAAAATGAAAACAATAGTTAATATTAAACCCATTCTGATATGATGGTCGATAAACATCCAAAAAAAGTTTAAAGAAATTTTAAACTCTTGTGTTTTTTAATATTTTTATTTTGTTGAAAAAAATTTAAAAATAGAACAAAATTTTTAGAACAATAACATCACCTATTAAAAGTACTATTATATTATTATTGTGTAAATTCTTAAAAGATATAATAATTTCTTTTTGAATTAAAACGAATCATCAGTATGATTTATTCTTCTTCTTAGTTTTTATAAAAAATAGTTTTTAAAATAGTTCTGATGAAAAAATATTTACAATAAAAGTTTTTAATTGAAATCCATATAATATTTTTATGAAATAAAAATTCAAATTTTTTTCATAAGAAAACTAATTTTAATAGTTGTTTTAAAAAATTAAATACAATTTTTTTCAGAACATAATTTTTTTTAAAAAAAGATGAGTACAGAATTTTTTTTAACAATTTTCATGAGTAAAAAAATATTTTAAGTATTCTCACTCCAAATTTTTTTTAAAGAAGTATAAGTCAAGAAAATTCATTATTATAATTTTTTTTAGAAAATTAATATTTAAAAAAATAAAAAACATTTGAATAAACATCAAATTTATGAACATCTCATATTATGATATGTATCTTAATCTAATGATATAGGATAAAAATAAGTAGTTACAAATGATTACATTATTTTAATCATTCCTAACTTATTTTTAATATATTCAAATCTATTAAAAGTAAAAAAAAATTTAAAAATTCCAGCATGTTGATCTCGAGTTATGATAAATTTTAAAATGATATCTTTTTTTAGTTTGTAACCTCATAGGAAATGGTGATTTATGTCTTTGTTCATATAAAATGAGTGAAGGTATGGGTTGTTTCTAAATTAAATTCCAATTGTTACATCACAAATTTTTTTATTTTTTGTAAAACTAAAGCCATCGTAGGTGAGTGTGTGTTGCATCCACAACACATGATCACAATAACTTCCAGATACCACATATTTGGCTTAGTAGAGGAATGTTCTAAAGAGTGTTGTTTCTAACATGACTGAGAAACTAATGAAAATTATAAGAAATGATATGTTATGGATGTATAACATTTTAATTTGAAAACATTTACAAAAGAATAGAAAAGTACTAAATCTGTAGTTCCCTTCAGATAATGAAAAAACAAATATCTTTTATATGGTATTCCTTTGGATATTCTTTATATATTACACATAGGATTACAAAAAACATCAGATATAGATGACTAGTAGTTAAATAAAGTAAACTTTTCATCATACCACTAAAAATATTTTGGTAAAATGGCTTTTTTGCCTCATCAATATCTAATGTATTTAACGTACTAATAAGAGTACTAATAATTTTAGTACTTTTTTATCCAAATTTTTTAAGAAGGTATTTCATATACTTATATTGAGATATAAAAGTCCCTTCCTCTTTTTGTGATATTTGTAAACCAAGAAATTTTATTAACATTCCCATCATACACATCTCAAAATATTATTTCATAAGATACACAAAGTAATTTGTTAAAGAATTTTGAGTTGATCCAAATATAATTTCATAAACATATATTTGGGTAATCATAATATTTTTAATTACTTATTTTATAAAAATTATTGGATCCGCAACACCCTTAACAAAAAATATTTTTAACCAAACTCATGTTGACCTATCATACCAATATCTATGGGCTTTTTAAGTCTATATAAAGATTTATTAAGTTTAGAAATATATTTAGGATGTTTTTTATTTTTTAAATGAGGGTGGTTTTCAACATAAAGTTCCTCAAGAACATATCCTTTATGAAAATAACACTTCACATCTATTTGAAAATTGTTGAAAGAAAATAATGATGAAATTTTTTGGAGGCATTGAATAGCTTCATGTCTAGCTTCCAGTGCATGGGTTTCTTCATATTCTATTCCATATTGTGGGTTAGAACCATTATCATCAAGTCTAGATTTATTTCTAACAATTATTCCATTATCATCAAATTTGTTTCTACAATCAAATTTTTCTCCAATTGTAGTTGTTTCTTCAAATCATTCAACTAAATTCCAAACTTATTTCCTCTCAAATTGTTTCATATCATCATGAATTACATTAATCCAATCCTCATCACCTAAAGAATCATTATTATTCATAGTTTCAAATTGGGATAACAAATATTTATGTTCAATTTAATTCATTAAGGAACATCTAGTTCTAATTGGTTGATCAACATCATCAATCATACTATCACTAGAATTATTCCTAACAAAACTAACATGTTGGATTTTAGAAATGATTTTCATCAAGAAAATGCAGAAAATATTCTTTCTTAACAACTACATAAAAAAATTCATGAGTAATATCCTAATGATAATTATTTTCTAACATAGGATGAAAATAAGTTTTACCAATGAGGTATGAGGAGGGTATAGGTTGAGGTTATATAAAAACAAAAGGGCCATTTTCATAGAAATTAACATGAATTGTTTCCAAAATAGTACAATTATTTTTATTAAAAACTTTATATACCGTAGAAGTACATTAATATCCTAAAAATATGCCTTTATTGAATTTGGGTGAAAATTTAAATATGTTACCTTTCGTATTCAAGATGAATACATAAGAACCAAAAACATTGATGTAATAATCTTTTGGTGTTTGGTATGTCCATAACACAAGATGAGTATTATTAACAAAATATCTAATTAAAACTTGATTTATTATATAGTATGCAATACAAACTGATTCAGTCCAAAAATGTTTAGCGATTGAGTATTCCCTCAACATTGTTCAAGCAGTTTTTTTAATAATTCAATTTCTTCTTTCAACTGCACCATTTTTCTGAGGGATTCTAGGAGATAAAAAGTTATATTCAATAACATTCATACTAAAAAAAATTTAAAATCATAATTTACAAATTCCCCACAATGATAACGATGAATATTTATCATGGTATGGTTTTTCTAATTTTTATCTTTTGATGAAAAACTTTTTAAATAATAAAAGTATTTGAATTTATTTATGATGAAATAAAATAGTGTGTATCATATATAGTCTTCAAATAAAATATATACGTAGTATTTTCCCCCAATTATATTAGTTTATGTAGAAGAAAATAAATCCATGGGCACAAAGTGTAAATAATAAAAATTCTAACCTCCACTTACAAAGACAAGGGTCAAAAACTTCTGAAGATTTAAACCACATCCCCAGTAGATCAATAACAATTATTTTCTTAGTCATCTTAGATAATTTTCTCAAGTTATAGTGTCTTAAAATTCTATTCCATAACCAATATTGTTCTTTCATTACACTACTTCAAGGTAATTCATGGATAATAATATTTTATACATTAATTGTGAAAACATTCTCATGTATATTGGCACAAAGATAAAATTCATCCTCGGAACTATGTGATAAATATTTGTCATTTATAAAGTTAACTAGGTAACCTTATTCAAATAACTGAATTATTCTAATAAGTTTGTTCTTAATAATATTAAAAAATAAAACATTATAAATTATGGTTTCTTTAAGAAGAAAAATATTATCAATACTACCAATTTCTTAATGATAATTTCCCCTGAAAGTAACTTTTTATCATTTCATCTTCATAATATTTTATAAAATATTTCATTACTAGTCATATTTCTGGAACAAACACTATATAAGTACCATTTATTCATGTTTTTGGTACTACATTTGCTTTCTGGAAAAGAAAATAATTATATTTTTACACCCCAACATTCTTAGGTCTTGTAATTTCAGAAAACAACACATTAGGAATCCATATTTTTTTTTGAAAAATAGGAATAGTGAATCCTACGTATTGAAGATTTTTTAACAACACATTATTTTTTAAATTTCCACCACTTTTACAATTTTTGGAAAAGGGATAATTCATTGGAAAAAATAAATTTTTGCTAAAAATGGTTTTTTATAAAAAAACTGTTTTCTAGAACTTGTACCGTGATGATGGATTTCTTTACACAATTTATAAAAAATTATTTACTAGTGGTATTGTTTGAAAAAAATTCTTCAAATAATAAATTTAAGATTTTAATTTTATAACTATACTCTAATCTTCATTAGTAATAGTCTTGTAATTATGTTTTTCAATAAGAGTTCTTAAACTATATTTTTTAGAAATTACAATTTCTAAATCTTTTGAAATAATTTCTATTTCAGAATTAGTCTCATTAATATAGTTATAAATTTTTTATATTTCATTTATTAAGAAATAAATTCCTGAGTCAACCATAGCAAGTATTTCCTTAGCATTATCATGTTTCATACAACATTTAAAAAATTTATTTTCAAAAAGTTTATAAAATAGGGAAACATATTCACAATAAGGTAAAAAATTACTATCATTATATTAAATAGATTAGGCATATAAAGATATTTATAATGGATAATACTATACTTGTATATATTAATAAAATATTGAATAATATTTATTATATAACATAATAAAACCCACACCAGGACTGTATAAGTTTACTGCCTTTAGAAACTGGGAAACAGAAACAACTGGTTAATAAAACATCTACATTGTCTCCAACTTATTTCATCCAATATAGACTCATGTTTTACATATCTTACTTAATATACTATTTCATAACCTGGGGGAAGGAAACATATGCAAATGTGAGGTCAAATTCTTAGTATGGGTAAACAAGGGAAATATCAATAAGAATATAACATTTGATAATCTTATCCAGCATATAAAAGATTAGAATATCAAGTCAAGTGTTAAAAATAAAAGTTAAATGTAATTCCAATTTTCATAACATAAGATATTAAATTTCTTGCCATGCACACATATTCATTGAAAATCATTTCATATTAGTCAACGACCATTGGAAAGATCATCATAGTGTAAAAAGTCCATTATAAGAACTGAGTTCACTCCTCATTCTAGCCCTTTATTACCAAATCATATTTTCTTGTCATTCTAGTCATGTATTTCTCATGATATATATATATATATTTACCCAATGAATTTGAGGTATATATAGGTCCCACCCATCTTTAAAAGAAACCATTCTTACATGTTCCAAAAAACCTAAAAAACATTCACCATAGGAAATCCCATTAAATAAAATATATTTTTTAATCATCATTTCATCATAAAAAAATCAGTATAAAATATAATTCCATAATTAACATGATAAAATAATATTAATAATTGGGATAGGAACATAAACCTATTCAAAGATCATCATCTAATATGGAAATAATTTTGATAAAACACTTGAAATTTATTCTTGAGGAAAATATTCTTTCTTCAACAAAAATATTTTCTTCTCTCAAAATGCCATGAAATTTTAAAACATAAGAATTTAGTTGAAAATCAACTTAAAATCATGTAATGGATGATTCATGGAATTAAGTATTACATACCACCTTTTCATTACATAACTTCTTATTACATTTTATAAAGATAGGATCTTTAAAGTCTAGTGTCTTGGAAATCGAGGACATAAAATATTAAAACAACATAAAAAATTAATATAATACACTTTTAAGGATAAATAATATGTTCATTCTTTGTACAATTACTAAATATCATATATTGGAGACATAAATCAAAGGAAAGGGTGAGCAGAAGGCCCAATAAGGTTAAACAATGGAATCAGTTTACTTATGATATCAATAAGAAGTTGAATAAAAACATTGGGACATGATCAATGGAAGTACATGAATATAATAATGAAAATAACTTGAAACATAACATGAATATGTGTCTTCAACATTTAATTTATACATTCATGATCATATCACCAAGTTCTATCCCCAAGGTATCATAAAATTTACCAAGGTTATTCACCAAGGTATTGTGAATCTTGTCATCTTTAGAGATTAATTCATTAGACAATGCATTGGAGCGCTATCAGGGTTCACCCTTGATATGTATTTAATTTCATGTGATCCAAATATATCATAATCAAAAAAATTCATAAATTACCCATATAGAACAAAAGAAATGTGTTTTATTATAAAATCATGATGTTTGAAATAGTACTTAAAAATGAGATTGTTATGTCATTTTTAACCCAAGGAAAGGGAGTGAGGGTTATATATATGTAAATTACAGAATAAAATATATCATTTTTGAAAAACTATGAACACCCTTATAAGAGAAATAGGTCTAGGTATTCACATAAATAAAACAAGAGAAATTCTAGAGAGAAAGAGGGATAATTTTTGAGAATAAATTTCTACAACATAACGGCTATATAACATGGTTTTAGAAAATAATAAAAAGAGAGGGTACACGAGTAACACCCTCATAAATAAATCATATAACAATATAAATATAGAATGACATGTAGATAAGAACATGGTATGGATATTTTAATGAAATACCACAATAAAAGGAAACTTGAAAGGAAATAGAAGATGTGATTTCTTTTACAAGAAATTCGGCAGCCTAATGGCATCACTTAAAAATTCAGAAACAAATTGATGAGTTCATAAAGGGTCTATCAACAATTAGACATGAAATAGAATGTAATGTGAACATATAATAACATACCCTCAATATAACGAGTTTGAAACTACAAGACACAACTTAAATTAATTCATGACTTAAATGAGGAGGGTGAATGATTCTCTTACCTTGAAGAGTATCATTGAAAGATTGAAGGTTGGGATATTTGGAGGCTTTAAGGCACTGTGGGAGGAATCCTTGGGAGTTAGAGAGAGAATAACATTGTTGAGAAGGATTTTGGAATGAAAATGATGTGGTAGGCTTGGTATTTATAGGGGAAGTGAGGGAACAAATCATTAATTTCCAAGGCACACCTCATCGATGGTATTGGAAAAACCTTGGGATTTCCCCTAGTATTTTCCAATTGTATTAGAAACTTGGGACACCTAATATCTTATCTGACTATTCATAAGTCTTCCATAGTGAATACATAATTATTACATCCTTAATGATTTCATTAAACACCCGAAACTAAAAACTGTATATTCATTATTAACCAAAAATTCATCTTTTTCAGAAAAATCCACAAAATTCACCTTAAACTAATATCCATGCTCTGAATTAAAAAATGAACTCCATTTTATGAAAATATTTTTATAAATATTTTTAATTTAATTTTTAAATAAAAAACATTATTAACGTGAAAATACTAATACTTAACCAATAATTTCCGAAATAGTTATTTACCAATTTTATTGAATCACAATACTTAATCAATGCGTCTAAATTATATTAATGCTTTATTAAGTGAGGTTACTTAATCCATTTGGTCAGATTACTACTTCTAAGCATAAAATCACTATTCATAATTTACTATTTACAAAAAATTAAGTATATTTGTTAGATTCTAAATTACTTACTAAACACAAGTGTAGAAGACTATTTTTTGAAAATAATTACACATTATTAATTAGTTAAGGTTAAAATAAATATTTTATAATATCCTTTCCTTCCAAAATTAATCAATAATATACATCCTATATTTATCCGGAAATTTGAAAATTCACAAACTTCACCATAAAAAGAAATCACCATTTTATTTATCTAAATGGATTACACAAGGAAATTAAGGTCTCGTTACATATCCCCTTATAACACCCGCATAAAACCTAAGTGTAAGGTGTTATAAGGTGATAAAATCTTGGGGAGGCTCGACTAACATTGCTCGGGTGGTGATTTCTATCATATTGAACTTCTCTTAAAGGTGATTCTATTCTAGCTTCACACGATGGAGTTCAGATTGGGATTGGTCAAGAGAAAATCCTAGTGGTGATACCTACTTCCCAAGTTCCTTCAGATGGGCCTCATTCGGCCTGAGACTACTGGATGAGGCCATTGAATATTCTTTCTGTATTAATTAACTAAGATCACTTTTATTTAGAGACAACAATCGCAACATTTAGTTTCCAACAGTCATATTGACCAACGATAATATAGACCAACTGTCATATAATAGTTAAAATGCAATGGTATCATTTTAATTATACTCATTTCATTGAATAAAATAGATTTTTTGAGTATAAAATATAATAACATACAAAATAGGGGAAAAATTTATTAAAAATTTTGGGTCGTTACATTCTTCCCCACATAAGAAATATCTTCCCTGAAATTTTTAACTCATACCCTCAGAAAAGAAAAGGTTTGGGTACTTCTGACTCATAGACTCCCCTAGTTCCCATGTGCCTTCTTCACATTTGTGGGTTCTCCAAAACAACATAACAATTTGGGTAGTCTTGTTAAGTAGAACCTTGTCTCTATGATCTAAGATCCCCATCGGTTGCTCCTCATAAGAGATGTCATGTTCCAGTTGAACCACCTCTAGGTTTAGTACATGTGAAGGGTCAGGTATATAGTTCTTCAAGAGCGATATGTGGAAGAAATCATGAACATGGGATACATTTGGTGGAACTGCAAGCTGATACGCCACTGCTCCTACGCGATCAAGGATTTTATAGGGTCCAATGTAACTAGGGAGGTGCTTCCCTTTCTTTCCAAACCTCATGACTCTATTCCAAGGTAATATTCAAAGAAATAACTTGTCACCGACATCAAACTCCAAGTACCTTTAACGGTTGTCAGCATAGCCTTTTTTATGACTCTGAGAAGACTTAATATGTTGTTGGATGGAATGTAATTTTTCTGTCATCTCTTGCACAAGATCAGGCATAAGAATCATTCTCTCCCCAACTTCATCCCAACATGTAGGAGTTCAACAACGCTTCCCATATAGTGCTTCATAGGGTGAAATTGGAATGCTCGAGTGAAAGCTGTTGTTTTAAGGGAACTCATATGAAGGGAGATGTTGATCCCATCCACCTTAAAATTCTCTTTATCATGTTCTCAGCATGTTCTCCAGTGTTTGAATAGTAATTTTAGATTGGCCATCAGTTTGGGGGTGATAGGACTTACCAAAATTCAATTTAGTTCTCAGATCATGTTGAATAATTATTTATAATTTTTATGTGAACCTTGGATCAAGATCATATACCATAGAAACTGGAACTCCATGCAGCCTTACTACTTCCTTCACGTAAATCCTAGGAATTTGATCAGGAGAGAAATCTTCCCAGATAGAGATAAAATGGGCAGTCTTGGTGAGATAGTCCACAATAATCCATATCACATTGTTTCCATTGGATGTTCTCAGGAGACTGGTGATGAAGTCTATAGTGATATTGTGCCACTTCCATTATGGTATGGGTAGTGGTTGAAATACCTCTTTAGGATGTTTTCGCTCTGCCTTCACTTGGTGACATACTAGGAACCTTGATGTGTGGTCAACAATCTCTCTTTTCATATTATCCCACCAATAATGATCACAAAGGTCCCTATAAATTTTTTTACTTCCAGGATGAATAGAGAAAGTACAGTTATGAGCATCATCCATAATATCCTTCTTTATTTCATGAATACATGGAACACATAGTCTTGTACAAAATTTAAGTACACGATATTGATCAATATTTAACTTAAGATTATTCTCATCCTTCACAGTGTCAAACTTCTTCCATAACTAAGGATATTCATTCGGAGCTTTCATGATCTTCTCCAGTAATGATGTTTGATAAATAATTTGTGATAGGGTTGATGATTTCTTCCCCTTAAAATTCCAATTTCCATCTTTACTATGGAATTGATAAGTGGATCTCTTTTAATCCTCATCATGGACTGAACAACTTGGTATTTCCAACTTAATTCATCAGTGACTGTGTTTACTCTTCTGGGATGATAATGAATTGAACATTCATTGTATTTAAGAAGCACCATCCATCTCCTTTGTCTCTTCTTCAATTCGTTTTTATGAAAGTACACTTCAAACCTTGATGGTCTGTGTATATATCACATTTCTCCACATAAATATAGTTCCCTCATATCTTCAGAGAAAAAAGTGCATGCAGCCAGCTCTAGATCATGTGTAAGAAAATTATTATCATGAGTCTTCAACTATTCAGATGCATAACCAATTACCTTGTCATTTTTCATGAGGACGCACCCAAACCCTTTCAGAGATGCATCCCTAAAAATGAAGAATCCTTCTCCACATGAGGGAAGAGTTAACATGGGTGCAGTAACCAATCTCTTCTTCAGATCTTGGAAAATCTATTCACACTCCTTTGTCCTGATGAACTTGACCCCTTTTCGAGTTAACTTGGATAATGGATGAAATATTCATGATATGCTTTCCAAAAACCACCAATAAAATCTTGTTAGTCCAAGAAAACAATGAATCTCAGTTATTGTTGCATGTTGAGGCCACTCCTCTACAACTTTTGTCTTTGTATGGTCAATTTTGATTCCTTCATTGGTTATAGTGTACCCCAAGAAAGCAACTTTTTGTAACGAAAATTCACATTTTCTGAACTTATCAAAAATCCTCTCCTTCCATATAGTTTTCAAAATATCCCTTAGATGATCCTCATGCTCATAAAGACTTTTGGAATATATCGGAACATCATCAAAAAAAACTACTAAAAAGTTATAAAGGTTTTACTTAAAGACTCTATTCATTAAATCCATAAAAATAGGTGGTGCATTAGTTAGTCTTAAGGGAATAACAACAAACTCATAATGCACATATCTTGATCGGAAGACAATTTTTGTAAAATCTTCTCTCTTCACCCTAAATTGATGATAACCAGATCGAAGATCAATCTTATATAATAATTGAGATCCATGAAGTTGGAAAAATAAGTCATCAATTCTTGGAATATGGTAGTTTTTCTTCACTATGATCCCTTTCAGTTCTCTATAATCAATGAATAGTTGCATCGATCCATCTTTCTTCTTCACAAAGAGAACTGGTGATCCCCAAGGAGACACACTCAGTCGGATAAAACCCTTCTCCAAAAGATCATGGAGTTGTTTCTTAAATACTTCCAGCACCACATTTCTAATCCTATATGGGGAATTTGATATCAGATGAGATCCAAGTACGAGTTCAATTGAGAACTCTACCTCTCTTTCTGGGGGAGTTCTGAGTAACTCCATAGGAAATACATCAACATATTCCCGGATGATGGGGACATTTGTTTATCATTAAACTCTCATCTTCTTCTTTTTATTCACCGATTAACTCCATAAATAAGAATGTAGGATGTTCTTATAGACCAATATCTGGTTGATATATCTCTTCTTGGAAGATAACTAAAGGTTGTCCATTCAATACTACTGATATTTCCTTTCTTCTACAATTGAACATAGCATTATACTTTGAGAGCCAGTCCATCCATAGTATAATGTCAAATTCCAGCATGGGAATAAAGACTATATTTGTGATAAGATTGTTCTCAGTAAGTAAATACTAGAGTTTCTAAACATTGAAGATGCATGGATAGTCACACGAGGAGTCTTGACTGATAACTCTACTTTTAGAAAATCGGGGGCTGAATCTAAATTAAGTGCAATCTTGGAAGAAATAAAGGAATGCGTAGAACCACATTCAAACAAAGTATTTTCCATATTTTAGATAAAAAAAGAGTACCTTCTACCACATAATTTGGATCTTCAACTTCAGCGGTCATGATAGAAAAAGCACGGCCATGATCCATTGGCCTTTGCTGAGGCTGATGGTGGTTCCCCTCCACTGTCCTCAAATTTGGACAGTGATTGGAAAAGTTCCCATGTTGTCCACACTTAAAGAACTGAACATTAGTTAGGTCTTTCACCATATTCCTTATGTATTTTGTGTTTGGAAGTTTAGGTTTTACCTCACAATAATAATTCCTCACAATATGGACATCCCGTCCACACTTTTAGCACTTCCCACTCTCAAGCAGGATGTTCCTTAAATGCTTCTTCCCACATTTGTTACATGAGGTAAGTTTTACTTGCCTTCCTCCTCTTCCTTGATCAAAGGTCATCCCTGATCTTGGATCCATATATCTCTTCTTGTAATTTGATTTATGAGACCATTGCATCTCACCAAACTCTAACTCGACATTCATCGCACTCCAAACGATATCCTTATAGTTTTAATCATCTTTCTTGGCTAGATTCTTTCGCTGATGAGGTCTCAGTCCACCAAAGAATCTATCATCCTTACCATTTGAATCCATGAAAATACTAGAGGTATATCATGAATGTAGGGAGAATTTCATCTCATAACATATGACAGATTCCTTCTCGTTCTATTTCACCTCGAGAAACTCCTTTTTTATTTTTGTTCACATTGAAAGAGGGAAACACTTACTGAAAATATCCCTCTGAACTCTTCCCACTCCATAGCATCAACTTCAACTCTTTTCCTCATGTTTTTGATTAATTCCCACCACTGATCAGCTTCTACTTCTAAATAATAGAAAACCACAATGAACTTCTCTTTTTCTGGATAGTGGAGCACAGAAAAGATAATCTCGATGGTGCTAATCCATTGCTCAGCAATCAATCCGTTAATCTATCCACTGATGGTTGGTGTTCATTGGAGCATAAATGACTCAAAAGAATGTTGTTCACTTCATGGTGAGATCGGTCTCTTATCTTGATTCAAGTTATTTCCCATAACATGAGTTATTTGGTTCATCATTCGCCTGAACGTTTCCATTCTGGCTTCCATTAGAGGGTGGTCAGCGCATGATCTATTGTGGTCACCATTTGCACGATTCCTCATATTTCCTGCCATAATCTAAAGGAATAAATCCTTCTCTAGAAACTTATATCATTTAAAAATCCTTTAACTATAAAGGATTTTATGTCTTAAAACATCATGCTTAAACAATTTCATTTCTCTATATATCCTTCATAATGAGTTATAAAAATCTTGTGATTAACCAAACATATCCCACGGGAGTGTCATAACCAAGAGTGCAGTAAGGCCCATTGTCATGCACTAGTTCTCGTTCATTTCTAGCTCAAAGTTGTGTTTTTGGGTTTTACCCCTATGTACATTTGTGACAGATCGGCCTCTACCTGCTCGTATCAAGAGATGGATGTATTTTTTCGATAAACCACATACTCAGTACTCACCCATATACCATGAATTTTTCCTGTATTTAAACATTTATATAGGGTTATACCTAATGTTTTCATATCCTAATTTCCAAAAATAACTAAAATATCTTTTAATACCAACTATTAAATCTGGAATTTTTATTACATAACTTCTCATTACATTTTACAAACAGAGGATCTTTAAAGTATAGTGTCTTGAAACTCAGGGACATAAAACATGAAAAAAACATTATTTTTTTTCTAATCCACATGTAAGGATTAATAGTATGTTCATACTATGTACGGTTACTTCATCTTATGTCCTGGAGACATACATCATTGGAAAGGGTGAGCATAAGGCCCAATACGGGTAAACAAGGGAATCATTTTACTTGTTATATCAATAAGAAGTTGAATAAAAACATAAGGACATGAGAAATGGAAGTGAAGTCATATCATAGTGAAAATAACATGAAAAATAACATGAATATGTGGATTCAACATTTCATTTATAAATTCATAAACATATCACCAAGGTCTATTCCCAAGGATTCATAAAAATTACCAAGGTTATTCACCATGGTATCGTGGAACGTGTCATCTCTAGAGATTAATTATTTACCCAATGAATTGGAGAGATATCAGGGCACACCCTTAATATGTATTTAATTTCATGTGACCCACATAGATAAAAATCAAAAAAATTCATAAATAATCCATAGAGAATAAAAGAAATGGTTTTCATTACAAAATCATTACGTTTTAAATAGTTCTTAAAATGAGATTGTAATGTCATTTATAACCCATTGAAAGGAAGTGAGGGTTACACGTATGTGAATTTACGAATTATATGTATAATTTTTTTGAAACTATGAACACTCATAGAAACTAAATAGGTCTGGATATTCACATAAATAAATCAAAATATTTTCTAGAGAGAAAGTTGGAGAAATTTTGAAACCAAATTTCTGCAGCATAACGACTATGAAACGTGGTTTTAGAAAATAATAAAAAGAGAGGGTACAAGGGTAACCCAATAATAAATAACTCATATTAAAATATGAATACATAATAACATGGATATAATAACATGGTATGTATATTAGAATGACATACCATAATAAAAAGAAACATGAAAGTAAAGAGAAGATGCGATTTCTTTTACGAGAAATTCGGCAGCCTAACGATGTCACTTTAAAATTCAGAAAACAATTTGATGAGAACGGAAAGGGTCTATCAAAAATTAGACATGAAATGGAAAGTAATGAAAACATATAAGAGCATATCCTCAACATAAAAAGATGTAATCTAGAAGATACATCATAAAAGAATTAATGACTTAAATGAGGAGGGTGAAAGGATCCCTTACCTTGAAGAGTATCTTCAAAAGCTTGATGGTCGGGACCTTGGGAGGCTTAAAGGCACCTTGGGAGAACTCTTTGGGAGGTAAGGAGGCCATAACATCATTGAGGAGGATTTTTGAATGAAACGGTTTTGTAATGGCTTGGTATTTATAGGGGAATTTAGGGAACAAATCATTAATTTCCAAGGGACACCTCATCAGTGGTATTGGAAAAACCATGGGCTTGAAGATGGTATTTTCCCATGTTATTTTCCACATGGTACACCTCATATGTTATCTAAGTATTTATAACTAGACAATAATGATTACATAATTTTTACATCCTTAATGATGTCATTAAACCCCCGAAACAAAAAAACGGAATTTTCATTATTCACTAAAAATTCAACTTTTTTCATAAAAATCTCCAAAAATCACATTATTCTAATATCGATGCTCTGAATTTAAAAGTGAACTCCATTTAATGAAAATATTTTTATAAATATTTTTAATTTAATTTTTAAATAAAAACACTATTCATGTAAAAATACTAATACATAACCAATAATTTATGAAACAGTTATTTACCTATTTAATTGAATCACAATACATAATCAAGGTTCCTAAATTATATTAGTACTTTCTTAAGTGAGTTTACATAATCCATTTGGTCAAATTACTAATCATAAACGTTCAATCACTATTCATAATTTACTATTCACCACAAATTAAGTTGATCTTATTAGAGTCTAAATTTCTTACTGAACACAACTGTAGAAGACCATTTTTTGAAAATCATTAAACATTATTATTTATTTAAGGTTTACCTAAATATTTTAAAATATCATTTTCTTCAAAATTCATCAATAATATACATCCTATATTTATCTGGACATTTGAAAATTCACAAACATCACCATAAGAAGAAATCACCATTTTATTTATCTAAAAGGATTACACAAGTCAGTTACGGTCTCATTACATAGCCCCTTTTAACACCCCCATAAGACCTAACTGTAAATTGTGATAAGGTGAGAGAATCTTGGGGAGGATCAGATAACATTTCTCGAGTGGCAATTTCTATCATCTTCAACTTCTCCTGATGGTGATTCCATTCCATATTTACATGATGAAGTTTGGATTTGGTTTGGTCCAAAGAAAAGCCCAGTGGTGCTTCCTTCTTCCCATGTTTCGTTAGATGGGCCTCGATCGGCCCGAGACTACTAGATGGGGCCATCAAATCTTCTATCTTTGTTAAGTAACCAAGATCACTTGTATTTAGAGATAACAATTGCAAAATTTAGTTTCCAAATGTCATATTAACCAATGGTCATATAATAGTCGAAACACAATGGTCTCATTTTAATTATCCTCATTTCATTAAATTACATAGTTTTGTTGAGTATAAAATAAAATAACACACAAAACAGGAAACAAAAATTATTAAAAATTTTGGGTCATTACAATAAGTTTTTATTATACCATAAGTATCCATTCATGCCAAATAAGTTAAAAAAACATTCTCCTCATACTTTTGTCGAAGAAGTCAAAAAGTAACTCGAATTGAAAAACGACAAAAGATTCATTTCATACTGTTTTAAAAATATTTTCCAAAGTGTACAATTATCTTTAAAATTTTTTATAACATTTAAAATAATACTAAATAATTAGAAAACATGGATCTGGAGGATAAATATACCCCTGTATATACATACGTAAAAACAATCTCGGATAAAAATGAGATTGAAAAATGATCTCATACCTTAGGTCTAATATCCTTTGTACGTATCTGAACCTTAAGTATATTGATTTAAATAATTCTATTGAATTATTATATAATAATTATCATTTTTATGATATAATATATGTTTATATTATCATCCTTTTGTTAGAAACATTTCATTGTCACTCGTTATTTGAATATTTAGTGCATTGTGTCCTTATGCAAGATTTTTTAGATAAGTTCAAGTTCCACTTCATTGGTTGTCGGTAAATCATTAACATAATGATATTATTATAATTAATATCATATTTATTCATTTAATTAATGTATATAATCTTGGTTTAATAAAGATCATATAGAATGAATCACATCACATCATGGAGATGGTAAGTCATGCGTACGCATGAACAAGGATATCAATACCAAAATTGTTGAATGGTATTGAAGGTGATGGGGTATAATATTTAATAATTATTAAAATATTATAATAATAATATATATTTATTATTTCCATCATTATACATATCCAAGTATTTTGGTGGTGAAAAACAGATTATCCCACGGAGTGGAGACGGTAAGTCGTACGTACGCAAGTGTGGTAATTTTGTTTTTAATAGGATGGAAAGAATGTGAATTATGGTTGTTTCATATTAATAATAATATATAATTATATGATTAGAACTTATATTATTACTTTATAATGAAAAAAATAATTAATAGTATGTAGAAGAAGAAAGAAGTAAGAATGAATCGGAAGAGGATATTACCTCTTCCTCGATGTGCTTCCTCTAAATCTCTTCTTAGATCACTAGATATTGCCTTTAAAGATGACCATAACCTATGAAATGAAAACATGGATGTTTATAAATAAAACTTTCATTGTATATTCATGCTTGATGGCTAAAAATGAAGTGAATAGGTGAGGGAGAAAGTTTTTTTATAACTGAGGTGAGGGGCACATTTGAAAACCCCATAAATAATAATTTATAAAAAATAAAACCATACCCAAAAACTGAAAAAATTCGGCAATTTAAATTATGAGATGATATAGGGTTGTAATATAATCAAAAAATAAATTTTGGAATAGTGATTTTTTTAATTGACACTATATCTTTTTAATTTATATTTAGTTCTTCTATTTAATTTTAATTATGGTAACAAAATTATAAATATTTAATAGTAATATGTATTAACTTATATGAAATTAATTGAAGATAAATAGATATTTTATTAGATTTTAGATCACATAATTATCAATTTGTAATTTATAAATATTTTAATGATTTTTAAATAATTTAACAGAACATTATTTTCATAAAATACCATCATTGTCAATTTTGACACTATTCATTTATTAGAATTTAAATAAAATCCATACAAAATATAAATTCAAAAAAAATATTTAATACACTACTAACAATTCATAGTAACGTCAAAAAATTTTTAATCATAATAATCATTTCATATGATATTTCTATTTATATTTTTAGAACCATGTTTTTGATATTTCTATTAATAAATTAATTTCTACTTCACTATTATGTCACCATTAAAGGTAATTATTTAAGATCTAAAATTTATTAATAAATTTATATGATGTAGTTAATTATTTTATATTTCCAAATATTATCAATATTTGACAATATATCCTATTTATCCATATCATAAAATTAATATACTTATATATATTGAGATTGTGACATTTTTTCACATTCACAACTTTTTATTATATTTCTGTCATATGAATAGGTAAGTGCTCATTAAGTTAGAAGATTTTGAAAAGTAGATGATAAGGGTCTATTTTTGTTATCCAATAGGATTTTTAAAGGTGTTTATGTAATTTTATAATATTATTTTTTCCCTTAATTACTCGATTTACCTTTAACCATGGTAATAAAAATAATTACCAAAGATACTATTCATAATTCCAAAAAATAAAAGTAAATTATTAACATAATTTAGACATAATGATTCCAAATATTGATTATTTTTTTAAAAATTCAAAACAAAAGTTGTAGTAATTAATTTCAAATTAATTCCCTTGTTGAAAAGAGAAAATGGGTTTTAAAAGTTATAATATTAAAAAAGATTGAAATGATTTTACACATAAATTTAGTATAAACTTAATTCCAATAACTTAAATTATATTAAATAGAAAAAATATATTCTATATACAAATTTAAACCCTTAGATAATATTATCTAAATATATAAATTATTTCAATTAAAAAATTTATTTACAATTAAAATTTAGCATATTTTTACTATTCACCAAAACATTAATGTTTTCAAAAAAAAGTCAGAAATTTATCCAAAGTAAATTTTTATATCCCTATTCTAAATAAAAATTTTAAATTTTCATATAATGCTTATTAATGTGTAAAAATATTAATTAAAAATGGGTTCTCCATTCAAAGTTGTAAAATAAAACTTCTTTAAAAAAATGGTTTTTTGTCACGACTCGCCTTCACCAAAAGGAGGGAAGGGTCAGCAGATTGTCTGGCCCTTCCTTCGTTAAGTTGAAGGAGAGATAATGAGCACTGAAACCCACCTTCAATATGTCCCAGAGTGGATACCAACACCAACGGTATAAAATCACACACTAAATGGAAGACATTACCCTTTTTCTTTTAATAGGATCGGGAGATAAGATAGTGAATCCCACAACACCAAAACAGAAAGTAAATGTAAAGCCAAGAACCATTCCCAATGCATGTTACAAAAGTAAAATCCGCAATTTATAAGGAGACTACAAAGAAAAATAAATAAATAAAGGACAATAGAAATTGTAATGATCTGTCACAAGGTCTGAGCTAGTACGGTCCAGCACGATCCCCAAAGTCCTCCTGGAAACCTGAAAGCAGTTTTATATACGTAGGGTGAGCATACAAGTATAATTAGTAGGGAAAAACCAAGGACCCTCATGCCCTATTGGGGAGGCATACTAATGCCTTGTGAGTAAAAAGATAACCAAGCACCTACCATGAAACTAACCACCCAAGCCTCACCAAGGCACACTCCCCAAATAACACAAGACAAGTAATTTATAGTAATAGAACATTAATGTTTGGGTCCCCCACACCACATTCCCACTGGTTATTGAAGAAAACCTATGCATTGGACCAATCCCTCCATTCTCATCACAGTCCCACAGTCTTACCCCGCCTGCACACAACTGGGCCACAACCACACATCCTGCCCGCAAACACCCGGGCCACAACCACTAACCCGCCCACAGACACCTGGGCCACAACTGTCACACGTAACCACCCCTGCAAACCACCTGGGCCAGAACAAACACTACCATGCCTAAAGACACCTAGGCTAGAAGAACTACTGCCACGCCCGAAGACACCTGAGCCTCATCCCGAAGATACTTGAGAAACCACCTGCCCACAAACAGCTGGGCCAACCACCACACTACCCTTCCCGAATATTCTTGGGCTAATAATAGACTTCAGGCCATCACATCCTGCCTAAAGATACTTGGGCTATCTGGGAAAGGGAGCAGAAAGGAGCTAATAAATATCCACTAATAAAAGTGTTGGGAAAAACACCCTCCCCATGGAATGGGGGTGTTCGGCACTAACTCCTCAACTTGGGTGGGGCGGGAATAAGAAACACAAAAACTACAAGTATATGTAATGGTAACAAGCACTCACCCAATCTAGGTTTTTCTTCAGCTATCCAAAAGAACACTATCCTTATTATTCATTCATAAGAGAAGAGAACAATACCCATGCCCAAGTCACAACTCACACCAAACCAAATCCCCATGATACATCCTTGCATTCATGTTCTGTAATAATGTCTAAATAAGTTTCTTCACCTACTTGGGAAACTAGTAAGCATAAGCACAAGCCAAGTAAATAGCACACCCAACCTCAATTTAAGCATTCACACCCAGTTATGTTGCAAATTCACAACAACAATGGGATAAGGGAGATCCCTTGAAGTACTGGAAGCAATGAAAACCCCAAGATACAGCCCCATGTCCCCAAAATCTAGGAGCCAACGGTTTCTCAACAAGAGAGGATCCAACCCCAATTCATGATATAAGAAGAGTAATCACACAGCCTCAAAGTATAACAATAGGGGATCCCATCCCCACCCACATCTCCCCCATCAATCAAAGCCCCCATCCAGGAAAACCATAAGGTCACCCGCAAACGGCCCGTAAAGGTAAAACAACCAAACCACTACCACCAACACAAGGCAGGGCCATGCATGTATTTTCTTATTTAAATGATTTAACACATTCCATGGTTTCAATTCCACTAGGCTTAAACTGGGGTTATCATAGAAAATGAGTTGATTCTGTTGCTTACAATTTATTTAGCCGAATATACATAATTAACCAATTTTGTTTACACATCAATAGGTTCAGAACCAAAATACAAGCCATTTAAACATCACAAGGTGTAAGGGTTTATTAATTCATATAGAAAGACCACCAAAGGCCATGATTTTTAGTAGGTGTAAGCCCGAAAAATTCAGAAATCATTAATCCTGAAAGAGGATAAAAACAGAGAAACATCATCGATCACACCCCTCCCCTTCATTCTTTAGAATCTGTTTATTATCTTAATCAATATTTGGTTCATCCAATTATATAGAACAGTAGCGTACCCACCCCGCAAGATACACAAAAAGGAAAGACGAATGTGAAACCCCTACCCGACTGATCAAGGAGACGTTTTTCTCCATGCGCCAAGAACAGGTGGTGCCAAATTTGCAGGGGAGGAATGTCTAGAAATCCAAGGATGAGCAGACGACATCAACCTATGAAAACCACAAGTCTCGTGAATAAAGGAATTCAATCACACCATGAAGAAGAGAGAAATCGACCAAAAGGGAAGAAGGAGAAAGAAGAACTTCTTCTATGATATATAGAAAAAATCTCGTTGTTACGGTATATGAGAAATTTGAACGCTTTAAATTAGGATTGTAGTTCCTCACGCAGTTGGGTTGTTACACATGACTGAATTAATTTTTATTTAATAGGGAGGTTTCTCGTAATTTTTAGATATTAATTATGGGTTAAAACGTCCTTAAAACGACTTAGAAGGTCAAAAAGGCCTAAGAGAGGTGTTAGGGGAAGAACTGTAAAAGTATACCCCGAGAAGGCTGGATAACATCGGTCGGTCACACTGAAATTTGGAAAAGGTAGGGGTCATGAGGGTATGGGCCATTATATTAGATACCTCTCAAATGATTCTCGTCCTCATGAATCAAAACCCAGACCGAATGAAAGAGGGGGGGTCTGAACAGCCACCCTGGAAGGTACCTCGTAGGAGTGAACCTCTCCGACACAGGAACACCTTATCCCCTGAATAAACAAAAACGCCCTACCTATCCTCTCCCCATGCAACCACGAAAAAAAAGGATAAACCTCTGATCCAGTGGGAGAGTGGTTTCCCTTCTTCCATGTTAAGATACTATCTGCTTTGGGTGGAACAGACTCGCCCGCACGGTTTTAGGCGCATCTACTTTAATGCGTCTTAACTGGGGACTTGGTCCTCCCCTCCCCATTCTTTAGGACATTTCACACACACATCCACAGAAAAGGAAATTTCACATCCATAGCCAACAAGGTAAGCATTACACAGTAAAAAAGTACTGACCAAACATGAAAAAATTCAAAACAGCTCGGGGTACTGAATGCGTAACTGGGCCTCCCGCTCCCATGTGCTCTCTTCCAGCCCACCAAGCCTCCACAACACATGAACCTAGGGGATGGTTCGTCTACGAAGCACTTTCTCCTTACGTTCCTTGATCTTGATTGGTTGTTCTATAAAGGTCGCATCGTCCACGACATCTAACTCTCCCCAATCGATGATGTGGGAGTCGTCGTGTAGATATCAACAAGGATGGGATACGTGAAATACATCGTGTATCCTCAATAGCGGTGGTGGTAGCGCTAGATGATAAGCCACTTCGCCGACCCGCCGCAACACTTCGAGGGGTGCGATGAACCTGGGGGAAACATTCCTCCCTTTCCGATCCTCTGTTGTCCACGCTGAGGGGAGACCATCAAGAACACGTGGTACCCTGCCTCAAACTCCAACGGCCTTCTACTGCTATCGGCATACGACTTTTGTCAGTCTTGGTCCGCCTTCATCCTTCCTTGTATAAGCTGATCCTTCTCTTTCGTGCTCTACACCACCTTCGGGCCAAGAACACATGCTTCTCCAACCTCAGTCCAGCACACGGGTGAGCGACACAGCCTTCCATATAGGGCTTCTAATGGAGCCATGACAATGGTAGAGTGTTGGCTATTATTGTAGCCGAACTCTACCAGAGGCAAGTGTCGCACCCATGATCCCCCAAAGTCCAGAATACATGCGCGCAGCATATCCTCCATGGTCAGGATGGTGCGCTCTATCTGCCCATCTGTCTGGGGGTGGAAAGCAGTGCTAAGACGTAGCTGGATGCCAAAATCATGCTGAAATCCTCTCCAGACTCATGAGGTAAAACTTGCATCCCTGTCTGAGACTATGGAACTCAGAACTCCATTCAACTGCACTACCTCTTCCATATATTTCCCTACTAGAGCGTCCAGTGTACTCGACTCCTTAATCACCAGAAAGTGAGCCGACTTCATCAAGCGGTCCACTACTACCCAGATGGCATCGCAGACCCCATGCACCTCAGGTAGTCCCCTGACGAAATCCATCGAGGTGTCATCCCACTTCATCTCAGGGGACATCTAAAGGTTTCAACAACCCACCTAGAACACAGTGTTCAGCCTTTACCAACTGACACACTAGGAACTTGGCCACAAACTCTGCCATTGCTCGCTTTACTCCGGGCCACCAAAGCTTTCTCCTCAGACCCTGGTACAACTTGGAAACTCATGGGTGTACCGCTAGGGGTGAGTTTCGGAACTCACAAAGAACCTTTCCACACATCACCTCTGGAACAAACAAATTTCCTCGGAAAATAATCTGGTTCTGACCATCCTCTGTCCACCCTTCCAGAGCATTTCCCTGGTCAACTCTGTCGCGCATCACTTCACACTCTGGGTCTCCCCACTAAAACTTTTCCACTTGCCCCAAAAGAGAAGATTTCACTGTCATCTGATACAGGAAACCTCTACCACTATCCATCCTCGCATCTAGGTGCAAGGCAGCCAACTCCCCTATCGCCTTCGAAACGTCTGCCGACTCTCGGACCACATCCTTCTACAACCTCCTGATCAATGTATCAGCCACTAAATTATCTTTTCCTAAAGTGTATAAAATCTCAAATTCCTAATCCTGGAGGAACTCCATACACCTTCATTATCGTATGTTTAGGTCCCGCTAGGAGTAGACATACCTCAAGCTTTTGTGATCCATGAAGATGACAATGTGTTCTCTGATGAGGTAATGCTACCATAAATATAGTGCGAAAATGACAGCTGGAAGTTCCAGATCATGGGTGGCATAATTACACTCATGGGGGCATAGCTACCTAGACCCATAAGAGATCACCCATTGTCACTGCATCAACAGACATATGAGGCCTTGCCCTAAAACATCACAAAACACCTCATAAGACGCCCCTTTTTCTGGTAGTCTCACCACTGGGGCACTAACCAATTTATCCTTCAGATAGCGGAAGGCTGCCTCGCACTACTCACTCCACACGAAAATCCGGTCCTTCTTAGTCAAGGCTGTCAAAGGGGCTGCAAATCTGGAGAAGTTAGGTACGAACCTCCGATAGTAACCTTCATGCCTGAGGAAACTGCGAACCTCTACCACATTCTTGGGTGTTTCCCAAGAAACAACCGCCTCAACCTTTGATGGGTCCACCGCTACCCCCTACTCAGACACTATGTGCCCAAGGAAGTGTACCTCTCACGTACAGAACATTAATTTCGACAACTTACCATAGAGTTGGTGCTGTCGGAGGACCTCCAAAACCGTCCTCAGGTGCTCCGTGTGGTCCTCCACTAATCTTGATAAGATCAGGATGTCGTTGATGAACACGACTACGGTTTGTTCTAGGTACTCCCGGATGACGGAGTTCATAAGCTCCATGAACACAATCGGGGAATTCGTAACAAAGAAAGGCATGAATACAAACTCAAAGTGCGCATATCTTCACCTAAAGGCCATCTTTGAGATGTCACAATATTTTACCTACAATTGGTGGTATCCAGACCGTAGGTCGACCTTCGAGAACCATCCTACCCCTTTCATCTGGTCAAAGAGATCGTTTATCCTTGGAAGAGGGTAGCAATTCTTGATCGTTACCTGATTCAGCCTCCTGTAGTCTATGAACAACCTGAGACCACCATCTTCCTTTTTTTGCGAACAAGATTGGAGCACCCCACTGTGATGCACTCGGTCGAACAAAACCCTTCTTCATCAAATCGTCGATCTAAATCCGCAACTCTCGTAGCTCTGAAGGATCCATCCAGTAGGGAGCCATTGAAATCAATCGAGCACCAGGTTGCAAGTCTATCCCAAATTTGATATCACGTCGAGGGGGTAGAGTCGTTACCTCCTTAGTAAAGACATCCACAAACTCACTAATGATCCCTGGTACCTCCACCATCTCAGTATCTGCTGACTCTACTAACAGCTCGGCTAACAAAGAGAGGAGGTGTTCCTCTCGCCTACTGCCCTTCTGACCGCTCCGCTTGTTGGTGAAAGTAACACGTAGGCCGCCCAAGTCTGAGAACATAACCCTTCCTTGGAAGCAGTCGATGATGGAACACACAAAGAACATCCAGTCAATGCCTAGAATGACATCTTATGGTTGTATCTACAATAGTAGGAGATCCCTGACTGACTGATGTGGCCCTATCAATAGTCTGCATCCTCGCCAAACATATAACAAGTCGGTCTATCCTCCGACTGGTGTGCTCAGCACCAGGGGCACTGGAAGTCTCTCGGCATCTAGACCCAAAGCATTGACTAGACTGGGTGCAACGAAGGAGTGTGAAGCTCTAGTATCGAACAAGGCATAAGAAAGGGTATTGAACAAAATAATTGTACCTCAAACAACCTCCGGTCCTGCTGGAAATACTGCCTCCGCAGCATGAAAATATCCACACCCAGCTCCTCTGCCCCTCGGCTATCAGCCGCCTCCCCGACAACGCCCTGGTCGAGGTCCCTGAGGAGCACCCTAGGGTCAGCCTCCCCCTGCAACGTTTCCCTTGGAGGAGCGGGAGCTCGATGCCCCTGCTGCTGCTGCTGGAAGGGGCTAGCAGGAAACTGTTGTTGTGGTAGGTGTTGGGCATGTCCTCCACTGCAGTATTGAACTCGTTCTGGGCACTGATTCCGGAGATGTCCATGGATCCCACAGATAAAGCACCTCGGTCCTGGGCCCGAAGGGAAAGGGCAAGGACCGGGGGACCAGAACTGGAACTGCTGCAGCCTGCTCCCTGCTGGTCGGAACATAGAGAGTGTCGATGCTGGTGGTCTGGTGCTAACAACATTTCCCTTTGACGGACCTAGCTGAATCCCCTCTCGTGACACACCACCCAGCATGTGTATCCTCTCCACCACCTCTTCCTTCTTCTGGACCTCCATATATGTCGGCAAGGTGAAGGGGGTAACGATGTACTGGATGGAGGGTCAGAGTGCCTCCTCTAAACGTCTCGCCCGAGACTCCTCATCAGAAAAGAAGTCTAGATCAATGTGGAGGAGATCCTTGAGCTTAATCCTCAGCTCCCTTACAGATATACTCCCCTGCTGGAGGAAGAGTAGCTCCTGCCTCTTCACTACCTTCATCATAGAAGAGAATAATTCTGCCCGGAACTCCTTCTAGAAATCTACCCATGCCACCTCAGTCTCTCTCCTCTCCCCCAGGTAGAGCATCCCCCACTGACGTGCTACTCCCCACATTTGGCTGACGGCCAGAGGAACCCAGTACTCAGTCGGAGCCCAGATCAAGCCGAAGGCTATCACCATCTCCTCTAGCCAGCCCCTCATCTTCATGTCAGAGGTGTTTCCCTCATACTTATTGAGGGTCTGTCGCTGGAAGGCTCGAGGCATCTTCTGCCACCGGTCATCCTCCTCCTCTCGATCATCCCTCTGCTTATCGGCCATGTGAACCTCCTGGGCCTCAATCTCCCTTACAACACGTGGTCATTTCCTGTGTGCCATAGCTGCAAGGTAAAACAAGGAATGCCTAAGACCAAGTTGTATAGAATATTGTTCTTAAAACTTCTTAAACTTATTATTTATTTCAAATTCCCAAAACACCCCTGAAACAGGAGAATACAAGTCATTATGATGCATGGACCTTTCCTAGGGTCTCTAACCTGCAATCAGTGTGGCCTCACTTGATCGTTCGGTAGGTCTAGAGTCCTTGCATCAGATCACAGGGGGCCCTAAAATCATGTGTCTTAGCCAGTCTTCCCTGGCCTAATTCACGCACCAAGTTCACCCAACACTATCACCTTACCATCCCAAGAATTCCTCACTGTTCTTAAATCCAGACTCCATCCTATCTCTCAACCATCAACCTCTGATACCATTCTGTCACAACCCACCTTCACCAAAAGGATGGAAGGGTCAGTAGATTGTCGGACCGTTCCTTATTTAAGTTGATGGAGAGATAATGAACCTTGAAACCCGCCTTCAATAGGTCCCAGAGTGGCCACCAGAACCAATGGTATAAAATCACACACTAAATGGAACACATTACCCTTTTTCTTTTAATAGGATTGGGAGATAAGATAGTGAATCCCACAACACCAAAACTGAAAGTAAAATTAAATCCAAGAACTATTCCCAATGCATGTTACAAAAGTAAAATCCACAATGTATAAAGAGAATAAAATGAAAAATACCAAAAGAAAGGACAACAGCAACTGTAGTGATCTCTCACAAGGTCTAAACTTGTACGGTCCAACACAATCCCCGAAGTCCTCCTGGAAACTTGACAGCAGTTTTATATATGTATGGTGAGCATACAAGTATACTCTGTCGGGAAAAAGCAAGGACCCTTGTGCACAAGTGGGGAGGAATACTAATTCCCTATGATAAAAGAGATAACCAAGCACCTAGCAAGGAAACTAACCACCCAAGCCTCACCAAGGAACACTCTTCAAATGATGCAAGTCATGTAATGTATAGTAATAGCAATTTGATGTTTGGGTACCCCGTGTCGCTTTCCCACTGGTTATTGAAGACATCCTATGCATCAGACCAATCCCTCCATTCTCATCGCAGTCCCACTGCCATACCCCGCCCGCACACACCTTGGCCACAACCACACATCCCGCCCACAAACACCTGGGACACAACCACTAACCCGCCCACAGACACATGTGCCACAACTATCACATGTAACCACGCCTGTAAACACCTAGGCCATAACAACCACTACCACACCTGAAGACACCTGGTCTAGAAGAACTACTTCCATGCCCGAAGACACTAGGGCCTCATCCCGAAGATACTTGGGAAACCACCTGCCCAAAAACATCGAGGCCAACCACCACACTACCCTAACTAAAGATTCTTTGGCAAATAATGGACTTCATTCCATCACATCATGCCCGAAGATACTTGGACTGTCTAGTAAAGGGAGAATAAAGGAGCTAATAACCAGCCACTAATAGAAGTGTTAGAAAAATCACCCTCCCCATAGAATGGGGGTGTTCGGCACTGAGTTCTCAACTTGGGTGGGGCACGAATAAGAAACAAAAAAACTATAAGAATATGTATAGGTAACAAGCACTCACCCAATCTAGGTTTATCTTCAGCCAGCCTAAAGAACACTATCCTTATTATTCATTCATATGAGAAGAGAGCAACACCCATGCCCAAGTCAAAACTCACACCAAACCAAATCACCATGATACATCCTTGCTTTCATGTTCAGTAATAATGTTAAAATAAGTTTCTGCACCTACTTGGGAAACTAGTAAGCATAAGCACTTTCCCAATAAAGATTAATCCCAACAGCAATTTAGGGATTCACACCTGGTTCTATTGCAATGTCACAACAACAAAGGGATAAGGGAGATCCCTCGAAGTACTAGAATCAAAGAAACCCCCAAGATACATCCCCATGTCCCCAAAATCCAGGATCCAACGGTTTCTCAACAACAGAGGATCCCACCCCAATTCGTGATATAAGAAGAATAATCACACAACCGCAATGTATAACAACAGGGGATCCCATCCCCACCCGCATCACCCCATCAATCTAAGCCCCCATACAAGAAAACCATAAGGTCACTCGAAAATGGACCGTGAAGGAAAAACAACCAAATCACTACCACCAACACAAGGTAGGCCCAGGTTGGTATTTTCATATTTAAAAGATTTAACACACTCCATGGTTTCAATTCCACTGGGCATAAACCAGTGTTATCATAGAAAAGGAGTTGATCCTGGTTCTTCCAATTTATTTATCTGAATATACGTAATTAACCAATTTCCTTTACACAAAAAAAGGTTCACAACCAAAATACAATCCATTTAAACATCCCAAGGGGTAAGGGTTTATTAATGCATAGAGAAATACCACCAACGACCATGATTTTTAGTAGGCGTAAGCCCAAATAGTTCAGAAATCATTAATCATGAAAGAGGATAAAAACATAGTTGCATCATCGATCACACCCCTCCCCCTTCATTTTTGAGAATCCGTTTATTATCTTCATTAATGTTTGGTTTATCCAATTCTACAGAAGTAGTATCATACCAACCCCCAAAGATACACCGAAAGGAGAGACAATGGTGAAACCCCTACCTGGTAGATCGAGGAGATGTTTTTCTCCACGGGCCAAGAACAGGGGTTGCGTGATTTTAAAGGGAGGAATGTTGGGAACTCCAGCGAAGAGCAGATGAATTCAGCCTAGGTGAACCACACGTCTTAGGAATAAAGAACTTCAAGCACACCATTGAGAAGAGAAAAGTCGGTCAAAAGGGAAGAAGGGGAAGGAAGAACTTCTTCTGTGATATATAGATAAAATCCCATTGTTATGGGACATGAAAAACTTGAACGCTTTAAATTAGGATTATGGTTCCTCACACAGTTGGTTGGTTACACACAACTTAATTAATTGTTATTTAATAGGGAGGTTTCTCGGGATTTTTTAGATATTAATTAGGGGTTAAAATGGCCTTGAAATGACTTAGAAGGTCAAAAGGCCTTAGAGAGGTGTTACAGGAAGAAAAGTAGAAGTAAAACCTGACAAGGCTGGATAACCCCAATCAGTTTTTCCGATCAGTCGCACCAAAATTATTCAAAGGGAGGGGTCATGAGTGTCTGGGCCATTACATTTTTATAAATCCAATAGGGTTTTATTCATAGCCTATGACTAGAATATCCTTTGTATGAATATGATAATTATTTTATTAAGTATATAACACAAAAATATCACATTAATTTCATTACCAAAAGTAATTCACTCAAAAATAAAAATATCTAATTGATTTATAGTTTTCATAAATAATTGATAACAAAAATTTATCAATGAATATTCATAAGTTAGTTATAATTATTCCCGCAAACATAAAGGATAGTCTATGATGATAATTTTATAATATGGGAGTCTTGACGTTCTTTTAAACTCATTATTACATTCAACACTAGCTATTGAAGAATAAAAATTATTTAAAGAAAATATTTCATAAAAATCATCCAGGTGTTGCATTCTACCATACATAAATTGAATTTTTCCCTCAAAATTCGTCTTTTGGGAACGAATAGATAATTATACCTCTCCCTCATCATATACTCATGTTACCATGTAGCATCTTCAAATTTTTTTGTTCCTCTATAAAACATTAACTAAATGAGTGGTCTTGTTTCGTAGAACTTTTTTCTATGATCCATAATCTCTATAAGTAGTTTTTTATAAGAAAGATCTTGAACTGGTGGTATTATGTCTGATCATAGTATATGTGAAGGATTAGGTATATACTTTATCATGATATATACATGGAACACATCATGAACTTGAGAGATATTTGGTGGAAGTTCCAATCAGTATGCTATTATCCCAACATGATCCGGAATTTCAAAAGGACTAATATACCTAGGGCTCATCTTGTCCTTCATTCTAAATATCATTACTCAATTCCAGGTATATATTCATAAGAATACCTTATCTCCCACTTCAAACTCTATTTTATTTCTTTAGTTTTTAGAATAATTTTTTTGTTGACTCTCAGCTACTCTTATTTGTTGATAAATAGATCTGTCCTTTTCTGCCATTTCATCAACAAGATCTGGACCTAATAGCTTTCTTTCCCAAACTTCATCCCAGTAAGTTGGAGTTATACAATTTTTCCCATAGATTTCATCATAAGGATCCATCTTAATACTAGAGTCAAAGTGATTATTGTAATAAAATACAACCAATAGAATGTGTTAATCCCAACAACCTTTGAAATCCAAAGATAAATCTCCCAATATATCTTCCATTGTTCTAATTTTCCTCTCAATATAAACATATTTCGGAGGATGATATGTAGGGATGTATCTTAACATTGTATCCTTAGTATGCTGAATAATTATCTAGAACATGAAGGTAAACCTCGGATCTCGATCAGATTTAATGGAAATTGGTACTACATGCAATCTTAGAACTACATTAACATATATCATAAAAATATGATCAAGAGACAAATCCTCTCTAATATAAATAATGTGTTCCAACTTTGTAAGGTGATAAAAAATATCCAAAATACAATTATTTCCTTTGGGTGTTTTGGGAAGTCCTATGAAAAAGTCCATAGTGATGTTTTCCTATTTCCATTCTGGTATGATTAATGGTTATAACATCCCCTTAGACTTTTTTCTCTCAACCTGAACTTGCTGAAAAACCAATAATCGAGAGACATATTTGAAGACATCTCATTTCATTTCATCCCTCCAGAATTACTCTTTCAGGTCCCTATACATCATTGTGATTCTAGGGTTAATAAAGAATGAATAACTATGATCTTCATCTAATATATCCTTTTTCAATTCTAGTATGGGAGGAATAAAAACCCTTTTTCTGAAAATTGTTATTAATTCACAATCCATGTTGAATTCAGAAACATTTACCACCTTCTTTTGAGTTCTATATCTTATTTTTGTGCGTCCTTAATATTTACTTGTATAGATGTTTAAACATTTATTTGAGAAATATAATATCTATCCCCTTACATTAAAATTTCTAGATGTGTCCTTTACAAATCCTTCAATATAAGATATATCATAATCCTCATCATGGATAAGCTAGCATGTTCTTTTCAACTAAAATCATCTTCTACCTTTTTCTCTTTCTCATGGTGGTAATGTATTGAGTAGTCATAATCCTAAATCAACTCCAACTATCTTCTTTGTTGCATATTCAGATCCTTTCGTGTGATAATATACTATATACTTTTATACTTAATATAAATATCGCACCTTTCACCATAAAGATAATGCCTCCATATCTTTAATACAATGTTTACCTTGCCTAACTCGAAATCATGAGTTGGGTAATTTTTCTCATGAACTTTCAACTATTGTGAGGAATAAGAAATCACCATATCATTTTTCATGATAACACATCCCATCCCCTTCTTGGATGCATCACTGTAGGTCATAAGCCTTTATCCACAACACGGTAGTGTGACAATAGGTGCACTGGCTAACCTTCATTTTAGCTCTATGTAATTATCTTCACATTCCTCTTTCCAAATGAACTTAACCCATTTTCAAGTCGACATGGGGATTGGATTAGATAATCTTGAAAAAGCATTCACAAAACATCGATAATATCCAACCTAACCAAGATGACTTCATATCTCAGTTACCGTTACTGGTCTTGACCATCATTAAATAACCTCTGCTTTTGCTGGATCTACATATATCCCCTCTCATGAGATTATTTGAACCAAAAATGAAACTTTCTCAATCCAAAATTCACACTTGGGTAAAGTTGGCATAAATATTCTTCTTTTCGGGTCTTCAATACTATTCTCAAGTAATCATCGTGTTATTCCATTATCTTTAAATAATCCAAAATATCATCTATAAAGACTACCAAAAACTGATCAATATAGTCTCTATATACTCTATTAATTATATCCATGAATATAGAGGGGGAATTAGTAAGACCAAAATACATCACTATAAATTCCTAGTGTCCATACCTTGTACAGAATGTAGTCTTTGGTATATCCGCCTTTTTAACCCTTAATTTATGATATCCAGAACAAAGATAAATCTTGTAAATGTATTTAGACCTATGTAGTTGGTCAAATAAGTCATCAATATGGGGAAAATGATATTCTTCTTGATAGATATCTTATTAATTTCTCAATAATCCATGAAGAGTGTCATAGATATATCTTTCTTATTAACAAATAGAAAATGTTCTCCCCAAGGTGACACACTAGGGTGTATGAATCCATTATCAATATTCTCTTGGAGTTTCTTATTCAATTCGTTCAACTCAATTAGGTCTATTTTATAAGGTGTATTTGAAATAGTCATAGTAGCCTTTATGAGTTCTTTTGAAAACTCAACATCACAAATTAGTGGAAGACCTAGAATTTTTTCCAGAAATACGTAATCAAACTCCCATACAATGGGTGTTTTCTTAATCTTGAGTTTCTTCCAAACCATTTGAGATGAATAAAATTTATTTATAGGAATCAAGTCCCATAAGATAGAAGAAATTTCTATTGGAATGTTATATTTATCCTTGCATCGATAGATAATAATAGATTGTTCTGGAATATGAAATGTGACTTACCTTACATAGAAATTGATATTATCACCATATAGAGAAAGCCATTACTTTCCAATAATCACATAAAATTCCACTGTAAGAAGGATCACAAGATTTGTAAAAACAACTTTCCCACAAACTTCAACCATAGAAGAATTATAAAGTTTTTATGTGACTGTTGTGCCATTAAGAGTTGTCAGAGCTAACTCAACATCAAATTAGTGAGGTAATACAATGATACCCTTAGAAAATTCTTCATAAATAAAAGAGTGGGTGGATCCAAAATCAAATAAATCATTTTTTCTTTAGAGTGTGTGGTAGGTGTACTTTTCACCACATGATTATCATACTCCACGTCACTCATAGTGATTTCCTGTAACTTTTCATTATATTTTACACTAAAACATTGTAGACAACAATGATCATCAATAACCCTTGGATTAGGGAATTTATTATAATAATGACCCATTTCCTTAAACATATACAATTGATGTTTAGGGGGTTCATTCTATTTATCATTTATTTATTTGCACCATTAGAAATATTTTTTCCATCACTTCATCATTAAACTACCCGATAAACATGTTTTCCATAATTAAACCATTTAATAGTCCCTTTAAGACAATTCCCCCCATGTTTCTTTCCACACATTGAGCATAAGGGAAAAACATCTTTTTTTCAGTGTGGTCTTTAGATTTTCCTTTGAATTCCATTTTTCTCTTCTAATCAAATCTATATGACTGATGGGTTAATCTAATATCCATCTCAACCTTGAGAGCACATCAAAAAATTTCCTCATAGTTACTGAATTCCCTTATGGCTAATTCCCTTGGGAGACTTGGTTTTTAGCCACTAAATAATCGATCAATTTTAATATCAGGTTTGATAATTATTTCCAAATCATACCTTTAAAGTATTGGAAAATTTGATTCGTAGGTACCAAAAAATTCATCAACATTTTTATTAAGTTCAAGTAACTCTGTCTCCATATTTGTTTGAAGAATACAAGGAAAGTAATTGTTGAATAATATGGTCTTGAACTCATCACATTACATGGACTCAATTTCATCTATTTACCTCATATTCTTGATAATATCCAACCATTGATCAGCTTCACCCTCCAAATGATATATTGATAAGATGACTTTATCATGTTCATAACATTGTAGAAATGAATATTTCTTTTTAGTGGTACCGATCCATAGTTCAACCACTAATGGATCAGAAAAACCCCTGAATGAAGGTGGATTCTTCCGCATGAAGGATTAAATAGAATGGTGCTCCCTCCATTGGTTGTTTGGAAGTCCGGCATGATTCATAGCTTGAGAATGTTTTGTAATCATGGATACATGATTTTTCATTCCATCTCCCATAACATTTTGTTTCTCAGGGGTACAATCATTACATTTCTCATTGCATTAATAATTAACATAGTTATTTTGGGTTCCATCCATTGACTAAAACCAAGAATCATAGTGTGAGTGAAACTAATAATAATGGGAAAAACACACAATTAAATAATAAAATTTCTATTTATGACACCTTAGGTTTTATCCTAGGTTTTTCGTGAACACATCTAGAAATATAGGATGAGATTGAAACCTATACAAATCATTAGGGTTCTTACTAAGGTTAACGCATCATATTTTCAAAAGGTTAACTATACATTTTCTTTGATACCAAATATTACATCCCATGTTTTTCCTGTAGATAATACAATAACAATGAAGAATATTTCTTACATAACATAACAAAAACCACTCTTGGATCATATAGTTTTAGTGTCTTTAGAAATTGGGAAACATAGTCAACTTATTCATTAAACATCTACATTGTCTCCCAATTATTTCTTCAAAACTAGACTCAGTTTTGACATATCTTACATAATACCCTTATTCATGACCTTGGAAAAAGAAACATATGAAAGCGTGATCTCAAATTCTCAGTAAGGGTAAACAAAGGAAATGTCAATAAGAACATAACAATTGAAAATATTATTCTTCATATAAAAGATCATTATATCATGTCATTGGATAAATCATAAAATTACAATGTAATCCAAATATTCATAACATAAGACATGAAAGTTCATGGAATACACACATATTAATAGAAAATAATTTAATATAAGTCAACACTCATTGCCCAAACCGTCATAGTGGACAAAGTCCATTACTGAACCGAGTTCACTCCTCATTCCAGCCCTGTATTATTGTACTATAATTACTTATCATTCCAGTCATATCTATATCATGAGATATAACTCTTTACCAAATTAATTGGAGGGAGATGTAGGTACCACCCATCTCATAATGAAACCTTTTTTACTTATGCCACAAAAACGAAAAAAAACATTCACTAAAGCATAGCCGATGAAATAAAATGGTTTTCTTAAACATCATTCAATCATAAAATAATCCATATAAAATATAATTCCATCATTTACATGATAAAATCATATTAATAATACTGATAAAAGTAACTATATTTAAAATTGAGTCATATTAGATGGAAAATAATTTTGATAAAACATGGGAAATTAATTCATTACAATAATATCTTTTGTTATTCAAAAACATTTTCTTTTCTCAAAATGCCATGAAATTTTAAAAGATATTAATTTAATTGAAAATAGTCTCTAAATCATGTAGATGAAGCTTCATGGAAATAAGGTGTCATGAAATTGTAAATATCTATTCATTTCTTATAAGTTAAAAAAACCCTTCTCCTCATACATTTTCCAAAAAAGCCTAAATGTACATCGAATCGAATAACGACAAATGATTCATTTCATAACATTTTATAAAACATTAACAAAGGGTAAAACTAATGTTAATAAACATTATAATAATATAAATAATGATAAATATTTATGAACCATGGATGTTGATGATAAATGTGTCCCAGTAAATACATACGTATAAACAATCTCGGATAACAATGAGAATAAAAAACTATCCCTTACCTTGGTCTGATATCCTTTGTATATATCTAATCCTATTATATAATGATTTAAATAATGTTAATGAGTTATTCCAGAATCATAATCATTTTTATGATATCATATATTAATATATTATCATGTGTTTTGTCAGTAACATTTCATTATCAATCTTTATTCGAATATTAACTTCTTTGTGTTCTAAGAAACATTTTTCAGATAAGTTCATGTTCCAATTATTATGCTATAGTTAAATCACTTACATAATGACATTAGTATAAAATATATCATATATATTCATTCAATGAATGTATATAATCATAGTTTAATTGAGATCATGTAAAATGTATTGCATCACATCGTGGAGATGGTAAATCGTACGTACGCACGAGCGATGATATCATCCCCAAAATTGTTAAATGGTATTGAAGTGGATGGTGTAAAATATTTTAGAAATAGTAAAATATCATAATAATCATATATAGTTATAATTTACATCATTATACCTATCACAATAAGGTGGTGCTGAAAACCAGATTACACATCGACGTGGAGATCGTATGTCGTACATACCCACACACTGTGATTTTATTTTTCATAGGATGGATAGAAGGTGAAATATAGTTATTTAATATTTATAATAACATATATGTATATCATTGATACTAATGTTATTACATTATATGGAAACAACTAATTAAGAGGAAGTAGACGAATAATAAAGTTTGAAATAATTGGTAGAAACGATTACCTCTTCCTCAACATGCTTCCTCTAAATCACTTCTTAGAGCACTAGAGTTATCCTTTAAAGAAGACCGGAACCTCTATAATGAAAATATGGATTTTTATACGGAAAAATGGAAGGGTATGTCTTAGCTTGAAGGAAAAAATGAAGTGAAGTGGTGGGGGAGAAGGTTCCCTTCTATAATTGAGGTGAGGGGAACTATTGAGAACTCCATAAATATTAATTTATAACAAAATCAAACCCTACCAAAATACCTATAAAATGTCCCAATTTAGATGATGTGATAAGATAGGGTTGTAATCGCATAAAGAAATAAATTATTTCAAAGCTATTATTTTAATTTTATCCATATATGTTTAATTGATACTTAGTTGTTCTATTTAATTTTAATTGTGGTAATAACATTATAAATATTTAATTGTTATAAATATTTACTTATATGGTTTTAATTGAAGATACATGGATAATTTATGACATTATAGATCTTATAATTATCACTCTATAATTTTTAAATATTTATTTTGATTTTTAAATAATTTAATAAAATATTATTTTCATAAAATATCAATAGTGTTAATTTTGAAACTATTCAATTATTAGACATTAAATAATGTTCATACAATAGTAATGTATAAAAAAATATTTAAGACACTCATAACATTTCATAGTTACCTATAAAGTTTTTAGATCATATTAATTAGCTCATATGATAGTTATTTTTATATTTTTAAAACCATTTGTTTGATATTTCAAATAATAAAATAATTTCGATATCACTATTGTGTCATCATAAATGGTAATTATTAAATCTCTAAATTTTCTAAATAAATTTCTATGATGTAGGTAATTATATTATATTTCTAGAGATTATTTATTGTTGATATTATCTCCTATTTATAAATATATTAAAATTAATATACTTATATCAAATGAGATTGTGACATTTTGTCACATTCATTAGTTTTTATTATATTCATGTCATATTCATAGGTAATTTTCCATTAAGTGATTTCATTTAGAAAAATAGATGATAAGTGTAGAAGTTAGTCATCTAATAGGATTTTAATAGGGGTTGGGGTAATTTTATAATATTATTTTCACCTTTAATAACATGATTTACTATTAACCATGGAAATAAAAATAATTTCCAAAGTTACTATCAATAATGCCCATAACTAAAAGTATCCTATGAACATAATTTGGAATTACTGATTCCAAAATAGGAATTCATTTTATAAAATTCAAAACAAAAAAGTTATAGTAATCACATTAAAATTAATCTCATTATTGAAATGATAAAAATGGGTTTTGAAAATTAAAATATTACAAAAGATTGAAATGATTTTACATATAAATTTAATGTAAAATTAATTCCAATTACCTAAATTATAATACATGGTAAAAATATATTCTATTTATTCCTTGAAAACATTCAATAATATAATTTAAAGAAATAAATTACTTCAATGAAAAAACATATTTTCTATTAAAATTTATCAAATTTTACAATTCATCAAAACATGATTATTTTGAGAAGAAATAGTATAAATTCATCCAAAGTAAATTTTTAGATCCCACTTCGAAATAACATGTTTATTATTTCATATAAAACTTGTTAATGTGTCAAAAAATTAATTAAAAATGGATTCTCTATTCAAAGGTGTAAAATTAAACTTTTTCTAAAAAAAATATGTTTTTATACATCAAATATTGTTTTATTCATATCCTATGACCATAATATCATTTGTAAGAATATGAAAAAAAATTTTGTTAAGTATATAACACATATATATAACAGTAATTTCATTTCCAAAATTTATTCACTCAAAAAAAATTAATTGATTTTTTTCATAAATAATTAATAGACAAATAATTCTTAATGAATTTTCATAAGATAATTATAATTATTCTTTTTAACCTAACAGATAAAAGATAATGTTAATTTTATACTATGGAAATATCTCGGTTCGTTTGAACTCACGATTTCATGAAACAAAATCTACTGAAGAACAAAAATTGTTTAAAGATAATATTTCATAAAAACTTCTGGGTGTTATAATATTGAATTCCTCTCATCCAAATTGTTTTCATTAAGAGGTTTATTAGTAAGGTTCTCAGTAGTTCATATCTTTTCCATGAGATATTTGTTTTCCTTGGGTAGATTTGAAAAGGTTCTAATATCCTATGTCTAGAACATTCATTATTAGATGTATTGTTAGAAGAATCACCTCCACTAGCACTCCATGTGTTAGCATCTTTCATAACATTCTTTCCCATCAGTTTTTTATAGCTCCTAGAAATAATTATTGAATATATATCCCTTAAATATTTCCTCTTCAACATTAGAAAATATTGTCTACTATATCCAATTTTCTTTCATTGCTAGCATGTGACTTCATCTTTTTTATCACTTCTATCCTTATTACCTTTCTTGTATCTATATTTTAAATATTTCTTTTAAATTATTTTGTTCATATTTTTAGAGGAGTTAACCAATTAATTCTATGCCATTATAGAAATATTTCAATAATATTGAATTATGATTTAATTCTTCCTTGAATATTTAATGACTTTTTCAGTATATTGAACTTCAGGATGGATGGTTATAGTATAAAAGAAAGATCTCCATTTTTATTTTTCTATTTTTCAGAATATCATTTTAATCTTCTCTCATACTACATAAGGTAACCAATAAGAACATTAAGAGTATGATTTTTTTAGCTTCCTTGTCTGATCAACAACAATCCTCTTTGTCTCACATCCATTGGGAATGATCTTAATTATATTTTCCACTAGTATCTCACCATAAAGACCTTTATCTCCAATACATTGTGAATTGTTAATAATGGTCTTGAATCTATGATCATTTTTAGCAACTAATTTACTAGGAATAAAGTAAAATTCTTGATAATAAACTCTTAACATATATATTTTGGTAACTAAAACCTTCGAGGTTCTAAAATTTGCAACTTCAATATTTTTGTAGATATTGTTAGCATCTTCAAAAGATGATATATGACATTAAATAGTTTTTCCTGGAGCGTAATAAACTATTTCTAACTATGTAATTCAACTGGGATTTGAGTTTTTCTAGATGAGTGAAATCAGTAACTTCCTTATCAAGAATTTTATAATCTCCAATTAAAATAATAAAGTTTTCAACCTCGGTGATTATAACATAAGTATTCATCTAATCCATTGATTACTCATAGTCAGAAACATAAAAAATAGGATGTTTATTATGTTGAGTCAATAAGGTTTTTCTTATGACTTTTCCATTCCTTTATGTTTTGAAAATCACAAACACCTTATCCTTAAGTAAATTTCATTTTACCCTTGTTTTACTTCCATAAGGAAAATTCCTTTCCCAAAGGAAATTTACCCCTTCCTTATTTTCATTATTCATAGATTAAATTTTCTAAGTATAAAACTCGGATTCATATCTAAAACCTCAGAATCGTATAATACTTAGATATGAAGCATTCTGTTTCTGATCTGAATTCCTATTACGAACTTTTATGAAGTTCTACTATGAATTCCTTATTATGAATTTTTTTAAAGTCCAAATCTAAATTCGGATTATGAACTTATATAAAGTTCTAACTACGAATTCTGATGATGAATTCTGTTTACGAATTCTCATTACGAATTGTGATGATGAATTCTGATTACGAATTCTCATTACAAATTCTGAGGATGAATTCTGATTACGAATTCTCATTACGTATTCTGATGATGAATTCTGATTAAAAATTCTCATTAAGAATTCTGATGATGAATTTCTATTAATAATTATTATTACGAATTATGATGACTAATTCTAATTAATAATTCTCATTATGAATTCTATTGATGAATTTTGATTACAAATTATCATTACGAATTCTGATTACAAATTCTGATTATGAATTTTGATGAAGAATTCTGATTACGAATTCTCATTACGAATTCTGATTTTGAATTCTGGTTACGAATTCTCATTATGAATTCTGATGAGGAATTCTAATTACAAATTCTCATTACGAATTCTTATTGTGAATTCTGATTACGAATTATGGATACGAACATGTGTGAACTTCGAATCCAAATTCTTCTGATAAACAGAATCCGAATATCCTTGTATTATAAACTATGAATTTATTTTTTGGTTAGACTCTGAACTTTTATTTTCTTACATTCCGAATATTTGAGTTTGGTTATATAACCATATTTCTGCCTACACGTGTTCTTTTTTAAAATGATGTTGTGCCATCAGTTATCCACTAACCGTTGTTTGAGTGACACCTGTACAGGTCCCTCTGAAATTCAAGGAAGAATATGACCATTGGAGGAGGGAGCCGACCATTGGAGCTAATCCTATAAATGGGAGCTCATTTGAAAAGAGCAAAATACTTGACTGAGAATACTTAACAACTTCTTTGACATCTGTGCTTACATTCTATTGAAGTGATTTTAAGAGAGAGAGAGGCTCTTATAAACTCTAAACGCTTCATGCATAAATTTTGAACAGTTTGGTCAAACTTTTCCATGGGTATATTTACTTCGTGTGACTCTGATTGTTGTTGTGTACAATCGAGGGCTTCCGAGGATAGGAATACAGAGGTACCGACTACCTGATAGTTGAGGGCATGCGGGGATATTAAGACAGACTCTGATCTTCATATCGAGGGAATATTCTGTTGTGGGTAAGACATACTTTCTTATATGTATAAATCAAGGGAACCATTATCTAGGGTTGTTGGATACCCTTCTCATTGGGTTAAAAGAGTTATTTTTTGTTAATTGTAGTGTTACTACATTGTTTTCCGTTGTGCATTTTGTATTGTTAAGGAAAGTATAATTTTATTATACTTCCTTACTTATAATCTGTTTTAGTTAGATTCTATATGGTTTAAGGTAGAATCATAGATGGTGTAAACTTTTGTTAAGTTTCATTTCCAGAATCACTTTTCTGTAATCAAGCAAGTCAATAGAACATAGAGGTGTTGTGAATTTCGGTTATGCAAAATTTCCTTAAGTATTTTTAAAGTATACAATTCACCCCCCCCCCCCTTGTATTTGATCATATCACTTATATATTCGATCCTACATTTGATTTTATAGAGTATATCATACTCAGACATACCATCTCGACTATTGGTATCAGAGGGATTGGTTCATTCTGAATTAATCTCAAGATTATATTCAGAATATAATTCTCAGAATCTCTTTTTCCGGAATCCCTTTTTCCATTTTCATACTTTTCGGAATCTATTTTTCGGAATCATAGTTCGGATTCAGTTTTTCTTAGAGATAATTTTGATCTATATTTTCTTTCTTAGAATATTTTTCCATGATTACAATCTTTTTCTACTAAAAAGTTTTTTTGGAAAGTATTTTATTAAAGATGTCAAGAATCAATGTTGGTTCCATAGAAAATCTCAATCCTACCAGACCTCCTATTTTTTATGTAAATGATTAAAAATATTGTATAGATCGCATGAAGACTTTCATTATCAACACTGGTGTTGAAAATTTTGTTATGCTTAACGGTGGATACAAAAGTCCTGATAAAGAATTTAGTCCCTTTACAAATCAAGAAAAGCATGAATATCAATTGAATTATAAGGTACACAATAATTTACTTTGTTCAATGACTAGAAATATATGTAGCCAAGTTTCATCTTGTGAACCAGAAAATTCTATATGGAAGAAACCTGAAGTTACTCACTTTGGGACTTCCAAAGTAATTGAGACAAGAAGAGCCATTATTAGAGCTGAATATCACGATTTTACTTTTCCTTATGGGGAACCCATATGAAAGGTGCATCAGAGATTCATGATTATCGTGAATAGTTTATAATCAATTGGTTAAAACGGATTGGATAATGAAGATCTTATGGACAAGATTATCTAAATCATGAAAAATGAGTGGGAATCTTAAAGGACTGCAATTGCTGATAATAGAACGGTCACATAGATTACCCTTGATGAACTGTTTAGAACTCTTCTTCAGCATGAGACTAGAATGAAGAGAGATGTTGATATTGTGAACAAGAAGAATGGAAATGGCACTTTACCTTTTACTACTACTTCCAATCATATGAAATCCAAGACTCTTGAGAGAGTTACTAGAACCAGATCTAAGAAATTTATTATCCATTCCGAATCTAGTTGAAGTGAATCCTCCGAAAATTGATTAGAAAATCTTGCTTGAAGGATGAACAAGATAGCTGGACAGAGGAAATTTCAATATAAATACAAGAAGAAGGAAATTAAAGAAAAGAAGGATTCTGATGTTACATGCTATGAATGCAAGAGAGCTTGACCCATAAGACCTGATTGCCCTATGCTCAAGAGAAAATATAGAAAAGAAAGGAATTCTGAGAAAAATAGAAAAAAGTATTACAAGTCCAAAGCTAAGAAAGTGTTCAAAGCCAATGGCACAAGGAGTGCTAGTGGTGGAGACTCATCAGATGAATCTTCTGATTATGAATATTATAAACAGAAGAATATTGGTCTTTTAGCCAGGCTACATATTGATAATAATTGCCTAATGGCTAAGGTACACAATACTGAATCAATGACTAATGATTCTTTGAATTCTAATGATAGTAAATATTATAAGTCTTCAGATGAATAATATCCTTCTGATGAAGATAATACTTTACCTACCTATGAAGATGTTTCTAGGTTTTCCCAACTTCTTTAAAATGAGAATTCAAAACTCAGGAAGAAAATTAATAAGGAAAATTCTAGGAATACTATTCTTACTATGGAAATATCATATCTTTCTAAATATATTGATAATAAAAATTCAAAATTTAAAATTATTTTAAAAAATCTTTAGGAAGAATGTTCTGATAAGAATAATCATTCTAAAGATCTAAAAAACGTAATTTCTAAGAAAAATGTTTTCAAGCCTAGTCCTGGTTCAAATTTTTTTGAAGACAATAACTTAGTTATAAAACTCAAATCCTAAATATTTTCCTTGAGGAAGTGTTTGTCAAAAATTACCCTAGGTAACGAAAATTTTATTAAAATGTATTCACAAATCCGACCTCGAAAGAATACTTATGGTTTGGGATACACAAGTTCTAAACTGTTTTTTAGAAACAACTACTTTGTTCTTCAAAGTGCTCAATTCTGTACTAAATGTCAGTGTGGTGGTCACTGGGAAAAGAATTTTTCCTTAAACAAAACCCAATCTTTAGGGTTTCATAAGGATTATTTTTCTAAGAATATGTGGGTACCCAAAAATTTTCTTTCTGAGATTTCCATATCCAAGAATGTTTTGATTCTGAAAACCTAAATTTTTCTTATTTTCAGGAAAATAGAGAATGTACCAACAACAATACATGTTACATGGATAGTGGATGTTCCCATCATATGACTGGTAACAAAAACAATTTTTCAATGATTATCAAAACGAAAGGAGGAAAAGTAACTTTCTAAGATAATACTTAGGGAGAAATTATTGGTATTGGTAACATCATTTTTCTTGGAAAAACATTGAATTAAAATGTCTTAGGGATCACACACAAAAAGGAGATGTCATTCTTCAATTTATCAGAACACAAGATCAAATATCTGATATTTTCACAAAATCTTTACCCTACAATTGATTTGAATACATTAAACAGAAGTTAGGAATGATAACAGTGAGGTAATATTTCTCCATTAACATTCTGTTAAAACAATATCCTTACAGTAATAAAATCCTTTTCATAGGGGGAGTATATCTCTTATTGATGTTTTTAAAAAAAATTCGTAATGAAAATTTTCATAGTTGGTTTTTTAAATTTTTCGTATATTTTCATAGTTGGTTTTTCAAATTTTTCACAATGGAAATTTTCGTAATGGAAATTTTTGTAATGGAAATTTTTGTAATAGAAATTTTCATATTGGATATTTTCATAATGACAATTTTCAAAATGAGAATTCTCGTACTCATAATTTTCGTAATCGTTTTTTGGTACTCAATGTTTTTGCAATAAACAATTTTGACTTTAAGTTTTTTGTATTGAGTTTGTCATAGTAGGATTTTAATAGTAAAATTTACTACAAGAATAATATCACCTTTTACGAATAATCTTCCTGGAAATATGAAAGGTATGATCTTCTTACTTAAGTTTTCGTAATCATATTTTTCATGCTGGTATTTTCTTTTGTGTTTTTGAGATTCGTTTTTCCATAAAATCTAAAGGTTTTTCTAAAAACCTCAAAAGATCAGAATCAAGATTTCCTTGTGGATATTATTTCAACCGTTAGATCATATCAGAATGTTTCAAAACCGTTTTATGTGTTTGGGAAGATGAATGGTCACCTCTTTTTCCTATATAAAGGGGACCCCGATAGTTGTCCCAAATCAAATCCAATCCCTCACATGTTGAAGTTCTTCCCTTCATTCTTAAGACCATTCCAAATCGTTCAGTTTTTCTCCATTCTGAATGTCTGTAGAAGCCACTTCTCAAGAAATGTCTACTATGAAGCCAATATCAAGATGGTTAGTCTAAAGGGAAAGGTTGGTCCATCTGAACATTTTCAGTATGTATGATTCTCTTATTTCTAATAATATCAAGCTCAATGTATGGGAAGATTTCTGCATATTAAAGCCAGAGGATCAATATGTTTTTTATACATATTTGCTTATAGAATTATATAAGTATGTTTCCTTCTATGATGAAGAAGGAATAGAAAAATTCTCCTTTAATAGCTATGGCAAGACTTACAAGCGTTTTACACCAAGGCTGCGAGCTTCGTGGGGATCTCATATGATGGAGAAGCCGAATTTTTCTCACATAATCTACCTGATGTGCAAGGAAGTTTTAGAAAAGTGAAGGATGTTGAATGCCTGGGACTTAATGAAGTCAAGACCATAAATATTTCCCATTTTTCTACCAACAATCAGATTCTACAGTTGTGGGTTCAAGGGTTTTTCGTACCAATAAGAGGTGACAAGGATAACTTAAAGAAAAGTTACATTTACATCTTGGATTTCTTGGTAAATCTAAGAAAGATCAATCTGATTAGGCAGATTCTTATTATGGTTCAAAACATCCAGAATGGGAATTTGAAATCTCAAATTATTATGTATCATTATCTTCTCTCCATGATTATTATTTGGTGACTTGATTCATTCAATATTGCCTGCACCTCCAAGCCTAAGAATTGCAAGGCAATTCTTATCAGTGATGATACCCTCAAGATAATGATGGTTGGTTTCTCTAAAAAGTCAGGTAGGTTCTATGATCTACCAGAGGAGGAGGTAGAATCCAATCCGGAAAATGTATAAAAGGATGAACCATCAAAGAAGGCTGGTAAGAAAAGGAAGTTGAAGGAAGTGCAAGCTGAAGATAAAACCTAAAACTCGAAGGAAGTCCAATCCGAACCTCCTAAACCCAAAAAGTGAAAATCCTACCCAGATGAGGTGGTATAAAAGCGGAGAGATCTCAAGGAAAAGTGGAATGAAGGGCAGCCACAGTTCGGCTTGGACCCTGCTGAGGTTAAGGCCTTAAAAGAAAAAGTTGTTGATGAGTTAGAAAAGAAGGCCTATGAGAAGAATCTCAAGAAGAAAATTTCTGAGGAAATGATTGTTCAATATCTTTTTATGGAAATAGAAATTGCATATGAGAGCATTCCAGTGATGAAGTCTTTTTTGGTAAAACAATTACCTGAGACTCCAGGTAAAAAGACTTCAGAAAATTCCAAAGAGAAGGATGTTAAGAAAGAAGCTGTGGTGGAAATTCAGAAAACTGAGATCAGTGGTGTCTCTAACGATGTAATCAAGATAGTTGAAGACTATAATGAGATGGATAGTGAATCCGGGAAATTTTCACTCTGGAATTCTCAAGTCGGATCCACAAAATTTTCTACACCCACTGATGAAGAGAAGGGTGAAGAGGAAGTGAACAAGCCATCTGAAGAAGAAATTAATAATCATGACTTTATCCATCCTGAAGATATTGTTTCTAGTGATGAAAAATAGAATATTGATGAAGACAAGATTTTACAACATTCCAGAAGTGAGCATGAATCTCTTGATGACGAGGTCGTTCCAAAAATCAGCAAGGTTAAGCAAGTGCTTATTGACACCCCAACAAATGATATCATAAGGATTAAGAAAGTTGGAAGCTCTTCTTAAAGGAAGCTGGTCGAAATAGAAGAAGAACAATATCCTAGAAATTTTCCTGATTCAGAGTCATCTACATTGGGACACGATTTTGTTGTTGAGTCCCTGAAGAAGTAGGTAAATACAATTCTGATCTTTCCTACAATAGACTCCAAATGCCAGATGCTTTAGCACACCATGAATCAGAAGTCAGAATCTGTATCCATAGTGATTGATAAATGTGTGAAGATTGAGGTAGAATATAAGAATTTTCTTATCAACTACGAGGTCCATAGAAACTCATGTAACAAAATAACTCTATGGTCTATGAAGATTGTTGAATATATAGAAGAGCTTGATCAGTTCCAACAAGATGTTAAGGAGGCCTTTGGTTATGAGGATGTCAAAACTAAAAAATATTTCAGACAGTTTTTAGGAAAATATAAATCCAGAACAATGTTCTCGGATTCATGATGTGAAAGATATGAATGTGAAGCTGATCTATATTGTTAAAATCATGAAAACAGAGAAGGATCTTTAGATTGAGATGCAAGAAAAACTTGTAAAGAAAGATGAATTGCTAAAGGCTCAGGAAGAATCCATGAAGGCTCAGGTAGAGGTCCTAAAGACTCAAGAAGAAAGGATCATGGCCAAAGAGAAGAAAGTAGAAGAGGACCACAAAGTAATGAAGAAGCTTAAGATGATTTTCAAAATGCTAATTCCCAAGGAAAAAGAAACAAAATAGACCACTCTGATCTTTTGTTGTACTTTTTTTTTCTTATACTAATACTTCCAATCATAATGAAATTGTTAATGATTGTCTGGTTTTTTTACAAATATTTCAGGTACTTTATTGTTTTTCCATTCCCTCAAACACTTTTTGAAAATCACAAAGGGGTAGAAGGAAAAATAATTCCAAAAGGGAGAAGTAACATTTATAAGTAAAGAAGAACTATCCCTAAGTAATATGGAGTTTATCTAAGGGGGGGTTGATCATTATGAAGATTTCAATTTTCTAGATAATGAAAACTACATTCCGGAAATCTAGAATATGATCCTTAGATTTTCAAAGCCTAAGGGGGACTTAGTCTTATTCACCATTATCCATAAACAAATGGAGATAAGCTTTAATTTCAAAGTCTAGAAATTTATTCTACGTCGTTACATTCTTGTTCGTAAGGATAAATGTGATTTCCAAAAAGGGGGAGATTGTGAGTCAATATGGTTTTCCTTATGACTTTTCCATTCCTTCTTGTTTTCAAAATCACAATCAACTTATCCTTAAGAAAATTTCATTTTCCCCCTGTTTTACTTCTATAAGGAAAATTCATTTCCCAAAGGAAATTTACCCCTACCTTATTTTCATTATTCATACCATATATTTTTTAAGTATAAAACTTGGATTCATATCTAAAACCTCAGAATTGTATAATACTTAGATATGAAAAATTCTATTTTCTAATCTGAATTCCTGTTACGAACATTTATGAAGTTCTACTCCAAATTCCTTGTTACGGATTTTTAGGAAGTTCAACTCTGAAATATGATTACAAACTTATATAAAGTTCTAACTATGAATTCTGATGATTTTTTCTATTTAAAAATTCTCATTACGGATTCTGATGATGAATTCTGATTATGAATTCTCATTAAGAATTCTGATGTTGAATACTGATTACGAATTCTCATTACGAATTCTGATGTTGAATTATGATTACGAATTCTCATTACGAATTTTGATGATGAATTCTGAATAATATTTAATATTTTGAATTCTGATGATGAATTATGATTACGAATTATCGTTATGAATTCTGATGAGGAATTATGATTACAAATTCTCATTACGAATTCTGATGATGAATTCTGATTACGAATTCTCATTACGAATTCTGATGATGAGACCTGATTACAAATTCTAATTACGAATTCTGATTATGAATTTTGATTACGAATTCTCATTATGAATTCTGATGATGAATTCTAATTAAAAATTCTCATTATGAATCTGATTGTGAATTCTGATAACTAATCATGTATAAAAACTTATATAAAGTTCGACTATGAATTCTTCTGATAAACAGAATCCGAATAAACTTGTATTATAGACTCCGAATTTATTTTTTGGTTAGACTCCAGACATTTATTTGCTTACATTCCAAATATTTGTGTTTTTTTATGCAACCATATTTATGCCTAGACTTATTCTTTTGTAAAACGATGTCATGCCTTCAGTTATCAACTAACCGTTGCTTGAGTGACACATGTACATGTCACTCCAAAATTCAAGGAATAATATGACCGTTGGAGGGGGGAGATGACCGTTGGAGTAGAGCCTAAAAATAGGAGCTCATTTGAAAACAGCAGAATACATGACTGAGAATACTTGACAACATCTTTGACATCTATGATTTCATGCTTTTGAAGTGATTTCTAGAGAGATCGGCTCTTATAAAATCTCAACGCTTCGTCCAGAAAGTTTCAACATCTTGTTCAAACTTTTCCTTGTGCAGATTTGCTTTCTGTGACTCCGATTGTTGTTGTGTACATTCGAGGGATTTCAGGGATTGGAAGGAAAAGGTGTTGACTACCTGATAGTTGAGGGCATGTGGGGATAGTAAGACAGACTCCGATATTCATATCAAGGGCTTTTTCTAGTGTGGGTAAGAAAAACTTTCTAGAAAGTATAAATCTAGGGTCCTCTTATCCAGGGTTGTTGGATACCCTTCTCTTTGGGTTAAAAGAGTTATTGTTTGTTACTTATAGTGTTACTACTTTTTTTCCGCTGTGCATTTTTTATTGTTAAGGAAATAATAATTTTCTTATACTTCCTTACGTGTACTATATTTTAGTTAGATTCTATACGCTTTAAGGTAGAATCTTAGTTGGTGTTAAATCTTGTTAAGTTTCATTTCCAGAATCACTTTTCTGGAATCAAGCAAGTTAAAAGAAATTAGAGGTGTTGTGAATTTTGGTTATGAAAAATTTCTTTATGGATTTTTTAGAGTTTACAATTAACCCCCCCCCCCCCTCTTGTATTTTAGAATCTCATAATTCTATATTCAATCCTACATTTGGTATTATTGAGTATATCATACTTAGACATACCATCTCAACATTTTAGGATTCAGATTATCTACGGATCTGATATTCATTTCTAACATATTTAAAAAATATTAAAATTATTTTCAAAAAAAACATGTTATTGTAATAAATGTGTTATAAACCAAAATTTTATAACAAAACATCAGAAAAACACGAAATTATAATGATAAGTAAAAACATAGAAATTATTTCAATAATGTGAACCTCCTTTGATACAAATTTTTGTAGCAATATATAGAACATATACTAATTAAGAATATAATAATATGAACATATGGATATACTTATAAGAGGGGTGAATTTTAGTTCAAAAGAATAACTTAAAATACTTAAACGAAACAATACAGTATGCCTCCTAAATTATTTTATCGGAATTAGTCCTTTGTCTAGTGATTGTAATAAAAGATTTAGAGTCTAGAAATGGTCCAATTAAATCAGAGTTAAATATCATAATCATGATGCATATGATTGATCATATTATGTATCATAATCAATGTAAATATGACAGAAAAATAGTATTATAAAGTTAAACCTGATGTTTCACTTTATAATAAAATATTCAGTGGAAATAGAAAAACTTGTAAGAAATAAGTAACAAAATAGTATATAAAATTAATAATTAATTTCTATCTGTTAAAAGAATAATTCTTTTTTAACCATAATAGTAATATAGTCTATAACCCGGACTAAAGGTATCCCTTGTTTTATACTTACAATAATGTTTTTCTTCCCTTACAGGGAAGCCCTTGATATGAAGATTGGAATGTCTTTGACTTCTTATCCCAGCAATCCTGCAATAGGATGGACATATTCTATAATGGAAAATTAAATTTTTATTTCATATGCACTTTTGAGGAGAAAGTGGGAAAACAGAATGGCATCAATGAAATAAGACATAACCATGCCTCCATATCCAAGATCATCAACACCAAATACAATCAAATTCAAAAGCATGTAAAATATCCACCCAGGAAAAAAAACAGTACGATCAGTGTCCACTTTTCCATCGCTACTCAGCTAGCTGTCCTGGGTAAGGATGATTGGCCCCGGTGCCAATGGAAAGCATCATACCCTCTGAAAACATTGAATTCTAGATATGAATGATGAAGGGAACCCTCCCTACTTTGAACATCATCTGGAATAGTCCCTTGAAAATAAATTGAATGCACTATCTCGTAAGGGCCAAGGATGTAGTGCCACAAGTAAACACTAAAATTTCAAAACAGAAAATCCTCCTCAACGCACAGAAACCTAAACCAAATCAACCTTCATCAAATTGGAAGACATCAAAAGCCTCATCCTCTATCAACACCTTGATTGCAGAATCCATTAGAACTATGGCCTACCAAGACCGAATAAAATCACTTCTAACATACCAGCATCATCGTCATTCATTCAGAAATTTGATAAAACAACAATGAAAAATAAACCAAGAACCGTACAACACACAAGCTTCCAACATATGTGATTTTAGAAAATCATAAAATAGAAACATCTAGCCTCACAGAAAGATGAATAACCGGGAATTTTCATATCATGGAATCAGAAAAGGAAGACCCAATATCAACGCACAAACTCATAAAAGAAACTAGTATATCCAAAACTAGAAACTACAATGTGAAATAGAAGAAGAACTAGAGAAACCCATGATAAAACCTCCACATCATCACACCTCAACTGAATCATATTCACTGTCAGAAACAAAACTCCAAGTGCATCAAACCAAATCAGCAGAAACAAACATAAAATCACCACCTCCAAAGTACGTAGATCCCCCATGTCGAGGGGTTCCCATTGAATCTCGACGTATATTACATAACAGACCGAATTCGAACCTAGAAACATGAACAACATAAATCCAAAATCAAAAAACGAATTAAAAAATCAATGAATAGAATCGGTCTCTAAAATGCTGAAGAATAAGAACCCAAACAGTTGAATAGGAAAACTCATTATCATATCCAAATAACACCATATGAGCTTCACTGATGCCATCATGAATGCAAAAACCACAAAAAACCCCAGATACAAAAAATTAATGAGAAAAAAAATATGAAAATATATCATAACCAGCATGCAGGTTAGAAGTCTCGACACAACCAAGTCTTTTCACCGCCTAATGGGACACTCGTAGAGACCACGATGAACCTCCCTACGCAACCACTAGAGACAAGGCGACATCCCATAGGTCGTTGAAGCGTGAACCAAGATTTGAACTATCACTGTGCCACCAAAGATCCCTATCCAGTAATGAGAGAATTGAGTGAAAAAGGCCAACAACAGTGCAGGAAATTCAAGAAATCCAAGCCCATGAATGACACCACTATGATAAGGGGACCGCTGCCACGATCTCACCGAGCAAGAGGAGGAGCACCACAGCAGTCAAAAATAGAAGAAGGTGGTGGATAAGAGAGGGAACCCCTAGAGCACGGTTCCCGTTACGGGCACATCTCATCGGATTCTATGTCAACCTAGCCCTAGGAGCCCTTGATTCGATGGAAAGGACACACTATCTTCCTATCCCAAGAATCCCTCTATCATTATGAATATTTTATTTGATTAATAATTACAATAATGTTCTTATGAATATATCTTGGTAAGGTTTCTTTATAATGAAACTCTCTAAATAAATACAAGAGACAAAGAAAAACAACATTATGCTAAGTAATCTTTTGAAAAAAAATTGGAGAAAATTTAATCAACTAGCACCATACTCATAAAATGACATAGTATTTATAGGATTCCCTCAAATTTTATTCTTAATCTCCTAGTGGTAATATTTATCTGAGCTTGTCAAAATGACTTGGACACCTAGCACTCAATGACTTTATTGTAATAGAATTTCTGATGTCGTAATGGATTACATCATTACAGTGTAAAATTATTCCTTAAATTAGAAATTAGTATTCCAAATAATATTATAAACTTAAATTAGTCTCAGGGCATAACTTTTAATTGTCATAATGATTAATCTACTGTGTGTTAGTCTGATGTTCATCAGTACTGATGATTAATACTTTTTCAATATGATAGTCACAACAGAAAGTCTAGCATCAATTCTACTAAAAAAGAGTCTGATGTTTATTGGACGCAGCCTTATTACAGTAATCATAAAGAAGTATTACATGTTTATTTTCATAATTCATTACAACTTATTCTAGGTATCTTATAAGAATATGTCTTCTACAAAAACATTCTAAAACACTTTGGACATAAAAAGTAAGTAAATAATATTTAACAAGATTTTTGTGATTTACAAAGTTAAGGGAATGAAAAAGTGAAAATATAGTTTTTTACTCAACATAATTTTAATAATTTTTCTAAAAAAATTTATTTTTGGGTGAATATTCAAAATAATTATTTACGTGTACAGAAAATTAAATGATATCATTATGTTCTATGTGTGTCTTATAATATTATAAAATATTTTAAATAAAAACATATTTATTTTTTGATAAAATTTATGAATTTTAATATATTAATTTTAATTTATAATCCCATGTTTGAAATTTTGAACTCAAACATATATTTTATTCGAATAAAAAATATTTTTGATTATTTACATTTAATAAGGTGGTTCAAAGATGGATTTCATATTTGGAATTTTTTTAAGGTCAAATTACATTTATTTTTAATAATAAACCATAAAACTCGTCTAAATCATCAATCCATGAATTTATAGATCCTAAATTATAAGATAATCAAATACTTTTTTTCAAAATACCCCACACTATATATGCACCCCACCTTCACCCTTTTTCTACTAACTCTAAAAATTATTTTCTATAACAATTATCTAACTATATAACTCTCAAAATGTCCCTACCATCATCCTTAAGATTTTGGACTTGAAGGAAAACCCTCTTTAGAAGGTGTCAAGATCAATCAAAATAAGGTTACTCTAGTGAAAAACAATGGTAATTAATCTTAAACCCTTGACATTCTTTTTAAATTATTTTAGCGTGATCTATTTTTAAAAACAACATCATAATATAAAATTATTATATATCCATTTTATTATAATTTATTTGATCAATTTTTCATTGATAATATACTAATTATGTCTCATCATACCCTTTTCATAACTTGTTTCTAAATTGAAATAACAACTTTATTAATTCTATCACTTTATTTATTTTATGGGATTATTATGGTATAATAGCCATGATACAGTATTACCATATACTAAAATAACTTATATTTTTTGTAATTACCATTATTATTTAGTGTTATTGATATAATATTACAAATTTCCTTTAATAAAACTCATTTATTATGTGGTTATTATATCGATATGTGGGTTTTTAAAAGATGGTCATTTCAAATTCCCTTCTTAATTTTTCTATCCCAAAAGTAATAACAAAAAATTTATCCTAAAAGATTTTTTTATATATTAAAAAAATTATTTTATAATAATTATATATTTACATTATTTACCCTTGTTTTAATCTCTTTTGAAAAAAAAACATTCACCAAGGTGCATTTACGCAACCTATGTGAATGATGATGTTTTCATAAATTTAAGTCTCTCATGGGTTTTATTAAAAATTGATTTTATGATTTAATATAATATTAATATTCAATTAATTTTAACATTATGATTCTATAATGGTATGTTATCAATTGTAATAATTAATGTAAATGTAAACAAATATGGTTGTTTTTAATAATCGAAAAAAAAATTATTAAGGATGGTATTCAGGATGGTAACAGTATTATGATCTATTTATCTTAATTAATTATGGAATTATAACAAGATTATCCCTTGAATATTGAATGTTTTATGAAACCATGGAACTAAAAGCATTTTCCATTGTTAATATAATGATCCATTCTCAATATTATGAATTGAATGACCAATGTGAACTACACCAATTTAGTAAATGAATGAAATATGATAAGAAGAAATAATAGTAGGGTAAACAAATGAAATATGTTCTGAGTAGATTATATAATTAATATAAATCTATTATTCCGGATGTTAGTGGATGTGTGAGGCATGTTATAACTCAAGGAAAGGGATTTCTTAAATAAATTTCCATTCATTGGGTTGTATCACATATTTTTTAACAATGTAATTACATGATTCATTGTATAATAACATAAGATATTTTTTAATATTTAATTTATGTTTAATTTATATAGATATACAAATTTTCTCATAATAAATTCATGGATAGATTTTTTCTTTAAATGTTATGATTATTATAATGGTATTTTTAACTCAGTTTGTTTTCATTGGGATAGATTAATTATTCTTTGACTATGTCCTGAAAATATTATGTGTATAATAAACTCTAATTGGTTTATGTTTTATTTAAATTTATGTTTTTTTATTTATATTTTTTGAGAATAATATGTTTAATTAATAAATATAATGTTAACATTTATATATTTTTAAGGGTTTTTCATCTCGAACATCCTTTTTTGAAACATTTTTCATATTATGAATTTATTTCCCGTTATATGGTGTATATGTTTCCTATTGAAATATTATATCATCAATAATAGTTTGATCACAATATTCAAATGTATTTTTTGAATTTCACTCCTTAATGAGGTATTTATTCAAATTTCATAAAATATTTGGTGTCATTTTATCTGAATGACGACTTCGTGCAGTGAAAATTGAATTGAATCCCAAATACAAAACTAGTAAATTAGGATTATGTGGTTGATACATTGGTAATTTTGGGTATTTGTAGACTTATTTAATATTTTAATTAACTAAATATTTAACTTATTAAATAAAAATTGTTTTTTAGCTTCTAATACTTCAATTTGACCCAATGATTACATCTAGAAACTATTGGAACAAAAAAACTAAAATCATACGGTGAAAATTCAAAATATATTATAAAAAAATTGAGTTAGGGAATTGCTAATTAATGGATATCATTGTAGGTAATTTTATCTAAATTATTTCATTTTTCATAATAAATCCTCATTACCAGGATTTAATTATTTCAGAACCCCCTAGGTCTGGTGAGTACTAATTAAACACATGAAAATCAATTTAATATTCTAATAATTAACGTATAAAATTTATAATTAAGAAAAATACCCAAGGTGTGAATATTATTACAAATGTTCATGTTTGGAATCATCATAATCTCTTCAGAGAACCCTAAATGCATTCTTCTTAATCTGATAATTTAAATTCAGTGAATTAAAGAAATAAGGAATGAATTGTTTATGAGGAAATTTTAAAAACATATCTAAACATTACAAATTCAAATCATTCATCTAAAAATAATACATTTTCTTCCACAACCCCGTTACAGGGTGAAATAATAGCTACTCATGAAATAAATTATGAAAAATATTCTCTACTTACCCATAGAGTTTGTTGTAGTAATAATAATATAGGTAAGTAACAGCCACCTCATGAAAAGTATGAAAATTTTACTTAAAATGAGTTTAAATCTCTATCCTAGTCAAGATTATCTACTCCCATATGATATAAACTGCATAATATGATCCGATAATAATTAATCGGTCAACCACCTATGTATATGGGATATAATCTAGGTTCAAAGGGTGGTTATAGTGGTAGATGGAAGGTAGGTGGTTGTTTATTGACTACATCATGGTTAAGGTGCACAGATAGTTAAATAATAATATTATCATGCATGTTGATTCGTTCCATTATATTTCAGTGACACAATATATTAGAAAGAATACATTGTTTGAATAACCATGAAAATACTTTATGATCGGAACTACTTCCTCAAATGGAATCCAACACAGTTTGGGTCATAGGTGAAAATTTTAGTTAACTATGTGTAGACTATGTCCAAGGTGATGTCTCCAATATATCAATTTCACATTGTTTTAGGAATAGTCTAAATGGTTTTGATAACCATATGGATACTATTCATTTGGAATTATCGCTTTACTTGATTACATGCATAGTTTCTTGGATGGGGTGCATAGTTCGGAAGACTTAGTAGAAATAGTTCCCCGATGAAAATAGGTCCAAATTCCTCCTAATTTCATCTAAAATGGCTAGTTAGTTCAACATCACATCATTCCTTCATGGTAAAAAAATTTTATCTACCAAAATATATGAGGTCCATAAATTCAATGATTAATAGATGAAAATACCACTTTAAAGGAAATAAAACAACAAAACCATCCCATCCACCCTAGTAAATCAAACTATATGACTCCTAATCAATTAATTGTCCTTAAAATTTTACCAACCAAATTTTCTCAAAATTAACACCAAAGTGATAGGTATAATTGTCAGAGATTATATCAAATAAATGAATATGGGTTTTTAATGAATGATTATTGAAAGAATGAAACTGATTTTTGATTAATGTGAAATATATCTCTAATGATAATAGAGAAAATAATTCAAAATATATAGATTATTTTAAAAAAATTAATGATTATGGATAATCCTATATATATATATCCTTAAATACTCACCAATAATTAAAGAAAACAAAAAAAGTTGGATCAATTAAAAATTTCGAAATTTTCATACTTAAATCATTGTCTATTTAATTCTGAAAATTTTCTCCTACATTTAAAATAACATTCCTCAAAAAATTTATAACTCATCACATGTAACGCCCCAACCCTAGTTACCTTAATTAAGTGCATTATTTTAATACATTGGAAAGATTACAAGGATTCGTGTCCCAAAAGGCCGATCAGATTTGCAGTCTTAGAAATACATTATACACATGAACATCACATTACAATTGAAAACATAGAATACATCATAGATATATCATTGAGAACTTGATTATTCCATTTAACTTAACCCTACATATCAATTATAATACACATCTTAGAAATTCTGTGAAAAAGAAAACATAGAAAGGGGTGATCTCAAATGCTCAGTAAGGATAACAATATAGTGGAAACTTTCACAAATAATCATAAACATTTATGGAAATGTATAAAAATAAAACACAAGACTTTTAAACATAAACTTCATTATAATATGGAAAATATAAATAGAAAAATCAATTTACTTATTCACATGGATATTCTACTAGTAGAATAATCACATGAAATATCAATAACTAATTTTATAATGATGGAACGCATAATATCGGAAATCATAACCACATAGTCATGGCCTCATACCAAGACTACAAATAAGATTTTTTCAAGGCCTTGTGCCAAGACACTACTTTGTCTCATTAGAACTACCAATTCATCTAGGAGCTACAGTGGGCTCCACCTGTCACTTACTAAGTCCATTTTATTCCTCATATGAAATGGTTTAAACATAACATAATAATTAGTAGTAAAACTGGAATACGAAATGTCAATACATTATCCATAAACCATGAATGGTATAAAAATAATGCATCCACGGTAAAACAAATCACAAAACCTTCAATAGAATATGAATGATTTGTATCATAATAAATCGACTTCAAAAAAGTATCAAAACCATTAAATGATGTTGACATACATGAAATAAAAACTATTTGATTGAAATATCTCTTTATATTTGGAAATTATTTAAAATTCATGTAATTATAAAAGAAAACACTTAGTTTTGAAAATATTCTTATAATATTGTAAGAGAAGCTTCAAAGCTATTATAATGGTGTAGAATAACCACACCCACCATATAATTTAAAAATAATTCTTACCGTAATTTTTTCAAAAGGTCAGAATGTACCTTGTTTGAAAAATGACAGAAACATTTCTTTCAAAACATTTTATAAATAGTCAAACAAGGGTATAAATGACTTTAACCCATATTCTGGTAAATAGTAAAAAAATTGAAATAAATTATTAAGAAACATGAATGTGGATGATAAAGAGGTCAGAGTATATACTTATATAAAAACAACCTCGGATAATAAAGAGATTGTGAAATTAACCCTTACCTTGTACTTTTACTTGATCAAGGGCATATTAACCTCCTCTATAATAGTTAAATCATTGTTATTAAATTCTACATGAACCACATTGACAGAGAAAATTTACGTGCATATTGTTTTATCCAATAATGAGTATTTATTACTTTTTTTCAATGGTAAACCCCATTTATTTCATTGTTTTATAAAAATAATGGGTAATTTGAGTTTTAGAATGAAAAGTAGCAAAATTTTGAAAAATGACTAATTCTGGATTTTTGACAGATTTTTACATCAATGGTATTTTTGTCATTTAATGAAAAATATATTTCAAAATTTTATGAAAAAATATTTTTTAGAATAATTATTTTATTTCCTTAATATTTTTCTTCGGGACTAGGAGCTGATTCTGGCATATAGAGGGACTAAAAATACATTGAAGTTAGACATTTTTCAGGGCGGACAGTGTGGACCACACAACTATAACGGAACCACAAATCGGCCTAAACATCTTCAAATCCATTGATTAGACTTGGAGAGGAAAGCAGACTCAAGGAGGCGTTCACATAATAAATTACATGGAGTTTAGAATCCATTAAGGCGGTTATTGAATGGCATATTCATAAAGGATCCTTTCTGGAGGCTTCGTCCAAAAACAGAAGCCTTCAATGAAAAAACCATAACTCATACATCCAGGGTCCAAATGAAGTGAAATTTTGAAGGGAGACATCCAAGAAATTTATGAACATCTTTTATGAATAAGGAAATGCTAAAAAATTCATTTAAGGGGTAATCTACGCGAAAACATCCTAAAGAAAAAATCTTCGTATAAAAGGAGGTCGTCTCCTCCTTCCAAAATCATCAGCTCGACACCCAAAGCCAAGGAGGGATACCACCGGGGCATGGTCTAATACTTCTATTCTCTTCCTCCCTCATTTATTATTTTTATTTTATTTTCTTTTTCATTTTATTTCAGTTTTATTTTCATTTGTAATTCAAATTTCAGTTTTATGAATCCATGCATTCCAGTTTCTCCATCCATCCCACAATTCTTTTTCTTATTTTTCTTATTTTAATAGTAAGTATAATTTTCATTACTATTAGTATTAATATTAATAATAGAAATATTATTATTATTATTATTTTAATTATCATTATAATAAATATCATATTATTATTTTAAATATATTTTATTTTCTCCCTCTCTTTTTTCAAAAATTATTGTGTTAATTATGAAAATATTATTATTAATTAATAATATTATTATTATAATTTTAACAACCATTATAAATTATATATTATCATTTCTCTCTCTCCTATCTCTCTTTATCTCTCTCTCCTCATCCATCCAGCATTGTGTTCTCTTACTCTCGGAAATGAGAGGCTAACCCCGAGACTTGGCTCGATGGGAGGTCAAGGTGTTCTTGAATTTTCTTTAATGTTTTTTTTACGTTTTTGGTAGATTTGAGTTGCATGAATTGGTGAGGCGAATGTCCCCGATTTGTTGATGGCCCCCAATGAAATTTAACTTAAACTATTTCTATTCAGGATAAGAGTAGTGATTCAAACACGAGATTTCATGATTGGATTATCAAACTAAAATCAAACACATAAAGGAAAATAATGATTAAATCCATGACTGAACCCCAAAACCAAGTTCTTTCTTCATTAACCCATTATTTTTATAATTTCATGATAGTTTATATTTTTCGTATCAAAAACACACAAAAAATATTGTTATTGCTTTCATTTAAATAATAGAATATCAAAAAGAGATAGATTAGGTGAATTGGATAATGTAAGTGAACCAAATTGAAAGGCTCCTCAAAAGAGACGACCCTCGTAAGCCAGTATGCTGTAATAGAAAAATTTTAATTGTTTTTTTCTACACCCCGCGGCAGGATTGCGTCAAAACTGGCGTCTTTTCCTGGGAGCCAGTCAATTGTTCATTTATTTTTTTCTATTTTTACATCATATGTAGATTTAATTTTTTTAAAAAAAACTTAAAAAAACATTCATGATGGATTCAAATTCAGATTATTATGCATGGATAAATTACTCACATGTGAATAAAAAAGAACCAGAAGAAGAAGATATTAGAAGGACTCAGTTGAAAGAACTTATAGAATGCATTGAACAACTGACGAGAAAAGCTGAAAGAGCATTTGACTATGTTCATGCATTAATTGAGAAACCAACCCCTGAGAATGATCAAGAACCTGGGGTGGAAAAGGAGGAAGACCTTCCTGCTGAGCCACAAGTATGAGATCAACCAAGATTGGATGAATTTCTGATTAAATTTGAGGAAATTCCTGATCTCCCCATACAATACGTGAAATAAGATCCAGCACCACCGAAGGAAGACACCACCCTAGTGGTGGAATTTGATGTCAACATGGAGGAGCCCGACTACCTACCTTCATCCCCAAAGAGTCTACTCCAAGAGGCACTTACCACTAAGGCAGATATTGAAGCTGAACCGACTTAGGGAGTTGAACCATTCCTTGACTCTATCTCTTCTAATTTTATTGAATTTCAATTCTATATCACTCCTTGTGATTTTGATTACATAGGTTCAGACAATTTCAACTATGCCTTGGAGTATGACGAAGACCCTGGATGTGCACCTGCTGAGAAACATATGGATCTCCTTGGACAAGTTAAATATTTATTTAAGGAAGCTCATGAAGAGATTCTAGTGGATTTTCCTATGGAGACCATGAAAAATGATGCTTACTTTGATGGGGAAGAATATGATCTCAATACTTCTTGTTTTAATTTTATTCAAATAGAATTGCACTCATACTTTCCCATGGACTATTCTTTGGATTCAGGGTACGTTGAGGAACTAATGGATAGAGAAGAAGAGGTTGCACAAGTAGCATCCAAGAAGAAGGATAATGGCCCATACTTCATCCTACCCCCCCCCCCCATGCAAGCTATACATCATTGTGAGGGGGATGATCTGATGTACTATATCCATGGATAATTACTCACCCAGAAGGATGAAACACAATCTGCGAAAAGACACATGTGGTGGTTCAAATTATAGAAGCTTCATCCTCCATCAGACTTTGGAAAACAGCTGGTACCACCCTCTAGAGGTAGTAAAAATTCAGGGTCCACTTGGGGGATCATACCAAGATTTATCTTTACTTACTTTTTAGGAAATTATATTTAAATTTCATTTCTTAGTAAGTAGTCTAGCATGCAGCCCCATCCCTCTTATATTTTTGTGCTTAAAAGACTTGATCCTTATGATTAATTGTGTTATTTTATTTTATAGGATCATGATGGAAGGAAGCCCCATACAGTGAAGGGTAAGGACCACGTTTCCTGGAAAAAAAAGGAGTTCAATTTATGTTTTTTATATTTTAAACTCTCCAAATTTTAGTCCACAACATGTTTTCATCTTTAAAGATAAAATTACATTCCCACACTTGAATTAATGTTTTACTCGACTTATCTAGGAGACATGAGATGCTTAGGAACCCAATGATGCCATCTTTTAGGATTCAATTTTTATATGATTAAATTATTGAAATAAAAAATTGAATGTTTAAATATGAAGAATAGATATTGAAATGAGGACTCATGATTTGAAGGAATTAATTAATTCATGTAAATGAAATTTCTAAACCATCATTCAGGATTTGAATTTCTAAAATTTATGTGAATTGATTTATTATTATTATTCATGCCAAGAGTGATTGTCCAATATTATATTTCTCATTCCCGAGAGGATTTTTAGACCAAGTAATTCCTATTTATTCTTGAGCATATGTATTGAGTGATCTTGGGACATGTAACCGACCAGAACTTGTATTGAAACTTGTCAAAGATATGACTGTACAAGAACACATTTAAAATGATTGAGGCATCCTTGGAAAATCCACTTATCCTTAAAATACCACCTTTACATCAATCCTTCTTTTATACCATAGAGACCATGAATGGCCTTTATAGGGATGATCCATGTTTCAAGACATTTCTATCCATTCCTACCCAACTCTTGGTATTTGCATGATATTTTAAAGTTGAAGTGTGGAGGTAAAGGGAATCACAGTGGATGGGATGATATACATTATAAGGAAACATTGTGGGGGTGATATTGTGATAATTGTAAAAGGTTGTGAAATAATTCATTATACTCTATAGTTTTCCCCTCTTAAATTAAAAAAAATGAAAAAATGATAAAAAAGATAAAAAATAGAAAAATGGGTTATGATTTGGGAGAACCAAAAATCACAATTTTCCAGACCAATGATCTTATGATTGTATGTGGTTAGGTGATGGATGTGAAGTTTGATCTAATAATAACTTTCGATAAATAAAAAAAATTACAAAATCAAAAACAAGAGGGTGCACAAATCATCTATTATGCGTGCTTGATCATAACCTTTTCTTTGAGTTTTGGGAAGTGGGTGTTTCTATTTTGAAGGGGAGAATTTCATTACAGTTTTACTTTTAATATCATGCATTGTACTTTAGAGATTAGCCTACTCCTTGAGCCTTAATTTTTAATGCATCAAATCCTCCCAACCTTAATCCTTAGAGTCATTTGATCCTTTATTACAAGTCATCATGAGTTTATGTGTCTTTTGTCTTTACAAAGTGGAGAATGTAGTTCATTTACAAGCCTATGGATAAGAAGCATGTTCTCATGATGTGAGCATAACTCTACATGAATTGTATCATGAGTGATGAGAGAAAACAATTCAGGTAAATCATGACATGGAATGTTTAATAATGATGAATCAAGGAGCTTGAACGAATGAAAGGACAAGTTTCATCAATTTTCAAACGGGAAAAGTAAAATATGTGAATTATTGGTTTCTTTGAAAAATGGGAACGTAAATTGATATTTTATGTAGATTTTCGACATTTTGATTTTACATTGAAAATTATTTTATTTTATTGCATTGAAATTTGAATATTGGTTACATTGGTATCCTCTGATTTCCATGTTGAGTTTTTATGCTTGAGGACAAGCATGGTTTAAGTGTGGGGGTATTTGATAGAGAAAATTTACGTGTATATTTTTTATCAAATAATGAGTAGTTCTTAATTTTTTTCAATGATAAAACCCATGTATTTCATTGTTTTATAAAAATAATGGGTAATTTGAGTTTTATAATGAAAATGAGAAAAATTGTGAAAAATGACTAATTCATGATTTTTGAAAGATTTTTACATCAAGGTTTTTTTGTTCATTTCATGAAAAATATAATTTAAAATTTTCTGATTAATTTTTTTTTAGAATCCTTATTTTATTTCCATCATTTTTTTCTACTTGACTATGAGCTGATTCGGCCATATAGAGGGACTAAAAATTCATTGAAGTTAGACATTGTTTCGGGCGGACAGCGTGGACCACACAACTGTAACAGAACCACAACTCAGACTACACATCTTCAAATCAGTTTATTCCACTTGGAAAGGAAATATGACACAAGGAGGAGTTCTCATAATAAATTACATGGAGTTTGGAATCTAGTAAGGCGGCTATTGAACAACATATTCATAAAGGAACGTTCTTGAAAGCTTTGTCCAGAAACAGACGCCTTCAATGAAAAAACCATAACTCCTACATTCGGGGTCCAAATGAACTGAACATTTGATGGGAGACATCCAAGACATTAATGAACATCTTTTATGAAGGAGGAAAAGTGAAAAAAAGTCATTTAAGGGGCCATCCACACACAAAATTCCTCAGGATAAAATCTTCCTATAAAAGGAGGCCCTCTCCTCCATCCAAAATCATCACCTCGACACCCAAAGCCAAGGAGGGATCCCACCGGGGCACGGGCCACTGCATCTCTTCCCTTCCTCCCTCATTTCTTCTTTTTATTTTATTTTCTTTTAAGTTTTATTTCTGTTTTTTTTCATTTGTAATTCAAATTTCAGTTTTATGAATCCATGCATTACTGTTTCTCCATCCATCCCACAAATCATTTTCTTAATTTTATTATTTTAATAGTAAGTATAATTATCATTATTATTAGAATTAATATTAATAATAGTAATTATATTTTTATTATTATTTTAATTATCATTATAATAATTATCATATTCTTATTTTAAAGCAATTTTATTTTCTCCCTCTCTGTTTTCAAAAACTATTGTCTTAATTATAATAATAATATTATTAAATAATATTATTATTATTATAATTTTTAAAACCATTATAAATTATATATTATCCATTCCCTATCTCCTCTTTCTCTTTCTCTCTCTCTCCACATCCATCCACCATTGTGATCTCTTACTCTCAGAAATGAGAGGCTAACCCCGAGACTTGGCTTGGGGGGAGGTCAAGGTGTTCTTGAATTTTCTTTAAAGTTTATTTTCAGTTTTTTGTAGATTTGAGTTTTATGCATTGGTGAGACGAATGTCCCCGATTAGGTGATGACCCCCAATGAAATGTAACTTAAACTATTTCTATTCTGGAAAAGAGTAGTGATTCAAACACGTGATTTCATGTTTGGATTATCAAACTAAAATCAAACACATAAAGGAAAATAATGATTGAATCCATGACTGATTCCCAAAACCACGTTCTTTCTTCATTAAATCGTTCTATTTATAAATGCATGATAGTTTATATTTTTCATATCAAAAACCCCAAAAAAATTGTTATTGCTTTCCTTTGAATAACAAAATATCAAAAAGAGATAGATTAGGTGAATTAGATAAAGTAAGTGACCCAAATTGAACGACTCCTCAAGAGAGACGACCCTAGTCAGCCACTGTGCTGCACTAGGAAAAATTTTATTGTTTTTTTCCACGCCTTGTGATAGTAGTGCATCACACATACATAATTATGATATCATATATGATCTTCAAATAATTATTTGTTAATAATATTTGAGTAGTATCATCATTTCAGTTGTTAACTGATTTTTTTTCCTTTATATGCTTCGTTACGTAAGTCATGATTAATTTGAATAGGATGTATTTTATTCATATCTAGAATGATATTAATTTCTTAAACATTATTTATAATCATAAAATGAAAATTATTCTTGAATTATTACAATGAGGAATGAATCTCATAGCATTCGTGGAGAGGATAATCCGTGCGTACGCACGATCGACAATATCATTATATTGATGGTTAAATCATAGGTAATTGGATGGTATATCATATATAAATACTCATTAACATTTGAATTTTTTATTTAAATTAGTTATACTCATTATTATACACATACAAATAATGAAGTGTTCAAATAACAAACTACACCACGACCTCGAGACGGTAGGTCATACATACGCACGTATTGTGACACGTCATTCATAGGAAGGATAGAATAATAAATAAGATTGTAACATACTTATAATAACATCATAGAATGTATAATATACTAGAGTTATTACTTTGGTATTGTAATAACAAATAAATAAGTAGTATAAGAAGAAAAGAACATTGAAAAATGGTCGCGAAATTATTACCTCTTCTTCGGGTGCTTCCATTTGATTTGATCAAAAGGATCCTTATGTTGGATTTTTGATCAAAGTAAGGACTCTATGTTTAAGTTGGGGAAGCTAGGAGGATATTTGGGCAGGGGTTGGCCAAGACAAATGGATTTGGAGGTGTGATTTTGAGAGAAGGGGAAGTTCCCTTTTACAAGAGAGGTGAGGGGCACCTTAGGAAAATATTGAAATATAATTTTATCATAAAATCATTTTCATTTTACAATTGTTCCAAAATGATTTACTTCTATGATAATGTGGTTATGGGTCTAGAACCTTTCAACCAATTAGATTTGGATAGGTTTAGTTCACCATATTAACCTTATCTTCTAGATTTAACTCCTGGTTAAATAGTTTAACATTTACCATGTCTCCTTGTATATTTATGTTATATGGTTAATAAACATACTATAAAATGTCATGAAAATCCCAAGAAGTTCATTAATGACATATTAATCATTACATAAGTCTATTCGCTGAAACTTATATTTTTATGAATATTATATTATTTAATAATATAATATTTGTTTTAAAAACTAATTTATGTCAATTTTGACACTATTTAGTATTTGTTTTTTTAAATTCATCACAACTTGATTACTTCAAAACAGATACATTTAATCAACTCTAACATGTCATAATCACCTAAAAAATTCATGGATGGCATAAAAAATTTCTATTTCTGAATATTTTAATATTTATAATATCAATTATTTTATTATTTCATTAATAAGGTAATAACTGCAAAATCATTGAGTCATAAATAAATTAAATTATTTAATGACTAAAAATTATTAATAAAATAAAATTATGTAGTAAATTGTTTTATCTTTCTAATGAATATTTTTAATCGACTGTATCTTTTGTATAACCCTATATTAAAAAAAAAATTAGTTACGAAACCTTGAATTTAAGACATTTAACTCTTCTTTAGATTAAATAATAATAAATGTCCTAATCTAATCCAAGTGGACCAATGAGGATCAAATTTTATTCATAAGGATTATTTTAGTCAAAATACACTTATCCAATTGAATTAGGACATCTGTTAGGGTAATTATAATATCTTTTTTACATTTAATTACCTATTTTCTTTTAACCATTGTTAATAACATTCAAAAGTTAATATTCACCAAAATTATTTTCATCTTATTTCACGACATTTTACATACCAATATCAATCGGGTCCCTTGGTTTTTTGAAATTAAAATCATAGAAGCAGTAAAATTATGTTTTATCCAAATTTGCAAGTGCTCTTAGAAGATGGTTAAAAGACCATAAAAGTTCAATAAAATTATATATATATATATATATATAATATTATTATTATAAAATGACTCCAATGAATTACATTGATCATATATAGGTATTATGTATCTATTTTTATCTAAAAAAAATTAAATAAAATAATTAATTATTTAAATAAAATTTTGGTTTTAAATATAATGCTGTGTTTTTCACTATTCATCAAAAATTGAATGTTTTATAAAAAATACCAAAAATTTCCGAAAAGATAATTTTGATATTCCTATAGCAAAAATGAACCCTATTTTACTAAATTAAAAAAATACAAGTTTCAATAATTAATTTTAAATTAATTCCCTTTGCCAAAACCAAAAACCGTGTTTTTAAAAAGAAAAAACTATCCAAAGATTGACATGTGTTTATGTCAAGATTAAATGTGAAATTACTTATAATAACCTACATATTATTAAATGATAAAAATATAATATAATGATACTTATAAACCATTCAAAGGAAAAATTAAATACTATAACTTATTTCGATTAAAAAAGTTGTTTTCAATTAAAATTTATTACTTTTATCTATTCATCAAAATATGAAAGTTGTTAGAAAATTACCAAAAAATTATCCAAACTAAATTTTTATGTCCCATTTATAAAGAAGAATTTAATTTCCTTAAATTTAATATATAATAGTGTCAAATATTATTTTTAAAAAGGGTTCACCATTAAAAGGTGGAAAAATTACAGTTTTTTTAAAATAATTTTTTATCTAAAAAATGAATTTGTTATTATATTATGTATATTAAAAACATAATGTTGATTATAAAATTATAAGTAGTATATAAAATTCACAATTCAGTTAATACTATTCATAGCCTCTTTTTGAACGGTTAGTTTTCTAAGTCGTGGTGTGCTCGAACTCGGTGTTTCATGTAGCACAAGCTATTGAATTACTTTACTGAGATAACATACTATGAAATCATGACATGTTACATCGCACACGTGGATTGGTTAGGTTAATATCTCAACAACACCAAAATTTGATATATCACATTTCTAGGACACACAACCTTATTGAATTATATGTTTTCCACAAAATTGTGGTCCACCATCATCTTGGGCATTCTGTTTTCATATCTAGAATATTTTGAGATACCATGAATTTATTTTACTTCCAATATTTTTCAAATGACTCACCTATATTTATTTTTTGAGTCAGTTATGATTTTCGGGAATGAAAACTCAACACGGCCCCCTATAATCATTTTAAAGAGAAAAGGGGTGGGAAATTATTCATAGGAAGTGGGATTAAGAAGTTAAATAATTAAAGTCATAAATTCATATCATGTAAACTCCCCAATATTATAGAATTTTGTTTTGAGTGAAATAATTGTGTGAGATATCATAAAATGGAAGAGTGTTCTAAAAATATATGGAAGAGTCCACCTGTAGTCTTCATCGAGAAAAATATGGGAAAGTAAAGTAAAAATAATAAAAGAGTACGGTATGTAGATAAATATAAGAAATCACACCAAGAAATAATACTAAAGAATATAATGGTTAATCAAGACTAAACATATGAAGTAGGGAAGGAATGTAGTTGAAATAATGGAAGGAACATTAAAAATACAAGAAAAGTGAACAATCATAGCCCGTCGGGGATCATAGAGATAATGGATATAAATGTGGGGATGGAAGCCTCATCCCATGAATGTTATGAACTAGTGGGATCATGATGAATGCCAACAGATGTTGTAACCCTCTTCATGTAGAACATGTAGTAATATGCTCAAACGTGTGAGAGGAATACAAAAATCCTCCATGTTGGGAGGAACCACCACTATAAAGATAGTATGACGGGGGTTATCAAGGGAGGGGATGATAAATGGTTTGGGTCTATAGATCATGGATGTATGTTCCTTCCATATTCCAATGAAAAAAATCCACATGATAGTCGAACATATCATATTGATCATGATCACACTTCCATTAGAAATATAGGTTTACATAATGAGTCTCCTCTAAGACTGGGTTATTAGGTTAAATAAATGGAAATAATGGGGGTGGATTGAACTTTTAACAATTATGGAAAATGAATTTAATTGAACCTATAAAATATATGGTGAGATAGTCCAAATAGTTTATTATATAAAAGTACAACGTAGCATAAATCAATACATGTAAATTAATCGAATTTGATGTGGTGTGGAATGTAAATGGACATAGGAAATTTGGTAAATAATTTTGAAAATAGTACCCAAATGAACCCTTACATCTCCTCCCAATGATAACTATCATGATAATAAATTTAGTAATGTAACACCCGATACTTTAATGAGAAATATTTTGTTTTTATTTTATATAAATCATCAAAGGAATCTTTCACTACACACAACACTAGCTTGGCTTGGTTTACACGCAACCGTGGTCTTCCTCAATAGCTTGCTTCATTCGCAATACCGAGTTTCACTAAAAAACGATATGCTATTAAAATATTATTAAAACTAGCCGTTATGAATAGTAATAACCACTTTTTAAAATTTTGTAAATTTTATTTTTCAAAATTTACTTCATTTTTGGATTCGGAATATCGAAATTAGTTTAGGTGAAATTTTGGTACTTTTCGGATAACTTTCATATTCTGATGAATAGTGAAAATTACTAAATTTTAATTAAAAACAACTTTTTTAATAAAAATAATTAATAGTGATAAATTATTAATTTGAGTGGTTTTAAAATATATTTATAATATATTTTTACAATTTAATACAATGTTGTTCATTGGATATAATTTCACATTTAAACTAGAACTAAACAAGTGTCAATCTTTTGATAGTTATTATCTTTTAAAAACACGCTATTTGTTTTGAAGACGGGAATTAATTTTTAAATTAGTTAATGTAACTGATATGTTTTGAATTTGGTAAAATAAACATCATTTTTTAATTCATAATATCAAATATATCTTAGGCCTAATTTTTGGTATTTTTCTTGAAACTTTCATTTTTTGATGAATAGTGAAACCACTAAGTGGTAGTTAAAAAAACTGAATTTTTCATAAAACGTAATTTTATGGCTTCTATGAGTAGAATTTCGAAAATTCAAGAGAAATGGTTAATATCAAGGACTAAAATGTGGTTCAATGAGATGAAAATAATTTTTGGTGAATAATAACTTTTTACTTTTTTTACCATGGTTAAAAGAAAATAGGGTAATTATGGGTAAAAATGTTATTATTATTACCCTAAAACATGTCCTAATTCTATTTTATAAGTTTAATTTGACCAAAAACAACCTTAGGAATAAAATATGACCATTTATTCCCACTTGTATTAGATTAGGACATTTATTATCAATTTATTTAAAGAAGGGTAAAAATATTTAAAATCAAAGTTTAATAACTAAATCATTTTTAATATAGGGTTATACATGAGATACATTCAACTATAAATATTCATTGAAAAGCTAAAATGATTTCCAACATAATGGTATTTTATTTATAATTTTTAAACCTTAAAAAATTTAATTTATTTATGACACAATGATGATGCAGTAATTATCCTATTAATGAAATATTGACATAATTGATGTTATAAATACCCAAATAAATGTAATTTGAGACTTTTTATGAATTAAAATAATTTTATATGTTAATATGACACGTTAGTATTGTTTTAATTAAATATTTTCGAACTAATCATTCTTTTATTATTTTCACAAAAATCAATTACCAAATATTGTCAGAATTGATATAAAATTGTTTTTACAACAAATACTATATTATTAATTGTTATTTTATTCCTAAAAATATATTTTTCGGCCAAATAACATAGATAAGGTTATATATAATAATAATAAACAACTTGGGGATCGTTTGGATTGATATAGTAAGTTTATTAACCTTATAGTGTAAGAAAACAAGAAGACACGGTAAAAGTAAAATTATCTAACATAAAGTTAAATCTAAATGATAAGGATACAATTAATACCTAAATATGTCTAAATTATATTTTATGAGAGGAGTTTGACCCCATCCCACCTTATCTTCGAAATATATCAATTTGGAGCTATTAAAAACCGAATTTGACTTTATAATAAAAAAATGTTTTTAGTTATTCCAAAGATGCCCCTCTCCTCCCTTATAAAAGGGAACCTCCTCCCTCTATTCCTCACACCACATTGAGCCTTAAAGCTCAGAAAACCCCTTAAAATATCTCCTCTCCACTTCCCTAGAAAAATCCTAGAGGTCTTGGTCTTTTTCAAAGACCAATTTTAGTGCCCTAAGAGGAGATCTCAAAGAGGCGCTTCAAAGAAGAGGTAATGTCTGTTACCGATTCAATCAACTTTATTTCATCTTCCACTTCTTATTCTTTAGTTGTTTCATTATGAATTAATAACATCAGTATCAATAATATATTCATATTTTATTTTAAGTATGAAACAACCCTATTTCAAAATCTATCCATCCTATGGAAAACAAAATCACCGCTTGTGCGTACGTACGGAATATCGTCTACACGTCGTGGTGTAATCTATTTTCCACCACCACCTTACTTGGATGGGTATAATGGTGTAAATACTGACTATATATGATTATTGTAAAGTGATATTGATTCTGTAATAGTATATATACACTCCAATACAATTCCACGATCATGGGAACGTTATCATCGCTCGTGCGTACGTACGGAATACAGTCTCCACGATGTGATGAAACTCGTTCTACATGATATTCATTTAAGAATGATTATATAAATGAATTTAATGAATTAATATGATATATATTACACTAATCCAATTCTGGAAATGAGGTATCTATAACCTAAAAGGAAAAATAAGAATTTATTCGACAAAACACGCATAAGAACAAAAAGTAATAAACACCCGAATAACAAGTAGTAATGAAATATTACTATTAAGAAGCTAATAATATGACCATATATAATATCATAAAAATAAGTATTATTCTATAATAAGTCAATAACATTATTTAAATCATTATACAATAGGTTTGGACACTTACGAAGAAAATCGGACCTAAGGTAAGGGAAAATCTCGCAATCTTAATTTTTATCCGAGATTGTTTGTACTTCATAATTTACTGGGGAATATTTATCATCCACATCCATGTTTCCTCAATATGTAATATTTATATCCTTCTACAATAATTTATATCCAATTCTACCCTTCGGTGAGTTTTTAGTAAAAGATATGAAAGGAATTTTTTTTCATTTTTCGTACGAGGTACTTTTTGACTTTTCCGACAAAAGTATGAGAAAAATGTTTTTTTAACTTATACGGTATGAATTAATTTTTAAAACATTACTTCCAAGAATCTTCCTTTAAAAGTTTTCATGTTTATTTTTAATCATCTTCTTTTAGTTTAAAATTGTATGACATGTTAAGAAAGGAAAATGTTTTTGATGTAGAAAGGATATTTTCCTCAAGAATGGAGTTCAAGAGTTTTATCAAAATTATTTTACATATAAGATAATATAGGGTTTTGTTTATATCCCTATTATTACATTGATTTGATTATGTTGTGATGGAATTATTTATATGAATTAAATTATCTTATATGAATTGTTTTATGATGTCATGTTGTTTAAGAATCCCATTTTTATTACATGAGTTATGCAATTATGTATTATTTATGATTTTGTGGCACACATAAGAATGGTATAATTATGAGATGGGTGGGACCTATATATCCCTCCAATGCATTGGGTAATGATTTTATATCTCCTGAGATAGACATGGCTGGAACGGCAGGTTAAACCGGTTCAGTAAAACATGACTGAAACGAGATGTGAACTCGGTTCAGAAATGGACTTTGTCCGCTAAGATAGTGTTGGAAATGAGTATTGACTAATAATAAATGATTCTCTATGATTATGTGTGCATGCCACAAAGTATCATGTTTTATGTTGTGATTATTGGAATTACATTTCACTACCATGATTTATCCCATGTTATGAAATTATGATCTCTTTTGCAGGGTACGATTTCAAAAATGTTATGTTTTTATTTTGATGTGATTGATATTTCTTTTGTTTACCCTTACTGATAATTTTAGCTCACCCTTTTGAATGTTTCATTTCTCTAGGTTAGGAAGAAGGTTATTAAGTAATATATTCCAAAAGGTACTATAGATATGATGAAATAAATGGGAGACAGTGTAGACGCTTTATGAACCAATTGTTTATGTTTCCCAGTTTCTAAAGACACTATACCTATATAGTCCTTTCTTGGTTCTGTTATATGTTGTAATAAGTAAAATTTAATTTTTATGTACTAACAATGTATGTAAAGTATGGGTTGTTATAGTTGGTATAAGAGGAAAGGTATAGTCAGCCTTTGGAAACTAGGATGTGAAAGCCTTAGTAATAATCCTAAGGATAATTCTAAGCATAGAACACAATCTTAGTGTTTTGGAAATTTCCATGAACAACCATTGATATGACCTTAAGTGTGAAATTATATTCTTAATTATGTGGTTTTCCTATTATAATTAGTGTTTCTCACACTATTATTCTTGGTTTTAGTCAATGGTTGGAACCCTAAGGAACCGTGTTAATGTGGAATGCGACAGGAAATGAAATGATTGTCCCCTTGAGCAACCAAACGTTATGGGAGTTGGAATGCAAAATCTTGTAGCCGTGCTCACACAACTTTCTCAAGGTATGATTCATGCAGAACTTCCAAACAAGCAAAGGAAGGAGCAAAATTCTATTGAATCCATCATGAGACAGCGTCCGCCTTCATTCAGCGGGTCTACAGATCCATTAGTTGCTGAATAATGGATCAATACTACTGAAAAGATATTTTTAGTTCTTCAATGTTCTGAACATGATAAATTCATATTAGTAGTGTATTTTTTGGAATATGATGCTGATCAATGGTGGAATATTATCAAGAATACGAGGCAAAGAGATTAAATTGAGTCCATGGAATGGGACGAGTTCAAGAACTTAATTTTCAATAAGTACTTCCCTCGTATTCTCCGAACAAAGATGGAGAAAGAGTTTCTTGAACTGAAGCAAAAGGATGATGAATATGTTGGTACCTATGAAGCAAATTTTACAAGACTTTCAAGGTACGCTTCTGGTTTTTTTATCCGACCTGAGAGTAAGATCGATCGATTCTTTAGTGGCTTAAAACCACGTCTTCGAAGGGCCTTATCCATAAAGGACATCAATAGCTACGAGGAAATAGTTCGATGTGCTCTCAAAGTTGATATGGAGATTGGAGTAACCCATCAATCATATGGGTTTGATAATAAGAGGAAAATGGAATTCAAAGGAAAATATAAAGAGCACACTGAAAAGAAGATGAGATTTCCCTTATTCTCAAAGTGTGGAAAGAATCATAGAGGGAGTTGTCTTAAATGGGCAAGTAAATGTTTCAAATGTGGAAAGGAAGGTCATCGGGCATTTGAATGCCGCAATTATGGGAAGAAGATATCTAATAATGGAAACAATGGAAGGGACACACAGAATGAACCTACTACAGTTCAATGTTTCAAGTGCAAGGAGATGGGGAATTATGCCAATAAATGCCCTAATCCATGGGTTGTTGATGATGATCGACATAAACAAAATCTTAAGGCTAAATAGAAAGGAAAGTCACATGCAATTTCTTTTAGCGTTGTGGAGTACGATAACGATGTGGTGAAAGGTACACTTACCATCCACTCTAAAGTAGTAAATGTTTTATTTGATTATAGATCCACCCACTCTTTTATTTATGAAGAATTTTCTAAGAGTATCACATAATTACCTCAACAATTAGATGTTGAGTTAGCTGTGACAACAACTAATGGCACAACAGTCACATCAAAAGTTTATAATTCTTCCCCGATTGATGTTTTATGAGAAAGTGCTTCCTCGAAATCTTGTGATCCTTCCTATAGTGTAATTTGATTTTATTCTTGGCATGTATTGGCTTTCTCTATAAAGAGCTTATATCAATTTCCAAAGAAGGAAACTCACATTTCATATTCCAGATCAATCTTTGATCGTCTATCGATGCAATGATGAACATAACCTTCCAGTGGAAATTTCTTCCATCTTATGGGTCTTGATTCCACTGAATGAAGGTTATTTATCTCAAATGGTTAGTGAGAAACTCATGATTAATAATATTCCCATTGTATGGTAGTTTGATGATGTCTTTCCGGAGGAATTTCCAGGTATTCCACCAAATCGTGAAGTTGAGTTTTCAATAGAACTCGTACCGGGTGCTTTGCCTATTTCAAAGACACCTTATAGAATGGCCCCAATTGTGTTTCCGGAATTGAAGAAGCAACTACAAGAGAATATTGATAAGGGATTCATATGCCCTAGTGCGTCACCTTGGGGAGCACCTGTTCTATTTGTTAAGAAGTAAGATGGATCAATGAGACTCTGCATTGATTATCGAGAACTTAACAAGATCACTATCAAGAACACATATCCTCTCCCGCGCATTGATGACTTATTTGACCAACTATGCGGAGCTCAATACTTTTCCAAGATTGATCTTCATTCGGGGTATCATCAATTAAGGGTCACAAGGGAGGATATACCAAATACGGCTTTCCGTACAAGGTATGGACACTATGAATTTATAGTGATGCCATTTGGTCTTACTAATTCCCCTGTTATCTTCATGGATCTGATGAATACAATCTTTAGAGACTATATTGATCATTTTTTTGTAGTCTTTATTAATGATATTCTTGTTTATTCAAAGAGAACAGAAGAACATGAAGATCACTTAAGAATTATATTGAAGACCCTGAGAAAGGAGAAGCTTTATTCCAAATTTACCAAGTGTGAATTTTGGTTTCAAAAAGTTTCATTTTTGGGTCACATAATCTCAAAAGAAGGGATATCTGTGGATCCAGCAAAATTAGAGGTTATCGAAAGATGGTCGAGACCAACAACAGTAACCGAGATCCGAAGTTTTCTTGGTTTGGATGGATATTATCGACATTTTGTGAATGATTTTTCACGATTATCTAATCCACTCACCAGGTTGACTCGGAAAGGAGTTAAGTTTGTTTGGATGGAGGAATGTGAAGAGAATTTCAAGGAGTTAGAAAAAAGGTTATCCAGTGTACCTGTGCTCACACTGCCTTGTAGTGGAGAAAGGTTTGTGATATACAGTGATGCATCCAAGAAGGGGATGGGGTGTGTTCTTATGAAAAATGATATGGTGATAGCTTATGCCTCACGACAGTTGAAAATCCATGAGAAAAATTACCCAACACATGATTTGGAGTTAGCTGCGGTAATCTTTACATTAAATATTTGGAGGCATTATCTTTATGGAGAAAGGTGTGATATTTTTACTGATCATAAAAGTTTAAAGTATATTTTCACACCAAAGGAGCTGAATATGTGCCAAATAAGATGGTTGGAACTGATTAAGGATTATGACTGCTCAATTCATTACCACCCTGGGAAAGCAAACAAGGTGGCAGATGCATTAATTCGATAAGACCATGCTAGCTTATCCATGATGAGGGTCACAAAAGATCCAATATTTATGGATTTACAAAGGATGGATCATGGAATTTTAATGGAAGGGGAGAAATCTTATCTTTATCAAATGAATGTTCAACCATCTATACATATGAATATTAAAGAGGCACAGAAAGATGATGTCGAGTTACAAAAGAAGGTGAGAAATGTTCCTGAATTCAACCATGATTGTGATGGGATAATAAAGTTCAGCAACTGGGTTTGTGTTCCTCCCATTCCAGAATTAAAGAAGGAGTTGCTGGATGAGGCTCATAGTTCTTCATTCTCTATTCATTCAGGAAGCACGAAGATGTATAGGGACCTGAAAGAGTACTTCTGGTGGGATGGCATGAAAAGAGATGTTGCTGAATATGTTTCTCGATGGTTGGTTTGTCAGCAAGTTAAAGCTGAGAGACAGAAGTCTAAGGGGATGTTACAACCATTACCCATACCCGAATGGAAATGGGAAAACATCACTATGGACTTTGTCATAGGACTTCCTAAAACATCCAAAGGCAATAATGCTATCTGGTTCATAGTTGATCGTCTTACAAAGTCTTCACACTTCATTACTATTAGAGAGGATTTCTCTCTGGATCAGCTTGCCAGGATATATGTAAAGGAAGTGGTAAGATTGCATGGAGTACCACTTTCTATTATATCTGATCGGGATCCGAGATTTACCTCGAAGTTCTGGCGAAGTCTTCAGCATACTCGGGATACAGAGTTGAGTTTCATCACTGCTTATCATCCTCAAACAGACGTTCAGTCTGAGAGAACAATTCAAACTCTAGAAGATATGTTGAGAGCTTTCTCTATGGATTTCAAAGGTGGTTGGGATCAACACCTACATTTGGTGTAATTTTCTTATAATAATAGCTTTCACTCCAGTATTCAGATGGATCCTTATGAATCTCTCTATGGAAAAAAATGTAGTACTCCAACTTGCTGGGATGAAGTTGGGGAAAGAAAGCTATTAGGACCTGATCTTGTTGATGAGATGGCAGAAAAGGTCCGATCTATTCAACAACACATAAGAGAAGCTCAGAGTCGACAGAGAAGTTATTCCGACAATAGAAGAAAAGACCTAGAGTTTCATGTGGGTGATAATGTGTTCTTACCAATATCTCCCTAGAAGAGGATCATGAGATTTGGAAAAAAGGGGAAGTTGAGCCCTAGATATATCGGTCCTTTCAAAATACTGGATCGTGTTGGAAAGGTAGCTTACCAATTGGTGCTTCCTTCAAATATCTCCCAAGTTCACGATGTGTTCCATGTATATCTCCTGAGAAAGTACATACCTGATCCTTCACATGTACTCAGCTCAAAAGTTATACCGATGGTGCAAGATCATTTTTATGAAGAACAGCCGATAGAGATTTGAGATCGTAGCGAAAAAGTCCTACGAAACAAGACCACTAGATTGGTGAAAGTTTTATGGAGGAACCACCAATTAGAATAAGCTACATGGGAGCTTGAGGATTTGATGAGGGAGAGGTATCCTCATCTTTTTGTTACAAAGTGACGAATTTCGAGGGCGAAATTCATTTTAAGGGGGGTAGAATATAACACCCGAGACTTTTATCAGAAATATTTTGTTTTTATGTTATATAAATCATCAAAGGAATCTTTCACTACATGCAACACTATCTTGGCTTGCTTTACACGCAACCGCGGCCTTCTTCAATAGCTTGCGTTGTACGCAATACTGAGTTTCACTAAACAACGATATGCTATTAAAATATTATTAAAACTAGCAGTAATGAATAGTAATAATCACTTTTTAAAATTTTGTAAATTTTATTTTTCAAAATGGACTTCATTTTAAGATTCGGAATATCGAAATTATCTTCGGGTTAAATTTTGGTACTTTTCGGATAAATTTCATATTCTGATGAATAGTGAAAATTACTAAATTTTAATTAAAAACAACTTTTTTAATCGAAATAATTAATAGTGATAAATTATTAATTTGAGTGGTTCTAAAGTATATTTTGAATATATTTTTACAATTTAATACAATTTTTTTCATTGGATGTAATTTCACATTTAAACCAGACATAAACAAGTGTCAATCTTTTGATGGTTATAATCTTTTATAAACACGCTATTTGTTTTGACGACGGAAATTAATTTTTAAATTAGTTAATGTAACTGAAATGTTTTTAATTTAGTAAAATAAACATCATTTTTTAATTAATAATATCAAATATAGCTTAGGCCTAATTTTTGGTATTTTTATGGAAACATTCACTTTTTGATGAATAGTGAAACCACTAAGTGGTAGTTAAAAAAAACTGAACTTTACATAAAACATAATTTTACCGCTTCTATGAGTAGAATTTAGATAATATGAGAGTCATGGGTAATATAATGGACTAAAATTTGGTTCAATAAGATGAAAATAATTTTTGGTGAATAGTAACTTTTTACTTTTTTTTACCACGATTAAAAGTAAATAGGGTAATTATGGGTAAAAGTGTTATTATTATTACCCTAACACATCTCCAAATTCTATTGTATAAGTGTAATTTGACCGAAAACAACCTTAGGAATACAATATGACCATTTATTCCCACATGGATTAGATTAGGACATTTATTATCAATTTATTTAAAGAAGGGTTAAAATAGTTAAAATCAATGTTTAATAACTAAATCTTTTTTAATATAGGGTTATACATAAGATAAATTCGACTTTAAATATTAATTAGAAATCTAAAAATATTTCAAACATAATGGCATTTTATTTATAATTTTTAGACATTAAATAATTTAATTTATTTATGACACAATGATGATGCAGTAATTATCATATTAATGAAATATTGACATAAATGATGTTATAAATACCCAAATAAATGTAATTTGAGACTTTTTATGAATTAAAATAATTTTATATGTTAATATGACATGTTATTATTGATTTAATTAAATATATTCGAACTAACCATTCTGTTATGATTTTCACAAAAATCAATTACCAAATAGTGTTAAAATTGACATAAAATTGTTTTTAAAACAAATACTATATTATTAATTGTTTTTTTATTCCTAAAATTATAAGTTTCGTCCAAATAAATTAGATAAGTTTATATATATTAATAATAAACAACTTGGGGTTCATTTGGCTTGATATAGTAAGTTTATTAACCTTATAGTGTAAGAAAACAAGATGACACGGTAAAAGTTAAATTATATAACTTAAAGTTAAATCTAAATGATAAGGTTAAAATTGATACCTAAACTTTCTAAATTCTATTGGATGAGAGTATTTAGACCCATCCAAAACTTATCTTTGAAATATATCAATTTGTAGCTTTAAAAAACCAAATTTATCTTTATAATAAAATAATATTTTTAGTTATTCCAAAGGTGCCCCTCTCCTCCCTTATAAAAGGGAACCTCCTCCCTCTCTTCCTCACACCACATTGAGCATTCATGCTTGTCCAACCCCTAACATTATCTCCTCTCCACTTCCCTAGAAACATCCTAGAGGTCCTGGTCTTCTTCAAAGACCAATTTTAGTGCCCTAATAGGAGATCTCAAAGAGGCGCTTCAAAGAAGAGGTAATGAATGTTACCGATTCTTTCAACTTTATTTCTTCTTCCATTTCTTGTTCCTTAGTTGTTTTATTAATAATTAATAACATCAGTATCACTCATATACCAATATGTTATTATAATTATGAAAAAACTCTATTTCACCATCTATCCATCCTACGGAAAACGAAATCAACGCGCGTGCGTACGTACGGAATACCGTCTCCACGCTGTGGTGTAATCTATTTTCCACCACCACCTTACTTGGATGGGTATAATGGTGTAAATAATGACTAAATATGATTATTTTAAAGTGATATTGATTCTGAAATAGTATATATACACTCCAATACAATTCCACGATCATGGGAATGATATCATCGCTCGTGCGTACGTACGGAATACTGTCTCCATGATGTAATGCGACTCGTTATACATGATCTTCACTGAATAATGATTATATAAATTAATTGAATGAATGAATATGATATATATTACACTAATACCATTCTGTAAATGAGGTATCCATAACCTAAAAGGAAAAATAAGAATTTATTCGACAAAACACGCATAAGAACAAAAACTAATAAACATCCGAATAAAAAGTAGTAATGAAATATTACTAATAAGAAGCTAAGAATATGACCATATAAGATATCATAAAATTAAATATGATTCTGTAATAAATCAATAACATTATTTAAATCATTATACTGGAGTTTCAGACACTTACGAAGCAAATCGGACTTAAGGTAAGGGAAAATCTCGCAATCTATATTTTTATCCGAGATTGTTTATACTTCAGAATTTACTGGGGAATATTTATCATCCACATCCATGTTTCCTCAATATGTAATATTTATATCATTCTACAATATTTTTTATCCAATTTTACCCTTCGGTGAGTTTTTAGTAAAAGATATGAAAGGAATCTTTTGTCGTTTCTCGTACGAGGTACTTTTTGACTTTTCCGACAAAAGTACGAGAAGAGTGTTTTTTAACTTATACGGCATGAATGGATTTTTAAAACATTATTTCCAAGAATCTTACTTTACAAGTTTTCATGATTATTTTTAATAAACTTATTTTAGTTTAAAATTGTATGACATGTTAAGAAAGGAAATTGTTTTTGAAATAGAATGGATATTTTCCTCAAGAATGGAGTTCAAGTGTTTTATCAAAATTATTTACTATCTAAGATAATATAGGGTTCTGTTTCTATCCCTGTTATTACATTGATTTGATTATGTTGTTATGGAATTATTTTTATGAATTAATTTATCTTATATGAATTGTTTTATGATGTCATGTTTTTTAAGAATCCCATTTTTATTACATGAGTTATGCAATGATGTATGATTTATGATTTTGTGGCACACATAAGAATGGTATCATTATGAGATGGGAGGGACCTATATCTCCATCCAATACATTCGGTAAAGATTTTATATCTCATGAGATAGAAATGGCTGGAGCAGCAGGTTAAACCGGTTCAGTAAAATAGAACTGAAACGAGGAGTGAACTCGGTTCAGAAATGGACTTTTTCCACTAAGATAGTCTTGGAAATGAGTCTTGACTAATAAGAAATGATTCTCTATGATTATGTGTGAATGCCACAAAGTTTCATGTTTTATGTTATGATTATTGGGATTACATTTCACTACCATGATTTGTCCCATGTTATGAAATTATGATCTCTTTTGCAGGGTAAGATTTCAAAAATGTTATGTTTTTATTTTGATGTGATTGATATTTCTTTTGTTTACCCTTACTGAGCATTTCAGCTCACCCTTTTGAATGTTTTATTTCCCCAGGTTAGGAAGAAGGTTATTAAGTAAGATATTCCAAAAGGTACTATAGATATGATGAAATAAATGGGAGACAATGTAGACGCTTTATGAACTAGTTGTTTATGTTTCCCAGTTTCTAAAGACACTATACCTATACAGTCCTTTCCTGGTTTTGTTATATGTTGTAATAAGTGTGCTTTAATTTTGAAGTACTAAAAATGTATGTAAAGTATGGTTCATTATAAGTAAACCCAGTTTTTTGAATGGGAACCATGAAACCAAAAAACATTGGTTTTAGTAAAAACGAACAACCTAAGAAACCCCTTGATTTTAATGGAATATTGAGAACCTCAATCCATTGGTTTGAATTAATAACCAAGAACTAAATAAACACAGGGAGGATAGAGATAAATGTATTACTAACTACAATCCCATTACAATGCTTGAACATTACTCTCACTTCATGAAATAGATATATATATATATATATATAATGATAAGAATATATAGAAAAGTGGTTTTATAAAAAGGTATAAATAGTGGGAGATAAAAAGAGGAATAAAAAAATATAAAAATACTTTCATTTGTGTTATGGATGAAGTATCTGGTGAACATGTACTTCAGGATTCAAGGCCTATGTCTCCTCATATAATGATCACTTTGATCATCATTTATAGAGAAGGAATAAGATTAAAATTTTAGGATCTTGAGGATATTATGAATCCATTAAACACTAAATATCAATTAACATGATTTTCACTTCAATTTTATGAAGATAAATTCATCAAAATTTCTTCATTTATAGCCTCAATAGGGCATCAATGTCAAAAGTGTTGAGCCAATGAATTTAACACTCAAATAGGAATATTTATGACCATCATAAATTACTCTTAAAACTAATAGTATTTATACTACTAGGTTATTTATATCCTCTACTAAGTATCTAGTGGTCTTCTTAGACTTTCTCCAATTCTTTCTGCTCCCACGAGTTGTGTGGTGGACCATCTGTGGATTTGGTTGTTCTTCTATTTTCTATCTACTAACTATAAGAACTTCACCAACAAGACAATGCTACTCTATTTGGTACACTATGAAAGTGTCCCTTTAATCACAATATAAAACCATCTTATGTTAAGATTCATTCTTTCCAAAATTACATAAGAGAAAAACAGGTGGTTCTCTTGAAACAATATGTTACAATTAGAACTGCATTATGATTTTTATGATCATTAAAACAATAAAAATTCAAGCTAAAACAATCTCTTCCATTTTTATGATCACATACTATTGAAGTAAAAATCAAGATAATGATGACAGAAAATCTAAAAGGGTAGATTTTAATAAATTATCATGAATCTATGTCTCCCCCTCTAAAGATACATTTGGAATAAATTCACCCCCTTGAATAAACCACGTTTGAAAAAATCATAATTTTATCTTTTACCTCAACCAAAACTATCTTCCCAATCGAAATTATGAAAAAGGAACTAAGGAGAATGAGAGTTACAGAGATGTAATAAGACAATAGAAAAAAAATCAATTAAAACTATACACCATATTTTACTCTATATTATGAAACTAAAGGTATTTTAAAGAATGAGGATTTAAAATCAAACATTCTTACCAATATAAAGAGATAAAAATATTAAGCTCAATAAGACATTGAATAATAGCAATTAAACTCATGCTAAAGAAAAAATAATAACAATAAAATGACTTGAAAACTCATTAAAAGTATAACATTACATAAAATGGATTTTTTATAACCATGTATAAATATATTCAATGAATTTATAAATGAATTAAAAAGAAATGAAAGGATAGTAATCCATGAGATATGATGTTAAAAATTTATTTCTTAAGAGAGATGGTAAACATATAATATCATGAAAGTAACTGATAATAAATTAAACACATAAATAATATAAAAACTAGATATATCATGAATTTTAATTTATATCTCTATTCCATGGATTTTAATTTTGACACAATCCTTATTCTATTTGGATAATACATTTTTTAATGTAACCAAATTATAGAATAATTAATTTTCTTATTGAATCACTATAAGATATAAAAAACAATTGCATTTTGGAACCCTTGAACGTTCAAAAATTTTATCACCAAATGATATAGTAATGGAGACAAATTTAGGTCCAAAAACATGTGCTAGTAAATATTTTGGGTCCCAAAAAATCTCATATTTTTTAAATAGATTATAAAAATAAAGGATCTATTTAGGCCATCAATATCTAGAATTTTTCAATCATATTCATACATAAGATGTCTATATGTATGATAATATTTGAAAAATTAATTTTCAGAAACTCTTTTAACAAAATCAGTGGTTTTTTAATAAGTTTCATTATTATTTTAAGATATAAAACCTTTATTTTTATATTAACGCATTAAGAACTATGGAAAATATTAATATTTTTTCAACTTGGGTGATTTAAAAATGGTATATTTTTATATCCATAATTTTTTTTGAAAACATTAATACAAGGCTTCTCATTTAATTTATAAACCGAATAATCCTTTTATTTTAAAAGGATATACTTTTTATTTAAACATTCCTTATGTTTCTCATTATGAAATATGAAATTAAAAGGATTTTTTGAGAAACATTTTCCAAGTTCATCATGATAATATTAAGGATACTCATATGTTTTAGAGATTGAATTATAAGATGAGTAATAAGAATAATTAAAATGAAAAGGATAGTGATTCAATGTAGTACTAACCTCCTTAAATTCTTAGAGATGTTCCATACAACATTTTGGAATTTCATCTCATGTGAGGAATGAATTATCCCAATTTGAAACTTTTAGATATTTATTAAAAAATTTCTTGTCCTTTAACAAGTTTTTTCAATTGGAAATTTTGTTCTTATATAACCCTTCTTATTTAATTCATGAAAATTCACTTTCATAACTCTGGTAATATTATTATTTTTAGCACACTAGAATTATTAATTCTTATTTAGGAGTTTCTTCACCATTTTGATCTTTTTTTTCAGATCTCCTTCATTTTTAGTTTCATTTTTAAAAGAAACATCATCTTTTATTATATTAAAATAAATATTATTCATTGTTTCTTTAAAATCCATTATAATTTAATAAACTTCGTGTTTCATAATTAATTTGTATTTAATTAGTTATATGGGGAGTTCTTCAACTCCCAAATTTTTTATTTCCTTACCCTCATATATCTTCATGAATTTGGGATCCCAAGAATAAGGTAAAACTCATTGGATTTTATTCACATGTATTTCTATAGAAAATTAATCTCTTATATATTTCATTCAATTTTAAATGATAGTGAAATGAGTAAACTTTCTATGAATATATTCACTAGGATTCATGGAGAAACATTAAAAATAAGGATGAAACTTTTCTAATCTAGTGTCCTTTATTTGTGCCTTCATGTGTCACTTTTTATAATTTCTAAATTTCATAATTAGTTTTTCTAGAATAATCATGGTTGAATTCGTTTCTATCAATACCACAATATGAGGATTTCATAGGTTTTTTAATTAATTGAAAATTATTATTGTCAACAAGACTCTATTTTTCTTCAGATTCTTTGGTAGGAACACCCCATGCATTACTATTTCCCAAACAAGGTTGTAAATTCAACCAGGAAAACAAAACATTTTTTTTTCTAATAAGATTAATCAGTTCCATCAAAAATAGTTTTTATTTAGAATTAAATGAAAAAAAATATTTGAAATTTTTTAGGATTCAAAAAAACATGGATGAAAATCGTGAAAATATGAGATTTTTTTAAAAGATGAAAACAACCCCTATGATATTAGATTTTTGGTAAAAAACGAAAAGTGGGAAAAATTTAAAACTTAATTATTAATGAGAATAAATTAAATTTAATCATTAAAAATTTTAAGAGATAATCAAAATAATTGGTAACATTAGAAAAAATACTAGTGGAAATTAAAACAAGGTAATTATGTGAAAGTAATATGAAAAATTGATACAGGTGAATGGACATAGTTATGTTGGGAGAGAAGTTCAGCAATAGTACCTAAAGTTACACCTTTGTGTCCTCCCAATGAAAATTATTATGATTTTCAATTTAATAAACCAAACGTTTTGAAGATAAAAGATGAAAGCAAAATCCATTATTTTTAATGGAAACAAATAACATAAAACCATATATTTTAATGGAATATAAAGAACATAAATCCCATATATTAAATGAATAACAAATAACCAATGAAATACAGAGAGAATATAATTATATGGTTTCCTTAATTACGTTCACTTTAAAATGTATAGACATCATTCTCTCATAAAGAAATAAATAAATAAAAAATAAATAGAGAGACAAAAATAGGAAGCTAGAAACAAGTGGTTTTAGAGAAATGTAACAGTAATATGAGAGACAGATATGTAATGAAATGTTTAATAAGAATACCATTGGCACTTTATATAAATTCATTGAAAACATTCACTTATTTATTCAATGATAATATCTCATGGGATGATGATCAATGTGATATTCATTGAGAGTGAAGGAGGAATATATGACTTTGTGACACTTTGGATATTTTTTAGGCATTGAGTACTAGAGATTATTTCACCTGATTTTCAATTCAATTGTATAAATATCCATGACTCCCAAAACCTCGTTTTGTATCCTTTATAAGGTATTAGAGACTAAGCAGTCAATTCAAGGAATTAAATAGAAAAAATGTATACTTTTGTACCATCATAAATGACTCCTTGGACTAATAGTCTCTATTCCATTTGAAATCTTATAGTTTTCTTAGGGTAGCTAGTGGGTTTCTAGGAGCATTACCTATTCTATCAACTCCCATATGCTAGTTGGTGGGACTCTGGTGGCTCTTTGGTGGGCCTTCTGGGGATCTAAGTGTAATTTTATATGCTACATTCTATCTTTTGATACAATTTTACATACAATTTGAAATTGGTACTTTAAGACTATTTTTAATTTGAATTATGTTTAGATTAATTCCAACCAAAATAACTTAGTGGAAACAGAAGATATGGTCATGAAATAACAAGAAACATGTTAAAAATATGATATAATGTTAGGGATCATTAAATATAACACTTTTAGGTTAAAAATAGAATATTATAAGAGTGAGAGTAATAGGAAGGGTTGATAGAGTTGGACAGTCTAAGAGGGTAGTGTTATACATGGTGAGAATAGGTATGGTGGATCTCCATGGGTGTGTAAATGTGGTGAGAATATTCACGCAGGGTGGGACTTCCCAAGGCTCATACTGGGAGGCCTCCTAGGCTCCCCTGAAATTGAATCACTACTAGTTACATTTAATAATTTTCAAACACATCACCATATATATATTTAATGGGAGAGGTTCAAAAATCTCATTGAGGTCTAACTTATTAAAACATACTCTATGATTCTTATCCAGGAGAATGATGTAGGGGGTTGCTAAAAATGTCTCCCTTAGTTTTAGTAAACATGTACATCATGTATTGGATTAAAATATAAGAAAAATTTATGGAATACCCATAAATCAAGGAATAAATTAAAAAATAGGTCCCTAAATATCATATTTAACATAAAATATTAGTGTCTAGTGAAAGAAGTGGTGAGGATATAATGAAGAACATGGTGGCATGAATTGATCAATTTTGATCCCTTAGTAGTTTGGGGGAGATAAAACAGACCCAGTTGTGTGATTCTTTCCCAAAATTCTAAATAAACCATTGGGACACTAATCATGGAAACCTCATTATAATATTTATTATTCATGAAATCCTCAATATAAATTCCGACCTATGTAGAACAAATCCCCAATTAAAAGATGAAGCATTTTTTGAGGAGGTAGAATGGCATGTCACATTTCTCCTAAGTTTGATCCACATAATCATTTGTATAATAAGTATATCGATAGATAAATTTTTCTAAAAACTCTATTGTGAGTTATTTTTTTGTTTGGTAATGCATTGATAGGGCCTCTATGAGGTTACCGGTGGCTATTAAGCTTTGGATCACTTCAGTAATGCAATGTTCAGTAATAAAGTGTGGTAAAAATCTATAAAATCCCAGGTATTTATAAAATAATAAATTTTCATATCAATTAATATTTTTTAATTTTATATTAATTTTAATTTAATGGGGAAACTAAATATTATAGAGTACCCTACACACCATAACTGACCTCTCTGAAATCTTACGTTTCACACAACACTGAGTTATATCAAAAAATAACACAACAATAATATTTTAATTTTAAATGGTCGTTAAGGCCTAATCGTTATATTGGTCGTAATTAATATAGTTAACTATTCTATAATTTTACATATTTTTTAATAGTTTTTACATTTATCCAATGAATTTTATTGGCTTAAAATGATATTGAATATAATTTAAAGTATAAAATACTCTAATATTTTTAAAAGTTCATTTGTCTGCATTTTGATGTAGAACTCTGTTTAAAGAAATTTATCTATTATATATTATATTTGTTAAAATAAACTTATTATTTTATAATTGGGACATAAAAATTTAATTCAGTTGAAATTTTGGTATTTTTCTAATAAAATCTATATTTTTATGAATAGTGAAAAATTCTGCATTTTAATTTCAAACTGTCTTTTTATATAATTTATTTATATAGTTAGATTGTCCTATTAATTGGTTTTAAGGATTGATAGGATTTTATATTTATAATTTAATCCAATGGTGGTAATTATAATTAATTCTACATTAAAATTGGACATAAACACATGTTAATCATTGGATATTTTTTACTTTTTTAAAACCATTTTTTTGGTTTTGACAACGGGAATTAATTTTAAATTAATTTTTTCAAATTATGTGTTTTGAATTTGGAAAACCAGATTCCATGTTTTTAATTATATGTTTAAATTTTTTTAAATATATACCTGTTATTTTTTAGACATTATGAATAGTAACTTCGGTAATTATTTTTATTTTCCATGGTTGAAGGGTAAATCAGGTAAATAAGGTTAAAAAAGTAATATTATAACGAGATATAACTACCCTAACAGGTGTCATAATCTTATTTTATGTCATATATCTGACCATGATCATACTTCGGATGAATTTAAGACCCCATGGAGCCAATTGGGTGTGATAATGACCTTTTATAACATTTTATATAAAGAAAAGGGAAATAAAACATAAATTTGTATGTCCTAAATAAAACATTTTTAATTTTGTTTATAAAAATTTCATCTGAGAATATATATTTTAATTGTATAAATATATATTTCATGCTTTATGTTATTTTATTTATAATTTTTTGACTTTATATAAATATATATTTATGATACAATGACGATGCAGTGATTACCATATTTATGAAATATTCAAATAAGTGATATTATATATATTAATATTAATAGAATATGAAAATTATTATGCCATAAAAGAATTTTTTGAATGATATTTACATGTTATGGATGAGTAAATTCCTTTGGTTTAAATTAATCAATTAGTTATTACTTTAATAAAAATAAATTTCTAAATTGAGTCAAAATTGACATAAATGAGTTTTAAAACAAATACTATTTCATTAATTGATATAATAGTCTTAAAAATATAATATTAATAAAATTAATTATATAATGTTATAAAATTTAATATTGATCCACTTGTGTTTTTATTTTCATTTTATCGTAACTATAGTAAACATATATTATGAAAATACAAAAAGTCAAGGTAAGAGTTAATGTTTTTAAATAAGGGTTAAATAAAGAAGATAATGTTATTTTTGTGACCTAAACTTGTCTATAACCTATTGGTTGGGAGTATTTAAAACCATCTTCATATTATAATCAAAATTATTAACTTTTTAAAAATTATAATTCGAAAAGAAATTTATAATAAAATAATATTTCAAGACATTACAAAAGGGCCCCTCCTCCCTCTTATAAAAGGCCAACACCTCTACCCAATTACTCACAGCTCTAAAGCCCATTTTCACATCAAAATTCAATTAAAATAAGCTCCTAACATCTCTTACTTCCACATAGAAGTCTTAACTTTGGTAGAATGAAATTCAAGAATGTGTTTCGGATAAAATCAAAAGGAGTTACCTGATTTAGAGGTAAAGTCTTCTCTCAAACTCCTTTTATTTATTTTCCTCATACAACCCCCAAAACTAACATCATTTCATTATTTTATAACAAAAAAAATATCCTCAATATTATTGGATTTTTTTATGCTAGTGTATTTTCCTAAACTTACACACACCTCCAGCTAATGGATATACAACAAATTGTGTCAATGTATGGAAAACTACTACCTCACGAAATGATAATTGTTCAATTTTTTCCTGCCACATATCATAGTGGAATTTATGATGGAACTGTATTTATATATTATATTTATTATATTTATATTATCTATATGCTTATATACAATTTATTTACCAAATAACATTATTCTTTCTGTCATGTGTAAATATGATAATTTCATTTGAGAAAGTTTGGACTACTGCCCACTCAAAGTGATATGACTTGTTCATTCCCTACATGTAACGTATTAAGGATGTTTTAAATGAAATTATGTAACATATATAACACATATATTACATTGGAATTATAAAATACCTATATATCTTTAATTTTTTATTCCTTTAATATAAAAAATAAAAGAAAGTAGTGTTCATGCGTACGCACGGCCTACCGTCTCCATGAATGGTTTAATTCATTTATTTTCTCTAAATGTTATTTAATATAATAAATACATATATACTTGATATATATGATATTAAAATATTGAATAATATTCTGTAGATAATTTACTTATGACCACATGGATAATTTTCATCAAAACAAGTACATTTTTTGACTCAAATACCAAACATCGACAAAACATCTGCTATGAACTCAAATAAATAACTAATTGAAATTACATGGTAATAAGTGATATAAAATGAATAATAAAATTTAAAAAGGTCACAAATAAATTATAAATTAACTTACTTTTATTATTTAGGAAATTAAATAACGAATGAGATAATTCAGATTAAGGTAAGGGATTTCGTTTCAATCTCCTTTCATTGAGCCATTTTGTGATAGTATGAATCGTTGTTCTTTTATAAGGGGTATATACACCCACAATGAAATTTCCTAAAATTATTTTATCTATACTAATGTTATTTATAAAATCATGGAGATTAGTATTTAAATGTTCAAAGTTTTATGGGACCCCTTAAACATTTAAGTATTTAATTATCAGATCTTTTTCTTCCAGATATGAAAGTACATATTTATTTATATGGGTATAAAAAGAAATACACATGAAATTTTATGTCAATATTATATTTCATTAAATTGTTTCAAAATGTATGTTTTTATGTGAAGCATTTTACTTTCTTTATAATATGAAGAAAAAAAATTAATGTATACGGTGGAAAAATCTTCTCTGCTGCCATAATAGTTATTTGATATCTGGATTCCTTTATAAGCCATAATGTATTTTAAAATGAAAATAAATCCCTTATTACATAATTTGGAAATCTTGGTATTGAAAATGGGTTCTGAAATGAAAATATCAATTTTATACAGAAATTTTTTTCATATGGGATTTGAAGAAGCTTTTAAAAAAGGGGTTTTGTGATGAACATGTTTTATTAATGAAATGGTACATGAGCATTATATGAAATCGGTGAGCCAAATATAGCTTAAACGATGGTTTTCCCCCATCATAGATCATTTTTGAGCCCTATATAGCTTATAAGAAGGGTTTAGACCCATTATAGCTCATGGGTGAGCTCTACATATATATACGAAGGGTTGGGTACCATTATAGCTCACGAGGGAGCCTGATGTATCTTATATGAAGGGTAGTCCCCATTATAGATCTAAAATTTGTAATTCAACCATATGGTTATTCCAATTTGAAAATATTTGAAGGTTTTTTATTTATATGATGATAGAAGTCACCTAAATGAGTTGTAATTTCTTTTTATTTGTTTTATTCCTTTTCATTGTGCAAAAAATATGAGTGTTATTCAAATGAATTTTTTTTGTTTCATCCCCTCAAAGAACATTGAATGGATTATTAGGTTTTTACTTGGCTAATGTTATTTCTTTATTTTTATGTCCCTTGGTAATATTTTTATTCTCATCCCATGTTTTTAAAAAAATTCACATGATTTAAGGAAGAATAGAGTCTAGGATGGAATTAAGGAAAAGTTATGATGGTTAAACATGAAATGAAACAATGTTTATTTTTAAATGTTTCTATGTTATGAAAGAAGAAGATACTATTGGATGCTTCCACATTTTATTTCCAAGTTTTTTTATGTAATAGTTATGGTCTAATTCTATAAATCATTATTTCAGAAAAGATATTCAATGATAATTCTTGAATAAACTCAATATTATGTAATGGTTAAGGCTGGGGACTTATAGTCGGTATCATAGGTAATTTTAGATAACTTTAGAGGTTATTATGGTGTTAATTTCTATTTTTATAGGATTTGATATTATGGTTAAGTCGAATGATGTAGCATTTTAATATTTCCATGTTGATTCATCAAAACTATGTCTGTTGATAATGTTTTTCTATGGAGGAAATAAAAATGTTGTAATGGGAAGTCACCGAGAGGAAAACAACCATTCAAATCAACAACATGAGGTGGTTAGAATAGGAACTGAATAGTTTTTTGTAGTGATGTAGGTACTGAATTAGCCTATAAATAGTAGTGTTATCAATGTATGGGATTATCCTGATCAACCACATAAGAATATGTTAGTAGTGGATAATTTTATTCAAAAACATCCCACATTATTCAATAGGTCAACTGAACCGGCGGTAGTTGAAGGATGGATTAATAACCTGAAGAAGATATTTGAATTCATGCAATGTTCAGAACGTCAAAACGTTACTCTTTTCTTCTATCATTTTGAAGGAATATATGATCAATGGTGGTGATTAATTAAGAATAATAGGGAGAAAAATAATATTGACTCCATGTAATGGAAGAATTTAAGGATATTTTCATTGAGAAATATTTCCCTATGGTTGTTAATCATAGGATGGAGAAACAATTCTTGTAATTAAACCAACAGCATGATGACTCATTTAGTGCATATGAAGAGAACATAATAATTTTGGCCATGTATTTTCTAGATTTTAATCGTGAGATTTTCAATAAAATTAAAAGATTTTACTCATGATTGAAACCAGGGAAATGATGAGATTTGTCCTCCCAATAATTTAAAAGTTAAGAAAAAGTAGTTCTTTGTGCATAGAATGTTGAAATGGGGTTTTCCAATACAAATCTTTATAATATGATAAGATTAAGAAACTATCAAGGTCCCAGGAAATGGAGAAGCAACCAAATAATAATTCTGGATGTAAGCCCAAAACATGTTCCATGTGTGGTAAAATATATTTTGGGGAATGTAAGTTTGGATATGGAAAGTGTTACTAGTGTGGTAAGTTTGGTCACAAGGTTCGTGACTACAATGAAAATGGTCCTGAATAGTCCAATAATAAGATAAAATATAACCAATCTATAGTAATATTATTTAGCTACAATGTTTTTGGGAATTATGAAAATAAGTGTCCAAAGTTATTTATATAGGAAGAAAATTAGTCTGACAAGAAACAAAAAAGGTTTTGGAAAATTTGTTGATGCTACTAGAGTTGATGTTGAGACATATGGTGAAGTGATGGAAGCTCCTGAGAGCACGATATTTTTAGAAGGATAACCAATATTTAATGGTTCCAGACACACCTTCTAAGGTTTTATGTGATGTGATAATATGTTATGAAGGATATTTCTGAGAGATGTTTTATGGGGTTATTTTTATGTATGGTTTTTTATTAATATGGAAGTATGACATTATATTTGGACTTCAGTTTCTAGATATTGATATATTTTATGGTTTGTGTGATATTTTATACATAATTTTATTTTTAGGAATGTGCATCAGATTCTAAGAGTCTTATGAGGATGACATTGTGCTTATAAAATAGAAATACATCAAGTAATTATGTTTCTCTATGTTCTTATTCAATGAAGTAAATTAATTCCCCAAATCTATTCAAAGGATATTAAAACAAAAATAGTATTCATTTACATTTCTCAAAGGTCTTTTGACCCATCACATAATTATGGTTTTTTGATGGATAACCTTCCAATGACTATGTTCTCTATCACTCTATATTATTCTTTAAGAGTAAGTTTTATCATCCATGTACATGTTTTCCAACAGGGAACCCAAGAATATTATATCCTAGGTGACCTTTGTAATTCTCTTTAATTCTATAAAAGTGATAGATTTATTTAATCTTTTTTCTAATGTAGGATTTTCAATGAAGTGTTTCTGCCAAATTTTAAAATTCTAATGACTGAATTTCTATAAGGGGGAATGATGTAACATATGAGGTACTTATAGAATAAAAAAAAATCATATCTATTAATATTTATGAATTTAATATTAATTTTAGTTTAAATGGGACACTATGTATGATAGCGTACACAAAACTCAACAATGGATTTCCTTGAAATCATACGTTGCACACAACACTGAGTTATACTGAAAAATAAAACAACAATAATATTATTATTTTGAATGGTAGATAACATCTAGCCGTTATATTAGAGAGAATAAAAATAGGTAAATATATTATGATTTTATATATTTTTTAAAAGTTTTTACTCTTTTCTCATGAATTTTTTATGCTTAAAATGAGAATAAATCCAATTTTAAACATAAAATACTCTAATATTTTTAAAAGGTCATTTAAACACTTTTTGATGGAGAACCCTTTTTAAAATTAGTTTTTGTAACTTTTATATGTTCTATTTGATAAAATAAACTTATTCTTTAGAATAAGGGAATCAAAATATACTTTGGTTTAAATTTTTGGTTTTTTATGATAAAATAATTATTTTTATGAATAGTAAAAAATACTGCATTTTAATTCAAAACTATATTTTCATCTACTTAATTTATATAGTAATATTTTCTTCTTAATTAAATTCAATGTTTAATTGGGTTATGTTTTTATCATTTAAGCCAATTATGGTCATCGTAAGTAATTTCAGATCTAAATTGGACATAAACACATGTCAATCATTTGATAGTTTTTACTTCATAATTTTCTAGTTTTGACAATAGGAATTTATTTTAAATTAATTTCTGTTAATTATATGTTTTGAATTTGGAAAATTGGATTAAATATTTGGAATCATGAGTTCCAAATTATGAAAATATGTATATTTTATTTTTTGGATGTTATGACAAGTAATTTCAGGGATTGTTTTTATTTACCATAGTTAAAGGGTAAATCAGGTAAATAAGAGTAAAAAAATAATATTATAATAATATAAAACTACCCTAACATGTATACTAATACTATTTTATGTGATCTTTTTGACCATGAGCATCCTTGGGTTGAGTTTATGATCCCATGGAGCCAATTGGGTTTGATAATTACCTTTTATAATATTTAATTTAATGAAAAGGGAAATATAACATAATCATGAATCTTATGACTAAAACAATGTTAATTTGGGTTATATAAATGATCTATTTGACTATAAATATTAAATATAAATAGAGAAATATTTCCTACATCATGGTATTTTATTTATAATTTTTAGACATTAAATGAATAAATATATTTATGACACAATGATTATGGAGCAATTACCTTATTAATGAAATATTCAAATAAGTGATATTATAAATATTTACAAAAAAGTTATTTGAACATTTTTATGCCATAAACAGATTTTTATGCATGAAATTGAAATTTTAGGATGATTTAATGTCTTTGGTTCAATGTTATAATGTTGAAATGACTTTAACAAAAAATCAATTTTAAATAGTGTTAAAATTGACAGAAATGAGTTTTTAAAAATATATTATTTTATTAAATTCAATAATAGTTCTAAATATATACTATTTGTCCAAAAAATTATATAATGTTAAAATTTTCATTAATGATCCACTTTTGGTTTTCTTTAGATTTTATAGTTACTATAGTAACCATATATTAAGAAAATAGAAGAATACATTGTAAGAGTTAATGTTTTTAACTAAGGGTTGTATAGAAGATAATGTTAATTTTGTGACATAAACTTGTCTAAACATATTTATTAATAGTATTTAAATAGATACTATTATTATCATCTAAATATATCACTTTGTAACTATTAGACTTCCCAAATCAAATTAAAATAAAATAATATTTCAAGAATATAAAAAATTGCCCCTCCTCCCTCTTATAAAAGGCCCCCATCTCAACCCACATACTCACACCTCTCATACCCCATGAATCATCCATGTTCTGCTAAAATAAGATCCCAAAATATCTACCTTCTACCAAGAAGCCTAAACTTTTACAGAATGAAATTCAAGAAATAATTTTGTATAAAATCAAAAGGAATCATCTGGTTTAGAGGTAATATATTCTCTCAAGGTCCTTTAATTTATTTTCCTCATCCAGCCCCCAAACATATATATATTCCATGATTTTAAGAAAAAAGTATCATAAATATTATAGTATGTTTTTATGCTATGGTTTATACATATACTTACACACACCTCCAACTAATGGATATAGATCATATTGATTCTATGTACGGTGAACTAATACCTCAGGAAATGATGATTTTTCAATTTTATCCCACCACCTCTCATAATGGCCATTATGATGGCACTGTATTTATATATGATATATATTATATTTATATTGTCTCTATGATTCTATAATTTTTGATTAAAATGTACCTTTATTCTTTTCATAGTGTGTAAATACTATAATTTCATTTGGGAAAGTGTGGACTACATCCCCATCAAAGTGACATGACTCTTTAATGACATACATAAAACATATAAAATATGGAATTAATGAACTTATGTAACATATATAACATAGATGTTATAATTTAATTATAATATACCCATGTATCTTTTACATTTTAGTCCTAAAATATAATAATGAAATGAAAGTAGCATTCATGTGTCCTTACGACCTACCGTCTCCATGAACAGTGCATTTAATTTTTATCTACAAATTTTATCACCTACTCTAAATACATATAAACTAGATATATATGATATTTAAATCATGAAAAATATTCTTGATATTATGGACTTATGACCACATGGATAATTTTCATCAAAACATGTTTATTTTTTACTGAAATACCGAACATCAACAAAATGACCGATACGAATTCAAATAACTAACTAATTGAAATAAAAAGGTAATAAGTGATAGAAAAAGTATAATAAAATTTAAAAAAGGATCTAAAGAAATTATAAATTAACCTAATTTTTTTATTTAGGAAATTATTGAATTCACGAGACAAGTCGAACTCAAGGTACGGAACTTCATCTCAATCTTTTTTCATTGAGTCACTTCATGACAATATTCATATTTAAGATTTTATAAAGTGTGTATACAACCACTATGACATTTCATAATCTTATTTTATCTACAATAATTTTATTTATTAAAACATAGAGATTAATATTTAAGTTTCCAATGTTGTATGGGACCCCTTGAACATTTAAAGATTTAATTATCAGTTCTTTTCTTCCTGAAATTAAATTACATATTTATTTATATCAGCATAAAAGGAATGTACAAGAAATATTATGTCTATATTGAATTTAATTATATGTTTTCAAAAGTAATAGTTTTATATGGAGTGTTTTAATTTCATTAAAAAATGAAATTAAGGAAAACAATTTACTATATACAGCAGAAACAACTTCTCCTCTTCCATAACCGTTATTTGATATTTGGATTCCCCTATAAGCCTCAATGTATTTTAAAATGAAAATAAATTCCTTATTCATTTATTTGCTTATCTTTTAATTTAAAATGGGTTCGTGAATTTAAATCATATTTTAATACGGAATTTTTTTTCATATGGGGTTAGAAGAAGATTTTTAAAAATGATTTTTGTGATGAACGTGTTTCATTCATGGAATGGTACATGGAAATTATATGAAATAGGTGAGCCTGAAATAGCTTATACAAAGGGTTGATCCCCATTATAGCTCATGGGTGAGCCTGATATATCTTATACAAAGGCTGATCCCCATTATGGATCTCCAATTTAGAATTCAACCATATACTTTTTCAAATTTGAAGATGTTTGAAAGTATTTTATGTATATGATTCTGTAAATCACCTAATAGTGTTTTAATTATTTCTATTGGTTTTAGTGTTTTTCATTCAAAAAAAAGTATGAGTGTTATTCATATGAAAATGTTTTGTTTCATCGGCTCAAAGAGCATTGAATGAGTTATCAGGTATTTACTAGACTAAGGTTTTTTCTTTATTTTTGTGTCACTTACTGAGATTTTTGTTCTTATATTAGGTTTTAAAATGTTTTCACGGGATTTATGGGAGAATAAGGTTATGGTTGGAATGAAGTAAATGTTATGATTATTAAACATGAAGATAAACCATTTATATTTTCTAAAAAATTTATATTATCGAAGAAATTGACACTATTGGAGGTGTTTAGTTTTTATTCCTATGTTTTTGTTATGTAATAGTTATGGCTTAATTATCTATATCTCTAAACCTAAAAATATATTCAATGTGAATTCTTGACTTAACTCAATATTATGTAACGTATATGTCTGGGGACTTATAAAAATAATGTTTAGGTGACCTACTAATTATAAAATACTTATTTTGGTAGATTCACTTATATATTATAGAATTTTAGATGAGTCTGCAATGGTTTTCTGAACTTCAACCACGAGAAGGATTAAAGGAGGAAACTAAGAGTGAAAAATGGTGGGAGGTTATCCTTCAGGTAAAATCATAGTGAAATTGAACACAATACAAACTAATAATTTTATAATTGAACTAAAAGATCTAAAAATTATGAATAATATCATGGAATCCCCAATTGAATCATCTTTCAATATAGAAGTTGTGGATTTATAAGAATTCATTGTGTTTGGTGTGTAGAAGTGGATGAAAGTTACATGAAAACTAATATAAGAGAAAAAATGAAAACAAAAACTGAAAGGAAAATTGGAAAAAAGGGTGGATTCAATAGCTTAAAATAGGATAAGTAAATAGAAAGAAAGTGGAGAAGAAGAAGATTAATAAAGTAGGCCATAACTTGAACTATTGTGTAAACTTATTGGATAGTACATGAAAGGGAGAGGGATAAGAGGAAAGGGGGATAGGGTTGAGAGATGTGAGGTACACCTGCTGAGTAGAGATGTTTCATGACATTATTGTTAAATTTTGAGTATTTTTGTTTTATTATTTAAAAATTCATGGTTTTCTTAATGGTTACACAATTATCATGCATGGTTTGGTATACCATGAAATGTTCATGTGGTTGGTATTTAAATGTTTGGAACTCCTTACATAGTTCAAACACATGTTTAATGGTTCATTCATACACAATTTAGCTTGAAATGGGGTAATCCACTACACAAGAAATCTATATTTTATGCTTTATTTTATCATGAAACAACTGTGTGATATGATCTCTATTGGAAAATTATTATTTCACCCATCTTTTTAAATGAACTTCTCCCGAAGAATGAAAAATTGAGTTCCATAATGGGTTTAATAAAATAATATAATCTAATATTGGATCATTTTCAGTACCAAATAGAATAAATTCAATCATAAAAATTATAATTCACATTAATCATTCAACTAAAACACAAAAAAAACATGCAAACATGATTTTATAAGAAAAAACAAACAAAGAAATACTTTAATGAAATTTCGGGTTACCTCGCGATCCGTGATAATGTAAATTTCACAAGAAAGATGTTACAAGGGAATTTTTTTTGTAAAAAATTTATAGTAGAGTTATTTTACACTATTTTTTTAATTTGAAAATAATGATTTAAGTACAACCCATTAACATTGACGGTTTTTCATTCCTCTCCCTTAATTTACACCACTCTTTGATTGATGATTTTGAGTAATTTAAGGGTTACAAGACACAAATACTTCAACATCCCAAAAAATGTTGTAATACCAAGTTAAAAAGTAATTATTGATCATCAAGATTATATTAATTCCAAGAGATCATGTGATCATGGAATTCATTCATCTCTTCCCTATATCAATTCTCATTTTCTGATGTCTCTATCTTGATTTCATCATGTTCTGATAGCTATAGATTCCTCTTCTACTATGAATATTTGATATTAAAATTCAATTAATTGACTATCAATTATGATTTATAATTTATTTCAACAAAAAGTGGAATTTATTTCGATAAACCAACAAATGATGTGATATACCAAGAGTAGTTTTATAGGTTTTTCGGTATACGTATAATGCATCATCATGTTTCTTGGAATAGGTCTTCCTTAATTCACTTACTATCTTATCCAGAATCAATTTCAACTCACAATTAATAACCTCCACCTTTCTCTATATTGGTGGTGATATGGTGTTTTCATATTTTACCACTCCTAGTACTTCATTAGTACATTTTTTAACAAATAAATTTTTAAATGAGTTCCCTAGTTGTTGGTTAGTACTTTAATAACTTCAAACCATCTAAATTAGTTCCTTTTAAGGAATGAAATTCTACCTTTTCTATATTGTGTGTGGTTTCATCATCTTCTACCATTTTAAACATATATTATAGACACGCAAGGATATAAAAGTTGTTATAATAATGTGAGATTGGACCCTTGAAGTTTATACACAATACATCAAATATATCTACTTCTATGATGGGGTGTTAATGAATTCTTTTCTCATTTTCAATCACTTACGATATACATATGTTATTCATATCATGCTAAAAATCTATTGGAATCATTTGTTCATGGTGGGACATAAAAATCCAAATTTAAATATTTTAGAAATTGTGTAACTTGGCATGTGGTTTCCAACCAATGGAGAGCAGTATAAAAAATAAAATATTTCTTCCACTTCCATCTCAGAAACACAATAATAAATTATTCCTTCTCTACAAGACCCAAACGGTAGTGGATATTCCCAAAAATATTTTCTTCCTTTTGAAAAAAATATTTTTATTTATTGATAATAGTGTTCTAGGTGTATCACTAATGTGGCTAAATAATGTTAAGAATCTTCAAACCATGGGTGAGTATTTTTCATTACTAAAAATTAAAGGTCATTAGGGTACTCTATCTTTTTCTTTTTCAAAGTGGTGTAGTTTAAATTAATAAAATTATTACTCCATAATACTATCACTTCCCTCCTTATCTAATATCTCTAAAAAATCTGGAGGAGGGGTACCCACAAAATCAAATGTTGATGACAACCTTTTTGTAAAAGAGTAATTTGAGGGTAGCATGATCTATGTATACAATCACCTTGGACGACACCCAATATGATAAAAAAATATATTAAATGAAAATACCACTTAAAATATCACATTCTTTATGTTCTTATAATTAACATGGGAATTATTCAAAGTATGGAATTCATAATAAATTATATGGAAAACACATGAAACATGTTATCCAATTATTGATCCCATTATATAATATCTTGCATCACACATTAATTTAAACTAGTCATTATAGTATGGAATGATTATAATTTTACATTCAACAAACCTCTGTTTAAATAACTAAAATCCCCTTATGAAATTTTCATCTATTTAAAATACCAAAATCTTCATTAGTATATTTTTCAATGGTGGAGAAATTTTCAAAAATTCCTTTACAAACCATTGATTAAAGACTATGTTTCCAATGATACTTTAGAATTCATAAACTGAATTTGGTATGGGAAGGTTAGATACGACTTTAATATTCTTGGGGTTAAATTCAATTGTTATTACAGATATCCATTATCCCATAGACATACAAAATTTCACCATGAAATAGAACTTCTCCCAATTAAGAATCTGGTTGGCCCACTCACACCATTCCAAAATTAGCTCCAGATTCCTCAAGCATGTTCGGCATGATTTTCCATAAACATAAAAAAATTCATTAATATATCCAAAATATAATCCACCATATCCTGAAAAATTTACACCATAAATTTCTATAATGTGGCTAGAACCTTACACATGAAAAAGGAAAAAATATAGGCAAATGTGTCATATAGTCATGAAAATGTAATTTTTTCCAAATTTTCTTGAGAAATTAAAATCATATTATATCCAAAATATTCATCTAGGAAACCATAGTAATCATGCTCTACTAGATATTATAAAATATGATCCATGAAAGGAATTGGAAATTATTCCTTCTTTGTAACCACTTCCAAATTACTCACCCATGATCTATTGAAAATAAAATAGAATATAATAACTTGATTACCCCATTTTAAATAACATCTTTCATATGATGATTTAGCATTCATTGCGGTTTCCTTGATGGTTTAGATTCCTCTTCTAAAAAAAATCGGGGATGTAAATTATTGGGATAATTATATTTAAATTATCTATTTTCCTTCTAATGGATTTATTAATTAATTTTGTAGCATTCAATAATTTAACTTCTTTTTAAATAGTTAAGGATAAATTCAAGATGAATATAAATGTTTCATTATCTCTAAGATAACCATACTTTTAGTGATAATGGAAGGGGATTTAGATACATATTATGCGCCTTCAAAAATGATGGCACTAAAGGTTTTGTTTTCTCCCATTCTATTTTATATTAAATTAATTATCATTGTAAATAATGACTTTCTTTTATGGAGAAAACTACACCTCTTCATGTTTTTTGTACAAGTTGATCATTCTCATCTCTTTGATCTTTTGGAAGTTATTAACTTCCTACATTAATAGTTTTACATTCAACACAATATTCAATTATATAAATATTAATACAACTTTTATACTCCATAAGAGAGAATTAATTAACAACCTTGAGTATGTTTTTTGATACATTTTCATCACCCACACAAAAAAGAAACTTATCTTTATAGACATCAATCAATAATTTCATAGTTTCAAGGACATGTATTTTCTATATTATTGGCACTTCATAATCTTCCTTCATGTCTAAAATGATGAAGTCTACTGGAAGGATAAATTAACCAAATTTACTTAAAATTTCACCAAGAGTACCTTAGGATACTTAATAGATATATTGTATAATTGAAGTTCCACTCGATTTGGTTTCAGCCACACTAATCCCAAATTCTTAAAAACTACATATGGAAACATTATAACACTAGCTAAAAAATCACAATGTTCTATAATAAATTCCAATTCCCAAATAGTTCATGGGATAGACCAACTCCAGATATCTTGAAGTTTCAAATGAAGTGCACAATAAACAACTAAATAACATTATTTTTTTAAAGGAAATGGTACCCAATTATTCTATATTCTTTTAATTAGAATTAATCTTCGTTGTGGACTTTGCATAAGTAGGTAATTAATTCAATTTTTTAAATAATGGAATATTAATTTGAAGCTTCTAAAATACCAACATGAACTTACCAAAATATTAGTATCCTTTACTCTAAATTATTATATTTGTAAATAGTATAGGTGGTAAATGTTGTTTTAATAATTCCATTTATTTTTCTTGAAATCCTTATTTACCTTGGGATATTTCATTTTAGGATGACACAATGTTATGTGTATCTTATTCTTCCACTGATTATGATGGTCTTTCTTTCCTCTCTTCCTCCACCACTGTTTTATTTTTTGTGGATGGTTGAGAAATATCTTTTTACTCCTCAAGCTAAATCCATTGGTTTTCTCATGAGGATTTCTCTCAGTATTAATCTGCAATGTACTAGAATTACTTAAGGAAAGTTGAATGGAAATATTTCCAATCTTTTTTACAGGGATTAAATTTCTAGACCCCTGATTTTGAAATCTGACCTCATTAATGGTAATAAACATGGAAATAATATCTTTGAAATTTGGATTCAGCTCCTATTAAGTTTGTTTAACCACTTTTCATTGATGTTGATGACGAGGGACATTTGATACATGGATTTTTGACAAACTTATTATTGGTATGACCCATAGTATTACTAATTTTATTATTCTTACCACATTATATATGGATTCAGATGTTAATATTGAGTGTACTTGTCTTTTTTTTAGTTTTTATTGATATCATGGTTATTAATATCCATTCCATTATAGATTTAAGTTATTTAAAATGTTATATTTGGGTATTATGGGAGACATTTGGCCCTAGATTTTGTAACATATAACTCACCTCACAAGTATATGGGTCTGCACATATGTTTGTACTCCTTCCCAAAGAATGGTTGTCACCATAATCACTATAGATTAGAATTCACACTTCATTCAATTGAGAATTTTTATTGAGATATGGTGTATCAATCTAATTTGAAAATGAATCCAATTTTGCATCCATTATTATAGTGGAATAATAATTTTTAATTTCTATTTTCTAATTTCTTTATTTCTAATTCAATTAAAATCATTTGGTCAACATATCCTTTGGTAAGTAAAATAATTTGACAATATATTTTTTCATTATTATCCCTCCATCAGTAGTATCCACTACAAATTTTGTACATGTATTTTTTTATTCATAGAAGATTCAGGCGTGCATTTAAAATGGAATTCCTTTTTGAGGAAATTTTATCAATATCTCTTTGAATTATTCTCATGATTCATAATTAGACTCTAACTCTCCCATGTTGTTGAAAATTTTGGATCTCATTTTGTAGTATTACTATCTTATATAGTTGAAAATATATCACTATGAATGTGTGAATGATGTCTTCCCATGTGGGAATAGAATGTGGGGGTAGCCACTTGGCCCAATACTTGGAATTATTACTTAATGAGAATAGAAAATGAGGGATCCTTATTGAATATTAAAAAACTATGTTGTAATGGAAGGTGCCATATAACTTCATGAAATTTGAAATATGAGTGTTCATATTTTGACATGGTAACCCTCCCAACTAAACATTATTTCTAATAAGCTACATGATAGTAGGATCAATATCAAAGTGTTTTAGTTGAACTGTTAGTTGAGTAATGTCAGTGACTACCCAAAGGAATAAGGGAGACTGTGCTTCATCAATGTATGATGTGTTGTCAGATTATCTAGAAAATATTATGGTATATTGTACATCACTTTTTGAAAATAATGAAACTAATTTTATTGTATTCAACATTACTCTCATGGAAGATAATTTTGTGACTTCTATGCATATTTTAACACAAACTTCTCTAGTTGTTGGTGACTCCACAATACATGCTCGATAAAATGGAGTGAGCTTTTTCTTTTTTCACCCTCGGGTGTAACTAGTTGGTTTTGATATTCTTTGAGTGTAAATTATTGTACAGATCTATGGAAAATACTTCCACTTATACATTTAGAATGGTATCATTTCGAATGTTCTCTCCTATAATTTCTCATTGTCACATTGATATCATCCATTTAATTCTGGAATCAATGAAAAGTGACTCAAAATACTAAAAACTCCTGAATTTTGATAGTTGATAACTCATGAAAATATGATCCTTAACCAAAAAACGTTAAACCTAGATAAAATAGGAAAAAACAAAAATAAGAAATAATATAAAATAGTTTAACAAAAGAATTTTTATTATTTTATTATTTTTATATTATAAATAATCTAAAAAAACTCAAATTAAAAAAACATTATTCAATGTTCCCTAGAAAATAATTTTATAACACGGTTCTATTCAGGATAATTGAAAACTAGGTGGGATCAAATTTATTTTTAAACCAACTCAAAAATGAGAATATTGGGATTCTGGGGATGATCCATGATTAATTTTGGGTATTTTTCAACTTTTTTATTTATTTATTTCGCAAAATAATTTATTTATTAAAGGAAATTATTGGTTTTTAACTTAAAGACATCAATTTTACCCAATACCGAAATCATTATTGAAATTACCAATATATAAATACAAAAATAACATGCAAATAATTATAAACTTCTTATAATGAACATGCGATGCGGTTGTGATCATCAATGGAGATCATTAGAGTAGATTTTATCTTGAGTGTTATATTTTTCAAGTTAAATATTCTTCGTCGAGATTCAAATATATCATAACCCCTTGTTCTAGTAGGTTTGATTAATCTCATGAAAATAACTTTTTTGGATTAATAATTAACTTCTAAAAAATGAATTATGAATAATACTCAAAGTGATGGTAATTATGACAAATGGTTATGGGTGTAATAATTGTAATATATTTAATGATCCATAGATATGTTGTAATTGATCTAATAAAATATATAAAATGAATTAAAGAAATAAAGCATTAAGGGATTATGATGAAATTTTAAGAACGTATATATTCCTATAAAAAAGAAATCAATCATGTAACAATACTGAATTATCATACAAAACCCCAATATAGGAGGAAAAAATCACAAATCATGACATAAATGATCAAAAATGTTATTCTTATGCATATATTTCCTTATAGTAATAACAAGAGGGAACATATGAGACACTGCATGGAAAATTTATAAAATTATCTTAAAATGAGTATTAAGATCCCCTCCGGCGAGTATGATATGCTCTCAGATAATAGATAACACATAATATGATCAGAATATAATTAATCTGTCGATAACCAACATCTATGGATAGTTAGGGGCCATTAAACAAGTATAAATGGTTTTTATTATGATATAATTATGGTAGGTTGATATTTATTGATTATTTATTTGTTAATGTGATTAGTTTGTTAAACTATTCTCCAACTGTGCATGTGTGTCCATTATTTTTTTTCTTTCAGTCACATAGTATATTAGAAAGTCAGTATAGTTCAAATGACTATGTGGATACTATGGGATAAACAATTTTTTCCCAAATTTAATCATGTACAATAGGGGGATATGGTTTATATGACTTAGTAAAAATATACACTATGGAAAATAGTGGAAAATAACAATGGTTTTCCAAAAAAAATGCATGTTTAATGCCAAATATCATCAGTTCTTAATTTTACACCAATTTTAACCTACCAAAACGTATATGGGCTAAAAATATAGTGATTTGAAAAGAAGAATACCATTTTTAAGGTGATAAAACATTTAAATAAGCCCATACACCAAGGTGAATCAAGTTATAATAGTGGTCTTTGACTAAATCCCAATTTCATGAGACATGTTTTATGTCATTCATTGTGATTTATTATATATAGTGTAGTTAATACCCCATGAAGTTGTTTTTAAATTAGTTTCATGTAATTCATGGTATTTATTGACCCATGTAATATTCTGGATTTCAATTTCTTTTAAATGTTACATTTCTAAAGTGAAAAGTTTTTTTCATCTATATTTTACTATCTTTGAGTATGTTTTATATTAATTACATAAATTCATTTGTATATATTATATACAACCAATGAATTTCATTTATAATATTTTTCATAAAAATTAGTATATATTTAAAATATATTTATAGGTTTATTTTTAATAGAGTTTTTAATTTAAAAGGCCAAAAATGGGTTTTGTTTAAACTCATTGACTCAAAAGTTTTTGAAATACTTTTACACAAATTATTTTCTTCTATATTCCTTATCTTGCTTCAAAAATGTTCTTTTATAAACAATAATTATTTCCTAATGATATTTTCTATGGTTTCTACTTTATTTAAAAATTTTAAAAAATGAAATGTGTTAATTTTTTTTGACGTAGATCACTTCTAAAACTCTTTAAGGATGTTTAAAATAATGTTTTAGGAATTTATGGATTTAATGGAGTTTCCCACAATAAGAACCTTATTATTTATATATATTCTTTTATAAGTTTACATTTTTATCGAAGGAAACCATTTTTCCATTTTTTATGAATTTTGTTTAAAGCTTTCCAAAATAAAACAACACTCCTTGTTATATTAAAAATTATATTTATAAATTGTTTTATAAAAAAAATTTATCTACATATTAATTTTATAAATGATTATAATTCTTCAATGGGGATATTATATAATTAAACCATCCAAATATATTCTTTAGATGTATTTTGATGATTTTTTAAAAGAGATTTTCTTGAAACTGATTTCTCTTCCATATGTTAATCATGTCATTAATGGAATGATGGTTGTTTCTATTATTTTTATAATGTAATTCAAGATATATGAAATTTATTTATGTTATTTTTGTTGTAAATTTTTTATGATGTTGGTTGAGGAATATATAGATCATGATGATGGGTGAGCATAATATACATCTCCAAATAATTGGGCAATGTGATGGAGTTAACTATTGTGCATTACTCCAAAGAAAATATTGTAATTAACCATAAAGGTAATTACGTTCTTTGATTTATTTCAATATTAATATAAAGATGACATGATAGGATTGCAACACGGTTTATATTAGTTATTAGATTTAATGGTTCCTTTGAATGAATATTTTCTCTCATGGATTAGGATTATTAACTCAAATGTATCTTATCATATGCTAAATCTTTAATCCATTATTCAATTATTCATGTTTTGATGTTTATGAATTAGTTTATTTCATGATCATGAACTTTTAATATTTCCTCTTACCCTTATTCTCATACTATTATAATTTATAATATTCAATTGTTAATGAAAATATTTAACCTTACATAGTGTTCATCTCACCCTTTTTATAGTTTCATTTACTAGGTTATGAATAATCATGTTAACTATGATATTCCTAGGATGGTTTCATGCATGAAAAATATCATGGGAGAAGATGAAGACTTTTCAAAGAATATAATAATCTAGGTTTAATGGGGAAAGTTCATTTTAATGATAAATGCATGGGTTTATTTACATAAAAGACATTTCTTAAATCTCAAAAACTCTAAACCTAAAATTTATTGTGTATGTAAGTAACACAATATATCCATTTGATGTTTTAATATTGAATGGTTAAAATTGAGTCACATATTTTGTTATAAAATACATAATTTTAAAGAAAATGTTATTAACACTAGATCTAGGTGTATGGAGGTGGGTAATTATAGTTGGTCTTATATAAATTGATATAGATAACATTATACTTTATAATGTTATCATATGGGGATAGTTTAATAGTTATGGATAAAATCGTGGTTTGAAGAGCCTACGGTAAATCTTCGGAATAAATTCAAAAATACCATTTTGAGGTTTTATGTAATGGGGTTTTCAACTGATTATAGATATTATCGTATATGTAATAAGTTATTAAGGCATATATATCCCATATTATTAAAATTTGATTTATCATGATTGTTATTGGGGAATAATTAAATTACATTTTTTGAGATATAAGTTGAAAGGGTTAAGATAACCTTTGACGTTAGTAAGGCCTTTAATGTTGATGTAATTTTGGTTAATACAGATATAAGGTTAGTAATATGTGGAATTATTTAAGTTTATCTTTGGGTGTTATTGTTAAAAGTTTTTAGATTAATGTATTTTTTATTTATACGAGGTTTTAATCATTTCATGTATTATCTTACCTTGTGATAACCATTTGTATTTTAGTCAATACAGGATGAATAAATTTCTATCCTTTTATAGATCTCAAGATCTTTTAGAAGATAATTATTTATTAACAATAAATTTTTATGTTCAAATGTATCATTTAGAATATGGAATGACATGTATGTGGAAATAGATTGAAATACCAAACCAAAGGATAAAATTGATTCTATGGATTTTAAGTAATCAATTAAATATATTTTCCCATTTTAATCATATTGATTATAAAATAATCAATAAAAAACTAGAAAATGATATTGAAATGAAAATTTTATCCTATTTCAACCATTTTCAATGATTATATGATAAATTATATACTTGGGGAAAATTAAATTTTAATTTAAATATTCTTCCCTAATGAACATATGCTTCTTAAATGGTATAATGTTTTTTAAAATATTTTTCAACCTCTTTGGTCCAGATTTCTCTTCCATGTCTATATTTTCACTTAATTACAATTTTCGGCTTATTTTGTAACAAAAATTTGTGTTATTCTTGGAGGTTTCTATATTTTTATATTCTTTTTTTCAAAATGATGTTTTATTATCGCCTTTTATAATGTGGGTTATCAACAAACTTACTAAAAAGGACTTTCCATTCATGATTATATGTTTTATTTTGCAATAAAAATTTATTCTTGAATAAATTTATGTATATTTCATGGTTTAATAATTGGGTTTTTTTAAAAAAATTATAATGTTCAAATACATACTTCACCAATTAAACTGGGTCATAAAAAAATTCATAATTTTTTTCATTTCATAAAACCATACTAACTGGATGCAAGACAAAATTAAGTGGATGAAATTTATAATATGGGAAATACATTTTGAACACAAATAATATTTATATTAAGAAAATTTCATTTTTTATTTATTTTAAGGATTATATTTTATGGATTCATATTCACTATAATTATTTAAAATATGTTTTCAATAAAATAGAAATAGTATTATTCAAACAAAATTCTTTTCCATAAATTTGAAAGTTTTATATAAAAGTTAATTTTAATAGTTTTTATAATTTTAATTTGATAAAATTAATATAATTTTTATATTAAAGAAAAAAAAAATTATCTTACGGTGAAATTTAGTTATTTTTCTAAAAAAGGTACTTTTTTTATTAATTATGGAAATACTGGTTTTTAGGAATACTGAATGTTTTTTACATAATTATGATCTATGAGTGTAATAAAAATTTATAAATCATATTTATCATCTAAATATGTATTTATTTAGAGATATATTTAATTTAAAAGTAATAGGTTGAATTTATAAAGCTATTTTTGAAAATTTTAAGCCTATGTTATATTTTGTTGGAATAAAAAGTAATTTTTGATTCTTTATTTTTAATAAGGTAGTTTAAGTATTTATTTCTATTTAACATTTTTTTAATGAAAATAACATTAATTTTTTAAATAAAAAAAATTAAAAAATTTAGGAATCATTACTTTTCAAAACATTTAAGCCTAAACTATATGATAATCAAATATATTATTCAAAATATTCCTCCCCATTAACTATATAAAGAACCAACCTTATCCCATTTCTTCTCTATCTCAAAATCCTTTCATATGAAAAAAATATACCACAATACCTCTATAATGTTATTTTCCAACATATTTAATCTTTCAGACATGAAAAACCCCTCCACAAAAGGGTATAAGATTATTCGAAATAAGGGACTCAAGAGAAAAGGGTTCATAATCCCAAATGATCCACCTTATTTTGATATTCATTTGTCATGATCTCTTTTAAAAACCATCTTAATATTCCATTATTCTTATAAATCCAACTTATTTTCATCCATTTCATCCATTTTTTATTGATTTTACTAATACCGTCTTATTGAACCATTTTCTTAATGTATTTATATTTAAAAATAATTATTTTTATGATTATATATTTTCATTCATTATATGGGATTAATATGGTATTAAATCCAAGAGACATCAATTCAATATAATGAGATACTTTATTTTTCATTTTGTTACCATTATTTTTCTTTTTGTTACCATTATTTTTAACTCTTATTGATATGTTATTACCAATTTTCTTTCATTAAATTAGTTTCATAAATAGATATTATACCAAATGTGGGTTTTTCAATGATCGTCATTTCATATCAAGTTATCTTATTAATTTTTAAATTAATAAAGTGATACCTCCAAATTGATCCTTAATAAGTGTTTTAAGTATCATAAAATTTATTGTAAAAAACTGTCATAATTAATTTTTTCATAATAATTTAAACACATCTAAAAAACATCATTTACTATATTAGTTTTACAAAACCTATGATATGCTTGTTTTTTTCATAAATTTATGTCCTTCATGGGAATTTATAAAAATTGTTTTTTTGATTTAATATAACATTAATATTCAATAAATGTAATGATTATTATAATGGAAATATAAATTATAAAATATAATAAAAAAATTAAATATAATAAAAAAAATTACTATTAAAAATTAACAGAAAAACTAAGGCTTTCAATATGGTAAAAATTTAATGAATAATTGAACGTCCTTAATTCTGCAATTAGAATGATCATATCCATTTACTTCCTTTAAAAAATTTTGAATAAATTGTTTTAACTTTTACATCATGTATAGATTTTCCCATTTTTATGAATATTCTTCGTTATAATGATTCTTTTACAAGTCTACATGGGTTATCAAAGGAAACCCTTTTTTCATTTTTCTATTTTTATTTTTTAACAAATACCAAATGTAAATGGTATATATTATTTTATTCAAAAGTGTATTTATAAATGATTTTAGAAAAACTCAGTTATTTTGAAAACTTCTAAATGATTTCATTACTTCACTGGGGATATTACCTAATGATAATTCCCATGTATTTTCTTTATATGGATTATGATTATTATATTAAAGAGATTTTCATTAAACTCATATTTTTCCATGGTTCAATAAAGTTATGAATAGAATGTCAGGTGCTTCAATGAGTTTTATGATTAAATGAAATCTCTATATACTTTATTCATGTTATAGTTCTGAGAAATATTTGACGATGGAGAGTGATCCCGATATATCTCACAATGATGTGTGGGAATTATATACCTCTACAGTGAAATGGGTATTATTATGGAGTTAACTATTATATGTTACTACTAAGATAATTTTTGAATTAATTGTTAAGGTTATTCCTTTGGAAGAGTATTTCTAATACTGATATGAAGATAATTTCCAAATATATCAGAACATATTCATTATGAATTTTATGTGTTCTAATGGTTCCATTGAATAAATATTATTTTCTCATGGATCCTGATTTTTGACACAAATGTACCTTTTATTAAGATAAATATTTATTCCATGAATCATTTTTATGATCTATGTTTTAATGGGTTTGAATATTTTTATATTATGTTCATTAACATTGATTATCTTATCAAACACTTATACAAATATTATGATCCCCGATCATATTCAAATATTAATTAAAATTTTCACCCATACATAGTGTTTGAGTGCATCATTATTATGTATCTATTTCGTTAGGTTTTGAATATGGATTATAAATAAGATATGTCTAAAATGGTTTCATGCTTGAAGAATTTCATGGGAGATATTGAAGACTTATCAAAAAATAAGAAAATCTATGTTTCAAAAAATGGAGGATTTCGCTATCCATGGTAGATATCTCAGTGGGGAGGTTGACCATAGTGGATTTCAGGAGCAATGTCACTACGATCCATATCCACACTACTATAAGGAATAGCATCATGTTAATGTATGTATTATTCTTCACCTTTAATAGAACATTTGATGGACCCTTGTGGATATGATAATTTGTCACGAACAACCTCAAGGATAGTAGAATATAATTAATTATGAGTATGTTCCATGTTATGCGTCATACGTGGAATATGTTGACCTACATTTTGTAATTGTGTATGTATATGATCATGTTGTGTGATTGTTGCTAGAAATTGTATATAACATCCTAGAACTATGGGAGTATGTTTTTTTTTGTTGAGAATTTATTGAAATATGTTTATAAGTTATCTCATAATTGACGGAAATGTGAACTTGTCCTGATGCATTTTCCATTCTCACTTGGTGATCCTTGTTTATGATTTGGATACGAGCCAGATCCTGAGCCTTCAGAATATGCCACCAGTATTTCTTGGTAGGAATGTGAGCCTACCCTAGGGAGTATGTCACTCTAACTTGATAGGCCCTTGTTGGATCAAGAATGTGAGCTCAATTTGAATATACATTACCCATAAGAATACGTTGACAGACCTCCAAGATGGGGGAAATATTATGATCATCCCCCTATGTTACCTTTGAATGATGTTGGCACTATTGTTCATTGGTGGAAGTAAGAATATGATCCTTTCTTCTGTGATCTTCTGGAAAACGCCAGGCAGATTCATCAATAAAAATATGATGTTATCCCAAGGCCTATTCCATTCTAACATGGTCATCCTCATCCATCACAGGGATATATTCCATATCCTTGGCCTTGGGAGTGTTCTGCAAGAGTTATTTTATAGTAATATGAGCATGTCCTAAGGATTGTTCCCCTATCAATTGGTGAGCCACTACGAGAAGGGGAATATGAGCCGGATTGTGATCCTTTGGAATATTCCATTATACTTCTTCAATAAGAATGTGCCTATATCTCGAGGCATGTTCTGCTCTCACCTAGTGATCCCCAGTTTGAATGGGAATATGATCCCATTCCAATGCCTCTCTCTTCATCATAATATGCCTATAATTCTCCCAGTTTTGATTAAGAGTGTAATCTTGCTCTGGTATAGACACTTGTTCACGATGATCAGATTATTGAGTTGTCCTGGTTAATGGTATAAGAGTACATCTCTATCCCTTCATTTTCAATAGTGTAGGAATTATCAAGATGATTTCTTCAGCTATTGATAAAATATGTTGACATTTTAGAATAGTGTGTTAATGGGTATGCGACTGCACATTTTCTATCTCCCTGATAAACTTGAAAATGTAATCAATTGAATCAGGGATATGTGCTCACTCTTGTCTTCTTTATGCCAATAGAGTATGTTGATGGAATTCATTTATAGGGGTAAAAGTATGAGACTCTCCCATGCCTACTTCTGGAATATTCTAGAAAACATATTCCAAACAAGTAGAAATATGAACCTTTTTATTAGTCACATCCTAATTATACCGGTAGTCATCATCGGCAGGAGATGGAATATGATCCATCTCCTGTATATCCAACTCCTTACCTCCTCTGATGAGTCTTCATTATTTATCGTGCGTGGAAAATAGAGGTAGATGTTTATTGGATAGTATCATTAGTAGGAGACTAATGGGTATCAGTGGAATCATGTTAGTGATGGTTCTTGATATGTTCCCTCCTCGGTGGTACATGAACATGAAGGGGGCCATAATTGGACTCCTTGTACACATCATTCAAATATGAAAGGTGGTGTTTGTCACAATTCGAGGATAAGATCCCAAATCTATTGGTCATTGTAACAAGTGTTACTAGATTAGCATCGCCTTTCCTTGGTAATGTGGACTCATTAGTCATCAGGCTTGGAGAACATCAAGAGAAGCTTCCATGTTCTAGATTATACCATGTCAGTAGTACACTCAGACCAACATATTTTATACCTAACATTAGTGCTTTTGAGTATGTAAAATAATCTTACAACCCATAGAGGTTGCAGTCACAGATGATTTTCTAGAGTGAATTTTGGATGACGAATACATTGTCACGAATCCGGATGTCGTCAATATATTCATTCGTGCATATAAAAAGAAACAATTTCACTAATTATTGCAATATCGTAGTAATAATTTTTTCCATCATATATGTATGGTTAACACAATTACTCTGATATTCCCTAATTCATCCATTCTTCTCATTTGGACTTATCAAAATGAGGATGGATATATTTCATGAGAACCCCAGTTACAAATTAACATCTATAATATGATGTTGTCCTTACTACTTTGTTTTTATAGGGTTTTAAAAGAAAAGTTTCCTGACACATTATAACCAAATCATCCTATTATTGTATAAATTCATGTTTGTTTTATCAAATTTTTATAGATAAGGGGAAATGAAATGGATTAACTGGTAATTACTAGTCATTTTTTCATTTGGCAGATTCATGTTGGGTTCACCATTTTTTTCATCAGGTTTTTGAGTCATGGAAGGGATTTCGATCATTGGGCTACCATTGTCACTTTTCCCACAAACTCCTAATGTTTCTCCCATCTATATCTCGGTATAGACCTACTTACCAAATACTATTGGTCATCTAGGCTTTTAGGCCCAATGAATCTTGGAAATCACATTGTTCGAGAGGATGCGAGGTCGCCCTAATACCACCATTTTGGGGGTAATTGTTTCTTATTCCTGGACCCTCTTATAGATTTATGATTTTTTTCATACATCTCTTCCTAATTTTGATAGGAGGATGGTTACCCTAACAAAATGAAACATTGGTCAATTCTCTCATTAAAAAAATAAAGGGACTCTCATTGATGAATTTTGGGGGTGATGTCTCATTAGTGAATCCATATGTATGTATCCAAGGTTCATCACCCAAATTATTAACAGTTAATAGTTGCTTTATATGTTGAAGATGTATGACCAAATGCTTTGAAATGTACTACTACATGGGGAGGTGGATAGTATTTTAAAGAGGGGATTGATACATTATTATTTTTTCAATGTATCCAAGTTATTACAAGAATCAAAAACTCATGTAGTTCATTGATCATGTGTAGTTTAGAGTCATTCAGAGAAGACATATGTATGCGTACTAAGATACCCAATGTTTGAGCTTGGGTCTCAGGGATATGTCTTATGTATATTGGTTATGGATGGAATCTGAGTCGTTGTAGTTCAATCATTCCCAAGGGACTGTTTCCAATGTATATTCTGTTATATGAGGGGTGTTCATACCATGCCAGTCATTGAGGATTACATTCTAGGATTTCCTTAGTTAGTGGAAATTCATGATGCCTAATGATATTTTCGTGGAATCTCCCAAATCTCTTGTGATTTTTTCTCGTTTTGAGAAACAATGGGGGAGTGTTTGATCATTCTCATGGTTTGTAGATATGGTATTTATAATCTAGGATAGTCCTTGGGGTGTTTGGTATTGATATCGGGCCTTAAGAAGGTGTCCTATATATACTGAGCATGGTTGGAATCAGATTCATCATAGATAGGTTATCCCTTAACCTATGGACAGGATAAGGTGTATGACCACACTCAGGGAAATTATGACCATCATTATGGTTTTTGTAATCCTAGGGGCTTACACTGAGATGGATACCCTATTGATTGAGGACATACTATATGATGTCATTATTTTGGGATTATGCACTGAGGATTCCCTTATTATCCTACAGTGCATAGTGTAGATCACATAATTTATGAAACCCCATACGCCCACTAGATCTATGCTCATTGTGAGAAACAAGGTTTAGCATGTGATCAAGGTCATTTATCTGGATAAGGGGACTTATAAACTGGGATCGTCCTGGATGGTAAATATGGAACTCTAACCTCAAATATTTGGCCTACATATCCTAAATATTTCAAGAATAAGATTCAAGATAGTTCCCTTAATGCTAAGTATTTCACACTGATGATTTCCAATTGCATTTGGATTACAAACTAAGGTTTCCCTTATAACCTAGACTGCATGTCAGGAGGGCGTCGCATGACCCAATTCACCAGTCCATAGGAAATTGTATGACCTTGTTACACTATCCTAGAATCCATCATATAACTTTTATTCTTACATATGGGGGTGTTGAAAGATTCTGTGTGACATGGTTTGAAGGATGTCATGTGTCTGGGATAACATCCCTACAATCCTTCATGAGAACTGACTATCATATTATGATGTTGTCGTAGGATCTAGGCTGATATATCTAGGCGATATCACAAGAGCATGTTGATATTCAATAATTCTCTCTCAAGACTTGGTTGACATTCCCAGAGGATGTACCTTGTCCAGACTAACATCCCTAGAGGGCATTAAGAGCTCTAGATAATATATCCATAGTACATCACGAGAGCCAATTTTTATGCCCAAGCACCTCCGTAGGACTTCCATGACATGGGCACGCGCCATTATATGAGTCTGGAAATGAATCCAAATGACGTTGTGATTCATGTGAGGTAAGTCTATTGGGAATTTCATGAGACTATTTTGAAATGTCCATGGGGGTCATGTGACATTTCCGTGACATGTTTTATGGGCTTTGTCTGACACAGGTAGCATGGTTAAAGAGGATGATGAGATATGGGAGATGTGTCCCGATGCAATTGCCTGTCTTTGGGATGTTCTCATGAAGAACACATGGTTTAGTGAACATGTTTGGATTTAATTTTTTCACCTTTAGTTTTGTTCAACCCATTTCCTTAAAGAAACCTTGGTTTTAATCAATGTTGGTTTATCTTGAGTCCCATGTGATCTAGTGGGCATGTGGGATATTCGTAGAATTTCCTACTAAAGACACTTCATATGATCTATGGATGATCATGTGAAGTGTCTCATTCCTAGAACATTACTAATCAAGTGTCTTCTGGGTATATTACCTAATAGAAGACTTAATTTTTACATGATCGGTTCCACTGCTAAGACTGCTTCAATTCTTGAGAATTTTTCACTCAAGAGTTTCCTTCATGATGTAATTGGTGTCTTTTTCATGATAGTGTGGGAAATGTATAGGCCTCACCACATGGGATGTTCTGTGCTTCGTGTGACATATCTATCATGAGTCCATAGAAGAGTCGGCAGATTGGGATAACACAACATTGATTTGCGAGTCTCTATTGTGGTATATTCTGAGGGCAACTCCTAATTTTCAGATCTTTTATGTCTCTTCCATCAATGTTTTCATTAACGAATTATTCTCGATTAATGAAGACCTATTTGATCATGTGGGAAAGTCAGAGGAATTTTTATCTTGTCTTGTGTACATACCCAAGGTCCCTCATAAGATCCAAGGTCCCCATTGAATGTTGTTCTTGATCTTCTTTATGACTTTTCTATGGATTCTGGTGAGATAAATATGATTTTTATAAGGGTATTAAGGGACTGCGTTGTAGAATTATTTGGCACATTTCATGTCTTTCAGTGACTGAGAGTACCTTTTTCCTCTTCCATAATTTATTTAAATTCATTTATTTTACAAATGTTAGGGATTATATGAATTTTTATGAGTAATTTCATATAAATTTACCTAATTTTTTTATTATTCCTCACATTTCCAATATAGTACATATAGGGATGTGTAACAATGTCAAGGAAAATTCATCTATTTGTCTTTAGTGCACTGAAGGGGAACTGAGGATTTTCCTGGACATACCTGAGGACAACCATGTGGTGAGGATAAATAATCCATCGAACTTCACGATATGAGGTGTACATGTCTCCAATGACTCATTGTGCATTAAAAACTATCAGGGGTGCGCCACATGTATTTCAGTGATCGAGAGCACCTCGCATCTCCTCCCCTTTATCTCTTTTGTTTTATTTTACATCATTTCTTGAGTCATGTGATTTTCCTTGCATATCATTTAAGAAATTTATCCTTTAAAACAATTATATGGCGCATGATATTTATAACCATTGGGGCTATCTCCCATTGGATATTATTCTTCCTAAATTTTTGTATAATTTCATATGGTTTTTCAGGACTTTTCCAATGAAAATCCATGTGGCCATGGGGTGTTCATTTGGTTGTCACCATGTAGTTATTTTTTGTCTGGAGACCTATTGTAAATGTAGGATGTTCTATTTAAGGGGGCTTTATAGGATTCACCAAAATTATATAATTTGTATGGAGTCTTCGTGTGACCTTGAAATGGTCAGGAGATTGTGAGTCCCTTGGATGATTATGCGATCCATGAGTCTCAATTCCTTTATTTTTTGGGGAAGGTAATTCTAATATTTAGTTATTCATTTTTTTAGATTTTGCTGACTCTTATTTGGAGGGAGTCAACAACGAATATTCTCCTTGTTTAACACTGAATATAAACCATAATATACCTCTTGTAATCTTGGGGAAAAAATTAATGATAGTAAAAGGGTGATCTCAAATTCTCAGTGGGGGTATACATATATGGTAAGGTATCATATACTCTATTCAAATATTATGGTAAGGTGATTAACCAAAACACATTCCATTTAATCAATAACCTGGGCATAATATGGAAATAATGGAAGATGATCAAATAATCCCATATAACTAATAGTATGAGAATGAACCCTAACCATGTATATTATACTAGTATAATAATCACATTAAATATCAATAACTAATTTCATAATGAGAGAATTAATAATCGTAGACATCACAAACATACTATTAAGGATTCTTCCAAGACACCATACATTAATGTATAAGGAATTAGTTCGCCTTATTAGACCGACTAATGAATCTAGGGTCTATAAAATTCCCCTCCCATAACCTACTATGTTCCATTCATTCCTCATATGAAAATGGTAATCATAAACAATAATAAAACTTTTATTGAAAAATAGCAAACAAATTTGGAATACATCAACCATAAACCCTGAATGGTTCCAAAATAGCATGTACATAGATAAAATGATCATACCCCCTTTAATAAAGTACGTTATAAGGTATCAAAAGAGTCCAACCTCATTCAATCATAATATTCACCAAATCATGTTGACATAAATGAAAATACTCTAATAAAATCATTAAAATTTCTGGATAGAAATTTTTCTTTTTTTACTTTGATATCATTTATTTAAATGGAAACAAAATTTTAAAATCATGAAATTTCACTGAAAATAATCTTTTAAAATTATTAATTAATATTCAATACATTATTTTTTTATGATAGTGTAGAAACTTCTCACACCCTATAAGTTAAAAATATATTTATTCTGTATTTTTTTTTGAAAAAATCATAATGTACCTTATTTGGAAAACAATTAAAAGATTCCTTTAAAACCATTTTATTAAAATAAAAACATGGGAATAAGTATATTTTAATTTTTTAGAATTATATAAAATATAATTTAAAAAACATTTTTTAAAAGCATGTAAATTAATGATAAATATTTCCCAGTAGATACTTACATATAAACAACTCTGAATAATAATGAGATTATAAAATCAACCCTTCCCTCTTTATAATTAGTATAATCACATTCCCCATGAACTAATGAAAAATATGTGGATATTAAAGTACCATTATATTCATAATAATAATCATAAAATACATTCATGGGCTATATAAACACCATGAAAAAGCAACAAGCAGTATATAATGTATGTGTCCCACAAAAATAAAAAATGGGATAAAAATACCTTACCTTACGCTTCATTTAGAACAACATTCTTTAACTTTCAATATAACGGTTTTAATTAGGTTATTAACTTATATAATAATGTTATTTATATTTATTTTATCATATATGATTTTATTATGTTATTTTATCACCCTTTTGTTGATAATATTTTATTATTACCCTTTATTCAGGTGTTAACTCCATAATTTTACTATTACTGTTTTTCTATGAATGTCTATGTTATTTTAAATAGGGTATATATCAATTATTTTGATAATGATATTATTTAAATAAATATATTATTTAATCATTAAATACAATTTTATATCAATTCTTGAATTTTTAACATGGAAAATAAATCACATCACGCCGTGTAGATGGTTGGTCATCCGTACGCATGAGCAATAATATCATTCCCTTATTGATTAAAGAATAAGGAATTGGATGGTACATTAATTTTTGAAGGGTAAGTATCAAGTAATTATTATCATATATATATTTCATCAATCATTATACCCATCCAAGTAAATAGGTTCTCAAAAACATATTTCACTATAACGTAGAGAGAGAAAGCCATACGTATGAACCCACGGTGTTTTTGTTTTTCATACGATGGATAAATATTGTAATTTTATTTTCGTATTATCATAATAAAATATTAGAATATATATTATACTATATTTCATACTTTATTACGGAAACAATACTTGAATAGGAATTTGAATAATAAATGAAGTTGAATAAGTTGGTAAAACAATTACCTCTTAATTGGTGGACTCTCTTTGAATAACCCCATAACATCTCTAAGGATGGTGTTATTCCTAACATAATTCCTATATAATGTGGTTAGGAATTCTAGGAAGTGTTTTGGGAATATATTTTTAGAAAAAATAGGTTTTAAAGTGTGATGAAAGGTGAATAATGGGTTCCATTTTATAGGAGAGGGGAGGGGCACTCTAGAAATTATTCATGTTATTAAATTAATATAAATTAATTTTGTAGTACAAATGAACCCAATCTAACTAGTTGATAATATAGATTTATTTTGGGTTTAAATAAATTAATTAAATTAAATCTAGATTATTTTCTACTATTTTTAGTCACTATCTTTTTTATTTAACCCTAATTTATACTTTTTTATTCTTTCCATGATATCGTGTAATTTTCGCATTAAGGGTTAATATGTTTACAATAAATTTCCAAGGGAACAATAAATAATAAATTTATCAAATTTTAAAACTCATCCCAATTAGTTGACAAAAATATATATTTTTAGAAATTTTATATCATTTAATAAAATATTATTTATTTTAAAATATCAGTAATGTCAATTATGACACTATTCATTACTTAACTTTTTATAAATATCATAAAAAAATATATCTTCAATAAAAAGATTTTAAATAAAAACTAGTATATAAAAATAATCTATAAAAATCATGTTTTACATTAAATATATTAAATTTTATTTATTTTAGTATTTTTAATATCATTTATTTGATTATTCTATTAAATAAACAATTACTTTATCATCATTTTGTCAACATTTATAGTAATTATTTTAATAAAAAATGTTAATAAATTAAAATTCTGTAGATAAATATTTATATTTCCAAATTCAACTTTTAGTCAAACATATCCTTTACATTACCCCATATTAAGAATATTTGACTTGTACAATAAATTGTGACAAACATTACTTCTCTTTGAATATAAACTTATAAATTTTATACTATCATAAAAGTAACGTTAAAGGAAAATAACTTTACACCAAGGATTATTTTGGTTGAAGGATTCTCATCCAATGAAATTCGGACATGTTTTAAGGTATTTTTATAGACTTTATAATATTAATTTTAACAATAATTATATGATTTTCCCTTAACAGTGGTAATTCAACTATTAGTATATCTCGCAATTAATATAAAAAAAATAAAAGAAACCTATTTACATAATTGTAACCATGGAATAAAATATGGTTTCCTTTTTTCAAAATTTAAATCATATAGATTTTAATAATAAATTTAAAATTAATCTCATTGATAGAAAGAGAAACATGTTTTTAAAGTGAAAATGTTAAAAAGGATTATAATGTTTTATATTCATATTCAATGTAAAATTGATTCAAATTACCTATTTTGTATTAAATTATACAAAATTAATCAAAATATACATTAAAACCATTTTTAAATATAATTTAACACTATACATTATTTAGATGAAAAAATTCATTTTCCCTAAAAATGCAATATTTTATCATTATTCCTCAAAACATGAATATTATCAAAAAAATAAATGAATTCAACAAAAATAAATTTTTATATTATTATTTAATATATTATGTTTATATAATCAAAATAAATATATAAAAGCGTCAAAATTTTATTTAAAATAGGTTCTCTATTAAATGGCGATAAATTTCCTTTTTAGAACAATAAAATTTATGAATAAAATTGGATTTAATCTAATATTATACCTATAAGAACATTTGTATGAGTGTAAAAAATATTTTATTTAATATATAATATATATTCCATTAATATAATTTTTAATATAAATTAATTTAATTTATTAATACAAAAAGCTTTTTCAATCATAAAAATAGTTCTTTATTAAATCATTTCCTATATATTAAGTTGGTTCCTATATTCATTTATAATTAATTTTTAACCAATAAATTCCACCATATATTTTCATAAGTTAATTAATACTATTCATAATAGTTAATATAATGGCTAGATTATATCTTTTTATATTAAATAATAATATTTTAATAATATGTTGCTTTTTGGTAAAATTAGGCCTTGTATGAAACACAAGAAAACTCATCGTTGTGTGCAGTGTAAGCTCAGAATGTTGTTATATATAAAGAAAACTAGAAAAAAAACTAAACATATTAAAAATTAAATAATATTTTATTATCTTGTGGTGTTGCATTCTCCCCACCATAATTAAATTAGGTCCTTGTAATTTAAACATGATCTCAGTAGTGTAGGGTTTTATTTTTAAAAATAAACAAATGTTGAAAATCCCACAACATAAATGGAGTTAATAATATATCTTTTAATATAAAGAAAAAGGAATTGTTAATTTCACCACAAAAATAGGTATTCAAAAAGGATAGCATTAGTGAAAACAATGATATATAAGTCAAATATAGCTATCATGTTCTGATAAATAATGATAGAGAACACAGTTATGAGAAAGACTACAATCACAAGACCATAAATTTGTAATGGGTTAAAGAGTTCACTAATTTCTCAGTAAGAAAATTAAACGAACAATGTTTTTCTTCTAAATATCATTTCATAGAGTTAAGTAATTCATTTATATCCTATAATAAGAAAATAAGGAATCATAATTACTTGATAACTATTGTTTCATCCGTTAATCAATTTCTACCACAAACTCATATTTTTTTTCCAAACAATGAGTATTTAATATTGTTTTTTTCATGCTTTAAGAATCTGAATACATTTCTATGTATCAAAAAATCAATAAAAGTATAACTATTTATTCCTATCTTCTTTATACATTAACAAAAACCAAAAAAATTAAGTTAATATAAGATAATTCCCCAAAAATCATAAACCATTACATGATGAAAAACAATGTTAATCTCCAAAATAAAATAGTAATATCCGAACATCAATACAAGTCATTCAGAGAATTAATATCCTTTCTTAAAAATATTCTATACTATTTTCAAAACCCCAAAATCTTAATTTTATGATCATTTGGTCTTCCAAAAAACATTAATTACTATTAATGTCTTATAAAAAACTTTAATTGCCCAAATCATCTAATATCAAATATATTTTAATCATTTACAAATATTAACTAAATCATTATAAGACCATAATAAAATCATATATCATTACAAAATATAATTCAAATTTGACTTATCAAGAAAACCCTATAGTGTTTTGTTTACCTTGATCATATAGGGTTATTGAAATAGTGAATGTATTCTGAAATAACATTATTCACTTTCTAACCTGATCATTTTCCAATACATAGGTAACATTTTTTATAATAAAATCCCTAAAATAAAAATATCCTTTATCCATTAGATATTTCAACTAAAAAAGTTTTGTTTACCTTTACTTCACATAGGATAGTGGTAGGCGTTGCACCATTATCACCCTTAAATTGTTGGTTCAAACCTCATGGCCCTGTCAGACATGAAGGGTTGTCATAGGGACTATGGGTTGTTCTTTTTATAAAACAATGTTATTAAAATTTACAAAAAAAATATGACGTACATACCTAAAATAAGGTTAATCACTAAATATAATTTTAGATAATATTTTCAATGCAATCCCAATATAGAAATGCCTCATATATTTATTTCAATACAGGTCATTATTTTTTGGGGGTTTATCAAATAGAATAAGTATTTGACTCTTGTAATTCCCAGGTTCACCACATTTAAGGAACTGAACAACAAATGGGTTCTTAGGATCATTATTATTTCCTTCTATTATACTCTTTATTTTTTCTCTTCAATTATTTTCTATATATCCTTATTTACAACCTATAAATCATTTCATCATTCCACTAAGACACTTTCCTGTTTGTCTCCATCCACATTACTTTCATGATGGAAATTGAGCCTTATCTTCTCCATGGTCTCCCTCACATGGGAACTTAGTAAACATTATCCTTCTATTATTTTGTGAGTTTGGTATTTGGTTAAGTTATATGGTCAAAATCGTATTTCTAGAAGATTTATTAGTTATGAATACGATATCTTTCTCTCCTATCAACTTTCCATTTGTCTTCTCATCTCCATCACCTTGTATATCATGTTCAATATTAACATGACTCTTTCGGGTTCCATCAATTGACTAAAAATTAAAATCATTGTTTGAGTAATAAAAATCATAGTGGGAAAACATATAATCATTAATATAATATAATGACACCTTATTTTCAAAATAAAACACATTAATATTAACATAGCTTATTCATTTTCATCATATATTCAAGTCCTCTGTAATGGTTTGTAAATATAATATGGATTCTCATAATAATATCCCCTAAAAGTGTTAAATAAGGTGCACAGTAAGGCATGTTATCGTGTACCAGGATACACTGAGTTAGGCCTAATGCACCTTGTTAGAGATGTTACCCTTAACGAAATCTGTTCTAGAACCACCTCCACTTGAAGTATCCAAACCAGGATGTATTGTTAGAAAGATTCACATAATCTTTATCGTACCAAAATTCTAGGATGTTCTTTTATACTTATCCTAAAATTAAATCCTAGGGTTATGTTCCCAATTATATGTTTTCTAAATCTAGTTTCAAGGATTCTACTAAACTTCCTTTGATACCAACTGTATAAAACTTGGACTAAGTATCCCCGATATGGTGCTTATAAATTATTAAATTGACATATATACAAGACTCAAATCCCAAAGAATTATCCTGTTTAGATGTTTTAAAAACCATATTACATACATGAAACATACATTAAAATTGAAAACAAAAAACACAACACAGTCAATTATTTGAGAACACCATTATTCTCCATGATTAAACCTTCTTATCAATCATAATATTCTTCTTTTAATCCAAGGGAAAAATAAAATATAAAAAATAGATGATCACAAATGCTTGATACAGATATATATAAAGTGGAATATATAATAAACAAGCATAAATTATTATACAATGGTGATTAACAAAAACACATTCCATTTAATCAATGACTTGTTCATAATATTGAAGGAAATGAAGATGATAAAATGATTCTATATAAATAGTAAAATGATAATTAATTTTAACCATGGATACTCTACTAGTTGAATAATCACATTGAATATCAATAAAAAAAGTCGTAAAGAGGTAATTCATAATAGTGGCCATCATAAACATGCCTCCCGGCCTTCATCCAAGACCCCATACATAAACGTGTAAGGCCTCAACCAACAAAATAACTAGTTCACCTTATGAGATCTACTGGTTCATCAAGATTCTATAGTAGTCCCAGACCATAACATAAAAATTTCAATGAATTCCTAATATTAAATGGTGAAACATAAGTAACATAATGATTTATATTGAAAAACTAGAAAATGAAATGTGAATACATAAACCAAAAACCATGAATGGTATCCAAATAGCACATCCATAATCTAAATGACCGTAAAAACTTCCATAAAATATAGTACATGGTATCATAAGATACCACCCTCAATCAATAATAGGATTCCACAAATGATGTTAGCATATATGAAAATACACTAATAAAATAATTAAAAATCTCTTGAGAGAAATTCACCTTTATAATATGAAGTAATTTTTTTAAAAGGCAACACTATTTTAAAAGATAAAAATTTTATTGAAATTAATATTTTAAATCTATAAATTAAGCTTCAATAAAATATGGTTTCTTTTCAATGTAAATACCTCTCATGTTGTATAATTTAAAAGAATATGCCTTCTGTATGTTTTTGAAAAAGACAAAAAGTATCTAGATTGAAAAAAGAAAAAATATTCCCTTAACACATTATATCAAAAGTAAGAAATGGGTAAAAATACTTTAAGAATTTGTAGGATAATATAAAAGATAATTTTAAAAAATATATATGAAACATGGACATTGAGGATATATATTCTCCAATAGATACTTACATATAAAAAATAGTGAATAATAATGAGATTGTGAAATTAACACTTCCCGCTTTATAAAATGTAGAATCATATACCCCTTAAAAGAAAGAAAAGTATATAGATATCAAAATACTATAATCATCCAAATAATACTCATAAAATATATTCATGGTAAGTATATAGACCACATAAAAGAAACAAGTATTGTGTAAGGTATGTGTCCCACAAAAAAGTGAGATAAAAAACCTATATCATATGCTTCTTTTAGTTGAACATGCTTTAACCAACATTATAATGGTTTTAATAATGTTACTAACTTATATAAAAACCTTATTAATATTTACGATATAATATATTGTCTTCTTGTTTTATTTTATCAGCCTTAAGTTGATAATATTTCGTTATTACCCCAATTTCTGTTTTTAACTGCCTCATTTTACAATGTATGTTTTTTATGAATGTCTTGATTCCTTTAAATAGGGTATATATAAAACATATCAAAAATAATATTAATTTTTTAAATATAATATTTATTCATTAGATACATTTATAGATCAATTCTTGAGTTTTTTACATGGAAGATGAATCACATCACATCATGGTAATGGTAGGTCGTACATACACACACGCGACAGTATCATTCACTTAGTGGTGGAATAATAATTAAGTGGATAGTATATTAATTTTTAAAGAATAAATTTAATTTAATTAGTATCATATATATCCATTATATCCATCTTTATACCCATCCATGTAAATAGGTGATGAAAAAAATTACTCCACAGTGTGAAGATAGTAAGCCATACAAACATACATATGGTGTCTTCATTTTTCATAGGATGGATAAATCATGGAATATTGTTTTCTCATAATCATAATAACATATAATAATATATATGATAAGAGATTTATTACAATATTATGTGAACAACATATGAAGAGTAACTAGAAGAAGAAATGAACTTGAATAATTTGGTAAAACAATTACCTATTCTTCTATGCTCCTTTATTTATTAACAGCTTAACACCACTAAAGAGTGTGTTATGACTAAAATAAGGGCTCTATAATGCATTCAGGGGATATAATAAAGGATTTGGGAAGATATTGACAGGCCAAAATAGGTTTTAAAGTTTGATTAAAGGATAATAATGGGTTCCCTTTTATAGGAGAGGAGGGGGGCACTCTTGGAATTATTCAAATTATTAAATAAATTTAAATTAATGTTATAATCCAAATGTCTCTAAAATTTTTAATTTAGAATATACGATGATTTTGGGTCAGATTACCTTCATATATTGAAATTTATATTAGTTTTATTATTTTATAATCTTTATCTTTTTCCTTTAACCCTTATTTAACCTTTTTTATTCTTACCATGGTAAGATGTATTTTACACATTGAGCGTAAATATATTGACTATAAAATGTCAAACGACCCATAAATGAGTAATTTTTGAACTTTTAATATTATAAAAATCATTTGGGAAAAATTTAGTCTTTTAGTGATTTTATATTATTTAATAAAATATTATTTATTTTAAAATATCAATAATGTCAATTTTGAGACTATTCATCGCTAGATATTATAATAATATCATAATAAAATTATATAATTGAAAAAAACAATTTAATATCATCACTAATATTTCAATGTCATTGATAAATGTTTTGGACGACATTAATTATATCTAATTTTATTTATTTTAAAAAATTTAATATCATTTATTTGATTCATTCATTAATTAAATAATTATTATATCATCATTGTGTCACCATTTAATGTAATTATTTTATCACAAAAAAATATAAGTAAATTAAAATGATACATATACACATTATATATTTATAAAAAATATTTTTATTCAAACATAAATCTTATATTACCATATATTAAAAATATTTCACTTATTAAAAACAAAAGTGCAACAAAATTCACTTTTATTTGAATATAATATTATAAATGTCACTCTCATAAAAGGGGTGTAACAAGATTAAAATTTATAACCAATGATTATTTAGTTCAAAATAACTCATAAAATTAAATTATGATAAGATTTAAGGAAATTTATAGTCTTTATAAAACTATTTTTACCCATATTTAACAAATTTACCCTTAACCAGAGTAATTTAAATACTACAAAATATTAGTATTCATGTGACCAAAAATAAAAAAATCTTATTATATAATTTCTAAAATCTAATTCCAAATATTTAATCCATTTTCAATATTTCATAACAAATAATCTTCAGTAATTAATTTAAATTTAATCGCATTGATGGAACAAGAAATGATTTTTAATGTGAAAACTTACAAAATATTGTATTGTTTTTATATTCATATTCACTATAAAATTGATTCTAATGACATAAAATTTATTAAATGATATAAAATTAATATAATTATTCTTTATAACAAATTAAAATTTTAATTTAACATTGTAAATTAATTAGATGAAAAGGCATTTTTCAATTAAAATGCAATATTTTATCACTATTCGTCAAAACATGATACTTATCAAAAAAAATACCAAAAATTAAATCATATTAAATTTTTACATTCCAATTTAAAATAAAAATATCATTTTTAAGATCTAATATATAAATGTTTCTAAAATTATATTTTAATTTGCTTATCAATTAAAAGGTGTTAAAATTGCCTTTTTAGAAAATTACAATTTTTAAGCATAAAACATTATTTATTATTGCATTATGAAGATAAAATATATTGAATGAGTGTAAAAATATTATTAAATATATAATATACATATTTAATTAATACAATTTATTAATAGAAATTAATTTAATATATTAAGATAAAACTCCATTGGAAGCATAAATATTGTTCTTTATAAAATCATTTCATATATATTCTGTTGGTTCCTATGTTAATTTATAATTAATTTATAACCAATAAATTCAACCACATATTTTCATAAAATATTTAATAAAATTCATAACCTCCAACTTAATTTCTTGTTTATATCTTATTATATTAAATTATAATATTTTATTAATATACATTTTTTGGTAAAAATAGTTCTTGTGTGCAACACAAGACGACTCATTCACAGCTAGAAAAATGATCTATAGCCATAGACCTATAGCAACATTTTAATTTTTCAGTGGATATAGATTAAAATATACCCATCATTACTTGAAAACCATGGCTTTAGAATAGATAAACCTACGGATAAATGTTTCTCGTGGCAAGAGCTCCTCAATTGGTTTTAAATCCACCGTGACTCATTTTCCTCCCGAATCTCCTCCCTCGTTAGGACTCATCTCCATCTCGTGAAAAAATTCTTCCTCGTCGCCAACTTTTCAATTCCCCCTCGACCAATCCTTGTTGGATTCGCCACTTGGTTCACCCCGCCCTCACGCGATCCCTCCCATCCCATTTATCGCACGTCACTCTCCTCCTCCACACCCTTTGTCGCGCATTCCCCCTCCAATCAGTGAATTGGCCAAACCGAGACCTTCGTTGAGTGGGATCCACACGATCCAGCCCCTACAATTTTTGCAAATATTTTTTCTGTTACTCCTTTACAACAGCTGCTCAGGTGGAAGGGAAATAATTCCATGAAACCCCTGTTCATCCCATTAATGAAGACAATTTTTTTAGAGATTTATTCCAACCATTTCCTTTTGTTTTGGTTTTCATCCATAGTATATAATTTTAGAAGATTTATGTTGGGGTTTATTTCAAATTTCCTCCAAAGGGTGTTGGAAATTGTCCCGCATGATGGGGATTTTTCTTGGTGTAGATAGAAGATGTCTTGAGATAACAGCTGTATGATATTTCGTGATTTTTCATAAAAGAAAAGTCACCTGATGATTTTATTTATGGTTTCAAGCTACATTTACTGAAATCACCTATTAAATAGCTACCATTTTTTTGGATTTTCCCATGACAGTATCGGGTGTATTCCATGGAACCTCCATGTGTGTTTGTTCATGGTTTCGGTGCATTGAGGTAGTCTACTGATTGATTGAGCATTTAAGTCTTTTTTTTAAATTATAAAATTATTTATAATCAATATAATTAATTTAATTGGATAATATAATTAATTATAAAATGTTACAATTGATTATTTGTAAGTTTGGGTCCAGGTTAGGAGCCTCAGATTATGCTAGAACATATACAAGCTTAGAAGGCGGTCAATCTTCTTTAAAGGAAATAACTTTAATTATGGTCAGTGGTCTCATGGACATAACCCTTTGGTTTATAAATGATTAATGTGAAATGTGATGTGTACAGTTTCACCACCTCAAGATATTAACCTTAATTAATTAATTAATTAGTTTAATTATAATGGAATTCATTTTAATTAAATGTGGAAAGTCACAAGGTCAATGATGGACCATTGTGCACTGGATATATATCTTGACCATATATTTCTAAGAGTATAAGTATAATTGTATGCCTTGAAAAACATTAACCCCATATGGGGTGTATATAAAATAAAGTAAATTATATAAGAGTAGTGGACCTTAGTGTGGGTTCCTTGGTGACCTTCAAGTGGACGGATGTGATGAGATATAGTTAATATACCTATTAGGACATGAATGATCCTTAATATGCCTTAAAATATTCATGCTAGTAGAGATGAGTGCGTAAATTTGTTCCTCCCCTAATGAGGTTTAGATACCTTGGTGGGTATAATTTAGCTAAATTGATGAGAGGTTTGGTGAGTGGACCGACATAGTTTGACTTGGAATGTGATATGGGAAGGCTTCCATCTCTTTTTACCTATTCAAGTAAGGATTTTCTTATGAGTATAGTGAGGTCGTGAGTTGTTTATGACAATTTTGAGGGACATGATTCCCTTTGGGTGTTTACATGATATATGTGAATTTGATATATGGAATCCACATAGGGTGTTCATGCTATAATGTTACCTAGGGAACCCATGAGGGTTCCTTAGTGATTTTGACCTTTTTTAGGGTTCATGAAATAAGAATTAGAGATGGTCGTGGGTGTCACCTTGGAACCCAACTCAATTGTGTGTGAGCCAGATACGACATTAGTGATGATGATAGGTCATGCGCTTGAGAGGGAAACCCATGTTTTTTTAGATGAGTTTGAGAAGATTGACAACCTTTAAATAATGTGTTATATGATATATTATAGGAGTGACACACTACCCTCAAGGATTTAAGTGGCATACCTAAGAGGTTACCAGGGATTCAGCTATTTGGTCAAAATAGGATGCCTATGATGTGCTCTTAGGCTCTGGCTGTTGATCCTGATACAATATGAATACCATGGGAAATACCCTTATATTAAATATTTTGGTTTATATAGAATTTTAAGGATATTGGGATTCCATATTTGGGTCAATATGATTACCTAGGGACATCCCCGAAGGAATCTATTCTATTTATGATACTACTGGATTTCCTAGGCCTATCCCCATAGGAATCTTTTATATGCTTGATACTACAATATTTCCTATAACAAACTCCATGGAATTAATCACGGGCTTGATAAAATTAGAATTACTATAATTAACTCCAAGGAATCAATTATTTCACCTTATAACACACTTCTATTTGGCTCTGTACTAGTGGAAATAATCACATGACATGCTAAAAAACTCTGACATTATCCAAAGTAGGTATAACCAATACTGAGTGTCACGTTACATCCCAAGGATCAATGATGGGTATTTATTTATGCTTCCTCAGTTTATTTATTTATTCAACTGAGCATATCATCTTACCATACACTATATTATCTAGTTATCCATAGTACCCCATTGGTGGCCCTTTACATAGTTGTACTCAAACACTTCTTGGGTGGACATGATGCTTGGGTACCTGAGAATAATTCACTAATCGTAGGTTAGGTTGTGAAGAAGCTTATAGTTTCAAGATTTATTGAGATATCTTGGATGACATTGAAATTTGGGATGAGGTGAGGATTTGGGATGATAGTAGAACCTTATTTTTGGATTTGTTCCCTAGTAGGATGATGATTTTCATGTAATGCCTGATATAAGTATATTTTAGAAATTTACAGTTGGTGTTAGCACATTAGTTGCATCAAGATTTTTCAAATGGGAAAAATAGATGTTTCCTTATGAGCTTTGAACTATGTGATATGTGGTTATTGAGATAGGTGGGAGGGACTAATTCCCTTAAGATATGACACAATATAATTTTTATTCGGGTACTATGCTTGAGATGAGATATGGTATATGATAATAACCTAATAGAGGCGTTATCCTAGGATTGTTAGTTCCTTTAGAGACAAAAGGTAGATGATTTAAATTATCATATTGGTGCATTATAGGGACTATCTAATATGAGGTATAGTCATGGGGATTCATTAGGATTCCATGATGAAAATCACTTTTGGTGTTTTAGTATTGAGTTTTGGATTTCAAAGGGAAGGATTGGTATGATACTTGGCCTAGGTGTTTTTGGGTATGAATCCCGATGATGTAGATGATTATGATCCAAAATGGTCTGATCATGGATGGATAGAGTACAAGTATACACTCAATGTTCGAGAAGATTCTAGTTGATGGGTGGTTGTGTGACTATACTTGCAACAGTTTAGATGTTAAAATTATTTGGGAGAAAGCACGAATATGAGTTTTTGATGAAACTATTTTGACTGAACTCTTATGTGTGTCTACATCGAAGGCTTGACCAATTCTGATCATGTGGCTTCCTTCGATAATTTTGTAGGATTCATGGATTCCCCTTTGGTCCCCCCTCTCCTAGGGGGTGAGGATTCATCTCGACTACTCTGGATTCATAGTTATGATCATTATCCCCCTTCATCAACCATAGCCTTTTTTCCAGCTTCCCAAAATTGAAATTAGCCCCAAAATTCTGTCATGAGATGATGAAATTATTAATATTTTAGTTTCGTCCATGATTATTTTAATGCTTCTTCACTATTGAATCTCGCATTAGTGGCTCACTTTGGAAAGAGTCTCCCCTCGATGGAAACCTTTGATAGGTTTTTTTTGGATTCGTGTGTTTTTCATGAATGGGTGATTATAGGGATTATGAATCTGTGGAAATTTTTGATTCATTTCTCAACTGAAGATGCACTAATATCTGCATGATTGAATTCTCTACATGATTTCACTAGCTTAAACATCTCTATTTTCTATTGGTTTTTCAAGTTCCACCTAAAATAAGATCTTCCCTCTATGGTGATTTGGATTTCTGTCCCTATCCTACATCCCCTATTTCAGAATTTGGTGATTCTTAAATTGATGTGTAATATTTTGGGACACTTCTTATGTACTAATAATCACACCATAACTTTATTCCACCTTGTTTCTCCTAAAACACGTGTTGAGGTTGATGTATCAATGGTACGAATGGATTTTAACTACATTGATATTGAAGGGGAGATTTGTTAGAAGCAGCATGTCTGCTTTGAATCTTGGGATGACTTCTGTTCATCATGTAGACACATGGGTCATGATCTATCCAACTGCTATCATGGGTAGAATGTTTAACATCATGTAGGCCTCTCAATAGGTAACCCATAAATCAAAGGCATCATAATATATGATTCTCACTAGAATGGTGTGAGGTCACTGCAACTAGAACTATTGGCCACATATATCTTTGTTAGTTTGAGGAATGACTTTGAAAGATCCAAGTGGGATATGCAAGTCATGGGAGAGGCAGAGCCAATCTCTTCCACTGCTATATCCACTTATTCCAAATCTGTGACTTCTATAAATGGGTGAAAAGGGAAGGAACATGATGAAGGTGTTTTTCTGATCACTAATTTCGGAATTTTTTATGACTGTAGTCTGATTCTGTTAGATCTAGTTCATATTTCAACATTCTATGTTGGTGTTTGTAGTATTATAATAGCTTTTTTTGGAAAAAATTTGGTAGGGCTAAATCCTGAGACATTTTATGGATCAGATACAAGTGATTCTAAAATGTATTTTTATTCTGAGATGTGATCCCCCATATCAATTTATATTCACAACCATTTCAAATATTTGATGAAAATTTCGAGGCTGTTAAAGATCCTTAATGGTGGAAGATATTCATTCCTAGGTGAAAAAGGAAGTAGGTTGGTTCAAATATCTATGTTAAACTATATCCGAGTGATAAATAAGAAGATTCCGAATTTTCTTTAGACTATGAGTTGGATAATCATGTGATAGTTCCATTTGGGTTTGGCTTAAGGAATTGGAAGAAATATATCTGTGAGACATAGAATTATCCAGTCAGTAAAGGGAAAATAATAATGCATTGTTATTCAAATTTATCAATTCCCTTGGCTAACAAATTATCTGGTAAAACAAGGAAATCTATGGAAGAGTTAAGGCCATTTATGTAGACACCATAAGTGATTGCAGATATAATGATTAAATAGAATTAGTAGCAAGAAAAATCTTCTTATGATGTTGTTGAGGATGATCAATATGACAGAAAAAATGATCAATATTAGATACAAGAATCTGAGACAGTTGATGGTGTTTTGAAGGCTACAAGAATGGGGGAAATTTTGATGGAATGTGTGTCTAGTCCTGGAGGTCCTTGACTAATGGGGGAATCACTATGTTATAGTAAAGTGTAGTGTAATCATAGATTTATGGGAATGAATTGGTGCATGATAATTCATATAGTTGTTACATGTGAGGTCCATTGAAATGATAGAGTGAGGTGGTGAGCTAACCATTGAGAATGTTTCTATTTATGTGGATGATCTTGAAGTTGTTGGTGATAGTAGGTCACTGGGGGATTTAGTTTAGGGTCACCCATATAGTTGGCAACTTACGTGTTCAATGTGAATATTATAGCTCTTGGTATCCTGAATGAGAGTGTGTATGGAGATGTCTTTGTGGTGTAAGATATCATCAATGATTGATCTAGGTACCCTTGTGTGATTGACCAGAGTTCTTCATTTATTAGAAATAATTTTTCTTGAAGTATAAGAATGCATGAGGGGAAAAAAACTATCTAGGTCAAAATTCATATCCCACACCCAGGTTACTAAAAGTTAGAACTCAGTGGGGGGGGGGGGTTGTCCCGAAGGGGGGTTGTCCGGGGGTGGGGGATGTCTAGGGGAGGGGTGTGGTGTGCAATGTGTGTGGGGGGGTTTGTCCAGGAAGGATTTGGGGGGTGTCTAGGGGAGGGCGTTGTCCGAGGGTGGGGGTATGTCCAGGAAGATGTTGGAGGGGGTATGTCTAAGAAGGAGTTGGGGGATGTCTGGGAGTGGGGGGCTATCCGGGGGTGGGGGTATGTCTTAGAAGGAGTTGGGGATTTCCGGGGGGAGGGGGTTGTCCGGGGGTGGGGGTCATTCCAGGAAAGAGTTTGGTGGGTTTGTCTAGGAAGGAGTTGAGGGGATGTTTGGGGGTGGGGGTTGTCCGGTGTTGGGGGTCTCTCCAAGAGGGTGGGGACTGTCCAGGGGGGGTGCTGTGCAGGGTGGGGTGTAGGTTGGGGGTTTGTCTAGGGGGATTGGAGGGGGGATTTGTAGGGGGAAGGGGGCTGGAGGGGGATAAAGATTAAAAAAATGAGGCAATAAGGCCGGTAAATGAGATTTCACCAAGGAATCCTTTCATTTTTAAAATACAGAGGAAAATATTGATGATTTTGGGCATGACCCATTATGGCAAAGTGGGGGCTGTCCAGGTGGGAGGGGGGTTTTCCAGGTGGGAGGGGGCTATCTAGGGGGTGCAGGGTGGGGATGTCTAATATGGGGGTATGTCCAGGATGGGGGCTCTGTAGTGGGGGAGGGGGATGTCCAAGAAGGTGATGGATGGGGGGGATGTCTAGGATGAGGGTGGTATGTCCAGGATGGGGGGTCTGTCCAGGAATGAGTGGGGGGCTATCTAGGAAGGTTCAGGGTATGGGGGGATGTCCAGAATGGGGGTATGTCTAGGATGGGGGACTTTCCAGGATGGGGGGGGGTTTCTAGGATGGGGGGGTCTATAAGGGGTGGGGGTCCATCCAGGATAGAATGGGGTGGGGTCTGTGTGGGGGGGGCTGTCCAGGGGGAGTGGAGGGGGGTACTTTCAGGTGGAATGGGTCTATAGTGGGATAATGATTTAGAAAATGATGTAATAAGGTCGGTAAAATGGATTTAACCAAGGAATCCTCAAATTTCAGAAATGCAGAGGAAAATATTTATGATTCTGGGCATGACCCATTAACATAGTGGTTACATACCCACAACACAAGCTACTGAGCTATCTTCTTAGTTTTTCATCCCCATAGATTTCATATATATTGTATCTTAGAGGGAGTGTCAAACATGGAATAATTATCTACCTATTGATGGGATCTGAAGATTCATTTTCAACCACCTTGTCAACATGTCTAACTCAATCTCACTTTAGGGGTGTTCATCAATTTACACATCTTTTCAACAAATCTTCTTGGAAACATTCTGACACATTTTGTCAAAAAATACAACAAAAACTAAGGGGTGTCAAACTGTATCATTATCCCCTCATATCATTCATGTTTCCCATCGATAGTGGAGCAACCTACCCATTATGGAATACTCACCAAATATATAATAATATTACTCCAATGCTTCTGTGGTGTATGTATTCAATGAAATTGGATTTCATTTGAACGAAAATACTTTATTAATGATCATGTTATTCAGTATTGAGATTTACATATCAATATTAATATTCTATGGTCATTTTTGGTTATAGAGTTATGTATCATTTATCATGTACAGTTGACACACTGATCTCATACATATAATAAATCATTATGTCTCACTTATTTTCCCATTATTTACTTACAGGTGGTTACTTATGAGGAGGTCGATTCTACCCACCACCATAGAAAGTAGTGATTTCAACATCATATTTAGGTAAGGTTTCTTCCATTTGAATTCTTTGGCTCAATTTTAATTAGGGTTTTTATGGGTTTTGTGTTCTCTATCTTTTTGCAGTGCATTTTGGATCTCATTGAAGAAAGTGAAGCACCACATGACTGGGATATTCTCTCAACCTACAGGCATGATTCCTTCCAAAAGATCATCACAAGGCCCGACTCCATTGTTCAGTTTGGGTCAGGTCAGGTTTTCTAGGTTATTTTTTATTGGGTTATTTTTTTTGGTTTATGTCAATTTTAATAGGTTTATTTTGTTCAATTTGGGGATATTCATTTTAATTAAATTAATTTTAGAATCAAACAGGTTTGTTTCCTTAGATTAATTTTTTTATTGCACAATTACACTTTATTGATGTCAGTTTTCATTGGTTTGAGTCATTTTGGTAACATTATATTCAATTTGGTTCAGTTTTATCTTTTTCAAAACCATTTCCTTTGGTTACACTCTACTCAATTTGGCTTGATGACATTTTATTTAGTTATAATCAAATTAGCAGGTTTTTGTTAAGTGTAGTTCATTTGACTGTAAATTTTCATATAATAGCCATATTAGCATGTTTTTGGTTTTCTCAATTCAATTGAATGGAGTGTTGGGCAGGTTGGGGGTGTAGGTTGGGGGCCTATCTGGGGGGGTCTGTCCAGGAAGGGTGGAAGGGGGTTGTAGGGGGAGTGGGGGTGGTGTTGTCCAGGGAGGGGGCTAAAGGGAGAGTGGTGGGTTTATGGGGGGCTACAGGTGGAGTGGGGGGACTCCATGGGGAGGGGGTTATCCAGGGCAAGGGAGGAGGCTGTAGGGGGAGTGGTGGAGTGGTTGTCAAGGGGGGTTGTCCGGGGAAAGGTAGGGGACTGCAGGGGTAGTGGTGGGGGATGTCCAGGGAAAGGGAGGGGATATAGGGCGAGTGGTGGGGGGATGTCCAGGGGGAGGGGGCTTTCCAGGGGGAGGGGGATGTCTAGGTGTTTGTGGGGGCTATCTAGGGAAAGGGAGGGGGCTGTAGGGGGAGTGGTGGGGGTGGGGGGTGGGGGGAGGCTTCAGGTGGAGTTGTGGGGTGGCTGTCTAAGGGGAGGGAGGAGGCAATCTAGGGAAAGGGTGGGTGGCTATAGGGGGAGTGGGGGGGGGCTCCATAGGAGGGGGGTTTTCCATGGAGAGGGGAATGTAGGGGGAGTGGTGGGGGGTAGTACAGGGGAGTGGTGGGGGTAGTACAGGGGATTTGTGGGTGGGGGCTGTCCAGGTAAAGGGAGGGGGGCTGCAGGGGGGTGGGGGTTGTCCATGGAAAGGGAGGGGGTTGTCCAGGGGGAGGGGCTGTCTAGGGGGGATGTCCAGGGAAAGGGAGGGGAGCTGCAGGTGGAGTGGTGAGTGGGGGTTTCTAGGGGAGGGAGGGGGGAGGCTGCGGGTTGAGTGGTGGGGGTGTCGAGGAAGAGGGTGGGGGCTGTAGTGGGCTATCGAGGGAAATGGTGGGTGGTTGTAGGGGGAGTGGGGGTCCAGGGGGAAGGAGGGGGCTGCATGTGGAGTGGTGGGGGGGGGCTTTCTAGGGGTAGGTAGGGGGTTTGTAGTGAGGAGGGGGAAGGGGGTGAAAGGTGTAGGGGAAAGGGTGTAGTGGGGTGGGGCAGGACGTGCAGGGGGAATGGTGTAGCGGGTTGGGGTAGGGGAGGTGTGCAGGGGGTGGGGGTGCTTGTGCAGGCTGGGGGGGAGCTGTGGGTGGGGGGAGGGGGAGTTGGTAGTGTCCTACCAACAGCCAGCATGGTGAATCGTGATAGTTTTTTATGCAGTGGAATTGCCTATAACCATAGTTTTAAATCATGGATAAAGCCCTATAACCACGGTTTGAACCGTGGCATTAGGCCTATAACCACAGTTTTATGAACAGTGGCTATAGGACTATACCCACGGTTTTATGAACCGTGGCCGTTATTGTCCTGGCTATAGGGCCGACCCTATAGCCACGGTTCGAACTATGGGTATAGGCTCTGACCTATAGCCATTCCAATATCGGCCATGGTTCATGAAACTATGGCTATAACCTATAGCCATGATTTTTGGGCCTATATCCATGGTTTGGAACCATGGGAATAGCATAAATTTCTAGTAGTGGTTATTTTTGGTAGTGTATGTTTAACATGGTTTTGTGTATAAATAAATCTTGTAACAAAATTAAACTTGTTAAAAAATGAAAATATTTTAATTTCATAGGGTGTTACGTTCTCCAAAAAGTAAAAATGTTTATTTAATTAACAAGTAAATAAAATAATTAATTTTAATAATATTTATTTCGATATATTTTTGATGATTTAATTTGTCTACTGACTTATATATACCTAAAAGATATATTAGAGATATGAGAAGACATTAAATTATAAAAACCACTTTATCTTGATATATTTTATGTTTAAGTAATATTTTTAGTACCAAATTTGAAAGTAATGGTAATTTATTGAATTATTATTTTATTAAGTTATTTAAAAACCACAATAAATATTAATTAATTTCAAAGGGGATAAGATATTGTAGATAATATCTTAATTTATTAATTTATTGGTCATTTTTAGGTCTTTGGCTCAAAGAATATCCTTATGATATTTTAATATTTTGGGAGTTTCCAAAATTTCCCCTCCCCTCTATTATAAAATGAAACCTCTTCCCTCAATCAATCACAGCACATTGAGATTTATAGCTCAACAAGTCCTACCCATTTATCTTCTCAACATTTTTATCTAGGACTATATTTTCTACTCATCTAAAAATACCAAGCTTGTTCGAATATTGTATCCATGACAATATAATAAATTAAGGCACCAACTCTGGGATACTTAGGTCGTCACATTATTCCTTATTGCTGATTATAATAATTTTCAATAGGTCCTTATTTATTTCTTATAATTATTCCATTTTAATTAAATTTAATATTGAAAATCAATTTTACTCCATTTATAAGAAAATATTTAGGAATATTTTCCAAAGTGAAAAATCTATTCCATTCAAATTAATCAAGCTCATAATGAATTTATTTTATCCAATCCTCATCACGTAAAGCCCCTTCAGGAGTCTTAGGTTCCAATAGAGATATGAATAAAAAAATTCACATTCAGTTATTAATGAAATTTTAGTTTTGATTAGTTGATATATATCACTAATTATATTATTAGTGGAATGATTCTTTAAGATAGTTTGATTCCCTAGATTTTAAAAAAAATCTTCAATGGTAGGTTTCGTTTTTTCTAGATATATAAATTTATAAAATCGTTCTTTAGTTTTTCCTTCAAAAGAATAATTTTACATCATGGTTTAAAAAACATGTTTACAAAAATTATTCAAATATGTGGTATGTGGTCATTTTAAAACCAAAGTATCAGTTTCATCATATTTAATATTCAATATTTTCTCAAAAATAATTATTCTTTTATTAAAAACACTATAGGCCTTAATTTTTGTAGAATAGCCAATAAAAATTCCATCATCGACTTTTTAAGTGAATTTATATCAATTATCATTAGTATTCAGGATCAATACATTACATCCAAAGAACTATAAACTAAGAATGTTTTGGATTTCATCCTATCAACAATATAGTATGTGTTTTTTAGAGACATGTTCTTAGTAAAATTAGATTTATAGTATAATAGGGAATACAAACTGATTTAGCTGAAAGAAATAGAAATTGGGTAATAACTCAGTATGGTTCTAGTAATCTCTAAATTAACACTACATATTCTTTCTACTACACCATTTTTAGGGGTTTTAGGATATGAGAAGTTATGTGTAAAAACATATTAATAATAAAAATTTTCAAAAAATGAAATTTAAAATTCTCCATCGGGATCACTATGAATAGTAACCAAAGGTGTATTTTTCTCATTTTTATATATGCTACAATGTTTTTAAATAGAAAAATAATTCTATGTTTTTCACTAGAAAATTGACCCACATATATCTTGTGTGCACATAAATTAAGGCATATTTGTATTATTATCGTCGAATAATTCAATTTTGTATAGGAATAAAAAATCCATGTGCACTGTCTATAAATCATAAGAATTTGTAACTTCACTAATAGATTTAAAACTTGACTTATATTTATCTCCAAACTGATAAGGATCGAAAAATTTATAAGAATTAAATCTATTCTTTGATATATATTTGATGATTCATTTCATAGAATGTTTGGCTAAATTTCTAACAGTACAATGTCATAACCTTATATTCTATAACCAAGACTGAACATATATTGCACTAAGTCAAGGTAGATATTTTATTCTAAGGTATTCTATGTTTTGTGTATATATATACAATTGTCTATCGATATAAAGAATAAATTTTATTTCTAATAATTGAACAGTATACTTATTATTTTTCAAGTTCAAAAAATAACCATCATCACATAATTGAATAATTCTAATGAGGTTGTTCTTAAAGATTATAAAAAATAAAAAAAATAAAAATTTATGTTTCACTAAGAAATACAATATCACTAATAATTTATATTTCTCCTAGAGAATTATCTCTGAATGTGACATTTTCAAATTTCATTTTGATAATATTCTGAAATAATTTCTTATCTCCAATCATATTCCTAGAAATTTAATTTCCCATATACGTGGTATTCTGAATGTTGATATTTTATTCATTTACCTAAAAAATAGGTTTTGGGAACTGAGACTTTCTTTGGACTAGAATTGTTAACAAATAAACACTTTGGTAATCTATATATGTTGAATTTTTTTTCAACTAATACTTATTTTAAAATATATGCTTTATGAAAACCAAAATATGGAACATTATTTAAAGAAAATTCTTTCATCCAGTTTCAACCTCTCTATGATTTTGTACAAAAGGGATAACATTTTAGTAAAAATTTATTATTTTAAATTTTTTTTTTGGTGTCGGAACACCTATCCCATAATTATTCATTAGTGGTTTCAATTGTCATTACAATTTATTAAAAATTTCCTCCCAAGAAGTAACAAATTAATAGAAATATTTTTAGGCTTAGTATTTCATATCATTACTATAGAAATAAATTTTTATCATATTTAGTTGAAATAGATTTAATTTTATTATCTAATTCAGTTGAAATATTTTAAATATATAGGAATATTTTTTAAAATTCTATAGTTTTCCTTGAAAATTTATGCCTTATAGTTTTTATTATTTTTCAAAATTTTAATAATTTTTTTAAGTAATTTATTAAATCTTGATACTTCCTCAAAACATGGTAATGTATTTTCATCATCAGATGTAATATCATTTTCATTAGTATAAAATGTAAAAAATTCATTATTTGAATCAATATATTTTTCATTAAAAGTTAAATTTGTTAATTATACAATAGATACCTTATCTATGAATCATTGATTTTCCTTTAAAATTATATCATATAGACACATAATCTTCTAAACCACACTATTGTTTTCAAAATAACATTACAATGATCTATCTCTAACACATTCAGGTGACATCTCCAATATTCTTAATTAGCACCGTCAAATATAGGTGGTCTTCATGGATTTAATTTCTCATGTGTCCCAATAAACAAAATTATAATCTATAAAATAAAAAAAATATTTTCTATAAAAACATGTTAGTGTAACAGTTTATAAAATTATAACAATCTCTAATATGAAATTTTGGCCCAAAAAGAGTATGTGTTTCACTGGAAGAAATTGGGTGAATTATACTTAACAAAATTAAATTTACAAATTTTTCCTACCTATCTAGTAAAGTTATTAGGTGAATTTTCATACCAAAAAAATTATTATTAGATTGATAAATGTTTATAACAAATAGTTTAAATCGTTTTTATAAAAAATGCACTGCATAATAACAAATATTTAAATAATTAAATAAGAAAAATGAATATAGTTATTAATAAAAACATATAAGGAAATCTAAAACAAATATTTTATACATTAACCTTTAGAATTAAATAATTAAACAACCTTTACATTAGGTATCCCTGATATTCACGATATCATTGGGTATAACTTCATATCCTTATAATTCATCAATCATAGAGATCATACACATATTTTGTTTTTCTAGCCTCAAGAACCCTCGATCAAAATATAAGAATAAACTTTTTTGGCCTTAACCTCAAAAACCATTTATCAAACCAGATCAGACACATAAATCACTACAACAAAATATCTTATCAAATTTACGATAAACATACAATATATTATTTGATATAAATACTCTCTAAAATATTACAATAAATTACTCCCAATTAAAAATCTATTATTAATGAATCACATAAAATTTAGTTCATTGGAGATATCACACTTCCCTCAGCTAGATCATGTTATTTTATTTATATAATTTCTTTTAATTAACATATTCCACATTTCTTTGGTTCAGGGGAAGTAATGTTATACACACTTTTATTCAATTGAGAAGATCAACATATCATCATCATATTATGTTCATCTCATTGAAACAACATTTAAATGATTATAGGATCCATGTGGTAGAATGGAAAATCATTACTCAGTGGAATGTTTGAAGTTCTTAATATGATAGGTTTAGAAATAATTTATATTTTAGACATGTTTCTCTCTATTCAATAGGGTTATTATAGTAGTCTTGGTACAAATTCGTATGATGTCACTTTTTCATACATTTTTTTATAGAGTTTATAAACCTACGTCCAGTGAACTTTGTAACCATTCATTTAACATAAAAAGTATATAATATTCTAGTAATGATGATTTTTTTTATATTTTTTATCTATAAAACATTAATAATGTTAAGTCTATTGGAAAGGATATTCCCCATTAGTTAAATAGATAAATTTCCCTCAAAAACAAATTAATAACATTTGATGAATAAAATTAATAAATGTATAAAATTTTAAATAAGTGGATTTTGATTTTCAAATGTAAAGTTAGAATGTTCTGAAAGTATCCTTTCAACTCAATAAATGTGATTATAGTTTAATTTTTTATTTTTAAGGTAAAACTCATTTATGGTGGTCTCTAATTAATAATTCTATGGAAATAGATGATATTTATACCGTTAATGGAAGGTCATTAAAGAAATTTTTCTTGAGAATTATTGTTGGACTCATCTGTTTGAATAATCCCAAATCATGTTTTGATAATCCCAAATCATGTTTTGATAATACCATATCTTGTTTTAATCATGTTTCCATTCTATGTTAATTATGTTTCATTAATGTTTCTTATTTCTATAGAGTAATATTCATATACTCTCAATCTCACTGCTTGATTGGTTAAGATTAAAGTTCAAAATTTATCTAAGTACAAGGTCACCATTACCTGGTCACCGTAACAAGGTCACCGTTACAAGGTCACCCTTATAAGGTCACCTCCACACGGTCATCACTATAAGGTCTCCACTACAAGGTCACCGCTATAAGGTCACTAGTACAAGGTTACTGCTACATGGTCACCGTTACAAGGTCACTGATAAAAGGTCACCAATAAAAACCAACCATTGAAGGTTACCAATGAAAGGTTACAGATGGAAGTTGTCGGCGTACACCTGCTGATTGAAGCCTACCGATGTGAAGGCTACCATTGGTAGTCTATTGATACCCTTACTTTGTAAAATTCATGATATTTTTCTAACAGTCATATTTTATAACTTTAATGATTTTGACTTAATTAATATTTGTTGTAGAAATATATGGAGGCCATATCATGAAATTACGACGTACGGGAAAAATTTAACTTGATGTATGTACTCTTATTGTCAGACCTCAAATATGTAAGAAAAAGACTGAAGAAAATGAAGATATATATAATTGCACAGAGAAAAACAAAAATATGAAGTGATGTTTACAAGTAGAATGTATATGGAATAAACTTCTGAAGAACAAGGAAGAACCTATTTCAAGAACCTTCACTGCAAACACCTAGAACTACAAGAAGATTATTTTGGGGAAAACAACTTGAGGCTGCCTTCGGTGTTTCATAAACATTCAATAAAATAAATAAGCAGAACACTCAATTTCTGAATGCCAGTACCTGGAGTTGCGACTATAAAGACCAATCCATAAAAAATTACTTAATATTGAATTAAATGAATAATTCAAACTGAGGATCTTTTCAGGTTTAGAGTTTTATAGAATTAAGACATAACTATTACAACTCAAAAGATTACAAAGTAAACACTTCTACATAGTTTCCCTTTTTATACAAAACATGAACTCTTGAAAAAAAGATTCATATCTAGTTCCATGTATACGATAGCATTACTTTTCCTTCACCCCATCCTTGACCCTATTCCATATTATATCCTGTGAAAAGCATTTCAAAAACATGGGGGAGCATAAAAAGCTAAATAAGGGATACACAAAGAAGGAAAATAGTTAGTTTTTCAAAACAACAAGTAAACCATGAATACTTTAACATAAGTAATACTTTTCACCTTTATTAAGTATTAAATACTCTTCACTGAATAAAAGATCATTACATACCCTTTTGTAACAAAACAATTACCATAAAACCCATATAAAGAACTCATAACATATAAATGTAGTGTGGGACATAAACATACTTAAATCGAATAACCATACGGTCGACTTCCACACATATCACTAAATAGAATAGCCATACGACCGACTTCCATACCCAGTGCATTGGATGTTATAATTTAAACACCCATCCTAGTATTCACGGCACCACACGTCATTTGTTTTATCACGTAACCACCCGTCAAATGTCCAAGCACCATTATAAAATCATAAGACAAAAAACAAATATAATGGAAAGAAAAAATTTTGACATCTCCATCACAATATATAACTTTTGAAATAACAAATAGATTATCAAAACCATTTTCAATACCAAAATACATAAAAGAGTATATGCTATTTAATTTCTTTTAAAAACATTATGGCTTGTTAAGGAAGGAAAATATCATGTAATACTTGCGGTGGTGGAAAAATCATTGTCACCGCGTACATTAAAAGAAACATTCTTTTTTATCGTTTAGTAAAATGATTCATAGAAAAATATTCCCTTTGAATGAAATGAAAAGTCAAATGTGTTTATACAGGGTATAAAAGAAGGTCTTGTGTTAAAACAAAATATGCCCCAATGAAAGGAGATTGAGACAAAGTCCCTTACCTCATGTCCGACTTGACTCTATCGCTCTTTAATCTCCTGATTAATAAACTTGTGTTAATTTATATTTTCTTAAGAGCCTTTTTCAAGTTCCTTATTCCTTTTATATCACTTATTACCATTTTATGAACATTATGTAATCATTTAAGTTAATAATGTTCGTTTTGTCAATATTTGGTAGTTGAGTCAAAAATGGACTTCTTATAATTACATGTTGTTCATGTGGTCAAAGGTTAATTATATCCAAAATTATATTCATGATTTGGATATCATATATATCATATATATACAGAATATACATGAATTTATAATAGTACATAACATTTATAGGTATGTAATGAAATGCACCGTTCATGGAGACGGTAACGTATACGTACGCATGAACGATACTTCCATTTCTATTTCTAATTTAATGTAATTAAAACATAATGATAAATAGTAGTATTGTAATTAAAATATTTTATCATATATAATATCATTAAATCTCTCCATTACACTTATCACATATGGTATGAACGAGTCATATCACTTTGAGGGGGCGGTTGTCCGCACTTCCTCTAATGAGATTTTTGTGCTTACCCATAATGGAAACCATACAAGAATGCTATAAATGGAAAATAAAGAAGCATAAGGAAAACATAAACATAATATATATCATATATAAATACAGTTACATCTTAATGGCCACCATGAGAGGTGGTAGGAGATATTTGAACAATCATCGTTTTGGGAGGCTGCAGTTCGCCATCCACAGAAACAGTATGTTCTTCACCCATTAGATATAGGTGTGTGTAAGTGTAGATATAATCCTCCTCATAACAACATACTAGTATATTTAATATACTGTTTTTGTCACAAAATAAATGAATAAATATATTTTATGGGTTTTTAGAAGCAAAATAAAATCAAAGAACATAAGAAAAGACATTACTGTTAAAATGGGTAACTCCCCTTAGTTTGAACCAAAAGGGTTTATTGAAGAGGTTTCTACCTTAGGTAAGGATTCTAGGATTAATATAGGGATATTGGGAGATTATTTAAGTATAGTATGGACGATTCAAAGGGCTTGAGAATTGTGTGAATTGGGTAATAAGTGGGGTCATTTTATATGGGAGAGGACAGGCTCTTTTTGAAAGCCTGAAACTATTTGTTTATTATATAATGATTTGCAGTTTCCAAAGGTCCAAAAATTATTAAATTCTAATATAAGGTGTCCCATGTTAGAAATAAAATCATCCAATAAGAATTGGAAAAGTTATGTATATTATTTTAAACATTATCTTCTTATTTATTTAAATCATTCATTAATGACATAAACACTACGTCATCACTGTGTCATAAATTATTTTATTTATTTGATGTCTAAAAATTATAAAACAATTACTATGAAGTAGGAAATCGTATTTTATTTATAAATAATATTTATATTAAAATATATCAATTCTATTACCCCTTGTAAAAAAAATTTAGATAAACAATACATGTTTGTGACATTTTCATTTTTACTTTAAATAAAAGGTATTAATGTCATTATCTTACCAAAGTGGTTCCATGGGGTGCCACAAATTGACCCATGAATTTTCATGGTTGGTCATTACTCATCCAATACATTTAGGAAATTTTTCAAGGTGATTTCATATTATTACAACATTATTTTTACCTTAAATTACACTAATTACCTTTAATCGTGATTAATAAAACTTAAATGTTATTATTCACCAAAAATTTATTTTCATCCCATTGAACCAAATTTTACATAGTAATGAAAACCATGTATATTGGATTTTTTAAATTCAATTCACAGAAGTGGTAATGTTTTAGTTAAACAAAAAATTCTATTTTTTAACTACCACTTTGTGGTTTTAGTATTCTTCAAAAATTAAAGTTTTTCAGAAAAATACATTAAATTTAACCTAAGATATATTTGATATTCCGAATTCAAAAATGATGTCTATTTTAAAAAATTCAAAATATAAAATTTTCATTAATGAATTTTATAATTAATTTCCATTTTCAAAACAAATAGCATGTTTCTAAGAAACAATATCTATCAAAATATTGACACTTGTTTAAGTCCAATTTCAAAGTGAAATTAATTCCAATGACCACCATTGGATTAAATGGTAAAAAAAATTCTAATTTAACTTTAAAACCAATTCAAAAGATGATCTAATCATATAAATAAATAAGATTAAAAAGAGGTTTTAAATTAAAATACAACATTTTTCACTTATTCATTACAAAATGAACTTTATCAGAAAAATAACAAAAACATACGCAAAGTAAATTTTTTATGTCCCAATTTTAAAGAAGTTTATTATTTTGTCCAATAAAATGTATAAGAGCCACCGAAACTATATTTAAAGAGGCATCTCCATCAAAAGGAAATAAATCAACCTTTTAGTGAATATTAGAGTATCTATGCCTAAAATTGAATTCTTTTCTTATTTTAAACCTTTATATTTTATTGGATTAATGTAAAAACATTTAAAAAACATATATAATCATATTTCAGTTATTTCTATTCATTCCCGGAAATTCAACAGATACGTGTTAACTACCATTTAAAATAATATTATTATATTATTAGTGTGCAACGTAAGATTTCAAAGAAAATAATTGTTGCGTATCAGGTACGTTATCGAACATAGAAACCCATTTAAAGTAATATTAATATTTAATTCACAAATATTAATAAATATGAAAATGTATTATTCTTTATTTACCTGGGATGTTACATCCTTCCCCCCTTTTTGGAATTGCGTCCTTGCAATTTTATTCACATATCAAAATAAGTGCGGGTATTTATCCCTCATTGCATTTTTCAAACTCTTATGTTGCCTCTTCAACTATATGGTTTTTTCATAGAACCATTACTTGATAAATAACCATATTCCACAACACTTTCTCTCTGTGGTCAAAAATCTGGACAGGTTGTTCATCATAATATAGATTCCCTTCCAGATGAACTACCTCTGGACTCAAGACATGAGATGGATCTGGCATGTACTTCCTTAACATTGAAACATGAAAAACATTATGTACTTGAGATAAACTCATATGTAAAGCCACTCGATATAAAACTGATCCAAAACTCTCTAGAATTACATATGGTCCAATGAACCTTGGACTTATCTTTCCTTTCCTGCCAAAACGCATCACACTTTTCCATGGAGGAACTTTGAAAAAACATGATCACCTACCTCAAAAGAAAGATCTTTCCTCTGGTTATCCGCATAACGTTTCTGCCGACTCTGATCTGTTCTCATGTGCTTCGGAATCAACTGAACTTTTTCTGCCATGTCTTCTACCAATTCTGGTCCCATCAGCTTCCTTTCCCTTACTTCATCCCAAAAAGCTGGGGTTAGACAGCATTTAACATATAATGCCTCAAATGGAGCCATCTGCATACTGGAATGAAAACTGTTATTATAATAAAATTCAACCAAATAAAGATATTGGTCCCAACATCCCTGGTAATCCATCATTCAAGCACGTAACATAACCTCCAAGGTCTGAATTGCTCGTTCTAACTACCCTTCTTATTGTGGATGAAAATCTGAACTAAAATTTAATTCAGTACCAAACGACTTCTGAAAACCTTTCCAAAAGATAGAAGTAAACCTAGGATCACTATCAGATATAATAGAGAGGAGAACTCCGTGTAACTTGACTATATCATTAACATACAACTGAGATAATTGATCTAGAGAAAATTTATCTTAAATAGGAAGGAAATGATCAGATTTAGTCAATCGATCAATAATAACCCAGATTGCGTTATTACCTCGAGATGTCTTTTGTAATCCCACAACGAAGTCCATGGATTTATTTTTCCATTTCCACTCTAGCACTGGTAAAGACTGAAGCATCCCTTTCGGTATCTGCTGCTTTTCTTTAACCTGCGGAAAAGTCGAACACTTCACAGAAAAATCAGCAATATCTCTGTTCATTCCATCCCACCAGTAATACTCCCGCAGATCTATGTACATATTAGTACTGCAAAGATGAACTGAAGACAGGGAATTATGAGCAACACATAACAACTCCTTCTTTAACTAGGAATCACAAGGCACAAATAATCTCTTCCCATTCCTCAAAACACAATCATTATTAATGTTAAATTCAGGAAACATACCATTATGAACCACCTCTACCTATTTCTGCATCCCACGGTCTTTCTTCTAAGCTTGCTTAATTCTATCTGATAGAGATGATCTCACAGTCACCTGAAACAAAACAAAAGAACTTCCTTCACCAACAACTTCTATGCCAAATTTCATCAAATAAAAAACCAAAGTATCTCATTCCAAACGTATCATAGTTAATGAAGCATTACTTTTTCGACTCAAAGCATCAGCCACTTTATTTACTTTTCCCAGATGGTAATGAATTGTACAATTGTAATCCTTGATTAATTCCATCTATCTCCTCTCTCTCATGTTCAATTCTTTCTAAGTGAATATATATTTTAAACTTTTGTGATTGGAATATATTTCACACTTTACTCTATACAAATGATGCCTCCAAATTTTTAGAGCAAAAACAACAGCAACTAATTCCCAATAATGTGTAGGGTAATTTAACTCATGAGTTTTCAACTGACGTGAAGCATAAGAATTTACCTGATCATTCTGCATAAGGACACAACCACATCCCTTCAACAAAGCATCACTGTAGATAACAAACTCTCCATTTCTATAAGCCAGTTCCAAAACTAGATCATTCACCAATCTTCTTTTCAATTCCTGAAAACTATCATCACATTCTTTTGTCAGGATGAACTTAACAAATTTTCAAGTTAACTTATTCATTGGACTAGATAACTGTGAAAAAATTTCAACAGACCTCCGGTAATAACCTTCTGCACCAAGAAAACTACGGATCGTTGTTATATTTGTGGGTCTTGGCAATTCTTCAACAACTTTTGTTTTAGAAGGATCAATAGTTATGCCTTTTTTTGGAACAATGTGACCAAGGAAAGAAGTTTGTTGTAACCAAAACTCACACTTTATGAATTTCCCATACAGTTTATTTTCTTTTAAGGTTTTCAAGATAACCATTAAATGAATTCCATTTTCCACTTTAAATTTGGAAAAAAACAAAAATATCATCAATGAACACAACCACAAACTTATCCAAAAACTCATGGAAAATTCTATTCATTAGATCTATGAATACAGTTGGTGCATTGGTTAACCCAAAAGGCATAACTACAAATTCATAATGGCCATATCTAGTACGAAATGCAGTCTTTATAACTTCTGCTTCTTTTAATTTCAACTGATGGTACCCCAACCTCAAGTCAATATTTGAAAAATACTGAGCTCCCTGGAGCTGATCAAACAAATTATCAATATGAGGCAAATTATACTTTTTCTTAATAGTGATGTTATTCAATGTCGTATAATCAATGAAAAGTCTTATTGAACCATATTTCTTTTCAACAAAAAAAGATAGGAGCACCCCATGGTGATGTTCTAGGTCGAATGAATCCTTTATCTAATAACTCCTGCAATTTCTTCTTAAACTCTAAAATTCAACTTGAGCCATTTGATAAGGGGGTATTGAAATTGTATTAGAATCAATAACTAATTAAATAGTAAATTCAACTTCTCAATCACGTACAATACCAGGAAACTCATCAGCAAAAACATCAAGATAATCATTTACCACTAGCACATAAATAATCTAAACAGTTCCATTGTTTTCAACAATATGTGCAAGGTAACATTCATTTCCATATTTTACTAGTTTCTCATCTTCCTGATATGCTACCAAAATAAATGGTTCATTCTTGTACACAAAATGAAAATCTTTCTGAAAAGAAACCTCTTTATCCTTGCAGTCAATCTTAGTATGATAAATAGAAATCAAATCCATGCCCAAAATAACATCAAACTCTACTAGAGGCAAAACAATATAGTTTTTAGTTACATTATTTCCGTACACAAGGATAGGAATGTTCTTATAATTTCTTTTTCTCTCAATATTTCCTCTGGGTGTTTTTACCATAAGTTCAGGAATAATATCTTGAGATGGAATTCCCAATTTTCCAGAAAACTTCTCAGAAATGAATGAATGTGTAGACCCCGAATAAAACAACACATTGGCATAATATGAACAATAAAACAGTGAACCTAATACAACTTCATTTGATATCCCAACATATGCTGAAGTAGTTGAAAAGGATTTCACCACCCCTTTATACTTATAGTATGGCTGATTTCTCTCAGTTGAGTTCTTATTTTGACACTAATTTTCATAATGACCCATTTCATTACACTTAAAACATATTACCACTAGCTTTTCATTGCCTCCTTAATCATCTTCCTTATATTTACGAGTAATATGAATAAACTTACCACACCGAAAGAACTTTCCAGACATAGATAAACATTCTCCAAGATGCATTTTACCACACTTTTCAAAGGATGGATATTTGGTTTTCTTACCTCAAGGATTATTTGATGAATTATTTTCCTTTTCCTGTCAACTAGGCCTCTTATTCTATTGTTTTTCAAAGAACGCATGATCATCATTGAACTCCATTTCCACATTCTCCTCACATCGAACAAGTTTTTAAAAACGTTTGAAGTCATGAGAAGCTAAAGCCCTTCGATACTTTGGCTTTAACCCTGAGTAAAAATGTTTAATTTTACTATCAATATCTCGTATGAAATTTGGAACATTCCTTGACAGTCCAGTGAACATTGATTCATAGGCAGCCACTGAGTCATCATCCTGCCTCAATTCTAGGAATTGTTTTTCCATCCTATGATGAACCACCTTAGGAAAATATTTCTCAATAAACATACCTTCAAATTCATCCCAGTCAAAATCATCAATATCCTCACTATCCATGATAATTTTCACCATCTACCACTATTGATTAGAATCACCTTCAAAATGGTAAACAGCGAGTCTAACCTTTTGATGTTCTAGCACCCCATGACATCAAAAATCTTCTCCCGCGCTTTAATCCTCCCTTCTACTAGCACAGGGTCAAATGATCCTCTAAATGATGGGGGATTATACCTCATGAATTTTTCCACTACTGACATGTTCCTCTACAGTTGATATGGCTGATCTCATGCATGGGTACCACCCCCATTTATAGCCTGAGTCAACTGTGCCATCACTGCAACAAACGGTTCAGTTCCTATTCTGACCATCTCAGGTTGCTCATTTGGAAGGTTGTATTCCTCCTGATGTCATCCCAACATATCTCTCTTGTTTCCTCTGTAAAAAACCGTTCGGAACACAGAAATATCTTAGGTGAAGCAACAAGTTAAGCTTTAAATGCTATATCATTTCAATCATACCATAAATTAATTTATGGGAATTAATTTAACAATATTCTAACTCCTAAAGTTGTCTAAACCGTCCTTTGATACCAACTATAAGGACCCATACCAAAAACATTACTTAATCTTGAATTAAATGAATAATTCACAATGAGGGACTTCTCTGTTTTAGAGTTTTAGAGAATTAGAACCTAACTATTACATCTCAAAAGCATAAAAAGTAGACACTTCTACACAGTTTCTTTTTTTATAAAACATGAACTCTTGAAAAAAAGAGTCATGTCTAGTTCCATGATTAAGACAACATGACTTTTCCTTGATCGCATCCTTCACCCTACTTCACGTTATATCCTATGAAAAACATTTCAAAAACTTGGGGTGATCATAAAAAGCTCCGTAATGGATACACAAAGAAAGAAAACTGTTAGTTTTTCAAAACAACAATTAAACCATGAATACTTTAACCTAAGTAATACTTTTCATCTTTATGAAGTATTAAATACTCTTCACTGAATAAAAGATCATTACTTACCCTTTTGTAACAAAAAGATTACCATAAAACCCATATAATTAACTCATAACATATAAAGGTATCTTGGGACATAAACATACTTAAATGGAAAAACCATAAGGTCGACTTCCACACATATCACTAAATGAAATAGCCATCTGGCCGACTTCCATACCCAATGAATTAGAGGTTATAAAGTAACCACCCATCCTAACATTCATGGAACTACCCATAATTTGTTTTATTACGTAACCACCCGTCAAATGTCAAATTACCATTATAAAATCATAAGACATAAAATAAATATAATGGAAAGAAAAAATTTCCACATTTCCGTTACAATATATCAATTAAATATATTGACATAAAAAATACATTATCAAAACCATTTTCAATAAAAAAAAATACATACAATATTATATGGTATTTATTTTCTTTTAGAAACATTACGGCTTGTTAAGGAAGCCAAAGAACAAGTAATACTCATGGTAGTAGAAAAGTGGTTGTCACCGCGTACTTTAAAAGAAGCATTCCTTTTTGTATTTTAGTAAAATGCTTCATAGAAAATGATTCCCTTTGAATTAAATGAAAATTAAAAGGTGTTTATAAATTGTATAAAATAAAGTCTTATATTAAAAAAAATATTCCTCAGTGAAAGGATATTGAGACGAAGTGCCTTACCTCGTGTCCGACATGACTGAATCACTATTTAATATCCTGAATAATAAACTAGTGTTAATTTTTACTTTCTTAAGAACATTTTTCAAGTTCTTTATTCCTTTTATATCACTTATTATCAAGTTATGAACATTATGTAATCATTTATGTTAATAATATTTGTTTTTTTGATATTTGGTACTTGAGTCAGAAATGGACTTCTTATAATTACATATTGTTCATGTGGTCATAGGTTCATTATATCCAGAATTATATTCATGATTTGGATATCATATATATTATATATATCCATAATATAAATTAATTTTTAATAATACATAACATTTAGAGGTATGAAATGAAATGTACCGTTCATGGAGATGGTAAGCCGTACGTACGCATGAACTCTACTTCCTTTTCTTTTTCATATTTAATGGGATTAAGACATAATGATACATAGTAGTATTATATTTAAAGTATTTAATCATATATAATATCATTAAATATATCCTTTATACGTACCACATATGTTATGAATGAGTCATATCACTTTGAGGGGGCGGTAGTCCGCACTTACTCTAATGAGATTATCACGTTTAACCATAATGGAAACCATAAATGCGTGCTATAAATAGGAAATACCGAAGCATAAGGAAACCATAAACATAATATATATCATATATAAATATATTGACATCTTAATGGCCATCATGAGAGGCGGCAGGAGATATTTGAACAATCATCATTTCCGGAGGTAGTAGTTCATCGTCCACAGAAACAGTATGTTCTTCACCCATTAGATGGAGGTGTGTGTATGTGTAGCTAGAATCCTTCTCATAACATCATTCTAGTATATTTAATATATTTATATGTTACAAAATAATGGAATAAAAAGAGTTAATGGGGTTGGAGAAGAAAAATAAAACAAAAGAACATAAGAGAAGACATTATCTTAAAATCGGTTAACTCCCCTTGGTTTGAACAAAAAAGTTATCTTGAAGAGCTTTATGCCTAAGGTAAGGATTTTAAAATGAATAGGGGATATTGGGATATTTTTTTAGTAGGTTTTGGATGATCAAAAAGGTCTAGAGAAGTGTGTGAAATGGGTAGGAAGTGGGATTTTTTTATAAGGGAGAGGAGGTGATCTTTTAGAAAGCATGAAACTATTATTTTATTGTATAATGATTTTCAGTTTCCAAAGGACCAAAAAATATTACAGTCTAATATAAGGTGGCCCATGTTTGAAATAAAATCATTTAATAAGAATTGGACAAGTTCTGGATATTATTTTAAACATTATCTTCTTATTTATTTAAATAATTCATTAATGATATAAACACTGCACCATCTTTGTGTCATAAATAATTTTATTTATTTGATGTCTAAAAATTATTAAAAAATTACCATGTTGTAGGAAATATTTTTAGATTTATATTTAATATTTATAGTCAAATATATCAATTATATAACCCCATGTAAAAAAATTGTAAAATAATACATGTTTGTGACATTTTTTATTTTTACTTGAAATAAATGGGATTAATGTCATTATCTTATCCAAGTGGCTCCATGGGGTCCCACAAATTGACCCATGGATTTTATCGGTCGTCCATTACTCGTACAATAAGTTTAGGACACGTTTCAAGGTTATTTAATATTATTATAACATTATTTTTACATTAAATTACACTAATTACCGTTAATCGTGATTAATAAAACATAAAAGTTACTATTCACCTAAAATTTATTTTCATCCCATTGAACCACATTTTACATAATAATGAAAACCATGTGTGTTCGAGTTTTTAAATTCAATTCATATAAGTGATAAGGTTTCATTTAAATGAAAAATTTAGTTTTTTAACTACCACTTAGTGGTTTCACTATTCATCAGAAATTGATGTTTTTCAGAAAAATATCAAAAATTCAACCTAAGATATATTTGATATTTGGAATTAAAAAATAATGTATATTTTACAAAATTCAAAACATATAAGTTTCATTAATGAATTTTATAATTAATTCTCGTTTTCAAAACAAATAGAATGTTTTTAAGAAACAATATCTCTCAAAAGATTGACACTTGTTTAAGTCCAATTTCAATGTAAAATTAATTCCAATGACCATAATTAGATTAAATGGTAAAAATATATTCTAATTTCACTTTAAAACCAATTCAAAAGATAATCTATTAATATAAGTAATTTATTTTAAAAATAGGTTTTGAATTAAAATACAACATTTTTCACTTATTCATTAAAAAATGAACTTTATCAGAAAAAATAAAAAAACAAACACAAAGTATATTTTGATGTCCCAATTATAAGGAAAGATTTTATTTGGTCCAATAGAATGTATAAGAGTGACCAAAACTATATTTAAAGATTTTTCACCATCAAAAGGCGATAAATCGACCTTTTAGTGAATATTAGAGTACCTATGCTTAAAATTGAATAATTTTCTTATTTTAGGCCTTTATCTTTTAATGGATAAATGTAAAATCATTTAACATACATATATAATCATCTTTCTTTTATTTATATTCATTCCAGCCAATGCAATGGCTACATGTTAACTACCATTTAAAATAATATTATTATATTATTAGTGTGCAATGTAAGATTTCAAAGAAACTCAGTGTTGCGTATCGGGTACACAATCAAACATAGCAACCCCTTTAAAGTAAAATTAATATTTAATTCACAAATATTAATAAGTATGAAAATTTCTTCTTCATTATTTACCTGGGATGTTACAGTGACACTCTGTTTTGGAGACAACTTCCACAGATAGACTCAAACATCAAATTACTCACTTCAAGGAATTGAGATATAAACTACGAACACATAAATACTTCTAAACTCTATATCATCCTAATTTATCTATTGTTTCTTTAATTTTTACATTTCTATGAAGTGTGGGTGTCTGTTTGTCTAACACACTGTCTCCTAGGCCTAAACTTCAAGATACTTAATATCCTCACATAAAAATTCATCTACATTTGTTTCCCATGAATAACAGTGGAAGAGACTGTGTGTGGTCTATATCTTTTTTAATTCCCACAAAGAACAGTGCTAGAGGGTGTAATCCCAAGACAGATTGTGAAAACTGTTGTAAAGCCATATACAAGCTATGTATCATGTTTATTACTACTATATAAGGCTTTGTGTTAGGTGATCACCCAGTTGAGAGGACTAAGTCTTGTCTTGAGACTGAACCTCTTGTTTTACATCACTATGAACTACATTTTTATTATAATATATTTTATCTATTTTCCACTGCTTAAATTATCTAAAACATGAAACTATTTTTCTTTCACTTTGATAGGTAGTTTTGGATCATGTGTGTAGATTTTTAGTTCAGTAAAATACTTTCAAAAGTTGGAGAAGTTTTTCTCACTAATTAAACTAAGGACTAATCACCCTTTGAGAAACCTATTGACCAATTCGACATCAATATCTCTACTGAATTAATTAACTAGGTCGTTTTCAAAAAATTTGGGATCTTTATAATAATGGTTTTAAAGGAAATTTTAAGAAGGAACTCAATTAAACCCCCCCCCTCTTGAGTATCCACTCTGACCAACATTTGGTATCAGAGGATTTTATTTTCATGTGTTAAAATTCTTTTCAACTTTGATTTTAATTGTATCTTAAAAATATTAAAATTTCTGTCATATATAAATTTTTACTTCATTAAATTCTAAGTAACTATGGAAACTAGAGTTGAGGGTGTTCCTACTAACATGCCTCCTTTAATTAATGGTAAAAACTTTGCTTAGTGGAAATTAAAAATGAAAATGTTTCTAGAGATCATGGGACCTAAAATCTAGGATATAATTGAAGAACAACATGTATTTCCTACTACTTCTAGGGACACATGGTCTCAATTAACTAAAGCCACATATAGTATTAATTGTAAAGAAATGAATACCTTATATTATTCTCTATGTGATGATGAATTCCATAGAATATCTTCTTGTAAAACTGCATATACAATTTGGGATACTTTAGATGTTTCTAATGAGGGAACAACCAATGTTAAAGAAATGAAATTAAATACATACACTATTAAATATGATAATTTTAAAACGAAATCTGATGAACCTATCTCTGAAATGTATCTCAGGTTCCATGAAATAGTAGACACCACGAGTCTGCTTGGAAAACCAGTGGACAGTAAGGACCAAATCATGAGACTGCTTTGATGCCTACGTGACATATGGAGAGGAACTTCTATTTCTATTTGATAATCTTTTAACATAAGCAAGCTAGAAGTAAAGTAACTAATTGGAAATATTATGATGTGTGAATAATAACTTTAAGTGAATCAAGAAGTAGGAGAAGAACCAAGGATGGAGTTAATAGAATTCAAGAATACTACCTCAATGAGCCAAGACAATGAAAAAGTTCAAGTTCCTATAGATACTTCAACTAGTGAAGAGTTAGATTCAGACAGTGATAAGGAGATGGCTCATCTTTCTAGAAGGTTTAAAAAGTTATACTGAAAGATGAAATTCTTTATGAAGTCAAACTACAAGGGAAAGTATGATAGTAAAGGACAATGGAAGAAAGATAGAAAATGGAATGACAAATCAAATTAAATAATCTTCTATGAGTGTAAATGAAAAGGTCATGTGAAGGTACAGTTCCCTAAGCTTAAATTTAAGATGTATTAAGACAAGTAAAAATGATATAAAAAGTCTTTGAAAGATACATTTAGTTCTTTAGACGATAGATCCAGTGGATTTGATGCTTCTGATAGTGAAAGGAACAATCATGTTAACTTATGTTTCATGACAAAAACATCTAAGGTAACATTTAATTATCCTATACATAATGCATATTATTCTGGGAATAATAGTGAATCACATAATGATGAAGATATGAATAAGGATGAATTATTTGAATACTGTGAAATGTTTGAGGATACCTTTAATGAGCTCAAGGAAAAATATAAAACATTAAAGAGGCAACATTCTTTTAATGCAAATTATAAGTCTAATTTGGATATTAAAAAAGAAAAATGTATCCAGTTGTTAAAATAAAACACTAAACATAAATTATCAAATGAGAAATTAAAGAGAGATCTTGAGATGTATACTGCTAGTAGAGATACCATTGCTCAATTCCTAGGAAAACATATTACCCCAAAATATACAACTGGTCATGGATATTAACCAGGATTGAGAAAGATCATTAAAACTAAATTTATTCCAAAATTTGGATAGTTTCTTGAAAAAATATTCTATAAAAGACTAAAAAAAGTATATATGTATCAAATTATATCTTCTGATCATAGTAAATTTGTGATACAATTCTGGGTTCCCAAAGGTGTACCTTCAAACCTCTTTGTACCCACGAAAATATGGGTACCAAAGTTACACTGCACTTAATCTATTTTGTAGGAAAATTGTCTAAAGACTTAATGTAAGACCTTGTGGTACTTGGACAGTGGATGTTCAAGACATATGACAGGAGACTACTCATGCATGAGGAGCCTAATCAATGTTGATTGTGTACATGTAACTTTGGGTGATAATTCTAAAGGGAATATCATTTCCTTAGGCCAGATTGGTAACCCTAATGTTGTATTAATTTCAAAAGTACTTTTTGTTGATGGGTTAAAATATAATATACTAATTATCTCTCAGTTGTGTGATTATGGTTTTAATGTCAATTTTTAAAATGATTCATGTAATGTTTTTAATTCAAAAAATGATTTAAAATTTACTGCTCTAAGAAATGAGAATGTATATGCTGTTGATTTAGATTCTTTATCTAAGAAAAATGTTTCTTGTTTGAATGTGTTTCATATGGAATCATGGTTGTGCCACAGAAGACTTAGACACTACAATATGCACTCACTTAGGAAACTGACTATGAAAGGTTTGGTTAGATACTTACTTAAATTGTAATTTCCTCTTAACGAGCTGTGAAATCCTTGTCAAAAGGGAATGCAACACAAATTTTCTTTCAAACCAAAGAAAGAAGTCTCTACTTCTGAATCACTTGAGTTGGTTTACATGGACATGTTTGTACCATCAAGAGTTTCAAGTTTAAATGGGAAGCACTATGTGTATGTTCTTGTAGATTATTTTTCTAGGTACACTTGGGTATACTTTTTGGCTCCTAAAATTGAAGCTTGTTTTTATTTTATCAAATACTCCAAGTCTGTATAAAATCATAGTGGACATAGAATTAAAACCATGAGAAGTGATCATGGATGTGAGTTTGAAAATTAGGAGTTTGAATCTTATTTCTCAAACAATGGCTATTGTAACAATTTCTCTGCTCCTAGAACACCTCAACAAAATGGATTCCTAGAATGAAGAAATGGGACACTTCAAGAGATTGTCTGAACTATGCTTAGTGAGTATAATCTACCTATTTACATTTGGGATAAAGCTATAAATACAGCTTGTTATAACATCAATTGAGTCTTAATTAGACATGATTTTAAGAAGACCCCTTATAAACATTAGAACAATATAAATCCTAAGGTTAACTACTTCAGATTTTTTGGCTAAAATGGCGTTATTCTTAACACTAAGGACAATCTTGACAAGTTTTCCTCCAAAGGAGATGAAGGAATATTCCTAGGGTACTCAATCTCGAGTAAGACCTATAGAGTATTCAATAAGAAAACCAAATGTGTGGAAGAGTCGGTTCATGTCAAATTTGATGAGACTGATCCACATGAACCCAAAACCTCCCTTGAATATCTTGAGGAAAATATGTCAATTCTCGGCCTTCATGATAATGATAGTGAACCTCCTGTAAAAGTAACCAGTTATAGGAATCTTCTTGAATCTGCACCTATTGAGTCTGAACCTATAAACAACCATGAGGAGTCTAGTTCCACTCTTTATAGAGGTATTAGAACTCCCAAGAATCATCCTTTATATGTTGTAGTGGGTGATTAAAATAAAGGGACACAAACTAGAGCTTCTCTGAGAAACCAAGTTGAATATCAAGCTTGTCTTTCACAACATAAACCCCAAAATATTAACTATTCTATCAATGATGAATTTTGAGAGATGCCTATTCAAGATGAATGAAATCAATTTGAAAGAAACAATGTATGGTAAATAGTTGAAAGACCTAAGGACACTTTGACAATAGTCACAAAATGGGTTTTTAGGAAAAAAGTTGATTAGTTTGGAAATATAGTTAGAAACATGGCTCGATTAGTTTCACAAGGATATAGTCAAAAAGAAGGGATAGACAAGAGGAAACCATTCCTCCTGTAGCAAGACTAGAAGCCATTAGGATATGACTTGCTTTTGTAGCTCATCTGAATTTCAAACATTAACAAACGGATGTCAAAAGTGATTTTTTAAATGGGTACATGGTTGAAGATGTATTTGTTGAAAAACCTCCTGGTTTTACAAATCCCCAATTTCCAAATCGTGTTTTTAAACTGTCAACAACCTTATATGGTCTGAAACATGCTCCAAGGTCCTGGTATGATAGGCTCATCTCTTTTCTTATTTCAACAAGCTTTACTAAAGGAATAGCTGATCCTACACTCTTAATTAAAATAATTTACAAAGATGTTTTGATAGTACAAATTTATGTAGATGATATAATTTTTGGATCATATAAACAGTATTAATGTACTGATTTTTCAATAATAATGAAAAATGAATTTGTAATGAGTTTAATGGTAAAACATAAATTTTTCCTTGGATATCAAATTTTCCAAAATAACAATGGTAGTGCTTTATATCAAAGTAAATATGTTAAGGATATTTTGAAATGTTTTGGATTGGATGGTATTAAAGGTGGTGATACACCTATGAGTACCACTTGTATGTTGGATGCAGATGAAGCTGGAGAACCAGTGGATCAAACCAACTATAGAGGTGTGATTAGGAGTCTAAAATACCTTATAGTTATCATACTTGACATTATGATCAGTGTATTCATGTGTACTCAATTTCAAGCTAATCCCAAAGAATATCATTTAAATGCTCTCAACATGATTTTTAAATATCTCCAATATACTCCCAGCATAGGACTATTTTATCCAAGAAGATAATCATCTGATCTGATAAGTTATTCTGGTGCTAACTTTGTTGGTTGCAAGTTAGATAGAAAAACACCTCTGGAACATGTCATATTTTAGCCAAGTCACTAGTATCATGGTGTAGTAAGAAACCGAATTTTGTTGCATTATCTAATACTGAAGTTGAATATATAGCTGCTGGTAGTTTTTGTTCTCATATTCTGTGGATGAAACACGCTTTATTAGACTATGTATATCAATTCAAACATGTCTCTATAAACTGTGGCAACACAAGTGTTATTAACATTTCTAAAAATCTAGAACCTCTTGCTAGGAAAAAGTATATTAATGCAAGAAATCACTTATTAAGAGATCATTATCAAATAAGTGATATCACTCTTGAATTCATTGGTTTTGAACACCAATTGGTGGATATATTCACAAAGCCTTTGAATTCTGAGATGTTAAATTACATCAAATATGAGTTAGGAATGATAAACGGTTGAGTTATAAGACCTCACAGTTAGACCTTACTGATAGAACCTCACCATTAGACCTTACCGATTGGACCTCACCATTAGACCTTACTAATAGGACCTCACTGTTAGACCTTAAGAATAGGACCTCACCATTAGACCTTACCAATATTACCACATCATTAGACATTACCGATAGAACCTCACTGTTAGACCTTAACGATTGGACCTCACCATTATACTTTACTGGTAGGACCTCAAAGTTAGACCTTAACGATAGGACCTCACTGTTAAACCTTACTGGTAGGACCTCATCGTTAGATCTTATCGATACCTCCTTACCAATAGATGACTTGAATCTGGGACTTAAAATTTCTATGCTCTCAGGCAGAATCTAAAACGTTTTCATCAAATTACCTATTCATTTTATCTATTTTATTTTTTGATCCGTAAATGATAAAATTAAAACACGGATCACTTCTCAATCCACATAAAAACCTCTCCTGAACCATTTTCACCCTCTTTTCAAAACCTAAACCTCTACTAAGACCTTGAACCTCTCCAGATCAATGGAAATAGTCAAAATTTCATCTGTTCCTGATGAAGTAGATGCCCCTTATCTTAAGATACCTAGATCCATGTCGAGTAGCGGATGCCAGATAATGGAAAAGTGTTGAACCCGCATTTATCCAAGATTGAAATAGTAGTTGATATGGATTAAATTCAGAGTGGATAATGTCGATTAGGTTGATAGTTCTTATGGAACTGCAAGATCAAGGCTGGGTTGAATGTTTTGCAAACAATATTGGACCCTATAACCCAAAGTTAGTGAAGGAATTTTCTAAGTACCTCATGTTTGAGCAGTCTGAGGATGAGCAACGAATGATTCCCAGAGTAAATGGATTATGTGTGAGCTTCTCCTCTACTGAAGGGGTTGAATACTTGATGGTTCCACATGAAGGTATTTTTTATTTTTACTCAAAATTGGTGCCTCCCACTAGTGAGATCTTCTGCTATGAAGAAGGATTAGCTGAACTGATAGGGAATGGAATTCCTAAGAAATTCATTATTACTGAAATGCTAGGATAAGATAAACTACTTTTAAAGTTTATTCAACATGTTCTAAGTCCCAGGAGTGGGGAATTTGTAACTTTAATGTTTCAGGATGTCTTCTATTGTATCTGTTAAAACATGAATAGAAGATCAACCTATATAGGCTGTTGATGATTCAAATAGAAGATATGACCAAGACAAGTTCCAAATCCAATTACCTATTCTATGATAATCTAATATCCATTATGTTCAATGTGAAATGAGTTGCTGGAGATAAGGAGGAAATTGTTGTTGTGAAAGATAATCGTTGAATCCCCAACGTGATCTACAAGCTGTTGAAGATTAACTAGAATCCATGGCTGAGGAGATGGGTGAATGATAAGGAAAAGGTGTATGAAGTGTTTAATATTGTCACTCATCCTACTAGGACTAAGAATAAGAGAGACCTTAGTCTTAAGCATAACAAAGTAGAGCCTTCTTATTCCGATGAAGAAGGAGAAGAAGTTGTTGTTGTGCAAGAAAGAGAGGATTATCCTATAGATGACAGAAGTGACCCTAATAGTCCCTCCAATACTCATGTGAATACTATACCCTTGGGTGATCCTAGAACACCGAAGATATTTCCAAGAAAGGAGGTTGTCCTAAGGGACTGTGATAAGGAAACCAATGAAGACGAAAGGGATGAAATTGTCTTAAGAGAAGTTAGAGATACCGCATATGAGGATGATGAAACTAAATCAAGTGATGCTGACTTTGAGATAGATGCTTTTAAAAATAAAGGGAAATTTCTAAGTCTAATTCCTTTATTATGACATACAGAAAGGGTAGAAATTAGAGATGAATAATTTTCTGATTCAGTAGAAGTTGGACTTGTTTTGGAAGTTGTCGAAGATTATGTGGAGGAAGTGGCAGTGAACCTTCATGTTGATGAAGTTGATCAAGGAGGTTAGAAAAAGATAGATGTGGTTGTCTAGGAGAGTGCTCCAAGTGAGGGGGAGGAACCTATTGCTATTGTATCAGTTCCTGTTGCTCATGATATAGAGGAATAGATAGAAGTTCCTGGCTTTGTGGTTTTAGGCCAAGATTATGGAGACTCTGAAGATGATCAACCTATTAGAAGCCCTCAAATTCCTACTATCCCAGAAACTACCATTGTGCAGCTAGTGGTTTTGTTACCTCGATACAATGTAAATAAGGATGAATTAGATTCTTTGAAATCAGAATTGAAGAGTTATATTGATGAGAAAAACACTAAGATGGAGAGAACAATAGCTCAAAATCAAGAACTCGTGACATCTGCAGTGGAAAGGATAGTGTATACCTCTCACTCAGAAATTTTACATGAGGTAAAGGAATGTCAAAATCAGGTAAGAGATTCGTAAGAGTCTATGGATTCAATGAAACAATCTATTTCCAGCTTTGATTCATATACGACTTTAAGAGATCAGGTGGACAGAGACCATAGATATGTTAAAAGTGTGGTCCCAAAAATGGTCATAGGGTTTGAGGATTTTAAGAGGTCTATGGAAAAACATGTGAAAGACCAATATGATGATGTAAAAAGGGTGATAAGTGGGTTGCCCAAATCATTTAAGGACACGGTGGCATTCTCTATGGCACCTCTAGGTGCATCTGCTTCCACATCAGCCTCTCCTCTAGTTGACATTGAATCTTTCAAGAGCATTGTTAGAGAAGAAGTGGAAAATATCTCCACTGCTAGTACCTCATACTCTCATGTCATTTCCATCATCAGGGAAATTAATATCCTTAAAGGAAATTATTTAATGGATGCTGCTCAAGATCAGAAGGCCACCAAGGATAAAGTTGACATCTGTTACAAACGGGTTTACACTAAGCATCATTTGGATGGCCACTTCAAGTTGCTGTTGGAGAACTTGAGGATTCCAACTATCACTCAGGCATTTAAAGATCACGTGAGAAAGCTTCAAGAGATGACTCCTTCTTTGGAAAAATTCAAGGAGAATAGGGATGATTTTATTTCTTCTATGGAAAGGGGGAAGCATTATTATGGACTTCAAGAATATTCTCTTTCCTTTCCTCCATTTGGACTGCACTCCCATCATTTTTCCTACTACATTGCATGCTTATTCAACTGCCTCAGGTTTTACCAGTACTACTCCATTTACAACTCCTGCCCAGTCCATTAAAAGTTTGATGCCAATGATTCCTCAGAGATCTACTCACTACAGCTCTACTGATGCCTCAGTGGATGCTCAACCTACACTATTTACTGGCATCCCTTGGCCTATCCCTCCACCTTTAGAACCTGCTTCTTTAGCTTCTAAGGTCAAAGCTCCTATGGGCATCTCTGATGTGGATTGAGTGTGGACTATCTTAGATGATAAGGATTTCTATATTTCTTTTTGTATATTGTACTAATGTGATTTTAATTCAAACACTCTTTTCACTATTTCTTTTATCTAAGCTTTTTGTTAATCCCAAAGGGGGAGAAAATATTTCAACATGAACTCTCTCAATTGCCCAAAAAGGGAGAAGTGTTTATATGTGTTTATATTTGTTATATATGTTATGGCATAAATTTAGTGTTCAAAATAACATTTGTGTATGCTCAAATTACTGATGAAATTAACAGATGTGTTTAACCTTGATTAAAAACTCTTAAACCTAAAGATTCAATGACATAATTTGTGATTATCAAAAAGGGGGATATTGTTGGACTTATCTGTTTTGATAATCCTAAATAATGTTTTGATAATCCCAAATCATGTTTTAATAATCCCTTATCATGTTTTAATCATTTTTTCATTCTATGTTAATTATGTTTCATAAATGTTTCTTGTTTCTATAGAGTAATATTCATATACTCTCAATCTCACTGCTTGATTGGTTAAGCTTACCATTCATAATTTATATAAGTACAATGTCTCCGTTATAGGGACATCATTACAGGGTCACCATTACTAGGTCAATATTACAAGGTCACTATAACAAGGTCACCGCTACATGGTCACCACCCCCAGGTCACCGCTTCAAGGTCACCGCTACAAGGTCACTGCTACAAGGTCACCACTACAAGGTCACTGTTACAATTTCACTGATACAAGGTCACCAATACATCCTACGGCTGATGGTTACCACTGAAGGTTACTGAATAATGGTTACAGTTGGATGTTGTTGATGTACACCTAGTTATGGAAGCCTATCGATTTGAAGGCTCCAGTTACCTGTCTACCGATACCCTTACTTTTTCAAATTCTTGATATTTTTCTAATTGTCATATTTTCTAACATTAATGCTTCTGACTTAATTAATATTTGTTATAGACTTATCTGGAGACCATATCTTGATAGTACGAGGTACGTGAAAGATTGAACGTGATGTATGTACTATTACTGTCGGGCCTCAAATACGAAAGAAAAAGACTGAAGAAAAGGATGATATATATAGATGCATAGAGAAAAACAAAAATATGAAGTGAAGTTCACAAGTCGAATGTATAAGGAAGAAACTACTGAAAATAATGAAGAACCTTTTATGAGCACCTTTACAAAAAACCTCTGGAACTACAAGAAGTTAATTTTGGGAAAAACAACTTGAGGCTGCCTTCAGTGTTTCATATACTTTCAATAAACTCACGATGAAGAACACTCAATTTATGAAAGCCAGTACCTGGAGTTGAGACACTCTGTTATGGAGACAACATCCATACACAGACTGAAACTTCAAATTCCTCACCTCAAGGAGTCAAGAGCGAAATGCAAACATATAGAGCCTTTAAAACTCTATCTTATCCAAATTCCTATATTGTTTTTTTTCATTTTTACATTTCTGAGAAGTGTGTGTGTCTTCCTGTCTCACACACTATCTCATGTGCCTAAACTAGAGGATACTTAATATCCTCACATCAAACTTCATCTACATTTGTTTCCCACATATAACTGTGGAAGAGACCGTGAATGGTCTATATCTTTTTTAATTCCAGCGAAGAATAGTGGTAGTGTGTGTGAACACTGGAGAGTTTGTGAAAACTATTTTAAAGCACGATGCAGGATGTGTATCATATTTATTGCTAATATAAACTTCTTGGTGGTAGGTTATCACCAAGTGGAGAGGAATAAGTCTTGGATTGAGAGTGAACCTCTTATTTTACTTCACTTTGCACTAAATTTTTATTAGACCTTGTTTTATATATTTTTCACTGCTTACTTTTTCTAAAACACAAAACTGTTTTGCTTTCACTTTGATTGTTAGTTTTGTTTAGTGTCTGTATTGGTTTAATTCAGTAAAGTTGTTTCAAATGATGGAGAAGTGTTTCTCACTAATTCAACTGAGGAATAATCACCCTTTGAGAAACCTGTTGAACAATTAGATATATATATCTCTAATGCCTTAATTTACTAGGCCGTTTTCAAAATATGGGGGATCTTTGTAAAAAAAATTAATAGAAATTTTAATTAGGAACTCAATTCACCCCCCCCCCCTCCCTCTTGAGTATCCACTCTGACCAACAGTTATTTTCCCCAATTTTGTTAACATTAAATAGAAGTAAAATTTCTAAAGTTAAATAAAAGGGATTAAGACTCAATGGACACTTACAAATAAAATTTTTCTAGATTGGATAGGAATGTAACAAATTTATATCATGAATATAAAAATAAAATTGATAGATTTTACCATTTCTAAAACAATGTTAATAAATATATTTTACCTATTATAAATATAAATGTTATGATGAAATTTTTTGATGTACTGAGAAATTTGATATAGAGTTTACCAACTCTTATATAACTCATAAAAATTAGGGTAATAAGTAATCTAGGTGGATATAAATAGAGGATATATAGATTAAGAAATATAAAGTTAGTCCACACACATGTTTCAAATGAGGTAAAGTGTAAAGACCCATAAAATTCAAGGGAAATTTTTTCTTAATTTTCTTTAGAATTTTACAAGAGCGCGGTTTCAGACGGCACCTGATTCCGAGGCCCGGAGTGCCCGGAATTAATTTCCGAAGTTTGGCTCGGGTACGTTCAGTGAACGAACGAGCGGGAATTCCTAACTTTTGATCCGGTGCTCGGAATTGAAATCTGAGGGCACCGATGAACTCGCAGCACCGATATTTGCTTAAAGAGACCTTTTCGGAAGTTGCGTTTGTTGCGGGTTGAAAGTTAGTTTTGGGGATTAAAAGATAAGTAAAATAAAATTGTGTGTGAATTTTATTTTATTCGTGGTGGTTAGACACTCTCATGGGAAGTTGTTGGTGGGGCCCACAACCACCCAACTTCCCATGTGTGGTTATGAGGGAGGTGGGGCCCACACGATCCCCCACCTTTTCAAATTCCCTAACCCCTCTAAACCCCCTCTTAAATTTTGTGACTCTTCCCTACATTAATTCTTGCCAACTTATCTCCTCATTTAATTTTTGACAACTCTAGATTTTAATTAAAGTAATGAATTAAACTTTTGAATTTTTGAAAGTTTGGCAAAGTGAAAATAAAATAAGGTGTAGCTTATTTTATTTTGGGAGTTGCTGTGTTGTGTGGAGATTTGAGAGAAGAAGAGTTCTACACTTTGAAGAACTTCATCTTCCTCCTTGAAGAACGCGAAGAACACCGAGACGCCGTTCTATCTTCTCTCCATGACAAAGAAAGGGAGACACCGCTTCCTCCTCGGTTTTCCTTCGTCGACTTGAGAAGTTTCGCCAACGACGTGTCTCTTCGGACGCATCCCTTCGTCATCGGATTTGACGAACGGCTACCGCGACGCCCGACCTCCGCGACGTCGTCTTTCGCGGAACGTTGATATCTTCGAACCTTATACCCAAGGTAGGGGTTGTTGATTTCTTTTTGGTTTAATTATTTTATTCTTGATCGAGAATTTAGCAAGTCTAACGTGTGGCTTTGATTTATTTAAAGTTGCGTTATTATTTTAACGTGAGGGTGCCGGACCGCACGAACACGGCCGAACCCCCTCCATCGTTCTTGTTTATTCTTGCGGGTGGAAGCAAGTGGCGTGGTGCCGTCGCACCACGCGGATAATCGTGCAAAGCAAGTGGCGTGGTGCCGTCACACCACACGGATAATCGTGAAAATATTTTACGCGGCACCGTCGCGCCACGCCGAGGGAGAATCTTCAAGAACGCGACGCCGTCGCGCCGCGTTGAAAGGAATCAAGGCACGGCGAAGGGGCGCGGTACCGTCGCACCGCGCCGGACGACGAACACTGCGGCCGGTTCTGGGCCGCGGAGGGACGAGGAGACCGTGGCCGGTTCCGGGCCGCGGCGGGAAGAGAAGACCGGCGGCCGGGCCGCCGGCGTCGGAAGCCGAAGGGGGGACCGGAATTTCCGGTCCCGTTGGAGAAAACCGGCCGGCCGGAAGGCATTAAAACCGGGGGGAATTAATCCCCCGGCCATCATACAAAACCCCCCTCTCTATGAGGGGGGCGGTTCTTTGAAGAGAGGGGGGCAGCCGGCCCCCCGGTTTGTTTCCAGCCGGCCCCCACGTGCGGGGGCCGTTATCTGCAAATGGCGCGGCACAAAGGCCGCGCTGCTTCCCAATAAGCGGGGGCTTGCCCCCCGCGTGCCGACCATGTGCGGCGCCAGCCGCCGCGGCTCCCCGCGCCGCCCCGGGGGGGGGGGGGGTCGGGCCGGGTCGGCCCGGACCCGGACCCCCCCGTTTCGAACCAGTTCAGGTCTTTTGGCCATATATTGAGCCTCGGACCTCCGAATGACGAACCGTCTGTGGAAACGCGATCCTTGGATCGAGACGGTCGTTTCGGTATATCGCACTCAAGGTTTCGGTTTACTTTGAGTTCGGCCGGGTTGGTTCGTTCACGAAACCAACCGGGCCTTCGGAGCGGAAACGCTCATATCTTGAGCTACGGACGTCCGATAGACGTGCCGTCAGCTGTATTGTGTCCCTCTTAGTGAGACGGATCTTTTGGCATACTCCGCCCGAGGTTTGGACACAGATGGAGTACGGTCGGGTTGGTTTTGCCTTAAAAACCAACCGGGCCCCGGAGACGAAAATGCCAATAACTCTCAGACCGGGCGTCCGATCGACGCGCCGTCTGTTGCGTTGAGTTCCTTTTGACGATACGGAACTTTTGGATACATCAACTCTAGTCTTTGTGACAGTTGATGTATCAGCCTCTCGGCTCGTGGAGCGGACCCTCCGAAGGAGCTTGCTATGTGCGGGAACCCTAGTGCTGGCTGCGTCTGTTCTACTGATACTACTGCTACTGTGACTGCGACGACGACAGTACAGAGATCCTATGTGGATTCAACGACGACGACTTCAGCACTCAGCGATCCTACGTGGATCAGTGCTACAGGTCCTGTGTGGGCCCGATCCTGTGTGGGTCCTTGTGCTCAGCGGTTCTGTGTGAGCCAGCGCCTACAGGTCCTGTGTGGGCCCGATCCTGTGTGGGTCATTGCGGGGGTTAGTTACCTATCGATCCTTCGTGGGTCCGACGACTTAGATGGATCAGTGATCATCTTTATCGTCCTTGAAGAAGTATACCTGTGTGAGCTGAATCCTTTTGCTTTCCTGTGTGGATTGTGTTGTGCAATCCTGTGTGGATTACGTTTTGCCTTCCTGTGTGGAATACGTTTACTTTCCTGTGTGGACTGAGTTGTACTTGGGCTCGGAGGTTAGAGCGTATTTGAATTGATGACTTAGGTATATGTATGGGCATATACCTAAGCAGTGTCGATTATTACTTCGTGATTGTTACTTTTCTTCGTGGTTTATCCTTTGTGGATTTGAGAGACCTTCAGGGGTCTCGGGGTCCCTACTGAGTAGCTTATACTCACCCCTGCACGGGCTTTGCCCGCACTACGTTGTGATGGTTGCAGACGATGGACAGCGTTGACCTTAGCTGAGGCTTGCAGAGCGGGACGGTACCCGGAGGTGGACCACTGGGCGGGACGTGCACGGAGCGGACGGCGGGACCCGTGGAGCATAGGAGCTATATGTACCCACCCTTCAGGTGGGATTTCCAGTGGACAGCTCGGTGTAGCGGCTTTTACTTTTCAGTTGCTGTTTTCCCATTCGAGTTGTACTTTACTTTCAGTTTGGGTTTGTATTCTGGCCCATTTACTTTTCCGCACTTTGAGTTGTACTCTGCTTTTGTTTAGTGTTTACTTTCCGCTTGCTGACTCTGTGGTGTTTGTTTACTTTACAAAGGCAATGCCTTCCCTTTTACCGGGACTTACGCCTTGGTGCTAGTCGCCAGCCCCTGGCCTATGGAAGGCGGGCTTGGGGTAGTCACGGCACGAACCCCGAGGGCGGGTCGTGACAAATTGGTATCAGAGGAGTTCGGTTCTACCGCGAACTCTGATCTTTTCTATGTGAAGCAATAATGTTTAGCGTATTGAGTGTGGTTATCAGTCGAGGGAGTCCAGTGTTGGTGCGGCGGTCGACGTATCCGTACACCAGGACCCTGACTTCTGATTTCCGACTTAATGCACGAAAACATTGATTGCGTGTGTGTTTTAAAGTTTTCTTTGTGATTACTTATATCAGCTCACCAGGTATATTGTTCTAACCGTGGCGCACCTGTTTTCTTTTCAGGATGGCCCCACGACGGCAGCCAGCTAGGGTTCCGAGAGTCGAGCGAGACGACAGCCCACCGAGCGACGAGGCCTCGGTGCAGGGCCCTTTGCCAGTAGTGACACCGGCGGTAGCTTTACCCGCCGAGCCCCCGATGCTTCCAGCAGCAGCCGCTGACGATGCACGTCGCCTCAGCGCACTGCATGAGTTTCAGCGCCAGCGACCGCCCAGGTTTCGCGGGGAGACGGATCCCCAGGCAGCAGAGGACTGGCTGGAGGCAGTGGTTCGAGTGTTTAGGCTAGTGAGGACACCAGCAGACCTCATGGTGATCCTCGCTGCGAGCCTACTACACGCAGCAGCAGGACGATGGTGGAGCCTGATGCTCCAGGTGCACGATGAGGCATCTCTACTTTGGACGAACTTTGAGAGCCTCTTCCGCTCGGAGTTCGTCCCAGCCACCCTTCGTGCGGTGCGTATCCAGGAGCTTCTACAGCTGCGGCAGGGCAGCATGACGGTCGCTCAGTACTCGGTGAGATTTACCGATCTCTCGCGCTACTCGACCGACATGGTACGGGACCCATTCTTCCGGGCCCGGACCTTCGAGCAGGGTTTGAGACACGAGATCAGGGCATCGCTGATCTCCCTCAGCATACCGACTCAGACAGGAGTACTGGAGCGGGCCCTTCTGATCGAGAGCTTCCTTGCTGAGTCTACACCAGCACAGAGACCCACCGCAGGGCGGCACGTGGCAGAGTCATCTGCAGCAGGCAGTCGACGGATGACTCAGGGGTCCAGACAGACCAGACCTTCGGGCAGACGACCTCAGGACACTGGCTCAGCAGTGCGGGGCACACAGCGCGGAGCCAGTCTTACGATAGGCAGACAGTGCTACTCGTGCGGCGGGCAGGGCCACATGGCTCGTGACTGCCCGACCCACCGTGCCGAGGAGCAGCAGACGGTTGAGGGACCACCGAGGCAGAGGCAGAGGGTCGACCGTGGCGGTCCGCAGGGAGGAGGTGGACGAGGCAGAGAAGCTGGACGAGCAGCCGGTGGTGGCCGACGCTTTGAGGCTCTACCACCACCACCACCAGGAGGTCCACCCCGACCACAGGGAGCTGGCGGGCATCGACAGGCACAGCTCCAGGCAGCAGAGGCCTACGACCACGGCGCACCCGAGATGATTCGAGGTACTATCTGTGTCTATTCCACACTTGCTGCAGTTCTTATAGACACAGGAGCGAGTCACTCTTTCATAGCCGCTGCCCTTGTTCGGAGCTCAGAGATTCCGACAGAGCCGTTGGCTCGATCCTTACGGCTAGAGACTCCTACGGGAGCAGACTCGACGATTACGCACTGGTGCCGGCAGTGTGAGCTTACTCTAGGAGGCGAGAGCTTCGGCTGGGATCTTCTTGTAGCAGCGTCGAGGCCTTACGACGTCATCTTGGGCATGGATTGGCTATCTACTGTCCATGCACAGATTGACTGTTTTAGGCGCAAGGTGCGATGTGTACGCACCGACGGGAGCAGGTTCACCTTCACCGGCGAGAAAGGAGCCTTAGCAGCACAGGATGGACTTCCGCGGAGGAGAGGACAGCCCATCACTCATCAGTTGGCTAGCCTTATCCTTGGAGCAGTTGATGTGCGGAGTCCTGGTTTTCCTGCAGTGGTGGATCAGTTTGCGGACGTTTTTCCTGACGATGTTCCAGGGCTACCTCCTCGCAGAGAGGTAGACTTTTATATTGACTTGTACCCCGGGACAGCCCCGATATCCACTCCAGTATATCGGATGGCCCCTGCCGAGCTTCGAGAGCTACAGGTACAGTTGGAGGACTTGCAGGGCAAGGGGTTCATCCGACCCAGTGTTTCACCCTAGGCTTCCCCGATATTGTTCGCCAAGAAGGCGGACGGGAGCTTGCGACTTTGTGTTGACTATCGTCGCCTGAACTAGGTGACAGTGAGGAACAAGTATCCGCTACCGAGGATTGATGACCTCTTTGATCAGCTCAAGGGAGCACGGTGGTTCTCGAAGATAGACCTCAGGTCAGGCTATCATCAGCTCAGAGTCAGAGACGAGGATGTGCAGAAGACAGCCTTCAGATGTCGGTATGGCCACTATGAGTTCTTGGTTATGCCTTTCGGTGTAACCAATTCCCCAGCAGTGTTCATGGCTCTCATGAACAGGATCTTTCAGCCATACCTCGATCGGTTTGTCGTAGTCTTCATCGACGACATTCTGATTTACTCTACGACAGAGGAGGAGCACGCCTATCACTTGCGAGTTGTTCTTGACACACTCCGAGAGCACCAGCTTTATGGTAAGCTCTCGAAGTGCCAGTTCTGGATACGTGAGGTCCACTTTTTGGGACACGTTATCTCTGAGGCGGGAGTTGCAGTGGATCCCGCGAAGATTGAGGCTGTGTTAGCATGGGAGCCACCCAGGAGCGTGACTGAGGTTCGGAGTTTCTTGGGACTAGCTGGATACTATCGGAGATTCGTGTCAGACTTCTCTAGAGTTGCGGAACCACTCACAGCTTTGACGAAGAAGGGGAAACCCTTCGTGTGTTCTGACAGATGTCAGCAGAGCTTCCAGGAGCTGAGACAGAGATTGACTAGCGCACCTATCTTGAGGTTTCCTGAGGAGGGAGTAGGGTACGTAGTCTACTGCGATGCATCGGGGACCGGACTCGGATGTGTTCTGATGCAGGAGCGGGCCGTGATCGCCTATGGATCACGTCAGTTGAGGCAACATGAGCAGAACTACGCTACCCATGACCTAGAGTTAGCAGCAGTGGTCTTCGCTCTGATGACATGGCGACACTATCTGATGGGCGAGCGCTTTACAGACTTTTCCGATCATCAGAGTCTTAGGTATATCTTCTCGCAGAAGGACTTGAACCTGAGACAGCGACGATGGCTCGAGTTCTTCCAGGACTATGACTTTGAGATAGTATAAACTCCTGGGAAGGGGAACGTAGTAGCCGATGCCCTCAGCAGGAGGACGGGCATTCAGCTACTTGAGGAGGCGACGGAGCAGCTAGCCTCTTTGCAGATATCCTTCGTGGATAGAGATGGAGCAGCCTTTCTTCAGTCTCTCACAGTCACTCCTCTACTACTGCAGCGGGTCAGAGAGGCACAGCGTGAGGACGCTGACTGTGAGACACGGCGTGCACAGATATCCTCGGGACAGGAACCTGATGGTTTCTCCCTTGGAGCAGAGCACGACATCCTTTTCAGAGGACGTACCATGGTACCAGTCACTTTGCGAGAGGAAGTGCTGAGGGAGTTTCACACTTCTCCTTTGGCGGTACATCCTGGAGTGGCGAAGATGTACCAGGACCTCAGACGACAGCACTGGTGGCCGGGCATGAAGAAGGCTGTAGCAGAGTTCGTTTCTCGATGCCTCACCTGTCAGCAGGTAAAGGCAGAGCATCAGGTACCAGCAGGCTTGGTACAACCCTTGGAGGTTCCGGAGTGGAAGTGGGACGGCATATCTATGGACTTCGTGACTGGACTTCCACGCACTTCCAGAGGTCACGACTCCATCTGGGTGATTGTTGACCGACTCACCAAGTCGGCACACTTCTTACCCATCAGAGAGCAGGGCTCAGTGGAGAGCTTGGGACGTCTCTACGTTCAGGAGATTGTGCGGCTCCACGGCGTGCCATCATCTATCGTCTTCGATCGAGATGCCCGCTTTACTTCCCGGCTTTGGAAGGGGTTACAGGAGGCGTTCGGGACGCAGCTACGTCTGAGCACAGCCTTCCACCCTCAGACGGATGGTCAGACGGAGAGGACCATTCAGACACTCGAGGACATGCTCCGCGCATGTGTCCTCAACTTTGGTCGTAGCCGGGAGGACCACCTACCCTTGGTGGAGTTTGCGTACAACAACAGCTACCACTCCACCATCGGGATGGCACCGTACGAGGCGTTGTACGGCCGACCTTGTAGATCTCCTTTGTGCTGGACAGACCCTGGAGAGTCAGCACTCGTGGGACCATAGATGGTCCAGGCCACGACAGAGAAGGTCCAGGTCATCCAGGAGCGGATGAGGACAGCTCAGAGCCGGCAGAAGTCATATGCTGACAGGAGGCGGAGGCCACTAGAGTTCGAGGATGGCGACCACGTCTTCTTGCGGGTCTCACCTCGACGTGGTATTCGGAGATTTGGCCGAGGCGGCAAGTTATCTCCGCGCTTCATCGGACCCTTCCAGGTCCTCAGCGGGGTTGGCGAGGTGGCTTATCGTCTGGCTCTACCACCTCAGTTGCACCGGGTGCACGACGTCTTCCACGTATCTCAGCTGAGGAGATACGTGCACGACCCGACGCACATCATTGATCATGGGGAGCTTGACGTTGACGATGGGGCGACTTTTACGGAGGTCCCGATGGAGATAGAGGATCGACAGGAGCGGGTCCTGCGTGGGAGATCGATTCCTCTTGTGCGCATCAGATGGCAGCACGGGAATCTCCAGGAGAGAACATGGGAGCGGGAGGCTCAGATGCGTGCTCAGTACCCTCATTTGTTTCCCTAGTTTTTGATGTAACTTTACGGGGACGTAAAGCCCTGAGGTGGGAGTAATGTAAAGACCGTAAAATTCAAGGGAAATTTTTTCTTAATTTTCTTTAGAATTTTACAAGAGCGCGGTTTCAGACGGCACCTGATTCGAGGCCCGGAGTGCCCGGAATTAATTTCGAAGTTTGGCTCGGGTACGTTCAGTGAACGAACGAGCGGGAATTCCTAACTTTTGATCCGGTGCTCGGAATTGAAATCTGAGGGCACCGATGAACTCGCAGCACCGATATTCGCTTAAAGAGACCTTTTCGGAAGTTGCGTTTGTTGCGGGTTGAAAGTTAGTTTTGGGGATTAAAAGATAAGTAAAATAAAATTGTGTGTGAATTTTATTTTATTCGTGGTGGTTAGACTCTCTCATGGGAAGTTGTTGGTGGGGCCCACAACCACCCAACTTCCCATGTGTGGTTATGAGGGAGGTGGGGCCCACACAAGCCCCCACCTTTTCAAATTCCCTAACCCCTCTAAACCCCCTCTTAAATTTTGTGACTCTTCCCTACATTAATTCTTGCCAACTTATCTCCACATTTAATTTTTGACAACTCTAGATTTTAATTAAAGTAATGAATTCAACTTTTGAATTTTTGAAAGGTTGGCAAAGTGAAAATAAAATAAGGTGTAGCTTATTTTATTTTGGGAGTTGCTGTGTTGTGTGGAGATTTGAGAGAAGAAGAGTTCTACACTTTGAAGAACTTCATCTTCCTCCTTGAAGAACGCGAAGAACACCGAGACGCCGTTCTATCTTCTCTCCACGACAAAGAAAGGGAGACACCGCTTCCTCCTCGGTTTTCCTTCGTCGACTTGAGAAGTTTCGCCAACGACGTGTCTCTTCGGACGCATCCCTTCGTCATCGGATTTGACGAACGACTACCGCGACGCCCGACCTCCGCGACGTCGTCTTCCGCGGAACGTTGATATCTTCGAACCTTATACCCAAGGTAGGGGTTGTTGATTTCTTTTTGGTTTAATTATTTTATTCTTGATCGAGAATTTAGCAAGTCTAACGTGTGGCTTTGATTTATTTAAAGTTGCGTTATTATTTTAACGTGAGGGGGCCGGACCGCACGAACACGGCCGAACCCCCTCCGTCGTTCTTGTTTATTCTTGCGGGGTGAAGCAAGTGGCGTGGTGCCGTCGCACCACGCGGATAATCGTGGAAAGCAAGTGGCGTGGTGCCGTCACACCACGCGGATAATCGTGCAAATATTTTACGCGGCGCCGTCGCGCCACGCCGAGGGAGAATCTTCAAGAACGCGACGTCGTCGCGCCGCGTTGAAAGGAATCAAGGCACGGCGAAGGGGCGCGGTGCCGTCGCACCGCGCCGGACGACGAACACTGCGGCCGGTTCCGGGCCGCGGCGGGACGAGGAGACTGTGGCCGGTTCCGGGCCGCGGAGGGAAGAGAAGACCGGCGGCCGGGCCGCCGGCGTCGGAAGCCGAAGGGGGGACCGGAATTTCCGGTCCCATTGGAGAAAACCGGCTGGCCGGAAGGCAATAAAACCGGGGGAATTAATCCCCCGGCCATCATACAAAACCCCCCTCTTTATGAGGGGGGCGGTTCTTTGAAGAGAGGGGGGCAGCCGGCCCCCCGGTTTGTTTCCAGCTGGCCCCCACGTGCGGGGGCCGTTATCTGCAAATGGCGCGGCACAAAGGCCGCGCCGCTTCCCAATCAGCGGGGGCTTGCCCCCCGCGTGCCGACCATGTGCGGCGCAAGCCGCCGCGGCTCCCCGCGTCGCCGCGCCGCCCCGGGGGGGGGGGGGGGGGGGGGGGGGTCGGGCCGGGTCGGCCCGGACCCGGACCCCCCTGTTTCGAACCAGTTCCGGTCTTTTGGCCATATCTTGAGCCTCGGACCTCCGAATGACAAACCGTCTGCGGCAACGCGATCCTTGGATCGAGGCGGTCGTTTCGGTATATCGCACTCAAGGTTTCGATTTACTTTGAGTTCGGCCGGGTTGGTTCGTTCACGAAACCAACCGGGCCTTCGGAGCGGAAACACTCATATCTTGAGCTTCGGACGTTTGATAGACGTGCCGTCAGCTGTATTGTGTCCCTCTTAGTGAGACGGATCTTTTGGCATACTCCGCCCGAGGTTTGGACGCAGGTGGAGTACGGTCGGGTTGGTTTTGCCTTAAAAACCAATAGGGCCCCGGAGACGAAAATGCCAATAACTCTCAGACCGGGCGTCCGATCGACGCGCCGTCTGTTGCGTTGAGTTCCTTTTGATGATACGGAACTTTTGGATACATCAACTCTAGTCTTTGTGACAGTTGATGTATCAGCCTCTCGGCTCGTGGAGCGGACCCTCCGAACGAGCTTGCTATGTGCGGGAACCCTAGTGCTGGCTGCGTCTGTTCTACTGATACTACTGCTACTGTGACTGCGACGACGACAGTACAGAGATCCTGTGTGGATTCGACGACGACGACTTCAGCACTCAGCGATCCTACGTGGATCAGTGCTACAGGTCCTGTGTGGGCCCGATCCTGTGTGGGTCATTGCGGGGGTTAGTTACCTATCGATCCTTCTTGGGTCCGACGACTTAGATGGATCAGTGATCATCTTTATCGTCCTTGAAGAAGTATACCTGTGTGAGCTGAATCCTTTTGCTTTCCTGTGTGGATTGTGTTGTGCAATCCTGTGTGGATTACGTTTTGCCTTCCTGTGTGGAATACGTTTACTTTCCTGTGTGGACTGAGTTGTACTTGGGCTCGGAGGTTAGAGCGTATTTGAATTGATGACTTAGGTATATGTATGGGAATATACCTAAGCAGTGTCGATTATTACTTCGTGATTGTTACTTTTCTTCGTGGTTTATCCTTTGTGGATTTGAGAGACCTTTAGGGGTCTCGGGGTCCCTACTGAGTAGCTTATACTCACCCCTGCACGGGCTTTGCCCGCACTACGTTGTGATGGTTGCAGACGACGGACAGCGTTGACCTTAGCTGAGGCTTGCAGAGCGGGACGGTACCCGGAGGTGGACCACTGGGCGGGACGTGCACGGAGCGGACGGCGGGACCCGTGGAGCAGAGGAGCTATCTGTACCAACCCTTCAGGTGGGATTTCCAGTGGACAGCTCAGTGTAGCGGCTTTTACTTTTCAGTTGCTGTTTTCCCTTTCGAGTTGTACTTTACTTTCAGTTTGGGTTTGTATTCTGGCCCATTTACTTTTCCGCACTTTCAGTTGTACTCTGCTTTTGTTTAGTGTTTACTTTCCGCTTGCTGACTCTGTGGTGTTTGTTTACTTTACAAAGTCAATGCCTTCCCTTTTACCGGGACTTACGCCTTGGTGCTAGTCGCCAGCCCCTGGCCTATGGAAGGCGGGCTTGGGATAGTCACGACACGAACCCCGAGGGCGGGTCGTGACATAAAGTACATTTTTAATAATTTTTGATAAGATTAGGATATTGTTACTGATGTGGAAAGTTCAAAAATCTAGCTCGTGACTATAAAGAAAAGACATTTGATCACACTAGTAATGGGAAAACTGATATTCATATATCAAATAGAGTTTTTTATTTAAAATAGTTGTATCAATACTCCAACACATGTCTAAAGTTAGTTACCCATGGTGGAAATCATCATAATTAGATGCATAAACTTTTTGAAAAGTCATTTTCTTTTAATAAGGTAGATATGGGACCCTCAAATGAAGTGGTTACTGGTACAATACTTGTTTGTTCCAATTATAATAATGTCTTATTTGAATTGGAATCTGAACATTCTTTTATATCTTGAAAATGTTAAAATAAAATTGAAATATCATCTTAAGAAATGAAGTTATAATTTTTTGTAAAAAATACTATGGTTATTATAATGGCTCAGAGAATATATAGGAATATTAGTGTTATCATATATATAATGGTTTTAACAAAAAAACTATTTGACATTATAATTTATGTTTTCTAGGTATGAATTTGATTTTTTATGATGCTAAGATAGATTATTGAGATGGCGAAGTTATTTTTCATACTGAGTTTTTGTTTTTTTTATAATTAATGAATACCATTGATAACTTTTTAAGAATATGAGAAACTAATTAATGGTGATAGTTAATGTTATCTTACTCATATATTAGAAATAATGTAAATTTTAAAAATATTTATGTTCCACTAGTAAATAAATATATGGATTTATTTACTATTTTTTATTTTTTATTCCTAATTGGGAGTTTTAATTTACTTGAAAATTAATCCATGATGATAAAATATTTTCAAAACCCCCTTGTTGAATTGATCCAGTATAACTTTTGGAATTTAAAACACAGTTACAAGATTTTGTTAATAATGATTTCATTAATCAAAAAACTTCACCCCAGGGAGATCTCATTTTTTTAAAATAGTCATGGCTCTATGTGAATTTACATTAATTAATGAGAATTCAATAACATCATGGTTAAGAACAAGTATATGATTTCACATATTTATGACTTATTACATAAGCTTCAGGGTTCTCATTATTTTTCAAAGATTCATCTTAGGTCTGGGTATCACCAATTAAAATTAACGGTTTAATAAATTCTGAAGGTGGGGCTTCCTTTTAGGTATATCTCTTTTGAGTTTATGGTTGTGACTTTTGGGTTCTAAAATGAAACCTTTAAATATTATTTTGGAATAGATTTTTTTTTTGATTATTTGGATAAATTTTTAGTGGTTTTCATTGATGACATTCCGGCCAATTCTAAAATTTTGATGGACCATGAGAAACATTTAATGATTGTTCTTCATACTTTAAAAGAAAAGAATTTCCCTCTAAAATTTATGTGAATTTTGATTCTTTGAAATTTCATTCCTTATACATATTTTTTTAATATAGGGGAATTTATTTTCATATTAATACTACTGTGGTGGTAGACTATCCCAAAACTAAAAATATGAATGAGATTCAAAGTATTATTAGATTAATATGTTTCTAATAACAATTATTTGAATTCTTTACTCAGATATCTACCCTTCTAACCTAGTTATATTAAAAAATAATATATATTCATTTTCATTATAGAATGTAATGAATTATTCCAATAATTGAAAAAAAATGGTTAATGATTTGGTGTTAGATTTAAAAAATATTGAATTATTTATTTATATTGATGCTCACTTGGAGATCCTTGGTTATGTTTTAAGGAAAAATGATCTACCAGTTATATATGCATAAGTTATATTGAATCCCCATGAGATGAATTATCCTATTCCTGAACTTGAACATGATATATTGTTTCATCCGTTAAAAATATTAAGACATCATTTATATGGGGATAAATTTTGAATGTATATTGACCATAAATGTTTGATGTATATATTAACTAAAAAAGAATTTATCTTGAGGCACATAAAATTTTTGGAACTAATAAAGGATTATATTGAATGACTCTCTATCAAAGAGGTAAAGAAAACAAGGTAACCATTGCTATAACTCAAAAACATTATGCATCCTTAGATATGAAACATTTGGAACACAATCCTTTGTTTAATGGTTTAATGAATATTTACCTTAAAATTATTCATGCATTAACTCCATCTCTTTTTTGGTTTAGGTGTCAATGTAGTCATATTTTTTTGATAGAATTTCGCATACTCATCAAAAATATAATTACTTGAATGAAAGGGTAGATTTTGTTAGTAAGGCTAAGTTTTTTAAATATAACATTGAAAATGAAGTTGTAATAATATTTTGAAGTATCTTGGTGTGATAAGTTATTTCGAGTTGATGATGGAATTGTTGATTGAATCTCAAATTACACTATTCTTGGTTTATCTCAATAGTACAATGAGGTATTGGGACCTTTGGGAATATTATTGGTCAGATAGAATAAAGAAATGTATTTTGTTTTTTACCATTAAATTATTGTAATTTAAATAAGTTAAATATGATAGAAAACTATCAATGGGGTTATATCAGTATTTTTTTATGCCTAAAAGAAAATAGAGGAATATATCCACAAATTTAATGGTAGGATTACCACATAAATCTTGTGATAATAATGTGACTTGGGTTATTGTTGATGAATTGACTAAATATATACATTTTATTCATATTTTAGATAGTATGACCAAGGATCATTTTTCTAGAAATTATGTTAAATATATTTTTAGACTACATGGAGTCTCTCTATCTATTTTATATGATCATGATCAAATATTTAGCTATAATTTTTGAAATTTAAATCAAAATTCATCTGGTACTGAATTAAATTTTAGTATATTGTTTATTCCATAATATGATATACATTTAGAGTAAAAGATTCATAATTCGGAATATATCCTTTGATCGTCATTATTAAATTATCAAGTAATTTGGGATCAATATCTATTACTAGATGAATTTTATTATAATAAAATAATTTATTTTACTATATAGATATCACCTTCTATTAAATAATATTAAAAATGATGAATAACTCTAATATGTTAGGATATAGTTCGTGAGAGGATGTTTTTGGGACCAGAACTGGTAAATGAAATAGTTTATAAGGTAATGATTATTAAACACCATTTAATATATATTTAATATGGTAAAAAGATTATAATATATAATAATAGGAACAACAATTCATTCGAGGTTAGTATCCATGCCTTTCTTAAAATACCTCCTGGGAAAGGTGTTATCTATTTTGGTAAAAGGGAAAGTCATGTATGTGGTTTATTAGAACATATGAAAAAAATTTAATCAATTTTCTATCGAGTATCCGTACCTTTGTGTTTTTTCTAGGTACATGATGTGTTTCATGTTTCATTTTAAAGGTAATATATATCTGATGCATCTCGGATTTTGAGCCCTGAAATGGTAAAGTAGGAAGAGAACCATTAATATAAAGAAAAATAAGTTCATATTTTGGATCAAAGATTGTAGGTATTTTATATTTAGGTTATTCACCAGTTTAAGGTTTTATATAAGAACTGAATGATTTATAAAGAAACATGGAAATAAAACGGATTTATAAGGTAAAAATACCCACACCTGTTTAAATAATTAATAACATTTTGATAATGAAATTTATAAATTGGAAAATAATATGAAAACCCAGGTAAAAATAGTAATGAATATGTATTATGATTTATATGTAATCATATTATGGATTTGTATTCATAATTTTTTAAAATTATATATACAAATACTTAAATTTGAAAGTAAATAGTAATTATGTTATCAAAACTATATTTCCATGTACAGTAAGATTTTATTTAAAGAAAAAAATTTTAAATATTAAAAAGTTAATTTTCAAAAAAAAATATAAAATTTTGAATTTATCATATAAAATTTATTATATGGTAAATTTTTGGTATTTTTCTAAGGTATATTTTTGACCGAATAGTGAAAAATACAATTTTTACCAAATACTATAGCTTTTATGACTTTATGACGATGTACTATTGAAAAATAAATTTACAATACTTTTAATTATACAATAATATATTTAGGAAGTAAATTAAATAATTTAAAAAAATTATTTTTAATTTAGATAATCATTCATGAATTTTTTGATCATAAGTTATATTTTATTCTAATTAAAAAAATTTAAGTTTGCATTTAATAGTGTAATTGTAAGTTTCCATTTAGTTTTTGAATGATCCAAAAATTTATTTAGCTTTTATTTTTTAATTATAATCCACTTGAAGTCATTAAAATCAATAATATTCATAATTTTAGTGTAAAATCAATTTACTCTTAAAATGTGCATTTTTTAAATATTATTTTATGATAATTTTTTATACTTATATTAAATGTAATTTTTTACATATTAATCAATCAAATATTAAAAATTGATTCAATATTTAAACTCAAAATTTACAAAAAAAAATATAATGACCCTTTTGTTTTTTTCCATAAAAATAAATTACCTAATTAAAAAAGTTAAGTTATATTGTAAAAGGATAAAATGGGTTTGAATGGGTTAAACTGGGAGATATGGATTAGAATATCTCTAAAACGTGTTTAAATATAATTATTTTATAGGGTTTAGACCCCATATTATCCTATATTCATAATTGAGTTTCCCTAGTTCCAATTTCAAATGAAGTAGACATTATATTATTTTAAAACATTGAATAATTGGAAGAGTATCACTCCCATCATTTATAAAAGGTATCCTCATCTCCTAACTTCGTCACTGATTAGAGATCTCTATATCAAAAAAAATATATCAAAATCTTATCTCAATTCTCGTTACAATGTTTTATAGGTCTTGTTAATCTAAAAACAGTCTCCCTAAAAGTCTTGATGTGTAATTTAAAGTTGTTAACGAAGGAGGCGGAATTATCCCAAACTAAAATCATTCAGGTTTATTTTTTATTCTACATTTTTATAATTTATTTAAACCAATATAATATAATTACGTTAATATATTATCCATAATAAAATGTTATAATGTTAATGTAACAACTATTTAATACTTTTTCTCTATCCTATGTGAAGTTACAACATTTCATATTCTTAAGTATAAACAACTTTAAACACTAATAGATGTATTTTATATTTCATTGTCCCCTCAATTGGTAGTTATAAATATACAAAAGATAATATATATAATATTTATCAAATTATTAAATTTCAGGAAGAATAATATATTATCTACCATCTTAACCTCTAGTCCTTTGAAAAATAATAACGTTGTTTGAGCGTATGTGTTGTCTACCACCTCAACAAAGCGACGCGATTCATTTTTTATTTCATCCATAAATTGTTAGTTATAAGGTAATATTTAATTAATAAATATGATATTTGAATAAATAATGTTATTATATAAAGGTAATCATTTATCTAAAATATTTTTTTCATACATTAGAAAAATGAAAATGGCATTAGTGCATACGTTTGGACTACCGTCTCCATAAAATGTTGTGATTCATTTTATATAACCACCTGAAATGGATGGTTTTAAAATTTTATTTAATGTATAAATAAAATAAAAATTGCATGAATATGATTATTAAATCATGACCCCTTGACAAGTTTCATCCGATAAAGGTTGTTTTAATCATTCAATATCGAACAACCACAAAACTCCAGACGTAAACTTAACTAGATTCGTAATTACAAAACATGATGATAAATTAAAAAAATAAAACAATAATGGAATGAACATAAGAAATATTCCAGAGAAATTAAAAGGTTAATATAATTTTATTATTTAGGTGTAAGAAAATGTTTGAAGCTATATGGGACTTAAGGTAATGGATTTTTCTTTAAAATATTATTTTAATGTTTTATTTTATAACATTTTCCATCCATATCTATGTTATTATAAATGTATTAAGAATTTTATTGTTTTTAAATAAAATATTTTCAATGTTAATTTTATATTAGTTTTTAAATTCTACAAAAAAAATTAAAAAATAATCTTCTCAACATTTTCTGAATTGGTTATTTTTTGGCTTTTTACAAAATTGTAAAAATATTTTTTTATCATATACGCCATGACCACCATTTCCATTAATTACTGACATTATTCATTATCAATATTCATAACTATTTTTCTCTTATTTTTTAAAGAATATCATATTCATTTTATAATAATAAATTATATATTTAAAAAAATCAAATGAAATGGAAATTTTACCTTATTTTTATGTGAAAATGAAAATTTCTTTTCTTTATAGTGTCAAATTAATTATTCAAATGTTTTATTAAGTAAAAGTAAAATATTAAAAAATATTTATGTAGTATATAATAATTTTAAATGATGTTTGTTGAGCCTAATATATCTCAGGATAATAGTGGACCCCTATATAACTCTCAATTGAATTGGGTAATGATTTAGCCTTCGAAAGAGAAAGAAGATTGACATAACCAGGTAGGATACACCTATGGAATTTACTAAGAGTCAATTATTTTGATAAAGGTTAAATATTATTAAATACGGGTTATGAATATCGTTCTCTAAGATAAATATTTCATTATTAATAAGGATTTATATAGAAATCCTTTTATTTGATTAGGAAAGAATAGATTATGAACATCTTAAGGAGAAATATTTAATTTTAAAAGAAATTATTCATGAGTTATCACGTTGTTAAAGAGATATTCATGGTTTTCCAATGATTTATAAAGGGTTTTAAATGGTTTCATTAAAGAAATGGTTTATTTTGATATGTGGATATATTTTATTTAGTCACTAAAATATTTTTTGGTAGAAAAATGTAATCATTTTCAAGGGCTTTCATGTTTTTAGCTAGACTAATGGGTTTCATTTATTTTAATATCCCTTAAAAAGTGTCCTTTGATTTTCTCCCATTTTTATAATATTTTCACAGGATGTATTTATGATTATGAACTATATTAAGGACAAAATTTCCACTTTCCACTCATATTAAAAGAATAAATATTTTCATGAATAAAAAAGGTTTAAAATTAAAATCCCAATCTTTGAAGAAAAAATGTAAATAATGTGAAATTTTAATTTTATAATGTAGTTTTTTTAAAAAAAATATAAAACACAAAACCTAGAAGATCATGGGAATGTAAAAATTTTAAATAATTACTAAATAATATTTATTGGTTTTTAAAGTATCACGTTGTTATAAGGATGTGGCATAAGGGGGTGTTGAGGGGGATTAGCTAGATATTTCTCCTTTTTATGTGACCAACATTCTATTGGTTTGATATAGGATTCATAGGTCATCGGTAAAATATATCTACATTTAAGAATAAATTGTTTCGAAATTCAATTTCTATAACATATGTTATGGTTACAAAGCCTCATCTTGATTCCATGGGAAACTCAGATGCCTTATCCCTACCCATTTATTATTATGTTATAAGGATATTTTAGAATGATGACTAGAATTTATTTAGTTCAACATTTTTTTAGTTTATATATTCTCATGGAAAAACAATCATGTTCTTTCTATGTGTTGGAAGAATCTTTCCATTTTTCATCTTCTTCAAATGTTGGAGATGTATCTAGCTGCCACTAATCTTCTTTCTATGTGGGATTTGATTCTGTACATGGGAGATTAAATCCACTATTTTTAACGTAATGAATATCTTGATAATACACTTGCAGTTAGATAAAAAAATAATATCTATTCTTGAGTACCATTGGACTAGATTTGGCTACATTATTTATAAACCATGATATGACATAAATAATCCTAAAAAATATTGATTAAGTCATCATTAATTATATTTTAAATGATCATGTATTTAAAACTCAAATTTATGTTATTTCTTTATCTCATTTCTATTTCAATAACAATTTAGAAACAAAATTTTCTAATTCTATAAAGAAAATTTAATCAACCTGAGGAATCATAATAAATATTCATAAATTAATTATAACATGAAAAATTTTAGCAATTTAAAAAATATTATTTCAAATCATATTGTTGAAAAAATAACTAATTTAAATATTATGTGTGTGTGTATATTTATATATTTATTTAAAAATAAATTTTAATCAAAAATATGTTATCATTTTAAAATATTTTCATTAAAATATCATTATACTAGAAAATATTCAAAAAAGATAGTTGTCATTGAAAAATATATTCACGAATACATTATAACTTAAAAATATGTTATCATATTAGAAAAATATTAAAATCGTATAGCAGAAAATTTTCAAAATATTAGATATCAAATAAATATATTTTTTATAAAATAAACATATATATAGACCAATAAATAATAACTTTATAATATATTATCATTGTTTTAGAACAAACTGAAATCATATTATAATTTTAAAATTTAAAAATCTAGTTATCATTTAAAAATATATATTTATGAATCTATTATAACTTATAAATCGGTTACCATTTTTAAAAAAACTAATGAAATAATAAAGTGTGATAACCCATATGATGTTAATATAAATATGATATTATGGTTTATTAGTATTCATGATTAGATTCTATGGATTTTTTTTGGTTATAATATTTTTTGTAATTTTTCAATCAAAAAATATATAGTTTAATTCTAACTAATTTTTTTCAGTGATTTATATCATTTTATTTAAAAGTTAAATTTATTAATTTTTGTATTCAAATTTGAAAAAATGAACATTATTTTTTGGTTTCATCATGTCAAAATTATCTTAATTTTAATTTTATGGATAATTATATAAAACATATATTGATTAGGAATGTAAGAGTATGCTCATATGGATATACTTAAAAGAGGGGTTTTTAATGTAGTTTAAAAACATAGTTTAAAAGAATTAAAATAAAAAATACATTATGCCTCTTAAAGTATGTTTTTGGACTCGGTCCTCAGTCCGATGATTGTAATCATAGAATTGGTGTCTATCAATGGTCTGATTAGATGAAAGTCAAATATCATAATCACGATTGATATTATTAATCAAAGTATTTATCATAATTAGAGTAAATAATATAAACAAATAGTAACAGAATGATGAATAAGATGTTTCACTTTTTATTAAAACGTTCAGTGGAAATATGAAAACTTTTACGAAACAAGTAATATAATAACATATTAATGAATGAATGAATTTCAAGATATTAAATTTATAAATATCTATTAACCTCATGAGTATGGTAGTCCGTAAAATAGAATAAAGGTATCCCTTGTTTTATACTTACAAGACAGTCTGTCTTCCCTTTCCCAGGAATCCTTCGATATGAATAGCGGAATAGTTTTGGGTTCATATCCCTAGAATCCCACGATACAATAATCGGATTATATATATACATATCATCATAAGCCCTCAATACGATGGATCATATTATCTTTCATCCTATCCCAATAAGACCTTTATTGTTACAATGATCAGACATGAGTAACAATTACAATCATGTTTTTAAGGAGACAACCTGAAAAGGTTTCTATAAAACAACTCTCTTTAAATACTTACAAGACACTAATAACAAGTTTTTCATGCTATCTAATCATATAAAAACTATATAGTGAATGAAATATACCATCTCCAAACTCTTCAAATGACCTTGTATTTATAGGCTTCCCTCCAATAGTCATCATGATCTCAAAAATGACCATTTTTCAATGTTTTTCACAATAATTTGTACACATAGAACTCAATATATGTATTGTTACTATTTTTTCGATGACTTACTAGTTTACACCATTATATTGTAAAATTAGTCCTTACGTTATAAATAAGTCTTTTAAATAAGATTATAAACTTAATTCAGTCCGATGGGCTCACATATAATTCTCATTACAATAAATCTTATTAGTATTAGTCTGATGCTTATCGGTACCGATGTCATTCCGTTGTTTAATAATTTTTCAATATAAAATTCCTGATAGAAAGTATAACACCTATTATGATAAAGGTGAGTCTGATTTTTATCAGACACAGTGTCATTATGATAACTGTAATGGAGTATTATGAGTTTGTTTCCATAATTTATTAGAACTTATCCAATATATGATAAATGAATATATTTCCTACAAAAAAAATATTAAAAAATTGGACTTAAAAAAGTTATTAAATAATAATTAAGAAGGTGTTTTTTATTTCCAAAACTAACATAATGGAAAAGTTAGAAATAAAACTGCTTACTTAATAATCTCCCCCTTTTTGGAAAGAACAAAACCAAAACAAAAATGAAAATTGACTTTGAAAGACTTACATTCATTTTTTTAGGAACATTATATTCAGAGGTAGTCATTAAAGTTTTTCTCAACCAAATTTTATGAGTCATCTGAATAAGATGTAGAAAAAATATTTTGAATACAATAAACTCTATAACTCCCTAACTTTTCAAAATAGAAAACTTTGTTTGATAGCCTATGTGATATGCAACATCGACCCCAAACAAACAATGATTATTTAAATATTAAAATTTGAAATTTTTTATTAAACTTACGGATATGAGTAGGATTAACTAATTTATGAAATATATATATTCCCAAAATATATTAATAAAATATTAGAAAATAACCAATCAATTTTTGGTAAAATATTTTTGTATGTTTTCTTCACAAATGATTTCTTATTTATTTTTATGAAAATATATTATTATTATTCTCTATAAAATTTATAAAATTTAATTGATATAATAATATACATTTTTTATACCATCATATAATAATTAACCTATGGTTATAATTTAGAATTTTTTAGAAAATATTTATTTTTAGGTGAATACTAAAAAAATACAATTTCTATGTAAAATTATATTTTATATTGATAAATTATTTAATTCAAAACTATAATTATCATTATAATTTTACTTAAAGCTAAAATAATTATTCTTTAATTTTAATTTATTAATTTCATTTTAAATCATCTTTATACCATATTTTGGAATAAATTTATCTTTAAGCTTGAAATACATTGGTTTTGAAATCTATTTTAAAATTAAAAATGTATCATGATTATAATAACACCAAATAAGAATTTATTGTATTTATATGTTTATATTAAATATATATATTATGAATTTAAATCTATATAAAAAATATTACTAGTTATATAGTTCAAGAAAATTCATTTTTTCCTTGAAAAATGAATATTTTTGTAAAACTGCTCTCCAACGCGTTTGTGGGATTTATTTTAAATTAAATTATTCCACCTCTGTAAATTTATTTTCATAAAATGGATTCCATATTTGGAATCATATTAATTAATATTAGTTAACATGGTCAACTTAATTTTTGAACAATATGAATAGTAATTGTAGTCAATATTAATTACCACGGTAAAAGTAAAATAGGATAATTAATATTAAAATAATAATAATAATAATAATAATAATTCCACAAGAACTATAATAAAATTAAACATAATGGTATTAATATTTATATTTTCATTTAATTTTAATACTTATTTTATTTTTTGATACATTATAAAAGATTAAATAATTATTGATAAAAGTTAGATAAAACAAAAAATGTTTTTTCATTAGTATTCAATTTAATTAAGACATTTTTTTGAGGAGTTAATGTATTTTAAAAAAATTTATTATTTTAACAAAATATTATTAAAAAATAATTTATATTAAATATAAATGACTATATAATTTTTATCAAGTCAAATTTAATTTTTATAAGGGTTTGAAAACTATTATTGTAAGAAAATTCATAATATTTAACAAATGTAAATTATTATTTTAAAAGTGAAAATAAAAATATTTATAAAATTATTTAGACAAAATGGATATTATTTTTGGAAACATAATTTCCGAATTATCCAATGGTGATTTTCTCCTAATTTTATAATACAATCGAATTTCTAGTAAAACTTTAATACCATATAAATATACTTTGTATATTATGACATCAAAGTAATCCCTAAAGTGATGTAATAAATACTATAAAGGTAATAAATGAAAAAATATTTCATTTTAATTTAAAATAATGTGATTTTATGTTTATGTTATCTATTTTGTAAATACATTATGAATCCCACAGGACTTATAAAATCTTTTATGATTTTAAAATAATTTATTTTAAAGTGTGACGCACCTCTACATCACCAAGGGTAATATTTTAATATGTTCAGACCTTGGACTTTTAAAATAATAATAAACCACTCCAATTTTCAGAAAACATGGTGAAAATCATGGGAAGGTTTTTTTTGAATGTTTTATTATGTAGATTCAAAAAACAAAATAATAAAGAAATCCCCCAATTTTCCTATATAAACCCATCCAAGATCCCATTTATTTTCACTAAAACCCATTGGAACAAGTACACACTATTCCATTAACTCCATATATTCCTCCAAGGTTCCCTCAATATCTAAATAATCCCCTATCAAGCCTTTAATGTCACATACTCATGTAAGGGATCCTCTCTTTCCTCTCCGCCTTTCAACTCACGCACATTCTTTAAAAGTGGTCTTCTTCATTTAAATTTTTTACATTTTATTTCATTTATAATAATTAACATACATTAAAATTGATGTTGAATTAATTAGATATCATTTATCTGCTCTCATTTTGACCCTTACCTAAGCAGTTACTATGTTGAAATTCTATAAGGGATTTTTTTCTCTCCTCTTTTATCAAGCACTCATTTTATATTATTTCTTTTTAATTTACATTTTCTTAAATTTGGATATGTCCTCAAATATACCAACTACTATAAATTTTATGTATAAATGATTTTATCCCCTTCCAATTTCATTTATCCATCCAATGAACCTTTATTTACACCCGTTACTATGCTGAAATTCCATAAGGGATCCTTACTTTCCTCTCCTCCTTTCAATTAAAGCACATTCTTTGAAAGTAGTCTTCTTAATTTAAATTTTTTATATTTTAATTAATTTATAATCACTCCCTTACTTTAAAATTTGTTTTATATTATTGATATATCATTTATCCTTTCTCATTTTCACCCATACCTGAGCAGTTACTATACCAGAATTCCATAAAGGATCTTCTACTCTCCTATTTTATCAAGTACTCCTCTTATGTTATGTACTTTAATTTCAATTTTCTTATTTTGTTATATGTTCTTCTATATCCCTCATAATTTAAATTTGATGTACAAATTATTATATCCCCTTTTAATATCATGTGTACATCCTATATACTTTTGTCCACACTTGTTACTATGTCGAAATATCATAACGAATCTTTATATTCCACTCATCCATTCAATTCAAGCACATTCTTTTAAAGTGGAATTCTTAATTTAAATTTTTTATATTTTAATTAATTTATAATGATTCCCTTACTATAAAATTTAAGTAATATTAATGATATATAATTTATTCCCTCTCATTTTGACCCTTACCTATGTTGTTACTGTACTGAAATTCTTTAAGTGGTCTTCCACTCTCCTCTTTTATCAAGAACATAGTTTATTTGACGTCATTTAATTTATATTTTATTATGTTGGGATATGTTATCCCATATCCCTTTTATTATTCATTTTTTTATAAATTACGAGATGACATTCGGAATATCATAATTTGCTTAGTGTTATTTTTTGGTATTTCGCTGAAAACCTTCTATTTTTAATGAATAGTGAAAACACTACGTTATTGTTTAAAACTGAATTTTTTTAAATAATTATTAATTTTTTTTCAGATTTATTTTAAGTAAAAATAGATATATGATACCTATATATGTTCAATTTTATTCAGTTGAGTAATAATTTAATAAGATTAGATATATAAAATTTTATTTAACTATTCAACTCCTTTTACCCACCTTATAGGCACATTTTCAAATTTGCATAAAATGAAATTTTACCACTTCCATGAATTAAATTTTAAAAACATGAGAGAAACCATTCACATATGTATATAAAATTTGGTTCAATGGGATGAAAATAATTTTTTCTGAATAGTAACATTGGAATTTTATTTACAATAGTTAAAAGTAAATTGGGTAATTAAATGTAAAAATGATATTATAATTACCCTAACACATGTCCTAATTCTATTGTATAAGTGTATTTCGACCAAAATTAACCCTAAGAAAAAAATATGATCCTTTTTGTTCCACTAGGATTATATTAGTTCATTTATTATATTCTATTTAAAGAAGAGTTAAAAGTGTAAAATTAAATGTTTAACCAAAAAACATTTTTAAAATTGTGTTACACATAATAAAACTTTTAGTATAATTTTTCATTATAAAGCTAAAAATATTAAATACATCATGGTATTTCATCTATAATTTTTAGACATTCAATAATCAAATATATTTATGGCACAATGATGATGCAGTAACCTTATTAATGAAAGACTTAAATAATTGATGTCATAAATATTAAAAGAAATTTAAATTGAGACTTTTGATGAATTAAACGATTTTTATAGGTTAATATGACATGATAGGGTTGATTCAATGATTTTTTTTCGAAGTAATAATTTAGTTATGACTTTCACAATAACCAAATACTAAATAGTGTCAAAATTAAAATAAATGACTTTTTAAAACAAATAATATTATATTAAATTATATAATAGTCTTAATAATATAAGGTTCAAACAAAGGAATTATATAATTATATATATTTCATTAAAAACCCAATTCATTTAATCTTGTAATTTTATACAATGTCTAATAACCATGAAATATAAAAATACAAGAAGACATGTGAAATATTAAACTAATTAACTAAGTGTTAAATATGAATGATTAGGTTAATATGATGAACTAAACTTGTCTAAATCATATTGGTTGAGATTTTTTCAACCCACACCCACCATAGCCTATAAATAAATCCATTTGGATCTTTTAGAAACTGAAAATAGTTTTATAAAAAAATAATATTTCAGGCGCTTCCTAAAGTGCCCCACTCCTCTCTTATAAAAGGTTACTTCTCCATCTCTTAATTTAACACCTCCAAGGCCTTTTTTCTCGGAAAATACATGTTCAAATATCCTCCCAAATACCCTCAAATCAACCTAGAGTCATTTATTATATCATTAATCCAACTTAGGAATCCATTTTCTTCAAATTAAAAGGAAGAACCCAAAGAAGAGGTAATTACTTCTTCACCTCTTTCAATGTTCTTTTCTTCTTCCAATTCCTCTTTCATTGTTGTTTTGATACTAAAATAATAACTCCAGTACCTTGTATATAATGTGATGTTATTATAAATACGGTACAACCATATTCATTATTGTATCCAGTCTATGAATGAAAAAATCCATCATTCGTGTGTATGTACGGCATACCGTCTCCAAGTCGTGGTGTAGATTTTTATTTAACACTTCATTATTTATATGGGTATAATAATGAGTATAAATGATTTAAATAATATATATAACATTTTATTGTTTCTTTATATATAATATATCATCCAATTATATACAATTTCACCACTAATAGAATGATATTGTTGCTCGTGCGTATGTACGTCTTACTGTCTCCACAACGCGATGAGATTTTATTCCCCATCGTAACAATTCATTAATAATTTTAATTTGATGATTAAAAATAATTTTCAAGAACTTAATATCATTTTTTTGAATCAAATATATATTATTCATAACAAACATGACTTATGTAAGAAAAAATATAATTTAAAAATGAATTTTTCAACACCCAAAACAATGATACTACTAAAATATCATTAACAAAGCAATATTACAAGATCATATATGATATAATATTTATGAATGTGGTTCTTTTATATTTTAATAACAATGATTTAAACATTATACAGTAGGTTAACCTTCCCTTGAATAAGTAAAAGTACAAAGTAAGGGTGAATTTTACAATCTCTTTATTATCTAAGGTTGTTTACACATAAGTATCTACTCGGACTTCTTCATCATCCACATCAGTGTTTCTAAAAAATATATTTCAAAATTTTTTTAATATTTACTAGACTATGGGTTAAAGTCATTCATACCCTCATTTTACATTTTATAAAATGGTTTGAAAGGAATAATTTCATTTCTATCCAGATAAGGTACTTTATGACCTTTTTGAAAAATTAAGGAAAGAATGTTTTTTTAACTTATAAGGTAGGTGTAGATATTTTCTGCCATTATAACACCTTTGAGTCTTCCCTTACAAGCTTATGAAATTATTTTTAAAATAAATATTTTATTTACTTTTATATGATTTCAAAAGAGAATGAGATATTTCACTCAAATAGTTTTTGGATTGATTTCATCTATGTAAACAATCTTTATTGGATTTTACATTTGATTAAAGTTGATTTATTATGATACAACATTACATATTGTATTGAAGTTTTTGTGATATTTCTTATTATTGATGTGATATTTTTATACCATTCACGGTTTATGGTTAAATTATTTACATTTTGTATGCTAGTTTTAATACAAATTTTTATATTATGTTTCACCTTTTTCATATGAGGAATGCATTAGACTTAGTATGTGATGGGCTGGGCCCGCTATATCCCCGCAATGCATAGGTTGGTCTCATGAGAAAAACTAGTATCTTGGCACAAGGCCTTGATAAAATATTATTTGGATTTTTTTTATTTATTTCATCTATGTCAACAACCTTCATTAGATTTTATGTTCGTCTGAAGTTGATTTATTATAATATAATCTTCCATATTATATTGAAGGTTTTTTGATATGTTTGATTGTGGATGTGATATTTTTATACCATTCATGTTTTATGGTTAAATTATTGACATTTTGTATGCTAGTTTTAATACAAATGTTTATATTATGTTTCAACTTTTTCATATGAGGAATGCATTGGACTTAGTTTGTGATGAGCGGGGCCCTCTATAACTGATCAATCCATCGGTAGATCTCATGAGAAAAACTAGTAACTTGGCAAAATCCCATGGAAAAATATTATTTGTAGTCTTGGCATGAGACCTTGACTATGTGGTTATGATGTCCAGCATTATGCATTCCATCATTTTGAAATTAGCTATAGATATTACATGTGATTATTTGACAAGTAGAATATCCATGTAAATAAGTAAATTCCATTATTTGATTTATATTTCCATATTATGCTCATGTTTAATTTTAAAAAACATGTGATTTAGTTTTATACATTTCCATAAATGATTATCTTTTCTTATGATAGTTTCCTTTATATTTTTTTCTTTACTGAGCATCTGACCTCACCCATTTCTTATATTTTATTTTTCTCAGGATGTGAAGATGTATATTATGAATGACATATATGAATAGGATAAGGGAAATGATTTTTTTCAAAATAGACACAATGTTGTTGTTTTTTCATATCATAATGTACTGTAAAACGTAAGTATGTATGTAGTACCTCTTATGATACTAAACTAATCGGCCTTTCAAGACTTGTTCTGTTGTGATCATGCTAATATTATGTAATAATGAACTGACTCTGGGTTACTAGGATTGGGGTGTTATAGTTGGTACCAGAGGAAGTTTAGTAAAAACCTTGGAAACTAGATTTAGAAAAACAATGATTATAAAACATTTCCCTAAGATAGTCTGTGTGGATTTGTATAGAAAAAATTCCAATAATTTTGGTAATGTATATAGTTTTGTGAATTTTCCAATAAATAAATCCATGTCTGGATACGAGCGGGTAGGGGAAGCTTTGGCACATATGTATCTTGGGGTAAAATAGGAAAACACCGCATTGAGCTAGACTCAAACAGGAACTGGTGCACGACGACGGGCCTTGCTGCACTCTTGGCCATGACACTCCCGAGGGATATGCTTAGTATAATTCACATATTCATTACAAGACATTATAAAGGATTTATGAGTAAATACTTTTTCAAAGAAAACATTTTTTTATGATTATGGATTGTATGCATAAACTGTTCAATTTATGTTTTGTATTTTACTAGTTTGGAATTATGTATTTGGATTCATAAACAAATATATTGTATTCCATTTTTTAGAAATGGTGCTTAGTGGAAATAATAGAAACCATATCAACACACCTAATCCATATATGGATTAACCTCCTACTCAATATAATTATAGTGGAGACAGTGATGAAAATGTTGCTAAAGATCTTTTAACCATACTAGGACAACTCACTCTAGTTATGAATAATTACCTTTCCCAAATAGATCTCCCTGATCCACAACGTGGAGGATCAATGTTAGGCCACTTCATGAGGAAACAAGCATCAACATTCAATGGGAATACAAATCTATTTCTATCTGAATAATTTATAGGATCCTTGGAGAAAATATTTCATGCTTTGGGGAGTATCGAAATGGAAAAAGATTTCATTGCAGTTTATTGCCTCACAGGTGATGTAGATCAATGGTGGTCATTAAATCAAAACACAATGAAGGATTAAAAAGTATAAAATATCGAATGGATGAAGTTTAAAGATATTTTCATAGAAAAATACATTTCTTCGTGAACATCGAGCAGATATGGAAAGACAATTTCTAAGTCTAAGAAAATAGTAGGATGAGAATATCGCAAAGTATAAGGCTAACTTTATAGGGTTAGAAAGGCTTGCTACAGATTATATATGTAACCCATGGAGTAATATTGAACAAATATTTTATGTGTTAAAACCATTTCTCCTTCAACCATTAGTATCACAATAATTCTCATAGTACGAATATATTGTCTAATGTTCTATCAAGAATGAAAAGAAGTTCTCTAAGTCTTACAACTTTAATGAAAAAAAAAGAGAAGAAGAGATTTTCTGAACTGGAAATTAGTGGAAGGAGGAAAAATATTAATTTCCAACTTGCAGTAAATGTGGGAAGAAAAACCTCGGAACATTCTTCAAGGGAATGGGATTCTTTTAAAAGTGTGGAGAAAAAGGTCACCAATCTCTTGATTTCAAAGGGAAGCAAGTGGTTGTCAATGTTGAATTCTATAGTGGTAATGAAATGGTTCATTATGAAAATGAATTTCCTAAGTTTCAAAGAAACATTCCTTAGAAAAGGAAAATGGATAATGTCCAATCTTATGAAATCAAAACTATAGAGGTTGATGTTATGAATAACGTGGACGTAGGTACATTAATTGTTTCCTCAAATATATCCAATGATTTATTTGATTTGGGATCATCGCATCCTTTCATATCTTCCATGTTTTCCTAGAAGATTAGATCTTTCCAATGTGATTTTACAAGGGAGTTGTCAGTCAAAACTCATAAGGGAAGTATCATTGCAAAAACGTTTTGTGAATCAGTTTCCATTATGGTATATAAACATGATTTATCTGATCATCTTGTTGTCATACCCATGATGGAATTTGATATAATCATTGGTATGGATTGGATTTCAGTCATGGATGTGAAAATTTATTGTAAGAATAAGGAGGTCACAATTTTTGATGATGATATGGATTACCATATCCATAGAGCAGGAACATCAATATCTGATTCTCATCTAGATCCCCCCTAGTAGCTCTACTAAATTCAATTATTGGGGAGGAAGAGAGTGAAATAACTATGGGTGAGGGAAGGAATGTTCAAATAGAGTATGTACCTCTTTTAGAAGAATATGTTGATGTGTTTCCATAGCATCTACCTAGACATCCCCCAGAATTAGAAATTTAGTTTTCTATTGATTTAATTCTTAGTTCAAGGCCCATATCAAAGACCCCTTATAGAATGTCCATTAGGGATTTAGTGGAACTAAAGAAACAACTAGAGGAATTGAATAATAAAGGATTTATTATCCATAGTTTTTCTCCATGGGGATCCCATATTCTTTTTGTTAAGATGAAAGATGGATCAATTAGGTTGTGCATTGACTATAGAGAGATCAATGCAATAACAATAAAGAACAAGTATCCACTACCTTTCAATGATGATTTATTCGATAAACTTCATGGAGCTCAAAATTTTACAAAGATTTACCTTCAATCTAGATATCATCAGTTGTGCGTGAAGATGGAATACATTATGAAGATGTAATTTCATACCAGGTATGGGCATTATGAGTTTACTGTAATGCATTTTGGATTAACTAATGCACCATTTATCTTCATGGATCTAATGAATAGAGTTTTCAAGTAATATCTTGATGACTTTGTAATGGTCTTTATTGATTATATCTTGGTATTCTCCAAAATCTATGAAGATATTGAAAATCACTTGCATACTATTCTAAAGACTCTTTGAAGAAATGAATTATATGGGAAGTTTAACAACTGTGTATTATGGCTTAAGGAGATTTCTTTTATTTGTCATATTATCTCTAAGGATGGAATCTTTGTTGATCCTTATAAGACAAGAGCAGTACAATAATGTCAAGCACTGATGAGTATAACTAAGGTACACAGTTTTATTTGTTTGGTAGGTGATTATCGGCATTTCATCCAAAAAAAATCTCGATTGGCTAACCCATTAACCAAGAACACATGTAATGGGGTTAAATGTTTTTTAGGAAAAAAGAGTGAATACCTCATTAATGAATTGAAGAGAAGATTATTAAATTCTATTATCTTGACTCTACCATAGAGGAATTATGGGTTTTTTATTTATAGTGATGCTTCAAATAAAAGACATGGTTTTTTCCTTATGAATAATGATTGATTTATTGCCTATGCATCCTGCCAGTTAAAATTTCATGAACAAAATTATCCTACTCATGATATTGAGTTAGAAGCCATAATCGTTTCTTTGATGATATGGAGACACCATCTCTATAGTGAAAAATGTGAGATATATACCTATCACAAGAGTTTGAAGTATATTTTCTCACAGAAATAACTCAATATAAGGCAAAGGCGATGTCTTGAACTACTCAAGGATTATGATTTCACTATACACTACCACCCAGGGAAGGAAAATAAGGTGGAAGATGCTTTGAGCAAAAATGATCATGGGTTTTGAAAAATATGAGAGTTGAAAGGGGTATTATGTTCATGAATCTAGTAAAGATGGATACGGGAATAATCATGTAAGTTGAAACATCAAAACATTTTCAAATGGTTTCTGAACCATCTTTACTAGAAAGGATAAAAATCCCTCAAAATGGTGATGAGGAGTTTCAAAAGAAAATTGAATCTATAAATGATGGGAGATTGATTCACTTCGTATACGAATATGTAATTTTTAGATTTGAGAGGAGGCTTTTTGTTTTCGATATACATAATCAAAAAGGGGAATTGTTGGATGATGCTCATAGCTGAAATTTCTCTGCACACCCTTGTGGAATTAATATGTATAGTGATTTGAAGGAACATTTTTGGTGGGACAACATAAAGAGTGAGATTGATGATTATGTGTCAAGATGTATGGTTTGTCGATAGGTTAAATCTTGAATAAAACATCATATAGGAGTTAAGAAACATCTTCCCATACTGGAGTGGAAATGGGATGATATTACGATGGAATTTCTCATGGGGCTACCAAAGACTACTAGAAGGAATGATTCAATATGGGTCATTTTTGATTGTATTACCAAGTCAGTACATTTTCTTACTATAAGAGAAGATTTACCACTTGAATGTTTAGAAATAATTTATATTTATGAAGTTGTAAGATTTCATGGAGTACCCTAATAGATTGTTTCTAATCGTGATCTACGTTTCACATCAAGATTCTGGAAAAGTCTTCAGAAATCCCTCAACATTGAACTTCGTCTGAGCACTGCCCACCACCCACAAATGGATAGACAATCAGAATAAACTATTCAAACATTAGAAGACATGTTGAGAGCTTTCTCACTTGACTTTCAAGGTTTGTGGGATCAAATTTTACCTCTGGTAGAAGTTTCTTATAACAATAGCTTCTTTTCATGTAATCAGATGGAACCATATGAAGCGTTATATTGAAAGAGATGTTGAACACCAATTTGTAGGCATGATGTTGGTCAAAGAAAACTCGTACGCCCAGAACATGTTGATTAAACAATATAAAAGGTGAATATTATCTAAACACATATCAAATCAGCTCAAAGTATGGAAAAGATCTATGCCAATAACCGAAATTAAGATTTGTAATTTCATGTTGGAGATCATGATTTCTTGAAAGTATCTCCATGGAAGGGTGTTGTACAATTTGGTAAGAAGGGTAACTTGAGTTAGAGGTCATCCGAACTTTCAAAATTCTCGAACGAATTGGAGCTTTATCTTATTATTTGGAAATGCCACCAAGTATCTCCAAATATCATGATGTGTTCCACGTATCAATGTTGAGAAAATACAAGTCGGACTCATCGCATGTACTCATCTACGAAGAAATAGAACTGGATCTCGATCTATCATATTGTGTAGATCCTATTAGAATTCTTAATACCAGAGAACAAGTGTTGAGAAATCGAATGACTTGTTTGGTAAATGTTCTTTGAAGAAAACATTAAAATGAAAGAGGTAATGTGGGAACTTGAGGAAATTATGATGAAGAACTACCCATATATTTTTAAGCAGTAATATACTAGAAATTTTGAGGTTGAAATTATTTGAATGAGGGAATAATGTAACAAACCCATCATTAATGGTATTCTACACTTTGAATTATACAATAACTTGTGATATACGTAACTTCAAGTTCTATCACCCCATGACCAATCAAACTCGCCATTTAAAAAGTAGTTATGAATAGTAATACCAACTTTTTTAAATTTTATAAATTTTATTTTTCAAAATTGACTTCATTTTTTAATTAGGAATATCAAAGTTAGATTAGGGTGAAGTTTTTGTATTTTTTCGAAAACATTCATTTTTTGATGAATAGTGGAAAACACTACGTTATTGTTTAAAACTAATTTTTTTAAAATAATTATTTATTTTATTTTATTTTATTTTAATACATAAATAGATACATAATACATATATATGTTCAATACAATTCATTGGAGTAATTTTATAATATGATTAGATATATAAAATTTTATTGAACTATTTAATGCCTTTTACCCAACTTCTAGGAACATTTGTAAATTTCCATAAAATAAAATTTTACCGCTTCTATGAATTTAATTTCAAAAATCTGAGAGACACAGTTGACATCAGTAAGGAAAATTTTCTTCACTAAGATGAAAATAATTTTTGGTGAATAGTATATTTTGAATTTTATTTACCACGGTTAAAAGTAAATAGTGTGATTAAAGGTAAAAAATTATATTATAATTACCCTAGCACATGTTCTAATTCTATTTTATAAGTGCATTTCGACCAAAATAAACCTTAGGGAAAAAAATATGGTTCTTTTTTATCCACTTGGATTGTATTATAACATTTATTATATTTTATATAAAAAAGAGTTAAAAGTGTTAAATTCAATGTTTAATAAATAAAACATTTTTAATATAGGGATAAACATAATATAAATTTGACTATAAATATTAATTAGAAATATAAAATTATTTACTAGATCATTGTATTTTATTTATTGTTTTTAGACAATAAATAATTAAATTTATTTGTGACACAATGATGATGCAGTAATTACCTTATTAATGAATGACTAAAATAATTGATGTTATAACTATTATAATAAATGTAAACAGAGAATTTTGATGCATTAAATGAATTTTTTAGGTTAATATGACATGTCAAGGTTGATTCAGTGATTATTTTTCGAATTAATCATGTTTTTAGGAATTTAAAAAAACCAAATACTACATCGTGTCAAAATTGACATAAATGGGTTTTTGAAACAAATACTATTTTATTAAATTATATAATAGTCTTAAAAATAAAAATTTCATCCAAAGTACTTATATAATGATAAATATTTCATTAAATAACCTCTTTAGGTTCTCTTGGTATTTTATTGTAAGTTTATTAACCATGTAATATAAAAACACAAGAAGACATGTTAAATTTTAAACTATTTAACTATGTGTTAAATCTAAAAGATAAATTTAATATGGTGACCTAAAAACGTCTAAAACCTATTGGTTGAGAGTTTCTCGACCCATCCCCACATTATCCTCAAAATAAATCCCTTTTGAGCTATTAGAAACGAGAAATTATTTTATAAAAAAATAATATTTCAAGCACTTCCTAAAGCACCCCTCACATCTCTTATAAAAGGGTACTTACCCTTCTCTTAATTTCACACCTCCAAATGCTTTTCTATCAGCCTCTACCTACTGAAATATCCTCTCATATAACCTTACATATACCTATAGGCCTTACTGTAACCAAAATTCCATCCTAGGGATCCATTTTGTTCAAATCAAATGGAAGAACTTGAAGAAGAGGTAATTACTTAGTCGCCTCTTTAAAAGTTCTTTTCTTCTTCCACTTTTTCATTCTTTGTTATTCCCTTAATAAAATAATAACTCCATTATCATATATATATAGAGGTTTCATTATGAATAAGGTATAACCATATTCATTATTCCATCCATCCAATGAATTACAAAGTCACCGTATGTGTGTACGTACAACTTACCGTCTCCTTGTCATCGTCTAGTTAGTTATTTAACACTTCATTATTTGGATGGGTATAATAATGAGTAAATAATTGATGTAAATAATAGATATAATGTCTTAGTGTTTTTTATATATAATATACCATCAAATTACATATGATTTCACCACTATTATAATGATATTGTCGATCATGCGTACGTACAACATACCGTCTCCATGATGAGATCATATTTAATTCCCTATCATAACCATTCAAGAATAATTTTCATTTGATGACAAAAAATAATGTTGAAGAACTTAATATAATTCTTTATATGAATCATATAAATGTTATACATACCAAACATTACTTACATAACAAAAATTTATAAATTAAAACGAATCAGTTAACACCCAAAACAGTGATACTACTGAAATATCATTAACAATTAAATTTTAGAAGGTAATATATTATATTATATTTAGGTATTTGGTTATTTTATTATTTATTAACAATGATTTAATCATTATACATGAGGTTATGATACCCTTGAATAAGGAAAAGTACAGGGTAAGGGTTAATTTCAAAATCACTTTATTATCCAAGGTTGTTTATATGTAAGTATCTACTATGAATTATTTGTCATCCATATCTGTGTTTCTTAAAAATGTAATTAAAAACATTTTTACTATTTACTACAGTATGGTTTAAAGTCATTTATACCCTCATTTTAATTTTTATAAAATGGTTTGAAAGGAATCTTTCCATCACTTTCCAAACAACGTACTTTATGACCTTTTTCAAATTAAGGAAAGAATGTTTTTTAACTTATACGAAGTGTGCGACTATTTTCCACCATTATAACACCTTCGAAGCTTCTCTTACAAGATTATAGGAGTTTTTTTAAAATAAATGTTTTCCTTAATTTTAAATTATATCAAAATAGGAAGAGATATTTCACTGAAAAATTTATTGGACAAACTAGTTTCTTGTCACAAGGCTTTTAAAAATCTTATTTTCTGTCTTGGAATGAGGCCTTAACTGTGTGGTTATGATGTTTGACATTATCATTCCATCATTATGAAATTATCTGTTGATATTACCTGTGATTATTTGACTAGTAGAATATCAAGGTGAATAATTAAATGGAATTATTTGATTTATCTTTTCCATATTATACCTAAGTTTATGTTTAAAAAGAGTCTATTTTAGTCTTGTTGATTTTCTTAAATGTTTATGTTTTGTTATGATAGTTTCCGCTCTATTTTTATCCATACTGAGCATCTAAGCTCACCCCTTTCTTATGTTTTATTTTTCATATGATGTGAAGAATTATATTATGATTGACCTGTAGGAATAAGCTAAGGGATATGAGTGTGTTCAAAGGACACACAATGTTATAGTTTTTCCATTTCATAATGTAATGTAAAACATATGTATGTATCTAGTAACTCCAAGTCTATTAAACCTATCGGTATTTAGAGACATGATCTCTTGTGATCAAGCCAATGTTACGTAATAATGCACTGACTTTGGGCAACTAGGGCTAGTGAATTATATTAATTCATTTATAATCATTCCTTTACTGTAAAATTTATGTCATATGAATTATAGATAAATTATCCACTTTAATTTTGACACTTACCTAATTTGTTACTGTACCGAAATTCCATAAGGGATCTAATGCTCTCCTCTTTTATGAAGAACGCCTTTTATGTTATATATTTTGATTTCTATTTTCTTATATTAGTATATGTTATTTCACATACCCCTTAATTTAAAAATATATTATAATGTTTATGATCATTAAAGATCACAATTTTAGGTACAAAATAGGAGAGTATAATAGTGAGAGTAACAGAAAGGGGTCATAGATTTGGACAGGCTTGGTGGGTAGGGTTTTATATAGTGAGATTGGGTATGGTAGAGCTCCAAGAGTGTATAAATTTGGTGAGAATATTCGGGAAGGGTGGGACTTACCAATGATCATTATGGGATTCCTCCTAGGATCCTATAAAATGTAATCACTATGTGTTATATTTAATTATTTTTATACACCTCACCATAGTTATATCAAATGGGAGAGGTTGATAATTATCGTTGAAGGACTCCTTATCAAAACATAGTATGAGATTCTTATTCATGACAATAATGTAGGGGATACTAAAAATGTCTCCCTTGCTCTTAGTAAACACGTTCATCATGTATTGGATGAAAATGTAAACCAAATTTATGGAATACCCATAAATAATTGATTAAACTAAAAATAGGTCTATAAGTTTCATATTCTAATTAAAATCTGAGGGGATAGTGAAATAAGTGGTGTGGATATTATGAAGAACATGGTTGGATGAATTGATCAATTTTGAGCACTTAATAGTTTGCGGGACATAAAATCAACCAAGTTGTGTGATGACTTCCCAAAATTATAAATTAACCTTTGAGTCCCAATTCATGTGAAACTCATTATAATCCATATTTTTTATAAAATACACATTATAAATTCTGACCTAAGTAGAAAAAATCCCCAATTAAAATATGTAGAATTTTTTTAAGGAGTTAAAATTTCATATAACCTTTCACCTAAATTAGATCCCCATCATCATTAGTATAATAACGATATCGATAGAAAATTTGGTTTATAAACTCTACTATGAACTCTTTTTTAAGTTGGGTTATGTGTGGAAAGGGCCTTTGTGAGGTTACCGGTGGCTATTAAGCATTTGAGATTTTTATTAAAGATAATTTTAGAAATTAAGTGGGGTAAAAAATATAGTTTGGTGACTTAATAAGTTGAAAATACTCTATTTTTTTATTCACCTCTATATTATAGAATTTTAGAAGAGTTCCACAATGGTTTTCTGAACATTAACCATGAGAAGGCATAAAGGAGGACATTGAGAGTGAAAAAGGGTGGTAGGTTATCTTTAAGTGAATGCACAGTGAAATGGAACACAATACAAACTAAAAATTTTACAAATTAATTAAAATAAGTAAATCTTAAGAATAATCTTACAGAATCCCCAATTCAATATTTTTCAAAGTATACTACAGGGATTTATAAGCATTCATTGTTTCTGGTTTGTAGAATTTGATGAAAGTAACATGAAAACTAATACAAGAGAAGAATATAAAAAATTGAAAGGTGAAAAGGAAAAAAGAGAGGTACATGTAACCTAAAATTGGGAAAACAATGTGAAATAATGGGTGGAAAGTAAGAAGAAGGTGATAAGAGACAAAATCACGATCTATTGTGTGAACCTATTTTAGAGTGGATGCAAGTGGGGGCGAAGAGTAAAGGAGAGGGTCGAGAGAGGTGAGTCACACCAGTTGAATAGAGATGTTCCATGACACTAGGGTTAAATGTTTAGAGTTTTTGTTTTATGATTTAAATGTTGTCGGTTTTTTTAATTGTCACATGATTATCACACATATTTTGGTAACTCATTCAAAGGCCATGTGGTTGGAATTTCAATGTTTGTAACTCCTCATATATTTGAAACTCATGGTTAATTGTTCATTCATACACCATGTGGATTGCACTGGGGTAATACACTATACTGGAAAGCTATATTTTGTGGTTTTTTTAATCATCAAACAACCATGTGATATGATATACCTTTGAAAAAAAAAATTCACCCAGCTTTTTAAATGAACTTCATCCCAATAATGGAAAATTGAGTTCCCCATTGGGTATAAAAAAAATATAGACTACCATTGGATCATTTTAAACCCCATATAGTTTAAATTAAAACATAGAAATTCTAATTCACATTAACCCTTCAACTAAAACAAACTAAACACATTAACATGCTTTTTATAAGAACCATGCAAACAATGAAATACATTTTTGAAATTTCAAGTTACCTATTGAGCAGTGATAAAGTTTTTTTCATAAGAAATGGACACTTTTTTGTTAAAAATTTATGGTAGAGGACATTTCCACCCTATATTTCATTTGAATAAAATTATTGAGGAACTACCTGTTTACCTAGAATGGTTTTATTTCTTCTCATATAATTTCCACTACTCATTGATTTATGATTTAGAGTACTTAAAGGGTTATGGAACACTAAGACTTCAATTTCCCATTAAAACTCTGTAATAAAGAGTTATAAAGTAACAATTTATTACCAAGATGAAATAAATTCAATGAGATCATGTGATCGCGGATTTCCTTCATCATTTCCATATATCAATTCTCATTGTCCTGTGTCTCTATCCTGGTTTCATAAAGGTAGATACTTGTATCTTTCTTTTCTACTAGGAATATTTGATATCCCAATTCAATGCCTTGAATACCCATTATGATTTATGATTTATTTCAACAAGAAAGTGTAATTTCTTTCTATAAATCAATAACAAATGTGATATACCATGAGAAGTTTTATAGGTTGTTCAGTATGCCTATAATGCATTATCAAGTTTCATATATTATGTTTTCCTTGATGCACTTACTCTCTACTCCAAAATAAGTATGAACTCCCAATTCATAACCTCCACCTTTCATATATATTGGAGGTGAAATAGTGTTTGAGTATTTCACCATGACCTGTACTTCATCAGTACATTAGTTAACATGGAATTGTCAAAATGAGTGCCCTAGTTTTTGGTTAGTACTTTCAGAAATCAAAACCATATAAATTTATTCCTTTTAAGAAATTAAATGAATACCTTTTCTATATTGTGTGTGTTTGAATCATTTAATGCAATTCTAAACATATATTCCATACATGAACGGATATAAAAGTTATCATAAGAAGGTGATAATGGCCCCATGAAGTTGATACCCCATACATCAAATATCTCTACATCTATGATGGGGTGTTAATGAATTTTATCTTGTTGTCTATTGTTCCCCATATACTGACATTTCTAATAGCATACTAAAAATCTACTGGAATCCTTTTTCCATAGTGGGACATAAAAATTCATATTTCAATATTTTAGAAAAGGTTTTATTTGGAATGTGGTTTCCTCCTAATGGAGAACAATGGAAAAAATAAAATATTCCTTGCACATACATGCCAATAACACAATACTACATTATTTCTTCACTATAAGACGAAAAAGATATTAGAGATTCAAAAAAATAGTTTCTTGTATTTTTTTAAAAAAAATTGGTTTCTTTTTTGGTAATATGGATTTAGTTTTAGCATTATTTTTGTTAAAAAAATCTCAAAATATAGAAACCAAGGGTGAGAATTTTTCCTTACTAAAAATTTAATCCCTTAGGGAACTCCATCTTCTTTTATTTCCAAGTGTGGTAGTTTAAAATAATATAATTATTACTCTATAAGATTCTCACCCGCATTATTATAGAAGATATCCAAATCAAATTATCAGAGGAGGAGTACCCACTGAATCAAACATAGATGATATCCTTTTTGTTAAGAATGGATGTGAGGGTTGCATGATTTGTGTTGACTATCACCATAGACAACACTAAATATGATAAGAAATATATTAAATTTAAATACCACTTCAAATATCTAATTATCTATGTTGGTATAACTACCATGATAATTATTCAAAGTATGTAATTTATAATATATTGGATGAAAAATAGATGAAACATATTATCCAAGTATTTCTCCCATAGTATAATCTCTTGCATCACATATTAATTTAAACTGTTCATTCTAGTCTGGAATGATCATAATTGTACATTTAACTAACCTAAATTTCAATATCATAAATCCCCATATGAAATTTTCAAATAATTAAAATGCAACATCATTATTTGGTATATTTTTGAATGGTTGATAAATTTTTTAAGAAACTCTTACATATCATTGATTGAAGCCTATGTGTCTATGGAAACATTAGAATTCATGAACGAAAGTTGGGATGAAAAGGTTCAATATAACTTCAATATTTATAGGGTAAAATAAAATTATTATTATATAAATCCATTATCCCAAGGAAATATCAAGTTTCACCATGAAATGGAACTTCTCCATGTTAATAATCGGGTTGGTCCACTCACACCATTCTATAACCAGGTCTAGATTCCTCAAGCGTGTCTACAATATTTTACATAAACTAGAATATTTTCAATGAATACCTCTAAAATATACTCCTCAGTATCATGAAAAATTTCAATCATACATTTCAAGAATGTCACTAGATCATTACACATGAAAAAGTATAAGAAATAATAGGAAAATGTTTCGTATGGGAATGTAAATGTGCTCTTTTCCAAATTTTCTACAGCAATAAAAATCATATTATATCTAGAATATTAATCCAAAAATCCATAGTAATCATGATCTAATAGATATTATGAAATATGATCTATGAAAGGACGTGGAAATTTTTCCTTCTATGTTCCATCATTTAATTTCAAATAATATATTAAACTCTCTAGTATGTAACATTCTTTATATTAATGTGCTCATAATTTTCATTTAAAATTATCATTATTCTACCCTTCTTTGTAACAACTTCCAAATGATTCACCCATGATCTATCCAAAATAAAATAGATAATTGTATAATATTATAACCTTATCACCCCCTTTTTATTAACATCTTTCATATGAAGGTTTAGCATTAATTGTGGTTTCCTTGATGGTTTGGATTCCTATTTTAAAGGAACAATGAGGATGTAAATTATTTTTTTAATTACATTTAAATTATTCATTTACCTTTAGATGTATTTCTTCATACATTTTAGAACATTCAATAATTTAACATCTTTTTAAATAGTTAAGGATAAATTCAAGATGACTATAAATGTTTCATTCTCTCTAAGATAACCATACATTAGTGATGAGGGGAGGGGCATCATATCCATATTAGGTTCCTTAAAAATTTATGGCACTAAAAGTTTGGTTTTATTTCTTTCTATGATAGCTTAAATTAGTCATCATTGTTAATAATTACTAGCTTGTATGAAAAAAAACTACACCTCTTCCAGTTTTTATACATGTTGATCATTCTCATCTCTTTGATCTTTTGCAAGTTATTGGCTTCATAACTTAATATTTTCACATTACAAGTAATTTTCCATTATATAAATTTTATTATAACTTTTATAATTCAAAAGAGGGAATTTATTGACAACCTTGAGTATGTTATTTGAATCATTTTCATCACCCACTCCAAAAATAATCTTTTATCTATGGACACCAATCAGTGATTTAATAGTTTCTAGGAAATTTATTTTCAGGATTAGTGGAACTTTAGAATCATCCCTCATGTATGAAATGATGAAGACTACTAGAAGGATAAATTTACCAACTTTACTAATACATAAAACAAGAGTACCTAGGGATACCTGATATATCTATTGGATAATTGAAGTTCCACTCGAGTTGGTTTCCTCCCATAAAATTCTAATTTATTGAAAACATCATATGGAATCATGTTAACCCTAGCTCTAAGATCACAAAGTGACTTACTAAATTCCAATTTTCTGACTATTCATTGGATAAAAAAACTCCTCGGAACTTGAATCTTCAAATTAAGTGCACATTTAACAACTACTATACATTCTTTTTTTAAGGGAAATGATATCTAATTCTTCTAAATTACTTTTATTAGAATGAATCTCATTTTTGAACTTATCAGAGGTAAGAATTTAACTAAATTCCTCAATGAATGGAATATTAATTTGAAGTATCTAAAATACAAACATGAATTTACCAGACTTTTATTATTCTTTAATATACATTATTAGATTTCTAAATAGTATATGTGGTATTTATTGTTTTAGGAATTCCTTTTCTTTTTCTTGAAACCCTTCTTTCCCTTTGGAACGGTATTCTCAGGATGACACATTATTAGGTTTATCTTATTATTCCACTAATTATGAAGGTCTTTATTTATTATCTTCCTCCACCTCTATTTTTTTATGGTTGAGAATGATATTTTTACTCTTCAAGGTAACCTCCTTGGTTTCCTCGTGAGGGTTTCTCTCATTATTACTCAGAAATGTACATGTTTTCCTTAATGAATGTTGAATAGAAATATTAATAATTTATTGTACAAGGCTTAAATTAGTGGCCCCTTGATTTTGAAAGTCGGCCTCATTAATTGTAATAAAAATTGAAATAATCACTTTAATATTTGTATTCAACTCCTATTATGGTTTTTGGACCATGTGTTGTTGATGTTATTGATGAGGGGCTTATGCTGGATGGGGTTTTGACAAAATTATTATTTGTATAACCCATGATATTACTGATTTCATTATTTTTATTGAATTATATATGTATTTGGATATTGATATTGAGTGTAATTGGATTTTATTTGAGCTTTTTTTTAATATCATGATTATTACTAGCTACTCCATCCCATATTTGAGTTAACTTACAAAGTTATATTATGGTATTATGGAAAAATGTTTCACCCTAGAATTTATAATATATATCTTACCTCACTAGTTGATGGGTCTACACCTATGTTTGGAAAACCTCCCAAAGCATGGTTTTCACCATAATCACTATATATTAGAAGTCTCACATCTTTTACTTGAGAATTCGGATTGAGATAGGTTGCATCAATACTATTTGAAAATGAATCCAATTTAGTATCCATTATTATTTTGGAATAAACATTTTGAATTCCCTATTTATTATTTTCCTATTTATAATTCCTTTGAAATATTTCAGTCAACATATATGGGGGTAAGTCAAATAATTCCACCACATATTTTTTCATTATTGTCTCTCCATCTGCCGCATCCACTACAGATTTTTTTCATATAGCGAATTTTCCAAAAAAAATATTTAGACATGCATCCATAATTAAATCCCATGGTGAGGAAAATTTCTCAATATGTATTGGAAGTGTTCCCATGATTCATAATGAGATTCTCTCTCTCATGTTTTTGAAAATTTTGGGTTTCATTTTGTAGTATTACCATATTATATAGGGGAAAATATATGACTATGAATGCATAAATTATGTCTTCCCATGTGATAATAGAATTTGGTGGATGTAACATGATCCAATATATGGACATATACATCAATGAGAATTGAAAAAGTGGAAGCCTTCTTGAATCTTGTGAATCATTTTTGTAACAGAAATTATCACATATCTTAATGAAAATTGAAATATGAGTGTTAGGATCTTTACCAAGTAACCCTCCCAACTAAACTATTTTTTAATAAGGTGCACAATAGTAGGATTAATCTTAATGTGGTTTACATTAATTTGCAGTTGAACAATGCTAGTGCCTCTCTAAGGGATTAAGGGAGACTATGCTTCATCAAAGTATGATGAGGTGTCAGATTCTCTAGAGGGGATTCTGGTATAATTTACTTCTCTTGTATAAAATAATGAAACTAGTTTTATTTCATTTATTACTACTCCAATAGAAGATACTATTGTGAATTTTGTAAATATCCTAAAACAAATTTATCCAGTGGTTGATGACTCCACGATGTATGGTTGACAAATGGAGTGAGATATTTATTTTGTTCAGCCATGGGTGTAATTTTTTTGTTTTTTTCTCCTTTTAGTGTAATATATTTTCCCATGCCAGGGAAAATTGACGGGGATTCCACATATGCATTCATAATGGGATAATTTTGGATGTTCACTCCTAGAATTTCTCATTATTACATTGATATTATCCACTTAATTCTCGAATTAATTAGAAGGAACTCAAGGGAATAAGAACTCTTGAAATTTTTGAGTTGATTACTCATGAAACTATGATCCTTAACAAAAAAAATATTAATCCATGTTAAAATGGAAGAGAAAAATAAACAAAAATATAAAATGTTTTAGGAATATATTTTTTAGAATTTTTTTATTTTTATTTTATAATAAATGAAAAACATTTAAACAAACAATATTCAATGTTCCCTAGAAAATGATTCTATATTTTGGTGTCATTGAGAATAAATTAATACTTGGGGTAGATCAAGTTGATTTTTAAACCAACGCCAAAATGAGAATAGTGGGATTATGGGGTTGATCCATGATGAATTTTCTGTAATTTTCAACTTATGTATTTAGTTAATACAAAAAATATATAATTGATTAAAATAAAATAATAGTATTTATATTTCAATACATAAATTTTACCCAATACATAAATCCTTATAAGAATTAACACTATTGAAAAACAAAAATAACATTCCAACAATTTGATACTTCTTATTATGAAAATGTGATGGGGTTGTGATCATAAATAGTAATCATTAGAGTAGATTTTATCTTGATTATTGTGTTGTTCATGGTAAATATTCATCATCAAGATTCAAATATATCAAAACACCTTGGTCTAGTTGGTTCTGATTAAACTCAAGAAAACCAATTTTTTGGACTGACAATTAACATCCGAAAATATCAATTAAAAATAATAACCAATGTGATAGTGATTATGCAAAATGGATGGGACTGGAATCACCATATAATACCATAAAATATCAATGGATGTGTTATTGTTGATCTGATACAAAATATTGAATGAATTAAAGATATAAGGCATGAATAGATTATAAAGAAATTATAAGGACATATATAATCTTAACAAAAACAAATCAATCATCTAACAATACTGAATTATCTTCCAAAACCCCAATTTAGGGGGAAAATTAGCTACTCATGACATAAATGATGAAAAGAAGTTCTCATCACACATATATTTCATTACAGCAACAATAATATGTAAAATATGAGACACCGCGTGGAAAAATCTACAAAATTACCTTAAAATGAGTCTCAAGATCTCCTCTAACTAATATGATATTCTCTTAGATGATAGATAACCCCAAATATGATCAAAATATCATTAATTACTCAACACCTGATGTCCAGGGGTAGTTAGGGGTAAAAATACTAGGTTAAAGGGTGGTTATGGAGATATAATGAAGGTGGTTAGATATCTATTGATTGTTTCATGGTTAAGGTGCATAATTTGTTAAACTGTGAACCAACAATGCATGTTGATCCATTATTTTTTACTTTGAGTTACTTAGTATATAGGCATGTCAGTGTGTTTATAATGACTATGTGGATACTATGTGATCAAAAAATTATCCACAAATGTAATCCTGTAAAATTTTTGTGAGAGACGTACGTTTCATATAACTATTCATAGATAGTGAGAAAAGTTCTATCACCTTAGACTCCATCTCGCATGGTTTGAGGGATTGTCTAAAAAGATTGAATAACCATGTAGATATTGTGCATCCATCATTTTATTCTAATTTCATGACTTTCATAATATCCTAGATAGGGAACATGGTCTTTATGACTTATTAATGACTATACACCAGAAAAAATTGGTGAAAATACAAATGGATTTCCACCAAAATGAAAAATTAATGCCAAATATCATCAGTTCTTCATTGTACACCCATTATATACCTACCAAAACAAATTTGGGCTACAAATATAGTGATTTGAAAATTAAAATACCGTTTTCAAGGTCATAAAATAATTAATTAATCCAATACACCAAAGTGCATCAAGTTATGATGGTTTTATTTGCCTAAATCCCAATTTCTTGAGACATGTTTCATGTCATTCACTATGATTAATTTTATATAGTGTAATTAATAACCCATGAAGTTATTTTTTAATATAATATCATATAATTCACGGTATTTATTGAGCCATGTCATATTCTAGATTTCAATTTCTTTTGAATATTAAATTTACTAAAGTCAAAAGGTTTTCTTCATCTCAATTTTCCAACCATTTAATATGTTTTATATTACTAACATTAATTCCTTTTTATAGTTTATATGCTACCAATGAATTACCTTTATAATAATTTCTAAAAAAATTAATAGGGGATTAATAAATATTTATATGCTTATTTTTTATAGAGTATTGAATTTTAAATTCCAAAAATGGGTTTTATTTAAACTCATTGACTCAAATGTTTTTTAAATACTTTTACCCAAAATATTTTCCTCCATGTTCATTATTTGGTTTCAAAAATGTTCTTTTATAATCATAAATGATTTCCTAAAATTATTTTCCATATAATTTTACTTTATTTGAAAAGGATATAAAATGAATTGTTTTTATGTTTTTCACAATGATCCCTTTTGACACTCTTTATGGATGTTTAAAAATAATATTTTTTGGAATTTATGGAGTGAATGAATTTTCCCACCATAATACCATTCTTCTTTATTTATATTATTTTCTATGTTTTTATTTTTTTCAAATGAAATCATTTTTCCATTTTTTATAATTTTTTATTTTTAAAGGTTACCAAAAGAAAATGGAACTCTTTATTATTTTTAAAATTATATTTCTAAATTATTTTATAAAATATTTTTTACCTATATATGAATATTCTAAATGATTATAATGCTTCACTGGGTATATTCTATAATGGTACCATCCAAATTTTTTATCTATATGTCTTATGATGATTGTTTTAAAGTGATTGTAATTAAACAGATTTCTCTTCCATATGTTAATCATGTCATTAATGGAATGATGGTTGTTTCTTTGATTTTTATAATGTAATGGAAGATCTATGAAATTTATTTATGTAATTTTTCATGGAAATATTTTATGATGTTGGGTGAGCATGATATATATCATGGGGATGGGCAGGGACAATATACCTCTCAGATGAATATAGTAATGTGGTGGAGTTAACTATTGTTAGTCACTCCAAAAAGAATGTTAGAATTATCCATAAGGGTAATATATTTTGAATATTTTTTGTAATGATAATATGAAGATGACGTGATAGGATTACAACATGGTTTATATTTTTTATGTGTTCTAATGGTTCCTTTGAATGAATATTTTCTCTCATGGATTTGGATTATTTAATCAAATGTATCTTATATTATGTTAAATATTTATGCCATTATTCATGTTTTATGATCTAGGTTTTGATGTGTATGAATTATTTGAGGTCATGATCATGAACTTTGATTATTTTCTCATACCCTTATGATCATATTATGATAATTGATAATATTCAATTGATAATACATATGTTTACCCTTACATGGTGTTTAAGATCACCTTTATTTTATTTTAATTTTCTCTAGTTATGAATAATCAGGTTAAATAAGGTATGTCTATAAGGGTTTCATGCATTTCAAATTTAATGGGAGATATTTAAGACTTGTAAAAGAATATGAAAATCTAGGAATAGTGAAGAAAATTATTTTTGATGATAAATACATGGGTTTATTTACTCAAAGGTTTTCCCTAAATCTATAAAAATCTAAAAAAGGTATTGGGTATGTAAGTGACATAATATATCCATTTGATTTTTTTAATATTAAATAGTAAAAATTTAGTCACATATGTTGTCATAAAATACATAATTTTAAAGATAATGTTTCTAACATTGGATCTAGGTTTATGGAGGTGGGGTATTATAGTTGGTCTCAAAGAAAGAAATTTAGATAACATTATAGGATAGCATGTTATCATATGAGGATAATTTAAGAGTTATGGATAACATCATGGGTGAAAGAGCCTATGATAAATCTTACGATTAAAATCACAAATACCCTTTTGTGGTTTTAAGTGATGTAATTTTTAAGTGATTATAGATATTTTGGTATATGTGATTGATGATTGAGGTATATGTATCGCATATGTTTAACATGTAATTTTTCCTTATAGTTATTGTGGAATAATGCTATTACATTTTTTGAGATATAAGTTGAAAGGTTTAAGATAACCATTATTGTTATTAAGGCCTCTAATGTTGAGGTAATTATGGTTAATATGGATATAGGGTTTATTATTTGTGGAATTTATTATGTTCAACTTTGGGTATTGTTGTTCAAATTTTTTAGATTAATTTATTATTTATTCATATGATTTTTTATTCATTTTTCATATTATCTTAACTTGTGACACCATTTTCATTTTAGTAAATATAGGAGGAATAAATTTACATCCTTTTATGGACCTCAAGATCTATTAGATGTTCATTATTTAGTAATAAGAAATATTTGTCTTATAAGTTTATCATTTATAATGTGGGTTGGCATATAGCTGTAAAAAGATTGAAACACGAAACCAAAAGAAAAATTGAATCAATGGATTTTAAGATATCAAAAAAGTATATTTTCTCATGTTCTTTGTATTGATGATAAAATAATCCATAAAACACTATAAAAGTATCGTTAAATGATACTTTTATCCTATTTCACCAATTATAGATGAATTTATGATAACTTCTCTCTTTGGGGAAAATGAAATTTTATTTTATATATTTTTCTATTTTGAACTTCTGATTCTCAAAAGTATAGTGTTGTTAAGAATAATTTGTAATCTCTTTGGCGATGATTTATCTTCCCTGTCTATATTTTCACTTAATTATAATTTTATCCTTATTTCAGAACAAAATTATGTGTTATTCTTGGTGAGATTTATATTTCTATATTCCTCTTTTAAAAATGATGTTTTATTATCCATTTTTATGATGTGGGTTTTCAAAATAGTTAAAAAAAGGTTTTTTCTTTCATGATTTTATGTTTTATTTTTTACTCCAAATTTATTCTTGAATAAATTTATTTATTTTTTATGGTTTAATTATGGGGGTTTATTTTGAAAATTATAATGTTCAAATACCTACTTCACCAATTAAACTGGGTCGTTGAAATAATTAATAATTTTTTTCATTTCATAAACCGTTTCTTATTGAACAGAAGACAAAAATATGAGGTTGAAATTTATAAAATGGGGAATCTTTGGAAACTCAAATAATATTAATAATAATACTAATTCATGTTTTATTTATATTATAAATTATATTTTATTGATTCATATTCACTATAATAATTTAAAATAAGTTTTCAATAAAATAAAAATAGTTATATTCAAAAAAATTGTCTTCCATAAATTATAAAGTTTTATTTACAAGTTAAATTTAATAGTTTTGTAATTTTAATTTTAAAAAATGAATATTATTTTTAGATCAATCATAACAAAATTATTGTAGTGTGAAATTTTGGTATTTCTTGTAAAAAAGTTTAGTTATGGATGAATTTTGAAAATACCATTTTTTAGTATACTATAACTTTTTTGACATCATTATGATGTATGAATGTAATAAAAATTTATAAAACATTTTTATCATCGAAATATTTATTTACGTAGAAAAAAATTGAATTTAAAAGTATTAAGTTTAATGTAAAAACCTATGTTTTAAATTTTGAATCCCATGTAATATTTTATTGGAATAAAATCAAATTTTAGATTCATTACATTTAATAAATTATTTTAAGTATTTATTTCGGTTTAACATGTTTATAATGTCAAATTACCATAATTTTTAAATAATGAACTATAAAATTTGTATGAATTGTCCCTTTTACAAAGTCTTAAGCCTAAAATATATGTCAATAAAATTATTTATTCAAAATATGCCTCACCATTAACAATATAAGAAGCCAACCTTCTCATATTTCTCTTATCTCTAAAAATCCTTTCACGTGAAAAAATATACCATAATACCACTTTAATGATATATTCCTATGTACTTAATATTTCTTACTATAAAAACCCCTCCACCAAAGGGGATAAGCTTAATTAAATAAAGGAGACTCACTAGAAAAGGGTTCTTAATCCCATACCCTCCACATTCTTTTGAGATTATTTAATCATGATATCCTTTAAACACCAACTTAATATTCTTTCATTTTTATAAATACATTTTATTGTCATCCATTTTATCCTTTTTTAGGTGATTTTGCTAATTATATCTTATCGAACCATTTTCTTAACCCATTTTTATATCGTAATAAAGGTTTTTATGATTATATCTTTTCACTTATTATATGGGATTCATATGGTATAAAATCCTTGAAACTTTAAATGGATATAATGAGGTGATTTATTTTTCATTTTATTACCAATATTTTTAACTCTTATTAATAAGTTATTACTAATTTTCCATTCATCAAACTCATTTCATAGTACATTATTATATCAAAATGTGGGTTTTTCAATGATGGTTGTTTAATTTCAAATTATCTTCTTAATTTTTAAATTAATAAAGTGATAGATCAAATTTATCCTAATTAAGTGTTTTATGTAATATAAAATTTATTTTATAAAACGTACATAATTAATTTTTTTCTTTATTCTATTAAACGCTTCTGAAAAACATTATTCACTCTTGATGTTTTATGAAACCAAAATGAGCAGTGATGTTTTCATAAATTTTTGTCCCCTATGTGAATTCTTAAAAATTTATTTTATGATTGAATGAAACATTAATATTCAATAAATTTTCTGATAATTATTATCGAAATGTAAATTATTAATTATATTAATAAAACTCAATGTAGAAAAACATATTTTTAATAATGAGAAATGTTCATACAGAGTAAGGTTTTTAGGATGGTAAAAGTTTAATGACTAATTTGACATCATTATTCTATAATTAGAAATAAGATATCCCTTGAATCACTTTACCAATTCATAAAAGAAGTTTTTTAACATTTACATTATGAATGTATTTTCCCAATGCAATGAATATTCTTCTTTATAAATTTTCATTTACTATTTTACATATTTTTTCAAAGGAAAACCTTTTTCCATTTTTTTATAGTTTTTAGATATTACCAAAAAAGGTATATATGATTCTTTCCAAAGTATACTTATAAATGATTTTAAAAAATCATCTATTTTTCCATCCTATAAATGATTTCAATGCATCATTGGGATATTACCTAATGATACCCCCCACATATTTTATTTTTATTTATTATTATAATTGTTTTAAAGATATATTCATAATACTCATATTTTTCCATGGTTCAATCAAGTAATGATGAGAATTTTATTTGTCTCTATGACTTTTATAATGAAATGAAATCTCTATATACTTTATTCGGGTTATGGTTCTTAGATATTATTGATGATGGAAAGTTCTCTTGATATGGCTCATGATGAGGGGTGGGCTTGAGATTTCTCTGCAATGAAATAGGTATTATTATGGATTTATCTAATATATGTTACTCCTAAGAGAATTTTTTAATTAACCATTATGGTTATTCCACTAGAAGAGTCATTGTAATAAAAATATGAAGATAATTTCCCAAGATACGAAAATGTTTTTTATGATTTAAATGAGTTCTAATAGTTCCTTTGAATAAATATTATTTCATCTTGGGTCCTAATTGTTAACACAAATGTACCTTGTATGTTGATAAACATTTATTTGATGAATCATTTTTTATGATCCAGGTTTTTGTGGGTTTGAATTTTTTTATATTATAATCAAGAACATTGATTATATTTCTCATAACAATATAAAAATATTATGATCACCGATAATATTCAACTATCAGTTCATATTGTTACCCTTATAGTGTTTTTGATTGAATATTTATTATGTTTAAATTTCCCTAGGTTTTGAAGAAGGGTATAAATAAGCTCTGTCTCAAAGGGTTTCATGCATGGAGAATTTCATGGGAGATGTTGAAGGCTTATCAAGGAATAATAAAGTCTATGTATAATGTGGAAAATCCATTTTTATTATAAATCCACGGGTTTAGTTATGTAAATTAGATTTCATAAACCTCTAGAACTATAAACCTAAATGGTATTGGGTATGTAAGTGATTTAATATATCCTTTGATGTTTTAATTATAGATGGTTAAAATTGAGTCGCATCATTAAATATTAAAACATGAATTATAAAGCATATGTTTTTAACATTGTATTTGGGTGTAGGTTTATAGGGTGTTATATATAGTAGAAAAAAATAAGAAAAATACATATTTATATATAATATTTTACTTAAATTTGTTTTATAATTTTAAAAAATTCATTATAATCATAAAGTGGATGTGATTCCATTGACCCTAACTCCTAGATTTTGTGATCATAAGCACATACCATACATAATTTATTTTATACAAGTTATAAAAGCCTAGGTATAACCATCCTTAATTTCAAAATTAATAATGAATACTGAATCACTTATATATTAAGTTTATTTTCATGTTTAGATATTTAAATAACTATAATGTGACATAAAATGATAAATCTCATGTTTTCTATATCAATTGTCAAATTTCCCACTCTATATAAAACTACTTAATTCATGGAAATTCTTCAATATATCCAAAAAATTATTTCTTATGTTTTGTCATTATTTAAATTTCATGTGTACTAATTTTCTCTATAGCCTAGGTAAATGTAAGAATAAGAATTAGTGATATCAAATTTTGAGTAAGGGAAACATATAACTGAAACAATCATTGAAAAAAACATATCATAGGAATTATGATAAAAAAATTATACAACATGAATCCATAATCAACATGTAAATGGGAAACATTCTATATCTATGATAATAAATGTAAAAATATATATCTAAGTAATATTGATCTCATACTGAACGAATTAAAATTATTAGACATTATAAATCCTTCTACCAAGGCCTTATTCCAAGAATCATTACTTTTCATCAAGACACAAATCAATAAATCCTTCAATAAATACTTTTATCCAAGATAATATTATAGTATTGAAAGAGTAATACACCCAAACCCAACATGTTTTGTCTTATTAAACCAGTTGATGCATCGATAGGCTTTATAATACAAAGCCTCGTCTTTCACTTTTTTAATTATAATACATTAACCACAAGAGAAATATAAATAAACAATACACAATAAACAATTCCAATAATAAACCACATAAAAATAAAAACTTTTGAAATTCCAATAATTTCCCCAATGTGAATAAAAGGGATAAAATAATTATAACCCATATGGGGGACAAAGGTGGATAAGTAAACAATATTTTGTCAACATTACAATAATAATCAAAATAATTTTATAAATAATTTTCCAAATGTAAATATAATATAAAACATTAAAATGGATCATAATATAATCTGATTTATTTAATATGTTATGTTCATATCATATGGAGCAATGTGTATAAGACTAAGATAATTCTTGAATAACATGACCATAAACCATCCAGGGAAAGAACGTGGAAGGTTTTAATATAATATATTCTAAGAAGTGAGAAATTTTTTTCAAAGTTTTTGTGTGGAAGAGATTTATATCCCTAAAAACATGATATAAAACTAAATTATACAATAAAATGGTGTAATACACCAAACATATATTAAATAAGTTCAAGGAATGATTATAACTCAATGAATGAAAAATGAGTTACCAAAAATCATTGCTACATGGTAAGAAACTAAATCACTCAACACATGAATAATATAATATGATTTGGATAGTAAATCACATAAAATAAAATAAAAATGACATTCCTGGGATAGTAAATCAATATAACAGTATTGAAATGGAACATGGTGCAAAAAACATATTATGTATAAATGTATGAGAATTGAGACCTGGAAAAGCCTTACAGCTATAAAAATTCATATCAAACCCCATCGAAAGAGATGTATTCAAATTGAACATAAAATAAAATAATTATAATATAATTCATGATATTATATCTCAAATTGGTAATATGTACACCACATAAATGAAATTGCGATCATAAATACAATTTTTGTTTCAATAAAGTGAAATACAAATGAAAACACTTTCTTATTGTCCTGAATTCCAAGAACGTGCTTTAAAATCTTATATCACTAACATATCTATCTTAATAACATAATTCATAGCCATAATCATATTCATTTTTATTCATAATCTTCCTAAATATTCATTCTCTCTATGAATTCTTCTGATTTTCAATATCAGGTGTTTATATTTTTTTTTATTTGTGATAGTTTCATAATAGTAGTGTTTGTGTTTATTATTATTTTAAATATAATAATTATTATATCATATAATATATTTTAATATATGTTCAATATATCTTATAAAATAATAATTTCATTTAAATTGATTTTTTTTACAAACCATGATAATGAAATCAACAATGATCATGTTTCAGTGATTCTTAATGAATGATAGGTGTTTTGTTAATTAATAAGTTTAATATTGTTATAAACATATAAGAAAAAATAATAAATCATTATTTACTCATTTATATAATTTTACATAACTAAACAACTTCTCATAGTAATTCATCATATAAATTCGTAGTATTGTTCAATTAAGTGGTTAAACTAACCCCAACATAAACATGCCCAGATTTAATGAATTATTATAAGATGGTTTTGTTTTAATATCATTATAATAGAATAATAATGATATTATTTTTTTCCTAGGTTTGTGATATATCAAAATTATAAAGAATTATAGGAATAATTAATTGATGTTATGGAGGTAGTAGTCCATACCACACTTGAAATATGGTTTTTTATTAATTGATGGGGTATATAAATAAAAAAATATTATAAACTCAAAATATAAACATTATAGTATGTTAATTATAATAATATAATTTTATATTTTTGTATTGAATAAATTATAATGGATAAAATTAAGAATAAAAAGTAAGTGGTGGATAATACTCACATCGGGGGCTTGGATTTCCCTTTGCAATCTCATTGAATTTGTGGAGAATATGCTAACTAAGAATGACCAGGGGTTATGTTATTGGGATATGGTTCTAGGGAGAATAAAATGGAAGAGTTAAAATGAGGAATTATAACCTAAGGGGTATCATTATGTGGTGAATATGTTACCCTTTTATAAGTGAATGAAATGGTAGTTTTGGGAACACCTTTACATTTCCCAATAATTTCATGAAACTATTCAATGGTTAATGGCTAAAAAGTATAAAAAAATTTAGTGAAAATGTATAATGTACTAAAAATATATCGAAAATTAATTTATAAGAATTTTTTTAAAAACAAATTGGACTTTTACACTATGTTAAACACAATTTACGCCTTTTACATTTACATTAGTAATTAATTTATTGCCTTAGTAATAAATTTTAATGAAAAATATTAAGATTGAAAACTTTTAAAAATATGAAAATTATGATTTAAAATTTTAAAATAATGTTATAAAATATAATTTTTAATGGTTTAAAAAGTTATATTTGAAATAAATACACTTAAATTTTTAAAAATAATTATTAAAGAAATAACGTCTTTCTGATTTAAATGTATCTATGAGATAAAATTATCATGGGTAATGGTTTTAATTACATAAATTGATTTATAATGAATATTATATAATCTTGTAGTCTTACAAGGAATGTATAAACTTAAATGCGTCCTAAAATTACTTTAAAAAAATAAAATAATGAAAACGGTTTTTATATTCATGAAAAATTTTAATTTGTTATAAAAATGTATATCATAGGTTTTCTAATCTCAATAAATATTTGAAAATATATAATTTTTTTCCTATAATTTATATTTTATTACTTAAATTTTTGTAATTTTATAGGTTATTCTTAAATAGTGATAAAATCATGGAAATTATTGTTTTCATCAATCCATCATTTCTCAACAAAAAATAATCATTTCTATGAAATTATAAAAAGTTTATTCCAAGATAATTTTGATATTATGAATTCAAATATGAATTTAATTTTTCTTTATTTTAAAATCATAAATTTATAATTTTATTTCCCAATAAAATATTAAAATATAAGGTAATTTTTTTCAAAAAATGACATTTTATGATTTTAATCATTATTATTCTTAATTCATATCATTTACAAACTAAATTATTGTTAAAAAAGTTATTCATATCAAAACTAAATTTTCATTAATCATATTTTTATTTAAATAGAAATTTGAATCACATGAAATGGAAATGTTTTTGATAAAACAAATTCATAATATTAAATGACCTTATTAGTCATTTTAGATAAACTAATTTATCTTTATTAATAATAAAAGTAGTCTTCATTTTTAATATACATATATTTACTAATGTTTTTAATATTGTTCATTCCTATAGATTCAAGTGAAAGGTTTTGACTATCGTACTTAAATATTTATATTTTATCTAAATAAATCATGGCTTCATTTAACTTTTCTATTGCATGTGGAGAAAGCTATTAAAAAAATATCTTCTTTAACGATAATCATATGTTATAACTATAGGTTGTTATATTCTCACCCCTAAATAAATTGTCTCCCTTTAATTTATCCCATTGAATTGTAGTGACTTCTACAGGGAACTCTTAATTAAGCATATATCATTACATGATCATGAATTTATTTAAGATGTATAAATATATCTATCACTATGAAAAATTATCATAATCACTTTTTAATGGGTGTTAACCAATTCTAAATCTCATATAGAATTATATGAAGGATTTTTATCTATATCCATAGGGAATAACTTCCCACAACCCCTAAAATGATTTCTATGAAAATAACTCCATTGGGTATTTTTATAATTAAATATCAAGTAGTAGGTGAGAACATACATGACATAGGACTCTAGAAAACCTATAGTAAAGACTCACTATTCTATTAATTAGTATTAGTTTCATAGGATTTTCCTTGTTGGCATGGATTTGGGTGAATATCTCCCTTATCATCCCTTGTATTAGAACAATGAGTCAAATAATTCTCAAATCTCTTGTAATTGAAGAAATATATTTTGGTAAATTTGCCATTACACTCGTAAGTCTGATGACATGTATCACCTAATCTTTCATCATACTCCATATTTCACTTATTTGGTATTCTTGGGACTATAATTATGTTCAGATTGTTAATCATATTTCTGGATAGATTGTTTGGTATAATCACAAAATTTCTCACTCTAACTCTCGTTCTGATGGATTCTAAATCAAGGTAATCTAAACATTGTCCCTCATACCCATGTTTACTAATAGTTCAATTATTTACGAAAACAAAAATAGTTATCATGAGTGATGATAATTATAAGGGAATTATCATAAATTACCCTAGGAAAATTTGACCTCGAGATGTCTCACTTTATAACACCATCGTGTTAGTCTATAATTCTTAAAACTCAACTTTTATCAGACTAATTTAAACCTATATCACAATAATATACCATTCTTAGTTAAAAATAGGTTACATTTATTGGGATTATCTCATACTTATTAACCTAATACTTAAAATAGAAAACCCAAAATACTATAAACATTCTTGAAATATTATGAAGCTAATATTCATTGAAATATATGTTCTCAAAATATAACTTATCCTTAATTAAACAACATTAATCATTCCTATAATCATATATAGAAGTATTTATATACACTAATCAAATACTCTCAATAACATACCTTTCCCAAAACTTATTTGAATATCTAAGACATTAAATTAAAATTTAATTTTATATTCCTCCATAAATTAACTCTATAATTAACCATCAAATGGTATAAACCATCACTTCATTATGTCACACATTATACACTATATATCATTATTGAATGAACTTATCTTAAAACCTCAGGAATAAATTTTAAATCCAATGGTTACTAATTAATAGCTGACATACTTCTTCAAAATAAAACCACGCTTCATTACCTCAACATCGTGTTTATATTAAATGATAGAGTTATCAATACTTCAATCTTGTAATATATAATAGTTATTCATAAAATTATAACCTTGAAATAATCACTTTTAAAGTTTATTGATTCTATTAAATATAGGTCACCATTTTGTTAATGTAAAACTCCCAAAGAATAATCCTACAAATTTTCACGTAATCCTCATAACTTTTATAGTGTACTAGAATATCATTGATAAATATTACTCAGTAAAAATAGATAAGAGTCTAAACATTATATCAATATCTTCACTATTGGAAAGACTAGAAAACTCACCATTTCCATTATAATATGGACATACTAAAATTCATAACAATTCAAATATGATGACTTATTTGGTTATAAGACATAGTGGTTTCTAAGTACATATTGTTCCCAACTTCATTTCCATGATCTTATTTCAACAAGATACGAAAACCAAAAATGGTTACCATAATATAAAAAATATGAATATGAAATAATAAATATGAATATGTCTTTCCTTATGAAACCATTTATTTTAATGTAAGATACTTCCAGAAAAGAAGACGACTATCCTTATTCAATCCATTTTTATCCATGGTCATTTTTCCATTAGGTTCTCCAACATAATTAATTGTCATGATTCTAAAATACTTAAAAATGGATTCTTAATATAATATGAGAACCCAAGTAATATCCTTATGAGTTTAGATCCATGGGTTTAGTTTTAGGAACAATTATTGTGCATCTGAGTGATGGTTGATTCAATTCTTAACCATCCGTTTTTGTGGTGATTACCCCAAGGTGCTTATGTGCTATATCCACATCCACATTCTAGTACCCATATAGATATTTGTTTTTTAATAAAACCATATAATATCTATTTTACAAAAAAAAATTGTATGTTATCGAATAATTAGACTAATTACTATGTTTTCTTTCACAAGGGTTCTCTAAACTTAATTTCCAAATAACTTGTGAATTATTACAGTAAAATCAAATCATATATTATTATAAAGGGTTATATATGAAATTAAAATATTGATAAACCTTTACTTATAATCCCATGAATTATCTTCAATAAACATTTTAATCTCCAAAGTTATATAAAACATTCTTTTGATACCAATGCTGGTTCTTGGAACCCATACTCCTTGATCAGTTCTCATAGATACGTACTTTAGAAATATGCTTTGATACAAGTTAAAAATACTAGATATAAGAATACATAATATAAAAATAAATAATGAATATTATATCTATTATATATAAAGTATCCTTTTAGGTTTAGAGATATAGAGAATAAAGAAGCATCATTAACTAATAAATCCTATAATAATAGTATCAAATGAATAATTTTATCTCTATATACAAAACTAATTGATTTATTAGAATTATCCCATGAATTATTTCCCATGTTTAATCCTCCAAAACATATCACATGTAATAATTTTCACTATAACTTAGGGAAATGGGACTAAATAATTGATGATCTCAAATGCTCAAAAAGGGAATCAAATAAATGAAAGGATCATGGCATAAAAATGGAATAATCATTATAGAAGGAATATTTATATTAAATTAATACATAATCAGTATAAAATTATGAACATTATATATTAATGAAAATAAATGAAAACATTAATATCCATAATACTAATCTCAAAACAATAGAATTAATAATGCTGAATATTCAAAAACCTTATGTCAATGACTTTTGTCAAGAGACTTTACTTGACTTGAGGACCATTGTAAAGACATCCTATGGTAAAGGATTTATTCCAATAAAATATACTATTATGGTAACATTAAAACACCAAAACCCAACACATTTTGTCTCATGAGATATATCAATGTATCAGGGGCTATATAATGTTAGGCCCCACCATTAACTTAATTAAGTCCAATACATTCACTATAAGGTAAAATAAATAAAACAATACGTGATCAACATTTCCAATGATCATACATATTTACATAACAATATAAGGAAGTACAATACATTTCCCAAGGTTAATGAGAGGGATAACCTAATCATAACCCATCTAAAAGAATAATGTGGATGGATAAATAAATTTAGTCAGCTATCAAACAATAATATATATTGTAATGCCAATAATTTTCCCAATTTAAATGAAATATCATACATCCAAGGTGAACATAATACAATATGGGATATTTAAAATTTCATCTCCATACTATATGGAGTAATGAGTATATGACTAGGACAATACTAGAATAATATGATCATAAGCTATCCAGAGAAACGAAGTTGATGGTTTCAATAAATTATATCCAAATAAATGAGAAATATTTTTTCAAAGGGTTTCTATGGTAGGAATTTATATCCCAAGAAAAAAATGATATTTTACCACATAATAAAATAATAGGGTAGAATGTAACCAACTTATATGAACTGAGTTCAAATAATTTTCATAACTCAATGAATGAAAATTTAGTTACCAAAAACCTCACTATGGGGGAAGCAACCAAATCACAGGACATATGAATAAGGGAATTTGATTTGGTTTGTAAATCCCACTAAATGAAATTAAAATAACATTTATGGGATATTAAATCAATAGAATTATATATAAAGGAAACATGGTGTATAAAATGTATTATGTAACAAATAATGAGAATTGAGACTAGGAAAAGTCATACAGCTTAGAAACATTTGAATAGAAACCCCTTTAAATAGAGGGATTTATATTAAACTTAAAATACAATTATTAAAATATAATTCGTGATATAGTATCAAAAAATATGAAATATATACACCATATAAATGAAATTAGGTGCAAAAATACATTATCCGTCTCAATGAAGGGAAATTGAGGTGAAAACTCGTTCCTCTTATCCTAGCATCCATAAACATATATTAAAATCATATATCAAAAACATGTCTATATTAATAAATTAATTAATAACATTACTCATATCCATGTTCATTTATATTATTTATAAATAGTCATTCTTTTCATTAATTATTCTGATTTTTCACATCATGTGTTTAGAGTTTTGATCATCTATATAGGTTTCATAATAGCGTTGTATGTGTTTATTCTTATATAAAAGATCATTATTAGTTGATAATATAATCTAATCTAATATATTTTACATGATATATTATGAAACTATAATTTCATTTCATGTCATTTTTTGTTACGAACAATGATGATGAAATTGACGACGACCATGTTTTGGTGATTCTTAACGAATGTATAGAGTTTTTTTAATTAATGATTTAAATGTTGATATAACCTTACCAGAACTAAAAAAACATTATACACTCATTTATATCATATTAAATAACTAAAAATATCTCATATTTATTCGTGATAAAAATTTATTATACTATTCAATTAGGTGGTTAAACTGACCCAAACATGAACATACCCTGATTTAATGAATGATTATGAGGACATTTAGTTTTAATATCATTATAATAGAAGTATAATTATATCATGTTATTATTATTATTATATATCATAATTATAAATATTTATAGGATTAATTAATGGATATTAAAACATTACATAATTTGAATAAAATATCATCCTCTTCTATCTCTTATTTTAAAAGATTATATTAACAATGAAAATTTTTTGATCATATCCTTAATAGGTTCTATATTTTATCATAAAAATCCTTAATTATATCATTAAAATTTAATTTATCCTTTAATAACATAATCAAATCTATCCATGTGAGGTGGTAAAGGAAAAAATCCATGATACGTCGTGGAGGTGATAGTCCACACAACGCATGAACGACAATTTCTTTCTTAATTGATGGGGTATATGATTAATAAATTAAAATAACCATAATAAATTAACATAAAAATATTTAAATTATACTAATAAATTTATATTTGTGTCTTTATAATAAATTTTAATGGATAATATTTAGATGAAAAACAAATTAGTCGATAATACTAATGATTAATAATTAGATTTTACCTCAAAGTCTATGAATATGATGGGATTAGGATAACTATGAGTGGTTTAGGTATTATTTTAATGATATATAGTTATATTTAGAGTATCAAGTCATATTTTCATAGAGTAATTCAAAGTTAAGTTGTGTCTTTAAGTGGTAAAGATGTTACCCTTCAAAAAGTGAAAGAAATGGTAGTTTTGGGAACACCTTTACAATTTTCAATAATCCCATGAAAATACTCATGTATAAGTTAATAATAAGTAGATATAATTATTGGGAAAACATTACATGGTCTATAAAAAATCTGAAAAAAATATACATATACATTTTTTAAAATTTATATGTCTTTTACAATAAGTTAAACTTAATTTACCCCTTTATTTTTGCCTGGGTAAGTAATTTCTAACCTTATTAATTAATTATAATGAAGACAATTAATATTTCCCATTTTAACTAATTTTATAATTATACTATAAATTTATAAAATAATTTTATCAAATATAATTGTTAAAGGAATGAAAATAAATTTTTTAAACAAATAGAATTAATCATATAACAATAGTTTTTAGAAAAAACGATGTTTTTAGGATTTAAATTTATATATAAGATACAATTATAATGATTTATAATTTTAATGAAATAAAATGATATATAATTATTTTAATAATATTTATTAGGGTTCAATGACAATAGAAAACCGAACCTCACCTTGAAAATTCTTAATTTAAAGAAAAAATCAAAAATTAATTTCATATTAAAGTAACATTCTAATTAGTTATAAAAAATAACATAGGTTATAAAAGTTGAAAAAAGATTACTTTTATTCAAAAAATAATATTTTATTAATTAAAATGTTTTTAAATCTGTTAGGTAATTCATACATATAGTTATTAAATCATGGAATTTAAAATTTTCCTAAATCCTGCAATTTTTTATTAAAAAGAAACCATTTTAGAAAAAAAATTGATACAAAGTAATTTTTTTATAAGGAATTAAAAAATTAATTTCATTCACATTTATTTCAAATTCTAAATCATATAAATTTAGTTTTTGAATAAAATCCTAAAATATAATTTAAACCAATTTTAATTTAAATATTACATTTTTAAATATTAAGTGATAATATTGTTATTTAATATCATTTATAAAAAATTGGTTTTAAAAAATTGTTAATATCAATCATAATTTATAATTAATAATATGATTCTTTAAATTGAAATGTGTTTAATATAAAAAAATAATTTTTATAAAAAATTTATCTAAATAATAAATGATCTTATTTTTAATTTTTGATAAACTAATTGATTTTCAATCAAATTAAATGTATTATTTACTTATATTATACATATATTTCTTAAGGTATTTACTCATATTAATTATCACTAATTGAATTGATAGCTTTTTATATTTGTTCTTCAATATTTATATTTTATCTAAATATATCGTGATTTTTTCTAACTTCGATGATACATGTAGAGAAAGATAACAAAAAAATTAACGTATTTAAAGGTAATCATATATTATAATTTTAAGGATCTATAGTATAATTAATTTTACCAATTAAATATAAAAAATAGAAAAAAAATAAACAAACTTGTAGGAATTGTGTTCACACAAACCATATAAATATCATGGGGCTTGTGTGAGAATTTCCCACACAAGTTACTATAAGCGATCTTGTAAACGGGGTTCATGTAATCATAAGAAACTGGATTGTATACATAGGGTTCACATAAGCAACGAATCATTTTTGTAAACAAATTGTTACCTTACCCTATCTGAAATTTTTTTTAAAAACCAAAATAGATAATATTTTTTTAAATGAATATATTTTTTAAAGTTACTTTAAAATATATTTATTTATGTAGGTCTTCTTCTGGTCTAATTTTTCTTATTAATGGGTCTCACTAATTCCCTTACACTATGCAATGAAATTATTTGTGTTTATATCATCAATAATATTATAACATACAACTAAATATGGATTTACAATACCATACAAATGTGATACCTGATGGAATGAAACATAGTTCTTAAACTGAAGACACCCAATTGGGTATAAACAACCAACTCTGTTTATAGGAATGTGACTCAAATCACTATTATAAATTATAGAAATATAATTAGAGATGTATAATTATATCTATTTAATTTATTATAAATATAATTTTAAATTATAATTATATATATTTACGTGATATAAAATATAATTATACCTATATGGTAAATTTCATTATAATAAATATTTATTGTATAATTATATTTATATAGTTATACATTATAATTATCATTATTGTATTTATATATAATTAAAATTAAAATATAATTAATATAAGTATAATAAAAAGAATTTTAATAAATATAATTCAACTAATAGAATTATATTAAAAATATATTAAATTTAAAATTAAATTTTATTATAAATATTTTTATTACATTTTTATTTAATATAATTAAACTAAAATATATTTTATTAATAAATAAACCTAAAATAAATATTTTTATAATAAATTAAATAAAAAAATTCTATTAATATAAATTTATTACAAATATAATCAGAAATAACCTGAAACCCAGAGTTTGTGGTAATCAGATTCAGGGATCCTCTATTTATTTAAGTTCATGGGGTTACAAGTAAAACAAAAACACACACACAATGGTCTAGTGAGGATCAGATCCCCTCCACCCCCAAGGATAATAAAACATCCAAGCTAACCTTTTACAATGTTTTTTCCCAAAGTCTTAGTGTGTGTGAAAGCCTATAACATTGCCCTAAATACCTATGCTAAATCATCCTGGAAATGGGTCTACACCTCATACATATGTCAGCATACCTCCATCAACATGCCTATATCACCTCCTACCTATGACACCACCCAAACATCCCCCAACTATGTACCGTGATTTGAGCACCAGTCTCTTGGATGTGAAGGTCAGTAGTGAGTACCACTCAACAATGGGTCAGGCCACACAACTCCTTTATTGAAATTAATGAAAATACTAAAATGGAAGATGGAATGTAACAAATTTTAAAAATATCATTGCAAAAAAAGGACAAGAATAAGACCCCCAACAAAATCACCAAGCATGATAGGAAAGAACACTCCAAAGAAATAGCTATAATAAATACAATAAATCTTTTCCAAAACAAGAAATAATCCTCAAACCATACTTTTTACAGTTTTTAGGGTGCCTCAACTTCTTAGTTATAATCCACTACTCCTTGATTTATAACTTTTCATGAGTTTTCATCATTAATAGTTTAAAGGGTTTAAGTATAAAATTTTTCATGTATCTGTTTCCTCAGATCATCATCACTTATAATAGTAAGTTCTCCATAGAAATCTAGAGGGGGAATACCCATAATAAAAAACCTATCCATATTAGGTTTATATACCAAATTCAATAATTATTTAAATAGAGTTACCTTTTAGTTAGATTCATCATGTCTATTCCATTTTCCATTCCCACCAAGATCCAAACTAGTGTCACTAACATACATTCCATGAAATTTAATCCTCACCTTTGTATTTTCATTATCTCGACAATTTTATATCACCGAAGCTTCCATTCCGGAAGCTACATTTTTTTATACATTCACATGGGATTTATATTTCCAATAAAGAGCTTTCTCCAATAAGTAAATACCTTACTCAGAGATCATATTCTCTAATTACATCATGATTTTTATTTAACATCCCTATTAATAGATGTGTCAAAATTCATTTTATATATTAATTTTCTTTTAAATTTTATATATTGGAATCAACCACTATGGAAATCTGATTTTATGATTTTTATTTCACCAGTAATGGTTCCTCACCCAGCAAATTAATGTAAAGATACTACTTAAGAACTTTTATATTCTTTTTTTTTTTCAAGAAACACCTTTACCCTGAGTTTGAGTATCAAGTTTCTCCAAAACCTTTCTCTAAGAAGCATTGTTTATATAGGTTTCCAACATCCCCATATATAAATAGAAAATAGTGGAGGCATTCGTGTACATTATATTATAATTCCTCATCCTAGAACTAGTTTAATCCAACGTTCCACATGGACTCATGCATTCATCCTCAAAGGCCAGAGGTTGTTGACTGGTGGAAGGGGCCTAAAAAATAATTGCAAAGAATATACCCCCAATATCACAATAATAATAAATAATAAATAAATAATCCACATCCATATATAAGTATGTATAATAAATAAACATCTAATCACATAAATAATTTTTTCATATATAACATACAACTGATCACTAACTTGGTCTATCTCAAATAAAAAATAAACTACAAATACAACATGAACGCACACTAGAACCACTTCCATCTCCATGAATCATCTCAATCATCACTTTCCCTTACGATTCCTTATCTTGATACAATTCGCATCCTATACTACCACATGAAATGAAAACATACGGTGTGTACATGCACTAAGATTCTTATACAATGTGTGAGCATAAACCTCAGTAGGGTCTCACCAAGCACCTATATTATACACCATCACATGAGTTTGTACACCAAAGTAAAATAAAAACAATAACATGATGACCAATTCATCTTGTACCAACCAAGATTCGATGAAACCTTATGATATACCCATGCTCATAATTTTATCAGGTACTAACTAGGCCACCCTGACCCTGACCATACCAACATCGAATCTATAATAAAATCCACTCATAGCCTCATTCCATTATACAGATGCACAAACAATACCCAAAGACCTTATTTAGGGTAACATCCAAAAAACCATGACCCAATAAGCATGGGAACTAGGCACATGAATACATCAATAAGCTTCAACCCATCCCTTCTCACTCATGGGAGGACCATAAACATGGTTTAAATCATACCACAACCTGGCCTCGGGGGTATCTCCAACCCAAAACTACTAATGGAAATGTATTGTATCATATATAAACCCACCCATATCACTTAGGACATGGTTATTTAGTCCTTATCACTAAAAAAATTCCACCTTTCATAACCACTACCCAATCACTCAGGTTGTGCTGCATCTATATGCACACCAACCCAAGCCATATATAGAAAGGTTCTCAAACCAATACCAAAATATTCAGATAAAAATCATCACATTGATGCATCAATGTAGACTCATGGTTAACCACATCATACCAACCCATCTTCTCCAAACTCTAGGGACATCCAACCAACACATGCATCACAATAAGGTCTTATAGACCATCACACAACTCCCCAACTGTTACTTGATAACCACTCACATGAGACTAATTCCCTCATCACATCTCATTTCAATTTTCTTGAAAATTCATCCATTGGGTCCTCAAGATCCACTACTAAAAAAATGGCCAAGGGAAGGGCCCCCTTATATCAGTGATAAGAAAAACCGTAGATAAAGGATACCCCGTATCAGCGCTAAAATTTTAGCGCTGATACGGGGTAACCTTTATCAGCGATAAAATAGCACTGATAAAAAGATCCTTTATCAGCGCTAGAAAGGTGCTGATAAAGACTCCATGTATCAGTGGTAAAATTTTAGCGCTGATACAGTAAGGATTTATCAGCATTTTTTTAGCGCTGATAAAGGGTACTATTATCAGCACTTCTTTAGCACTGATAAAACCTTAGTGCATTTTTTTATAAAGTCGGTCACACTGTGCCCTTGTTTTATCGCGACCTAAAGCTATGGCGGTACTGGAACTCTGTGACTCCCCTCTACCGCCCACTGAGATCACGTTTCTGGACCTCCGCCTCCCTTGCTACTTGTTGCCGGACCTCTGCCGCCCACTGAGTTCACATTGTCGGACCTCCGCCGCCCCTGAGCTTCAGTTTGTCGGACCTCCGCCGCTCGCAACGCTTTCAATCTTCGGTTTGTAGGACCTTCTTTAAGGAATGTTTTCCAAATCTTTTTTCAATATTGTTCTCCTCCCCCATTTGTATATCATTTTTTTAACATGATTTTTTATTCTATGAGTGAGTATTATGGATTGATCGATTGAATAAAATGGACCATACTTGATGGAAAATGATGTAAAGGGGATGATTCACATGTGTTTACTAATTTTCATTATATTTCTCAAGAACATGGTGATTGTTTACTTTTATTGTTGAAAATCATCATTGTTTTTCGGTGGGGTGTTTGAGAAGTTTTTTATTAGTTTGGTTGTGATAGATTCCATTGGGGTGGAATGTGAGATGGTTGAGGTGGTAAATCATGCAGTGGGGAAGCATCAACCTTTCCATTGTTAAAAAGATATAATGAGTGGGTTATTTTGGGAGATGACATCATTAGTTGATATGGGTTTTCCTTTTAGTTTCCCAGTGACATAGAATATAGTTGTTAATGATGAAATTGAAAATGGTTTTGTGGGAATTGAAAAGCATCATGGATAAAAATGAAATGGTGGCTATAAAACTAGGCTCACCCCTTACGCGATGAGTGTATCGGGTGGTTCCCTCTTCTAAAATTAAAATATGTGAGTTCCTTTACCGACATATAAACCTAAGACCACTCTTAATTCAGGAAACATCCAACTCTAGGTGATAATCCTAGGTTGCCTTAGGTGACGATAATATGAAGTCCCTATGTTATGGGAATATGAGATCTTCTTTATCTCCCAAATTATGTTCCTTTGATTATACCTCGTGAGATTATAAATAGATTTTCTAGGGGATATGCCTAAGAATCCCCGAAGTGATGATCATATGATATCATATTCATCACCTAGGTAATGATCCTAGGATTATACCTCACATGAGAAGCATGTTATTCCTTAGGTGGTGTGCCAAAGAATCCCCTATGAGATGAGCATATGATCTCTAAACACTTCCCTTAGTAGATGATCTTATGTTCTTACCTGGTGTGATAAGAACACGATTCATTAGTTAATGAATATCGAAATTCTTTTGTGTTATGAATATATTTTATGAACCAAATTGTTGTAGATTCCTCACATGAAAAATGTGATCCACCTTGTGTAATGAGCCCAAATATCCCATTCAAATGGTTTTTATTCTATGGGAACCATAAATATTAGGCCATACTCTAAATGAAAACATTCCCACACATGGAGGACCATATTCACTTAGTGGTCCATACTCCTACTAGTTGAAAAACCCCTATACCACATTGAGTCATATTTTTTGTGAATCCAAAATACACTCATTAGGCTATATCCCCTTCTAGTTAGACCAAAAATGTCTTATCACACATATTTACCATACTAAATTTCACTTGGTATCATTCGAAAAATCATCTATATAACTTGATGTTAAAATATATCAATTATTTATCATTAGACGTACATTGCACATGGTTGTGATAAATACCCTCGGTGCATTCACTAACCCATGACATGTTGGGGGATGGTTTTAGGGGGTCACTATACTATAATCTACTAACCAATAGAGGTGTCTAAATGGCTATAGGCCATGAAAGAGAGTTATCAAATAATTTTATTAGGCGATATGATGGGGTTTGATGTTAGGAACATTTTTGGATTTCAATGGTTTGGTTTAGAAATTATTTCATTTGAATTCACTGTTATGTTTTGGGTGTAACTTTCCTTAGGTTTCAAATTATTCTCTTAGTGGTTCTTCATGGTTAGTGGTTGTAGTCTCTTATTTGGGTGAAGGGATGTGTTCTTAGTATATTTCCATCTTATGATGTTCTTCATGGTTACTGGTTGTAGTCTCTTATTTGGAGATGTATGATGTTCTTGGTGAGGGCCAATATCTAGCTAGTGGTGTCGTTGTACATGATAAAGCATCAATGTAGTTGGAGATGTATGATATTATTCATTTGAGCAGACTCATTCAGATTCTAAGTGGGTGTTTCTATACTATATCTTATTTTTGGGATTCATGTGTTTCATGAATTCATATTTTATCCATTTGAAGTTGGTTAGACATGTCCTGGTCATTTTGAAGCACAAAATAACCCTATTAATGAAAATAATATATGGAATGGATGGTATCTTGTTGTGAATTAACATTTTTCATTGAAATAAATTAGGTTTCATTCTAGGCAACATAAAAGCCACTAACCTATTCTCAAATACCATGTTTTTCCATCTTGTTTGGGTATTTTGATTCACTCCCCCTTTTGGTTTACATTTCTTCATGGCATGATCATTAGGAACGGTTTCACTTCCACCAACAGTGATTATTTAGGCATGATGAATAAATACTAATGGTTAGGCTCTATTAATCACCATTTTTATAAGGAATTGGTTCTCTTCTACTGTATTTGGAATTCTCATTTTGTGTACTTGAATCATAAATACTAATATTTGAGATTCAAATAGGATAGAGATGAATAAAGATTGGATGGATGCTAATTGTTTAACAATAGAGTACGAGAACGGAGTGAACAAGTTCATCAAGTTTGCAAAGGATCACGCAAAGGATACTTCTCAAATACTTTTTCCACGTTTAAGTTGTTGTTATTCTAGACTACTTACTCTGGAGTAGTTGGAAGAACATTTGATATGTCACGTAATAGATCGGAGTTATAAATGTTGGAATAAACATAGAGAAAAAGAGAATGTAGCTACTGGTTGGGATAAAACTGCGTTTTATGGATCATCAAATATGAATACAAATATCGATAATGAAGAAGACTGTATGGAGGATGTGATTATAGATGTAAATGATGATGAAGATCGTATTGGGGAGATGACAAATACAATTCAAGATGAACTCCATGATTGCCCAAAATTGTTTGAGAAGTTAAAGAGTTGTGCAAAGACGCCATTGTATGCTGCTTGCACTAGGTATACAACATTGTCAGCTGTACTAAAGTTGTATAAATTGAAAGTAGGAAATGGATGGAGTGATGACAGTTTTAGGGAACTACTTGCTCTATTGAATGACATGCTCCCGGAAGATAATGAGCTCCCAATCCGGACATATGAAGCTAGACGAATGCCACGCTCGATGGGAATGATTTCTGAAAGAATACATGCCTTCCCGAAAGACTTTATATTGTTTCGAAAAGAGAAAAAATCACTTACAGAATGCCCAAAGTGTGGTGCTTCTCAATACAAGAAAGATAAATCCAATTCTATGAAAGTTTTATGGTATTTTACAATCATTCCAAGGTTTAGGTGTCTATATTGAAGTGAAGAAACTGCAAGACAATTGTCGTGGCATGGAGATAAAAGAAATAAAGATGGGTTATTACGTCATCCGGTCGACTCTCTTCAATGGAAGAGAATTGATCATGAGTATCCTGAATTCAGAAAAGAGCCGAGAAACCTTCGTCTTGTCTTATCGATAGATGGAGTGAATCCTTTTGGTTTTCAAACCAGCACTCATAGTACATGTCCTATTATGTTGGTAAATAATAACTTGCCACCCTAGTTATGCATGAAAACGAAATTCATCATGTTATCTATGCTTATATCAGGACCAAAACAACCAGGTAATGATATTGATGTTTATCTGGCTCCTTTGATCAAGGATTTGAAGTTATTGTGGGACTCTGGTGTAATGTTTTATGATGCTTATAAAATTGAATACTTCACGTTGAGAGCGATGTTTTATGGGACAATAAATGATTTCACTGCTTATGGAAATTTTTCAGGCTATAGCATTAAAGGAACTCAAGGTTTTCCCATGTGTGAATAAGATATAGAATCAATTAGTTTGAAACATTCATCGAAATCTGTGTTTCTATTTTCTACCTTGTCGGCATAAGTACCGATCTTGGAAGACATCATTCAGTGGAAGTTCAGAAAAACGTGCAACGCCATCTCCACTAACAGGTGATCAGCTGTTTGAGAAAGTAAAAGATCTGAACACTATTTTTGGTAAACCATTTTCGAAAAACCTTACGAAAATCAGTTGGAAAAAGGGATTAGTTTTTTTTTGAATTACCATACTGAGATTATTTAAACGTCAGTCATTTTCTTGATGTGATGCATATGGAAAATAATGTCTGTGACAGGGTTTTCGAAACGTTGCTAAATGCCCCTGGAAAAACAAAAGATGGAATTAATGAAAGGTTGGACATGGTTGACATGGGAATACGAGAAGAGTTGGCTCCCATGAATGGTGAAAATCGAATGTTTCTTCCTCCAGCTGCTTATACTCTTTCTAGGGCGGAGAGATATCAGTTTTGTAACTTCTTCAAGGATGTAAAGGTTCCAGAGGGGTACTCATAAAATATCAAGAACGTTGTGTCAATGAATGATTTGAAGTTAAATGGTTTCAAATCACATGATTTCCATGTTTTGATGCAAGATCCAATTCCTATAGCTTTACATTGCATTTTTTCCAAGAATGTTTTTCATACATTAACAAAACTTTGTTTCTTTTTCAAAGCTATATGTAGCAAAGTTTTAGACCCGGGGAAATATCCAGCTATGGAAAAAGAAATTGTCATCGTATTATGTGAATTAGAAATGTTCTTCACGCCAACTTTCTTTGATATGATGGTTCATTTGATGATTTAATTGGTGAGAGATATTCAACTTTGTGGTCCTGTGCACTATAGATGGATGTATCCTATTGAACGGTATATGATGATTTTGAAAGGGTATGTCAAAAATCAAAGTCAGCCAGAGGGTTGTATATTAGAGAGATATATTGTTGAGGAAGCCATTGAATTTTGTACTGAATACCTATCTGATGTGGAAAGCATTGGTCTCCCGAAATCTCGTCACACTGGATGCATTGAGGGTGAGGGAATTTCTGGAAGAGAAGTTGTGACAATCAGTATTACAGATCGAAAGCAGGCTCATCATTATGTTTTGCATAACAGTTGGGAAGTTGCTCCATTTATTAAAACTCACAAAGATATTCTTAGGCAGTTGAATCCATCGAGGGCTGAAAAATGGTTATCAGATACACATAATCACCAGTTTATAGGATGGTTTCAGGACCATATTTTTAAGCAGTTGGATGAAAATCAGAATTCAATTTCAGAACATCTTTGATGGCTAGCCGCTGGACCATGTGTGTATGTATTATCTTACATTGGTTATGTTATTAATGGTTATACATTCTATATATATGAACATGATGAAGATAGTACCATTAAAAATAGTGGATTTACACTAGTGGCTGAAGCGATGCATGTTTCTGGTATTAAGGACATAAATCCAATTTATCAAAATATGTCATACATTGGCATTATCAAACTAATATGGGAGTTGGATTATAAGACATTCCAATTTCCAATTTTTCAATGAAAATGGATTGATAACAATAGTGGTGTTAAAATATATTAATGGGGATTTGTGAATGTTGATTTTAGTAAAGAAGGGTACAAAGACGAACAGTTTATAATGGCATCATAAGCGGTACATGGTTTTTTATTTTCCAGATCCCGCAAACCGAAAGTGGTCGATTGTTCTGTTATCGTCCAAAAATACTGAAGGTTCCGATGAAAATTCAGTTTAGGACGATCCTTTTAGTGGTACGTCACCATCATTTCGCAGCGGTCTCAAGGCAGATGATGTTTTGTATGTTAGAGGAGACCACAATGAAGGGAATTGGATAGTCAATAGAGGTTTCAAATACCTTCAACCTTTGAAAAAAAGAAAGAGAGTTCGGTAAACATGTTATATTTTGTTTGTAGTATAGATCTTGTTATCTCATGTTATTATCTTATCATTACAGAATTTATGTAATTTGAATTAACTGTTCAACCACTTTTGCAGATAATGACTTCTGGACATTATGATGCTTCTAACCCTGAGGCTGAACAAGTCTATCAATTAGCTGATGCGGCGTCTGCTTCTGCTCCTACAGCTCATGTTGCTACTGTTGTTGCTCCTGCTGCTGCTCCGGCTACTCCTACAGCTCATGCTGCTGTTTCTGTTGCTCCTGCTGTGGCTCCGGTTGCTCCGGATGCTCCTCCTGCTGTGGCTCCTGCTGCTGCTCCTCCTCCTCCTGCTCCTCCTACTGCTCCTGTTGCTGCGGCTCCTGCTGCTCTTAGTGTTGAGGTCTAACAACCATCAACACAAGTCGTTGATACCATTCTAGATGAACATATAGATGATGTTGATAACAATGAAATTTTCGAGAATGAAGGACCAGCGTCGCAGAAATCACAGGTGCGTCGTAGTTTGATGGTGTTAGCCAAAATTCATAAGGAGAAAAGAAAAGGCATCAAATTTGAAGTCGGATGGAATGCACGAGGCCAACATGTGAATCCCAACAAGGCTATGTTTAGCAGCTACATTGGAGTTGTCACTCAGCAACGTGTGCCGATTGACATAGATTCAGGGCACCATGTTGTGTTCGGGCTGAAGGCTATGATCTGGGAAGAAATTATAGTAACATTATGAATTTATTTCTTTAATTTACTAGAAAATAAAATAATGAAACAATGTCTTACTCTTCTCAATCTCTTGCAGAGTACATTTATAGTAGATGATTCACACAAGGATTATGTATTAAGGCTTGCAGGAAAGATTCATCGAGGTTTTCTCACTATTTTAACAAGATTTCATCTCAAAGATTCTAAAGGTAAAATAAACCCGCACCCGCACATTGTCTACGCTCACCTGATATCTCAGGAAGCATGGGATGAATTTATTGGTCGTCGTGGGGATGAGAAGTTCTAGGTACATTGTGAGTGATAATACATTGTTTGAGGATACATGTATTCATCACTTTGATTGTCAATATTTTATTTATGAAACAGAAACACTGTACTGAAAATAAGTATCGTGCTTCAAAACCATCATACCCTTATCGTAAAGTAAGGATGGGGTATTCTTCATTATAAAAGAAAATGGTACGTATTTTAAATTTACAATAATATTGTTAGGTTCTAATAAACAACATCGTGATTATTTTTCTATGTTTATATGTATATTGATGAGTCTAAAACCAAATGCACTTTTATCCCACGTAATGTGTTATGGAAGGTGGCACGTGTGAACAAAGATGGGAAGTTAGTAGATGAGAACACACAGAATGTGTGGGAAATATGTGTAAGTATGACACGACGATAAAATAATTTGTCTAAAATTGCCATTACATAAAAATAATTAGTTATTTTCCTATATCCGAGAGTCACAGGAATCAATTACTCTTGTAGCTGATACAGACCTATTATAGACGACTTTGAAGAAGCCAAAAAAAATACGGTCGTGTCAGAGGTGCAGGGTTTGGGGTGACACCCCGAGTATATTTTGAGAAGAAGAAAAAAATGGATGATACAGATGAAAAATTGGAACAAATGAGTGAAAAAATAGAAACCCTTGAAGAACAATTGCAATGGAAGGGAGAGTTGGTAGCAAATTTTATCGGTGGGAAGCAAAGGGAAGCCACAACTCAAGAACAACCACCGCATGAACATCCAGCCCCACCCCGCACCAGCTTTGAGGTGAGCCATTCGCCTCAAAGAACTGTCATAGTCATGGTAATCAATATTCCTATAATTGTTCCCATGAAATATGAATCAGACAAACACTGATAATTTTTTTGTACTCATCTTCTACAAGGTGATAATGATTGTTATTTATATCTATCAACACCCACCTATCACCTTGTAGCGAGGGCTACAGTGTTAAATATCCCAAATGCCACGCTGCATAATAGACTACTTCTGAAAGATCATCTGAAAGTGACGATTACTGTAGCTCATGATCCAAAGGCATAGCTACCTATTCCACTTCATGACAATGATATTCAAATAGTTGGAAAGGCTATTGAGACATTCATTTCATGGCCATCACAACCTGTAAGAGTACATGCATACAAAGAGGTATTTATTTCCATTTCTTTTCAAGTTAAACCCTTAACAATTAATTAAAAAAGGGTCTGAACCAGTGATTGTTGTTATAGATGGAGAAAGGGAAGGGGTGAAAAACGTCGGCTCAAAACTGTCTAAAGGATTGACCAACCAATCCCAAGGAGCTACTGAAAGCAAAACAACACCACATGTTCACTTTCCACATTTACTAGCATTGAAGACTCATGTGGATACGAAGCTAAAATATGGTAATATTCATATAGTGGTTTTTGAAGAGAATATATACGGAGAGGAAACTCAAGATTCTATTGCTGCTGAAAATGTAAATGAAATCCTTGAAAATGTTTGGCTAGGCGTTACAGTTGTAAATGTATATATGAGGTATGTTTCCATTAATTGATTTTCCAAAAGATGATCTAGCGTGAAAATTATGATTGAATGCATTTTATATTGTTAACAGACGCATTTATGAAAAACATTTGAAGGAATTTTTCCATGAGCCAAGATTTGGACAGGTTAGTCCTCATATCACATTAACACACCTAACAAAAATAGAGCCATCAAAAATGGATGAAATTGTGAAGGCTTGCAGAAAACAATTGAATGCAAGATTATAGATGACAGACTTTTCCTAATACCAACCATTCAGGGGTAATACTCTATGATTAAATCATATCAATTTTATTGTCACTTCTTTTATTACTTATTCCTTTTGTGTTTTTAGGAAACATTTGTTGCTAATTTTGGTGAACTTGGATACTCCGAAGATTTATTTTCTGGATTCAAAGCAAGGATATCCATCAAACCGACCACACATGATGGAGTTTGTGAATATGTAAGACACTAAATATTACGTTTTAGGTCTAGAAATCATGTAATATAATTTATATTATCTTTTACTGATAGGGAGGTGTATCATTATCATCTAAAAAAGGAATGAGCCCAGGGGATAAGCATAAGGAGGAGAGTAAGTTCTACATCTAGAAAAATATCAGGGTATAAATACTAAAATTTCACTATCCAAACACATCTCAACACAAGTTACTTATTCTCCTAATGATCAATTTTTTTGTAGTGTCCAAAACAAACAAACGATAATGATTGTGGTTATTATGTTTTTAAATTTATGAAAGATATCATTTTTCATCAGAAAACTAGCATCCCTAAAGAGGTATTTTTAAAAACATCTACTAGTTCGTTTAAGTTATTTATTAATTCTTTATTTTTTTATTTTGAAGTACTACTGTGAATGCCGAAAAGCCTCATACTCACAAGACGATATAGATGTGTTCAAAAACGAGTGGGCCGCATGCTTGATGGAAAATTGTACACAAATACAATGAAGACCTGTCTTGGGGACATGTACAATTTGTGGTCATTTTTGAGAGGGGTTAAGGGGATCAAAAGATGAAACATTGTTGTATGTAAATATTCGTAGGAAAATTGTAATTGTTATTAAATAAAACAGACTTTCTCCAATGAGTCATTTTCTTATTTTAATAGATTATAAGCACCATCAACATGCAAGAATTCTGAACCACTCAAATGGTCTCTATTTTGTTTAAAAGGGACAAGATTTTAAGTGAAAAGAACAACTGACCTACGGAAATCCAGACAAACGCATTCGGATTGCATTGATATTTTATAAGAATGATACAAGGGTCCTTGGTGACGTGTACGAGTCAACCCTGCCTCAATCTAAGGCACGGTGTGGCCATTAGAACTCAAATCATCTCCATTTTGTTTAAAATGATCAAGATTTTAAGTGAAAACAACAATTGACCTACTGAAATCTGACCAAACGCATTCGGATTGCATAGATATTTTATAATAATGATCCAAGGGTCCTTGGTGACGTGTATGAGTCAACCTTGCCTCAATCCGAGGAACGGTGTGTCTGCTACCACTCCAGGGGTCTCTATTTTGTTTAAAGTGGACACAATTTTAATTGAAAACAACAACTGACCTGTGGAAATATGACCAAATGAATTCGGATTGTATTGATCTTTTATAAGAATGATACAAGGGTCCTTGGTGACATGTACGAGTCAACCCCGCCTTAATCAGAGGCACGGTGTGGCCGCTAGCACTCAAAGGGTCTCTATTTTGTTTAAAATGGACAAGATTTTAAGTGAAAACAACAACCGACCTACGGAAATCTGACCAAACGCATTCGGATTGCATTGATATTTTATAAGAATGATACAAGGGTCCTTGGTGATGTGTATGAGTCAACCCCGCCTCAATTCGAGGCACGGTGTTTCCACTAGCACTCAAAGGGTCTCTATTTTGTTTAAAGTGGACATGATTTTAAGTGAAAACAACAACTGACCTTTGGAAATCTGACCAAACACATTTGGATTGCATTGATCTTTTATAATAATGATCCAAGGGTCCTTGGTGACGTGTAAGCTTCAACCCCGCCTCAATCCGAGGCACGGTGTGGCCGCTAGCACTCAAAGGGTCTCTATTTTGTTTAAGATGGACAAGATTTTAAGTGGAAACAACAACTGACCTACGGAAATCCGACCAAACACATTCGGATTGCATTAGTCTTTTATAAGAACGATCCAAGGGTCCATGGTGACATGTACGATAGTTGAACTTCTTAGAGGAGAGTTTCTGGAAGAGTATAAGAGACATGAAGTAATGAAAATCATTAGAGTGTTGGAGAAAATGTGGTTGCAACAAACAATGTGGCAATCGGCTTGTGCAATGCAGCCTAAGTTACAACTTGTAGGTATTGTAATTTATTTTTTTCTGGAGGGTTTCAGTGTAAATTCATTTTGTAATGATTATTTCTATTCATTGTCTTTTAGGTTTTTTTGACAGCCGAGGGGAAAGGGTGGGGTCTGCAGACATTGGAGGATATGTCGAAGGGTGATTTTGTGTGTGAATATGTTGGAGAATGGCCTCTTTTTCCTTCAAGATCCCTGAACCCCGATGGTGATCGGGGTTCCGGGAGCTTGAAGGGAAAAGATTCCATTTGGTTAGATGTTAGATACTACAGAAATGTTGCAAAAATATAGGATGTAATTTCCCATAGTCACCCTTCGACATATCCTCCAATGTCTGCAGACCCCACCCCTTCCCCTTGGCTGTCAAAAAAACCTAAAAGGCAATGAATAGCAATGATCATTCCAAAATGCATTTACACTGAAACCCTCCGGAAAAAAATAAAGTACAATACCTGCAAGTTGTAACTTAGGCCGCTTTGCACAAGCTGATTGCCACATTGTTTATAGAAACCACATTTGCTCCAACACTCTAATGATATTAATTGCTTCATGTCTCTTATACTCTTCCTGAAACTCCTCTCTAAGAAGGTCATCTATCGTGTATGAATACTCACCTTCAAATTCATGGGTTCAAGTACAAGGCACGGATGAAGATAAACAATTTCTAAAACAAGTTCACCAACATGCATCATCCTCGATGGAATTAAGATATAAATTCACATAGAAGTTCTTAAATATATGATTTTGATGTATATAGTGAAAGTGTGGTGGATGTTCATTGTTGATGTTGTTTGACTACGAGACTTTCACCTTCTCTTCTCGTCTCGCTATGTCTTGGACATCATGCAATAACCTTATATCATGTGGGGTAAATTGAGGTTTATGAGGAACTATGGCACCGCATGATCTCTCATGTCCAGTGCCGACAAGATTGTTTTTCTAATCAAGCTGCCTCTGATCATTAGTTGCGTGTAAAGGTGGTGCGGCAGCCTCCATGATAGATTGAAAGTTGACCAATCCATTTGATGAACAATATGGCATGCTGAATTTGACATTAAGAGGATCCAATATAGGAAACTATTCCAATGATTCGGCAAGTGAGGCTACATTTAAATATATTTTCTGTGTTTCATCAAGCGAGTCAGTTCCTAGTTCCAAAAAGCATTCACAAACATCACTCATCAGTTTCCTCAAGGATAAACATGGGTTCATGGCTTTGTATGATCAAAAAGATCTATCCTATACTGATTTTACAACCTATGTGGTGCATGTTTCAAACTCCTCCAGGAAAAAGGAACAAATTTTGTGAGTTGTAAGCCACATCTATTTGATGTTTTGAAATGTTAATTATATTTTGAAAATGGGTCCAATCTTTGAGGAAAAGTTGAATTGTCCTTGATTCATGTTTGGATGATTGATTCACATCCATTCCAAGTGGATTTGATGAAAAGGATGGATGATAACATTGGTTGGTGTTCTCATGGATGCCTAAGAACAGTAAGTTAGAAAACATGTTGGTTATGTTGTGGAGTTTTAGTTCGGGTTCTAGTGGTTCTTTCCCTATGATGGAGGTGTTAAACATCATATGGTGGTGTTTCTGAGCTAAAGCGTATAGTGGGGAGCACCATAGAAATTAAGTGGTCGATTGATGACATGATTGGCATTTTGAATTAGATAGTCTTGGGTAAAATCCATCTTGGTGTTTAGATTGGTTGAGTACATTGAGATGAAGGTTGTGGTTGGGTTGTGTTATGGGTGTTTGGGGCAATATAAGTATTTAATGGTACCTTTATGTTTTGCATAATGAATAATTAGTAGATCACATTTGGATTGCATTGATATTTTATAAGAACGATCCAAGGGTCCTTGGTGACGTGTATGAGTCATCCCTGCCTCAATCTGAGGCACGGTGTGGCTGCTAGCACTCAAAGGGTCTCTATTTTGTTTAAAATGGACAATATTTTAAGTGAAAACAACAACTGACCTACGGAAATCCAACCAAAAGCATTTGGATTGCATTGATCTTTTATAAGAACGATTCAAGGGTCCTTAGTGACGTTTACGAGTCAACCCCACCTCAATACGAGGCACAGTGTGTCCGATAGCACTCAAAGGGTCTCTATTTTGTTTAAAATGGACAAGATTTTAAGTGAAAACAACAACTGACCTATGGAAATATGACCAAACACATTAGGATTGAATTGATCTTTTATAAAAACGATACGAGTATCCTTGGTGACGTGTATGAGTCAACCCCGCCTCAATCAGAGGCATGGTGTGGCTGCTATCACTCAAAGGGTCTATATTTTGTTTAAAATGCCCAAGATTTTAAGTGAAAACAACAACTGGCCTACAGAAATCTGACCAAATGAATTCAGAATGAATTGATCATTTATAAAAACGATCCAAGAGTACTTGGTGACATGTACGAGTCAACCTCGCCTCAATCCGAGGCACGGTGTTGCCGCTATCACTCAAAGGGTATCTATTTTGTTTAAAGTGGACAAGATTTTAAGTGAAAACAAAAACTGGACTGCGAAAAATCTGACCAAACGCATTCAGATTGCATTGATCTTTTATAAGAACGATCCAAGGGTCCTTGGTGACGTGTAAGAGTCAACCCCGCCTCATTCCAAGGCACGGTGTGGCCGCTATCACTCAAAGGGTCTCTATTTTGTTTAAAATTGACAAGATTTTAAGTGAAAACAACAACTAACCTTCAGAAATCTGACCAAACGCATTATGATTGCATTGATATATTATAAGAATGATCCAAGGGTCCTTGGTGACGTTTACGAGTCAACCCCGCCTCAATCCGAGGCACGGTGTGGCCGCTATCACTCAAAGGGTTTCTATTTTGTTTAAAGTGGACACGATTTTAATTGAAAACAACAACTGACATAAGTAAATCCAACCAAACACATTGTGATTTCATTTACCTTTTATAAGAACGATCCATGGGTCCTTGGTGACGTGTATGAGTCAACCCCACCTCAATCTGAGGCACGGTGTGGCTGCTATCACTCAAAGGGTCTCTATTTTATTTAAAATGGACAAGATTTTAAGTGAAAACAACAACTGTCCTACGGAAATCTAACCAAACGCATTCTGATTGCATTGATCTTTTATAAGAACAATACAAGGGTCCTTGGAGACGTGTACGAGTCAACCTCACCTCAATTTGAGGCATCGTCTGGCCACTATCACTCAAAGGGTCTCTATTTTGTTTAAAGTAGACACGATTTTAATTGAAAACAACAACTGTCCTATGGAAATCTGACCAAACGCATTCGGATTGCATTGATCATTTATAAGAACGATCCAAGGGTCCTTGGTGATGTGTACAAGTCAACCCCGCCTCAATCAGAGGCATGGTGTGGCCGCTAGTACTCAAAGGGTCTCTATTTTGTTTAAAATGGACAAGATTTTAAGGGAAAACAACAACTGACCTACGGAAATATGACCAAACACATTAGGATTGAATTGATCTTTTATAAGAACGATCCAAGGGTCCCTGGTGATGTGTAAGAGTCAACCCCGCCTCAATCTGTGGCACGGTGTGGCCGCTAGCAATCAAAGGCTCTCTATTTTTTGAAAGTTGACAAGATTTTAAGTGAAAACAACAACTAACCTACGGAAATCTGACCAAACGCATTCGGATTTCATTGATATTTTATAAGAACAATACAAGGGTACTTGGTGACTTTTACGTGTCAACCTCGCTTCAATCTGAGGCACGGTGTGGCTACTAGCACTCAAAGGGTCTCTATTTTGTTTAAAATGGACAAGATTTTAAGTGAAAACAACAACTGGCCTACAAAAATCCATCCAGACGCATTCTTATTGCATTGATATTTTATAATAATGATCCAAGGGTCCTTTGTGATGTGTATGAGTCAACCCTGCCTCAATCTGAGGCACGGTGTGGCCGCTAGCACTCAAAGGTTCTCTATTTTGTTTAAAATGGACAAGATTATAAGTGAAAACAACAACTGACCTACAGAAATCCAACCAAATGCATTCGTATTGCATCAATCTTTGAAATGGGGGGTCATGGAATGTGATCTATCAGGGGACTCATATATTTCAAGTCATGGTGATCCTGGTATACTTGGGTGATCATGTGTTTGGGTCTATGATACTTATGGGTTTATATCAGGATGAAAATACTCCCATTTGGGAGGGTGTATATGCTTATGGGTCTTATTCCATAAATGAGAATACTCTCATAGGGGACGAATGAGATGTATATAGGTATTATTACCTAAATAAGAATACAAACATAGGAGTGGGATGAGATTCTTATCAGGAATATTCACAAAATGAAAATAATCCCATAGGGGAGGGCTGAGATGATTATATAGATTATGCCTCAAACGAGAATACACCCATATTGGAGGCTTTATATGCTTCTAGGGAGTATTATTTGGATGATAATACTCCCATATGGTAATTAATATATGCTTCTTAGTATTATTCCCTAAATAAGGGTACTCCCATAGTATAGGGATGAGATCCTTGTAGGTCTTATGCCTCAGAATTGGAAGAACACATAAGGGTGGTCTAAGATACTGTTGAGGGTATTCCCTGGATGAGAAAACTCCCATAAGTGGATTTCCATGATGGAGTATAAATAAAACTCACATATTTGAGGTCAATTATAATTATGTATATAGTGGGGAGATCATGGTAAATTATATTTTTTGTGTGGTTCCTATGATGTACTCAGAGAAACCCTAACATTGGATGAAGTAGGTATGGTTGATCAAGCTTTAATACTTGAGAATCAATGTGTCTTGATGTATATGGGTTAGGAATTGGTCAAACTATATTTTTATAATGTCGACATGATCCTTGTGAAATACTTGGTAAAAGTTCAGCACTTGGAAAATTAATTTGGGTTTAATCGTGGTCATGGATTTGAGGATCAATGATGATTTTTTATTAGTTTTATTCCTGTTCTTTCTCAACTAGGTTGTGCATATTTCCTGATCATGCACCTACAATAGCCTATTGAAAGTTTAATATTGGGGGTTTATTAATGAGATTCATCCCCCCCCCCCAAGTATGTGAACCTCGGTGTGTGTACAAACCTTATAACTTCTTTGAGGTTGAGAACACGATGCATTGTGGATAGAGAAAAGTCCAAAGATTTATGTATTGATATAACACACCCATGTGGAGCCTTAGGATTGAACTGTAAATCCCCCCAGACACCCCCTACCCCCCCCCCTGGACAGCCACCCCAAACCCTTGAACAGCCCCCAAACCCCCTGAATTCTGAATTGATTTCTTTAAGTACTTGATTAACTTATAAATTATGTGTTAATGGTGTATGGGTATAATTGTTTTATGGGTATACGTGGTCTAATTTTCTTATGATTTATGAGTTAATTTTTTATGGGTATAATTTCATTAATTGTCTTATTGAGATGTTGTTTTTTTGTAGGTGTTCGGGTGTGATACTTTAGATTTATCGTAGCAGTAGAGAGGGCATTTATCCGTGATCTTTTGGCGTTGATAAATCGTGCTTTTATCAGCGCTAAAAAAGCCCTGATAAACTACACCTTTATCAGTGCTAAAGAAGCGCTGATAAAAGATAAGTTTATCAGCGCTCTTTTAGTGCTGATAAATCGTGCTTTTATCAGTGCTAAAAAAACACCGATAAACTACACCTTTATCATCGCTAAAGAAGCACTGATAAAAGATAAGTTTATCATCACTAAAGGAGCGCTGATAAAACAATCATTTATCAGCACTAAAGAAGTGTTTGTTTAGTGCTGATAAAGGGTTGTTTTATCAGGGATTTTTGAGAGCTGATAAAGTAACACTTTATCAGCGTTGAGCTTTATAGCGCTTTTTTAGCGCTGTTAAAGCCCGTTTTTAGTGTTGTTAATGCCCGTTTTTTTGTAGTAGTGATATACCATAGTCTCTGGTCATCAATATATCTCGTGTTCATCCCCCATTGGGGACATCCCAACCTAAAGGATCCAACAACATAGAGTACATGCATTGATCCAACCTCAACAAACACTTAGTCACATATAGTTCTATAACCGAGGTAATATCCTTTTCCATCACTTTTTACCTAAGCCTAGCCTCATTGGGTAGTGTCTTATATACAACCAATACCCCCTTATAATCTTAATTCCTTGTCTCAAACAACATCCAAGACCCTCAAATAGGTCTTTTCTGACATATACTGAGATATGTCCCTCAACTCATCACCTAGAGGAAACCCATCCCCATCATCTTATGCGAAGTCCCTATGTAATCCTCTATCCCCAAGTCCACATAAAAACATTCCTCGATACTTAAGAGAGAGTTATTAGTTTCCCACAATAAACAAACCCATATCACCCATCATCACCCAGCTCATAACCACTAATGCCTATCTACTAGACCTGGGAAATCAATTGGGGTGACTCGTGCCTCATCTCTAACCCTCAAACCTCGCAACGGACTCCCATCAGATGAACCCAAGACCTCTCCCATTCGATACATTGTCACCCGGAAATCATAACTCATCCATGTTCTAAAGAGCACCTAAAGAATCCATATGATGCCTAGAAACACCCTATTCTATCTACTCAAGGCATCACCAGTCCCTAAACCTCATGATTAAACCTCATACAACATGTATTATTTAACTCTATTAAATAGAAATGTATATGGATTTATATTATAGGGGAATCTTGACATGATATTGGAGTTAACCCCTTGTTGTTATTTTTTTCCCCTTCAAATAAATTCATGCATCGCCCACACTTCATGGCACCTTCACCATAATAAAAAACATATATGATTGATTATTACTAATTATAAGTAAATATTTAATTAATTTATGGACAACAATAGTGCCTAAATACTCATTGGGGATAAAAACTTCACCAAAATCAAGAGTAACTATGTGTAATCCACTCAAAAAAACACCAAAATCTAGGTTTTAAAAAATATCTAACTATTGTGCATGATTTAATTATCAATAATTCCAATTTCTAAAAAACCTTAGAAAATTATTGGCTGATGTAACATCACTAAAACCACTTCTAGTGATGTGAATACATTGTCTTGAGACATCCTCTACACATGAAGTGCTAAATCTCCTTCAATCTCAGTCGACTTTACCATTCTCTCATGAAATATTCACCAGAACCAAACATAAACCTAACCAAAAGATAGATATTAGTGAGAGGGAAAATGGGAATACAAATAAAAATATTTCATACCTTAGATCTTTCATTGGAAATAATATAATACCACCCCCCATGTAGGTGGGATGAAGGAGTGGGAATTGAGGGGGATAGGCTTGAAAAAATGCACTCTCCCAATTCCCAAACCTAATAAAAATGAAGTATCATGTCTCCAAAAATATGAAAAATCCCTCACATCTATAGTTTATCATCAATTTGATGGGCCTCATTAGAAATCTAATGGTCCACCTGCTAACCGATGGTGGCTCACTAGTAAGTCAATATTCCCAGACAAGGCTCTAGGCCACGGGCCAGCCCTCTGAGCTCTACTCCTCAAAATAAAACATAATGATTCTCATACTATATAATACATATTTACCAAAGAACCACATCTCCTGACCCACCATGGTCATCAATTCACTGAGATCACACCATGTTCCAAATCTCAGTTGTAAACATACCTATGATGTGAAACTTCAAACAACAAATACACTATTCACCAGAAGTCGAGTCACCCACTTGATGCTTGTTTAAGCAATGAGATGGATCTGACTGCACTCATATAACCTTATATTCCATGGTGTCATAATTAATTATTTTTTAGACTTATAGTGCTCCCTAACCTAAGGATTCAATCAAAATGGAATATTTTTAGCGATGGTGCAACTCACCATAAGAATCGCCTTACAAATATGTACTTTCAATAGTCTACTGACCTATTAATTGTGTTAAAAATAACCTTATTGATGTTGTTCTAGACTCACTGCATTCAAATACATAAAAAAAGAACCAATTATACCTCCTTTGGCTAACCTTTACCAAAAAATAACCAGTCTCACCCATAGGCACATCATCGATGAATATCCTACCTAAAACTCATATTTTTGACTAACTACCCCTACATATAGGGTCTCTCTCATACCATGAGCCATGATCAAACATACCATGCTTCTGCAATTATTTTATTCATAAACATTCACCATCACAATGAATCTCTACTTGATTTACCCCCTATGTCTTGTGAGAAAATATGTTTCCCTCATAAACCACCATCAGATCACATTGTGACTCCCCTAATCCGGATACCAATGCACCAATTAAAAACATAACCTCATCCAAATTAGGAATTGATTACTTACCAAGGAACTAGTTCACCTCAGATATTTCCTCACACTAGTACCCCAATGGCCCACTAATCATTAATTGACTTGGATCCCCTCACTGATGTGCCTTATCACATGAGGATCGTTCACCCACTATTTATATGAATCTCCCCTCCATAGGATTATTGTTATCAACACCTAATTAAGGAACCTAAAGACCCCTTCTCCACATCCCATTCTCTATCCATTACCATATATAATTACTATACATGACCACTATGCTTATAAAAACATGCATATGCCAATACCAATGCTACCACCAACTCTAGGCTAACTAGAGTGTCATCCTTATCAACCATCAATAGCCAATGGTGGGATCCATACAATTTTTATTCACTTATAATACTCTTATAGTGTCGAACCAAATGGGTTAAAACACCATACACATGTTTCTCCTCCCAATCGATGCTCTCTTTCATCAACCAATTTCTACATGTCTCCCTAACAGTTCTGGTCAAGGCCCCTAGTCGTGTTTATCATACCATGGATCCCTAATCCATCACTGATGTCACCTCCTCACATACAGGGAAAGATCCCATTATCCTCCAACACCATAGGATTAAATTCCTATAGGTATCTCTATAAATTTACCTTAAAACAATCGCTACTACACGACTCAATATTCTCCAAAACCCAAGGTAACGTACCCTCACACATCCCTTTCACCATGTCTTCGGTCCTAATTATAACACCTTGAGTTTTTATGAACCTTTTTTTTCAAATAAATTTATTTTATTTTATTAATTTAATTGATCTCTATTCTAATTAAAAATTCCAATATATTATATATCAATTTAATCTTGCGCAACATTTAACACTAACATGTCTTGTGTTACATACAACATTGAGTTTTTAAGAAAAAACATTTTATTATATAAATTATTTAAACTGGAAAATTATGACATAGACATTAAACATTGTAGTACGAATATTAATAACTAATTTTAAAATAGTATTTATAATGTTTTTATAAAAATAAATTATATTGATGAAATTACTTACAACTTTTATTATATTTTTTATATGTTCAAAAATACTATTTTCATAAAAGAAATCCTTTTTTCTCTTAATTTGAACAATAATAAAAATAATTTTATATAAATTTACAAGTTTAATTTGAAAAAATAAACTTCATTTTTTTAATTAATAATGTTAAAATTATCTTAGGGTGAATGTTTTAGTTTTTTTCTGAAAAAAAAATTATTTTTGGATGCATAGTGAAAATATTGAATTTTATTTTATAAATGCTTTTTCATCTAAATTATTTATATTGATAAATTATATTTTTATTTTTATTTAAAGAATAATTATATAAATTTTACATTAATTTATTCAATTTTTGTCATTATAACCAATCTCATATTCAAACATGATATAAAAACATCCCAAACTGTTAAACAATTGTTCATAAAAAACCTGTTATCGTGACACATCAAACGGATAAATATTAAATTAATTTCTTATAATTATATGACTAAAATTTTGGTAAATATATTCTGTATTTTTACTCATAATAATTTATAATTTAAATTATGATCAAATTATTTTTTAACAAAAAATATTTGTGAAAGTGATTAAAATTAATTACTGTGATTAAGAGAAAAAATAGCTTAACAAAGGACTAAACCATAAAATTAGGGCCCAAAATGTCTTATTAACTTACCAAAAATTCATTTTATTCCCATTTTTATACCCTATAATCCCTTTTATCATATTGGGTCCATTATTAGATCCACAGTTCATGGGAAAAATATGGGTGGAATTCCCTTTTCAAAAATTTTGAAGAATAGCACCCCTCCTCCACTATAAAATGACACTCACCCTCACACTTATTCACACCTCTAAATCCCATTAAATCATAAAATATCTTCCAAAATATCTTCCAAAGATCCCTCCTTTAAACCTATAATCTTTATTTTTGGAAAAAAATCATACAAGGATCCCATTGGTGCAAACCAAAAGGAGTTACCCAAAGAAGAGGTAATATCCTTCCTCAAGATGGTTATGTTTTATTTTCATTATCAAACTCATAAAATCATATTATTCCATGATTATATAATAACCTAATTATCTTAAATATACTTATATTATTTTATTATATTCTTTCTACATAAATTTACGCAAACTTCCATCTAATGGGTAACAAATGTACAGTTCTTGTGTATGGTGAACTATTACCTCACGAAACGATGTTGTCCATTTTCCTTTAACAACTCTTATGGTTCAAAATTATTATGTAAACACTATTTTTATTTAAAATATATGATATATAGGGTATTTTTATTCTAATTTAATAATTATATAACATATAACTTCATGATTTTCATTTTGTGTACATGCGATAATTTCATTTGGGGAAGGGTGGAATACCACATCCTCCAAGTGATGTGATATATTCACACTATATATGGAATGTATTGATGATAGTTTAAGAAAAATTATATTATATATATGACATAACAATTCGAATATAAATATTATATATAAATATATACATATATGTCATTTATTTTATTTTCTTGAAAATGATAATTAAACGAAAACAGTGTTCATGTGTACATATGACCTATCGTTTCCATGAAGGATGTATTTAATTTCATATTTATATCATTAATATATTATTATAAATACATATATAATTAATATAAATAATATTTATATAAGTTATTACATTCTATAAATCATTATATAAGTATGTGAATTAAAATTTAACAAATTAAGAAATATGTGAAGAACAAAGAAAATATTACCTGAAGTGTAAACTTAACATTGAATTATTAGTAAGAGGATGATATAAATCCATATATGGTATTAGATATAATAATATGGTTATATGTTATATTTATAATAAACTAATATTTATCATATAGGATGTTTAAATGAGTATGTTGAGAGTTAAGACATAGGGTTAGTGGATTTCTAGTTTCACTTTTATTTTTGCGAGCATTACGAATTACTCAGCACTCGATTCTTTTGTGTGGTGTATATAATTCCTAGTAAGATATTATATGATTATTATCCTTAAATTTATGTTTATTTTCATCTTCATTTTATGATCTCTCTTTTATGGGTTTTATGTTTCAAAACATACCAAATTGATAAATTAGTTTTGTGTAAATTTGATTCATTGAGACACATGCAATGAATTTCAAAAACCGTGTCTTAAAAAATGTTTTCCAAAATGTTTTCAAATATTTAATTTTAATAAAAAAAATATATTATATTTTTTTATCATTTTCAAGATTCATTTATAAGTTTTCAAATATATTTTTAATGAAAAAAGTTGTAAAAATGTTGTATGTTTTAAAAGGGTTTTTTCAAAGTAGAAAAGATATTTTTCTCATGAAATGTTTTTAAAAGAACCCACAAAATTATTTTCCATATTAGATATAATCCATTCGAGTTACTCAGTCCTTTAATTGGAAATTATCCAAATTTTCAATTAATATTATTTCTATGAATGGTTTATGTTTTGATGGAATTATTTTTTTTGAAACACATTTCTATTTCAGGGGTTATATGCTTTTGAAACCCGCTTCTTTTAATAGGTTATGATTTGATGAAATGATTAAAAAATTTATCTTATTCCATAGATTAAGATATGATTATTTTTTTAGGAAACTCATTTCATTTTTTTGGTTATGATTTGATTTTTTATGATTTTTTTCACATTTATGTATGATTTTATTATGAGATGGGTGGGACCTATATCTCCCTCTAATGCATTGGGTAATTATTTATATCTCATGATATAATTATGGGATTCATATTTATGGGCTTGATCCACTTTGGAATATTTGGAAACCTGGTCTATTATTTGAAGATGGGGAAACCCGATCCAGTATGGGGAGATGGGGAAACACGGTCCCTTAAAAGTAAAGTACTGCAACTGGGGATGGTGGTGTATCCCACTTAGTAGGTGTAGTCCCCATGAAGTGTCCTGATAAGTTTTGGTAATGCACCTTGACATATAAGGAAAGATGTTACATGTTTATGTGGATACTACTATTAAATTAGTTCTTCATGTGTTATTATTTCATGTCTTATTCTCTAAATTCCCTTATCATACATGTCTTAGGAACTTCATGATTCATTTTTATGATCTTTGATAATTTAGGTATGGTATTATAAGGTCATGACCATTTTCTAATACCTTTATGATCTTGTTTATGCTTACATGTCTCCCTTTTTACCCTTACTTAGTATCTTAGATCACCCCTTTTTCTATTTCCATTCCCCGGGTTATGAATATATGTACTGTGTATGATGTATCTTAGAATGGTGAGAGTCATGAAGAACCTAGTTAGAGATAATGTATCTCACATATATACCTGTGTTTATGCTTCTATGTTTCCCAATTCACTAAACTAATTCTATATTCAGGAATCCATTTCTTTAATGTTTTATGTATTCCATAAAAAATTATGTGATGTTAATGTATGAAAAGAGAGGGTCTTTATAGTTGGTATTAGGGAAAAAGTTTAGATAACCTTTGGACATGAGGATGAGAAAATATTAGTGAAAACTGTAAGGAAATGTCTATGGATAAGTCTAAGCATAAATAAATGTATAGGAAATTGTTTTTGGAATTTCGTAAAAGGATATAGTGAGTGGTTTCCTATAAATACATCCATGCCTTGATAGTACAAGTGTATTTGTCTTTAGAATAGATGTAAATAGTGGTAACAACCTCAAAAAATCATATTGAGATAGATTTGACTAGGAACTGGTGGATGACAATGGGCTTTAATACACACCTGGTTTGAAACTCCCATGGGATATGCTTTGACAATTTATAAAATAATCACAAACCTCATGAATGGTCTAAATATGAGTTGGCTATGAATAACCAAGTATAATCCTAAGGTGTCATAGATTAAATAATGTTTCATAATTTAGACATTCTATATAATGTTTTTTAGGATTATTTGGTTCTTCACTATGACAATTGTTTCTTACTCTATTATTTTTGGTATTATTCAATGGTTGGAACCCAAAGTAACCACGTTAACGGTGATTGGAACAGAAAATGCAACGATTTTATCCTAGTAATTTGAATTTTATGGGAGCTGGAATGAAAAATATCAATGTTATGCTCACCCTACTTTATCAAGCTATGATCATACTTATCTTTCAAATGGGAAAAGGAGAGAGCAACATTCTGTTGAGTCTTTCATGAGGAAATTTCCACATATTTCAACAATTCTACTGATCCACTTATGGATAAAATATGTATTGGTACCATTGAAAGGATATTTTCCATTCTCTAGTGTTCAGAACATGAGAAATTCATTCTAGTTCATCACCATATTGATGGTGAATCCGATCAGTAGTGGAATCTAATTATGAATGAAAGGAATCATGCTTAAATTAAATGCATGCATTAGGATGATTTCATGAAATTATTCTCTAATAAGTAATTTCCTTATTTTCATATAACAAATATGGAAAAGGAGTTACATGAGTTCAAGAAAAAGGATGGTGAATATGTAGGTACCTATGTGGCTAGTCTCCCAAGACATATGAGGTATGCTCATTGAATTATAATCCGATATGAAAGTAATATTGATAGGATTTTTAGTGCCCTAAATCCAAGTCTCAGAAGGGAGTTGGTCATACAATAATTCAGTAGCTGTGAAGATATTGTGCATTCTAAAATAAAAGATTAAATTGAGGTCATATATTCATATAAATCTCATGGTTTCAATATGAAAATGAATATGTGGTTCAAAGAAAAATCTAAAACCATGAAGAAAAGAATATATCCTTTCTTTATGCTCCTAGTGTGGAAAGAATCATGGAAGGAATTGTCTTATGGGATCTAATAAAATTTTTATGTGCGGGATAGAAGGCCATTTGTGAATTGATTTCTGAATTGATGGGAAGAAGTTGGACAATGATGAAAATAGAGGGAAATCTACATAGAATGAACATTCCACACTTCAGTGCTTCAAGTTTAAGTAGGATGGTCATTATGCTAACCAGTGACTAACCAAGAGGTTTGGTGGTGATGATCAACATAAGAAACCTATTAAACAGAGGTAAAAGGGTAAATATAATGTGATCACCATTTCTTAAGAGGTTTTTGATAATGAAATGGTAAAAGTTACACTTGTGATCCACTCTATACCTTCTAATGTCTTATCAGATTCTTGAATATACCCTCTCTTTTAGGTCTAATAAAATTTCAATGGTTATTAAGATTCCACCAAAATGATTAGATGTGGAATTATCAATGAAATGACTTGATGGTATGAGGATTACATCTCACGTCTATGACTCCTCTTTGGTTAATATTTATGGGAACGTGATTATTGGAAATATTTTCATTATTCCTTTGGTTTAATTTGATGTTATCTTATGCATGGATTGGATTTCTATACATAAATACCACATCAGTTATCAATAAAGGGAAATTACATTTAATATTTCAAACAAACCTATGATATTATATCAATGTGAGGACAAGTAGGAAGTTCGATTGGATATTACATCCAGTGTATGGGTCTTAATTCCCATTTAGATGGTGTGTTTGTCTCCAATGGTTGCGGAGAAACTTGGAATTGATGATATGTATATTTTTTGGGATTTTGTGAATGTGTTATCAAAATATTTTCATAGTATTCCACCAAAACATGAAGTTGGGTTCTCGATATAACTCATACCTAGTTCCAAATCAATTTCAAATTTCCCCAACATAATATCTCCAATTGAGTTCCAAGAATTAAGGGATAAACTCCAAGAAAAAATTGATAATGGATGTATTTGTCCAAGTGTTTCACCTTGGGGTGCACCTATTCTCTTTGTGAGTAATAAATATGGATTAATGTGACTCTACATTGATTATCAGAAGTTGAACAAGCTGAGGATCAATAAAAATAATCTTCTCTCCTTTATTGATGCCCTTTTTGATCAACTTTACAGAGCTCAATACTTTTCAAATATTGACCTGCGTTACATATATCATCAATTTATGGTCAAGAAAGAGGATATACCCAAGACAGAATTCCATACAAGGTATGGATAGTATGATTATATAGTGATTCCATTTAGTCTTACTAATTCCCATATTATCATCATTGATTTTATGAATAAAGTCTTTAAAGATTACCTTGATCAATGTATAGTATTAATTATAGGTGATATTCTTATCTATTCAAAGAGAAAGGAATATCATGAAGACCCCTTTATAATTATACTAAAGAACCATAAAAAGGGGAAACTATTCAAAAAAAATTACATGTTTTGAATTTTGGACTCAAAAGGTTTCATTTTTGGATTACATAACCTCAAGAGATGGAATAGTAGTAGATTTATTAAAGATGAATTCTATTGAATGTTGTCCCAGACCAACCATAGTGACTGAGATCCATTGTTTTCTTGTTTTATATAGATATTTTCAAACTTTTGTGGATAATGTCCCAATAATATATAATCCTATGACCATTTAAACATGGAAGGGTTCCATGTTCCTCTGGATAGAAAAATATGAGGAAACTTTCAAGGAACGAAGGAAGAGTTTGGTCATCACACCTATGCTTAATTAACCCTATAGTGGAGAAGGGTATGTATCTATTGTGATGTATATAATAAGGGATTGGGATTTTTTATTATACAACATTACATGTTTATAGACAATACTTCAATATTGTTGATGATTCATGAGAAAATTACCCAATTTATGATTTGTGGTTAGTAGTGTTAATTTTTACATTAAGGATATGGAGGAATTATCTTTATGTAGAAAAGTTTGATATATATATATATATATTAATCATAAAACTATTAAATGTATATCCATAGAGAAGGAATTTAACATGCACTAGATAATATGGTTAGAGATGATAATAGATTATGACTACTCGATACATTACCACCCTGGGAAAGCAAACAATGTGGTCAATGCATTGAGTCAAAATGACCATTCCAGAATATCCATGATGAGGATCATAAAAGATCTAATATTTTCGGATTTTGAAAGTATGGATCTGTAAATTATGAATTAAGGGGGAAATATTATCTTAATAAATTGAATGTTCAACCCTTCATCCAGGAGAGGATTAAATGGGAATATAAGGAAGAGGTAGAGCTTCAAAATAATATTAGAATTGTTCCTGAGGTTAACCTTTATCAGGATTAAATGATAAGGTCTATGAATCATGTATGTGTTACTTATATACCATATTTTTAGAATGTTCTATTAGAATAATCACTTAGTTCTTCTTTCACTATTTGTCCATGAATTACACAAATGTATAGAGAATTGAAAGAATAATTCTAGTGGGATTGAATCAAGAGGGATATCAAAAAGTCAGTATCTCGGTGCTTGGTATGTGATAAATTTAAATCTAAAATACAAATGCCTAAGTGGATGTCTCATCCATTACCCATACCAAAATGGAAATGGCAGAACATTACTATGAATTTTTTTTTGGACTCCCCAAAAAATCTAACGAGTATGATGTTATATGGGGGGTAGATGATTGCCTTACTAAGTCAGCACACTTTATTTCTATCACAAAATACTTCTATCTATTTCATCCTTCAAGGATAAACACTAAAAGGTGGAATGGTTTCATGGAGTACCACATTCTACTGTATCTAATCAGGACCTGAGGTTTACCTCAATGTTCATGATATGTATTCTGTAAAAACACGATACAAAATTTAGTTCCATCACAGCTTATTATCCTTATATGGATAGTAAGTATAAAAGAACAATTATAACCCTATAGGATATGTTGAGATATTATTCGTTGGACTTAAAAGGTGGTTGGTATCAACACCATCCTCTAGATTAGTTTTCCTGCAATAATAGCGCTCAATAAAGCATTCAAATGGATCTATATGAAGCCCTTTATGGGAAGAAATTTAGAGCTACAATGTGCTGGGATGAAGTTGGGGAAAAAATATATTGGGACCTGATATAAATAAATAAATTATGGAGAAGGTTATATCTATTTAGCCAGATATCAGGGTAGCTCAGATTCAGTAGAAAAGATATGTTGATAAATGTCGGTGTGATATAGAATTTGAAGTTAGAGAGAATGTTTTTCTATGAATATATCCCTGGAAGAATGTTATGATATTTAAGAAGAAATTGAAACTAATACCTAGGAATATATTTACCTTTGAAATTATTGATTGTATTGGGATGGTAACCTATCAAATGTAACTTCCTTCAAATATCTCTCAAGTCCATGATTTTTTCCATGTATCACTCTTGGGGAAGAACATATATGACCATTAATTGTACTAAACTCAGAGGTTGAACCACTAGAGAAAGATCAATATTATAAGGAACAAAAAATTGAAATTATAGATTATATAGAAAAATTTATAGAAAATAGGACCCCTCACCAACAAACATTTTGTGTAGAAATCAACTGTTAGCATAATCTATGTGGGAACCTAAGGATATGATATGGCAGATGTATCCTCATTTTCTGTATCATAATAACTAATTTAGAGGGATAAATTTATTTTAGGCGGTAGAATGTAACATCCCGGGTTTTTATGAAATTTTTTTATAATAAATTATTATTCTTTTATACTATTCTTTAAAATATAACATAATTCAATTCCAAGTTAATATTGTGTTATATGCAACACTGAGTTTCTATGAAACAAAATTTTGTTATATTAATTAATTCAATGGGATAATTATAACATATCTGTTAAAATTAGTAATATGAATAGTAATAAATAATTTTTAAATATTATTTATAATTTTTTATATAAAAAAATAATATTTATGATAATACATACTTTTTTAGTAAAGCCTTTAGATGTTTGAAAATAATATTTTCTTAAAAGAACTGATTTTTATGTCCTGTGAACAATAATAAAATTACTTTCATAATAATTTAGAAATTTAATATTAATAAAATAAACATAATTTTTTAATTCATGATTTCAAAATTATCGTGGGTAAATTTATGAGATGTTTCGAAAAAAAATTATTTTCGGATAAATACTTAAAATACTGAATTTTAATTCAAAACTGCTTGTTCATATAGATTATTTATATTGTAAAGTTATATTTTAATTTTGTTTTAAAGATAAATTAGATTAATTATATATCAAATTATCCTATTTAAGTCATTATAACAAATTTCACATTGACATTTTATATAAAAACATCCCAAACATTTAAAAAATGTTTCTTAAAAAAATTGTTTTCGTGACACTTCTATGAGAAAATTTTTTAAATTAATTTTACCACTTATGTGATTGGAATTTAGAAAAAAGGATTCAATAATTAGAATTATCATAAATTTATATTTCTTATAAGGTCAAATTAGTTTATGAAAAAAAAATATTATTGAAAGTGATTAAAATTAATTATAGCGATTAAGTGAAAAAGTAGCATAACAAAATACTAAACCATAATCATAAGGCCCAAAATGACCCCGAAACTTGTCAAAAATAGATTTTATATCCATATTTCTACCCTATACTTATTTTCTAAGATTTTTACCATTATTGGATCAAATATTCATGGGAAAATCATGGATATAATTCCCTTTTCAAAAATTTACAAGAACATCACATATCTTCTATTATAAAAAGGAACTCACTCTTCCCACTTATTCACACATATCAAGACCTTTTTATCAAAAACAAATCTCCAGAAATATCCCTCCATAATTCCTCAAATAAAGCTATAATTTTTTCTTTGGTCATAAATCCATCCATGTAATCCCTTTGGTGCAAACTAAATAGTGTTACCTAAAGAATATGTAACATACTTCCTCTAGATCTTTTTGTTTTATCTTCATTATCCACCCCCTAAAATCTTATTATTCCAAGATTACATAATCACCTGAGTATCCTTGATATACATTGATGTTTTTATTATAATTTTTCGACAAAAACTTATACACACTACAATCTAATGGGTAACAAACATACCGTTTTGGTGTACAGTGAACTATAACCTCACAGAACAATGTAGTTCATTTTTCTTTTATCGCATATTATGGTTGAGAATTATGATGAAAAATACGACTTCATATGATATATATGATATTAAGGATTTATTTATTCTTATTTAATTATTATATAACAAAAAACATCATCATTTCAATTTTGTGTAACTATGATAATTTTATTTGGGGAAGTGTGGACTACTACCACCTCAAAGCAATTTGATTCATTCAGACTCTACATAGAATGTATTAAGGATGAGTTCAGTAAATTTATATGATATATATGACATAATAACTCTACTTGAATTATTATATATAAATATATACATTAATTTCATTAAATTGCATTCATTCAATATGATAATTAAAGGGAAACAATGTTCATGTGTATGTATAACCTATCGTCTCCATGAATGATATATTCCATTTCATATTTCAATAATGAATAAATTATTTTAAATTAATAAATACTTAAAATAAATTATATTTATATCATGGTTTACACTCTATAAATAATGATATAAGTATGAGGGCCAAAACATAAAAAATTAAGAAACATACGATGAATAAATAAGATATTACCCAAAACATAACATTAACAGGGAGGTGATCAATAAGTGGCTGATATAAAACAATATATAGAATTAGATTTAACAATATGGTTTTTTTAGTTGATGTATACTAGGCATATATTTATTATATAGGAGGTTTTTACGAGTACAACTAGATTCAATACATAAGGTAAGAGGATTTCCAGTATCACTTTTTTAATCTATGATATTTATACCGTATTCACCCCTTGAATATTTTGTGTGGTGTATATAGTACGCATAAATATATTATATAATATTATCCATAAATTTTGGGTATTTACATATACATTTAATTATCTCTCTTTTATGGGTTTTATGTTTTAAAAGTTATCAAATCAGTAATGTAGTTTTGTCTCAATTTTCATTATTTGAGACACATGCCATTAATTTCAAGAACCAGGTTTTAAAAAAAGTTTTCAAAAAAATAATTATTTTATTTTATATAAAAATGATAATAAAATTTTTTATGGTTTCCAATATTCCTTTATTATTTAATGAAACTATTCTGAGAGAAAAAAATTCAAAAAAGTTATATGTTTTATAAATCATTTTTCATAGCAGAAATGATGTTTTCCTCAAGAAATGTTTTTAAATGTTCTTCCAAAATTATTTTTCATCTAAGAAAAAATACATTGGTGTTACTCATGAATTTTTGTGGAAATGATCCAACGGTTCCATTTAAATTAATTCTCTGAATGGTTTATGTTTTGATGGCACGATTTTTATGAAACATGTTTCTCTTTCACATGTTATATGATTGTGAAACATGATTAATTTCAGGGGTTATGCTTGGATTAAATTATTATGGCACCGATATGTTTTCACTGGTTAAGAAATTATTACATATTTATGAACTCCAATTTATTTCATGGGTTATGTTATGATTGATTATGATTTTTTTGTACTTGTATGTATGATTTCATTATGGGATGGTTGGGACCTATATCTCCCCCAAATTCATTGGGTAAAGCATTATATCTCATGATATAATGACAAGATTCAAGCTGGTGATCTTGATCCACTATGGAATATGGGGAAAACCGATCCACTATATAAATATAGGAAAACCTAATCCCTTACAAGGAAATGACTTCGACTCAGGATTGTGGTGTGTCCCAACTAATATGTGTAGTCCCCATAAAGTTCCCTATTATGTTTTGGAAATGGAGCTTGACTTATAGGTAATGATATTACATGTTTATGTGTCTTCCATAATTCAATGTCTTACTCTTATGTTGTTCTTTTATGGAGTATGCTCTTGATTCCCTTATGATTCATGTCTTATGAACTCACAATATTTTTGCATGATTCAGGTTTATGATTTTTGATATGTCAGGTATGATCTTTTAATGTCATGATCATGTTGTCATATCCTTATTCCCATGTTTATGCTTACATATCTCCCTTTTGTATCCTTACTGAGCATCATAGATCACTCCTTTTATGTTTCCATTTCCTGAGTTATAAAGATATGTATTTTTTATGATGAATCTAAGAGGGGTGTTAGTAATTAAGAACCTAGTGGGATATAATGTATCTCACTTATGTACCAGTGTTTATGTTTTCATGATTCCAAAGGTACTAAACTAATACTGTATTTGGGTGTCTTTTTGTGTGATGTTTTATGTATTCTAAAAAAATGATATAATGTTAATTTATGAAAAGTGACGGTCTTTGTACAAATGGAGGATTTTTGAGGTGGATTAGTTTAAATAAACCAGATGTTATTGATTCTATAATCAAATATTAGTATATTATGGCTTCTGATGGAGCTAAAGAACTATTTTGTATTCACAACTTCTAGGATCTCAATGTAGTTCTTAGTAGTAATGATTCTATCAATTATTTTTTTATAACACTACAATGGTGTATGTATCAAAGGACCCAAAGTAATTTCAATAGACAAGTAACACACTACATAAGTATCACCACTTGAAGAATTGTTCTTAGAGGGTTAAGGTTGTGGTGAGTAGACTTTCCATAAAATAAAACAAGGTTTACCCCATTACTAATTACTTAAATTAATATAATCATGTGTATCATGTGAGATCTAGTGGATTGAATTTTGTTAGCAGATGCCTCTAGCGAATGTTGGAGACTTATGGTGTTGATTTCCAATAACATACTTCTATGTAGTTTATAAATACTTGAATTGATGGATTTTTAATATTAATAAAGTATTACAACATCATGATTGATCTTATTTATTTAATGTTATGAGATAATTTTATAAGTGTATATGTTACATTGAATGTTAAAAATAGTTCCCCGCTATATGATAACCTAGAAATGTCAAGATATTATTATTAAAGATAAGTTATATAGATGGATGATATCATTTTACGAGAAAACAATGATACATGTTATCAGAGGGGAGATCATAAGTCATTGTGACTTATTATCATGAACTTTTATCCTATTAATATCAAGAAATAACATTATGAGAAATTGAATCAGCCATAAGAAATCCATATTTACATGTGGGATTGGATTTTTCTATCTACATATGTCTGTAATGGTCCTTGTATGCTAAGATTATTATTAATGCATATAATTTGTCATGTACTCTAAAAATTTGTTTTAATTCATGATGAAATATATTCATATAGAACTTGGGTACATTCTGTGTGTAAAAATCCATATTGTATAATGAATAATGTGAGAAGGTATCTATCTCTTCACAGTTAAGTGGAATTTTATATATCAATAAATTTTATGGTAATGGAATTTCCAATTTAAGTATATAGTGATGGATTTATATTTGAAAGTTAATTTTTGTAATGTTAAAGAAATATACATCGAGCAAATAGGTTGATGACACCAACATGAAACCTACTTCATTAGTGATACTGTGATAAAGGGATTGTATTACATTGTGTACATTTTTTTGGATGTTCTATGTCATTTTGACATTAACATCTTTCCACATGGGAGTCTAAGAATATTTATAGATTATATCATTGGATGTTAGGTAGTATAGACTGATTCCATTGAGAAAGGGTCATAGGGGGTCATACACTAAGTATATTTGAGATGTTAGTTAAATTATATAGCAATTAAATATAGTAAAAAAATATTGTTCTCATATGTGGTTTAATAATTATTCAATTTGTGTTGATCTAAAATATCCAATCACAAGTTATTAGATATAATATAAGTGAGTTTAATATTTAATAAATATATTTTCACCATTTAATTATTTAATTAATTATGTGGATATATTATATTAATTTATTATCATTTTATCATGAGGTAAAAAATATTTATTTATTTATTTTTGTGAATATTTAATAAATATTTATTATATAATTTAGAAAAAATAATATTTATTTATTTATTTGTGAACAATACAATGACATTTATTTAATTGAATAAATTTTCATTATTCAAAGCCCAATAAATATTTGAGGAGGATCAGAAGACAGAGTTTAATGGTTTACTGAGAAATTTCATAATAAATATTTTTTTAATAAATATTAATTTATTTATTCAAGAAAATAATGTGAATTTTATTCATGAGTTTATTTCATGAAAAGTAGATAATAATAATTTTATTATTATTAAGGCATGTGTTTCACTAAGGATTAAGAAATTAATGAGGCCACTAGTGAATTTCTTTTTTTAACCCTAGTTCAATTTAAACATTGTTATGAAATTTTTAGAAACATCACCCACAAATTAATAATTGTGTACAATTAATTCTAGAGGACTTTATCAATCTTTAAAGAGTTCTACCTCCAAAAAAATCTCTCAATAATGGAGAGAAATTCTCATCCTCTGAAAAAAAAAATTACTTCTCTCCTTGAAGGATTCTACTTTGATCAACATAAATCTCCACTAGATTTATAAATAAGCACATTAATATTCTAAGGATTCTTTATTTATGATCAATGGTTAATATAACACATGAGAATCACTACTAGAGGTAATATACCCCTGAATCCTATGTTGCAATGTTGTAAAGCCAATAGGTATTTATCTGATCATCAATAATGAAGAAACAAATTCAATGCAAGGAATTTCTTAATTAAAATAAATTAATTATAAATTATATATGAAAAGATCATATCTTCTTGGTTCATGTGTTTTTGTCAATTATTTTTCAATTTAACTTCTTTATTCATTAATTTCTTCATCATGTACATCTCAAATTTTTCAAATATTGTGAAAAAAATCCACTTTTGTTATTCCCAATAGGAACTTCCTCTATGCCTAGAACATTTATATAGGTTTATAGTGTTCATAATGTTTTCAAAATATCATGTAAATGACCCCTCTATAATAATTTTTCTATGTTCACAATATTGTTATTCAATATGTATTTCACCGAATAAGTTGGATGAAAACTTGATCTATCACAGAATTGAGTGAAGTTATAAATGTTTGACTAAACACATATAATAACTAAATATAGATACTAACGTAGATAACACTATGCTTTATGGATCTTTTTATACAATTATAACTGTAAGAAATGATGCAGCTCGTATTGATGAAATGAAAAATATAATTAATATGAACTTAACAATTTTACAAAGTTGTTTCACATGTTAAAGATCTTGGAAAAGTAGTAATTTTATAATCTTTTTAATAAATATACAACATTTTTAGGCATATTAAAGCGATATAATTTTAAATGAGGAAATGGATGGAGTGACACCAACATTACCAGAATAATTTCTATATTGAATGATATGTTACTATAAGATAATTATTTTCCATATCAAATATATTATGTTAAATGATTATTATTTTCAATGGGTATGAACTTTGAAAGAATAAATTCATGTATAAATGACAATATATTATTTCAAAAATACTGCGAATCACTAAAAAATACCTATATATAGTGTGTCTTAAAAAAACAAAAATGAATCAAGTCCTTCAAATGTTTGATGTTACTTTCCAATCAATAAATGTTAATATAGTTATATAAAAGTTAGTAGACTACAACGAAACTAATGTGGAACAAATATATAAGAATTCATGATGGGAAACATCATCACCCAAAAGACTCTGCTCTGTTAAAGAATTTTGATCATGAGTATCTTAAATTTAGAAATGATTTTAGAAAACTTCATTTTCACTATATATTTATATAATAATTCATTTTTATTTAAAAAGTAACACTCACAGTACATGGATGATTTTGTTCATAAATTATGACATACCACTATGGTTATGCATGAAGCTCAAATGTATTATTTTTTCTCTACTTATATTCAAAAGAACAACCTAGTAGTGATATTGATTATTTTAGATCCATTGATCGAATATCCAAAATTGATATGAGATTCATGTGATACATTTTTTGATGTTCATATAAATAACGATTTCATGTTGAGATTCATTTTGTTCAGGATGATAAATGAATTTCATAGTTATGGAAATTTATCAGGATATATCGTTAAATGAATTATAGATTTTCCCATTTTTTAATAAGGAACACACTTAGTTTGGTTGAAACATTATTTGAAGATTTTTTTTCTAAGATGTCATAATTTCTTAACTCAATGGAAGAATATATGTAAAAAACTGAATTGTTATAAATTAAGTTTCTCTTTGGGATTTTAATAAAATGTATTACTATGTAATATGGTCATAGAAAACACATGGACTCCTTAGTTATATATTTGTATTTAAAATACCATTAAGAATATTACCATTGTTAATATAGTAGTTAAATATTTATCACATGAGTAATATACATATAGGGCTTTAACAAATCCAATTGACATTGACAAAGGAAGTGATGGACTCATCTAGTTGGATTATACATTATGAATCTCATTTTTCGAAGCTTCTGAGAAGATATAAACACTGGGATTTTCCATTGACTAAGCCCAATTTGAGATTGAACAACTTAAGCATGAGAGAAACTATTTACAAGAGAAGTTTAACCTCGTCAATATCACGGCCCAAACCATGTATGCATAACTCCCTGATGAAAGTCTCACTTCCACGCACCTTACTCTTAGGGTGTATTCTGGTGTAATAAAGGGATATATATCGAGACCTTAATAATATGAACATGTGTATTTTATAGAATAATTAATTTTTTTCAATTTCATTATTACTAATTATGATTTTTATTTAATTAAAATCAAATTTTATTTTCATGTAATATTAAAATTCAATTAATGGAATTATTTTGATGAATTAATATATTTTTCAAATAAATATTATTTTTATAAAATGTTATTATTAAATTATTTTTATTAGTTATAAATTGTCACGTACATTTTATGAAGTGAAGTGTACTTTTTATAAGGTTTCAAAATTGTTATTGGTAAAAACCCATCATTTTTCAGAAAATTTAAATTCATAAACTTAAAATATAAAATAAAATTATTTAAAAAATTATTTAGTTAAAATGAATATTTTTTGGAATTAAAACATCGAGATTATCCAATGGAAAATTTTCATAAATTTCTGAGACATTAGAATTTTCTGGTAAAAATTAAATACCAGACAAATATACACAATGTTTTATGACATCACAATGACCCAAATGATGTAATAATTACTATAATGTTTATATTCATTAAAAAATATTTTTTACCTAAGTTTATTTAATTAATTTTTTTAATCTTTTATGTATCCTCAAAAACATATAATGTATTTTATGATTCTAAATTCATTTCATTAAAAATGTGAATCTCCTCCACATAAGTAAAGGTACTATTTTAATAAGTTCGGACTTTCCATATTAAATAATAAAAACCTCACCACTTTGTCAAAAAACATGTGCAAAAACCATGTGAAGGTTTGTGGTTTAAAATATTTAATTTTGTAGAGTCCAAAACCAAACTATTAAATAAATCCCTCTATTTTACTATATAAACCCACACAATATCCAACAAATCTTAACTAAAAATCCTTAGATCATGACCATAATATTACCTCCTCACTCTAGAATCCTCCTATGGTTTCTCCAAGCTCTTGAAAATCCCCTTTCAAGATTTTATTTTCACATTCTTAAGGTATGGGATCCTCTCTTTCTCTCTTTTATTCAAGAAGATCTTCTTTGTTATGCCCTTTTATTTTTAATTTCATAATGATGAAGTATGATTTCGAACCTCCCCCGTACTTACCTTATTATTTATAAATGATTATATACCCCATTCTCTCTCATTAATCCCTCCCATGTACACCCATTACCATGAAGAAATTTCATAGGCATCATTTCCTTTCTCTTTTTATTCATGCTTATTTATTATTATACGACTTATTTTTTTCCAATTATAAATTTGTGTAAACGTCCATACATATCTATTTCTAACTCTATCTTTCGGTGTCCACCATCTGAGCATATTAACGTTTACTAAAGGTCGCATTGTGCCCCACATTTCCGCTTTCCAAAGGCAGGTGGCATCCATCACCTTTTCTAGTACGTTTCCTCCTTGATCTAAATGGGGTGATGATATGTCGGTTCCTCCATTGGAGGATTACTCCTCGGAACACATTTCCTAGTTCGAGTCTCCCTCATAGATTAAGACGTTGTTCATAAAACTTGTTCCTGGTGCATTGTCTTTGTGGCCGCTGGTTAATTACACTACTTCTGTCAGGACACTCCAAGTGGTCAACTCAAGGAAGCAACCTTCAGTCGTAGTAGATGGTAACATCATGAATATTGGGTAATATCTGGATGTGTGAACATTGGTAAACTATATTCTTCCTCATAAGAGGGCATCTCAGGTGTGCGGATACCCAAGGCATCCCACATCAGTCACGGGTTATCCTATGCTAGAGGCATGTCTACTAGGATTTCCTTAGCTTTCTATGTTTAACACGGGGTATAACGTGAGTTTAATGTCTCAAAAAGATAGATCATTCTGATCAGATCACTTATAGAAGTGGATCATATAGGCACATCCTTAAGAGTGATCACCTAGAAGGTTTATCATATGGGTGGATCATAATTCCCAGTGATGATGGATCCAATATGGTTTTCCCATAAAGTAAATGTTTCAAACCATTAAGATTGATCTGAACACCACTAAGGGTAGATCAGAAAGGCACACCCCCAAAAGGGGAATACCATAGTTTACTATTTGCTGGGAATAAACCTCGTGGAGGCATCCTATATACCCTTTTTAGAATATACAGATCAAAACCCACATAGTTCAAGAAAAACAAGTGGATAGTATTTTAATATCACATGGGGAAAATGTGAACTAACATGAAGTGGTTGGGACAGATGGGTGATGGTCTTGAACCTTAGATATTCTTCCTCTTCACCCTATTTATAATACATGTATAAATTTCCACTTGGTTCAAGAAAGAGTGGAATGGTGATTACGCCTGGTTTGCAGCCCATCGCATGGAGGTAGATGAGAGTCATGATCCCACTGGAACATAGAGGCCTAGGAAGAATTAGGTTGGATAATGAAGGATAATGGATGGATCTGAACACCATAATGAGGTGGATCAAGGGGATGTGTCCCATGAATGGAAGATGTCACATCTTGAGGGTACATCCCCATGAGGGAGCACCATTTTTACCAATATTCGGGTCAGAACGCCCTATGAGAGAGGATTTAGGGTGGTGTGTCCCATAAAGGGAAGATTCCACACTATAAAGTCTGATTTGGACACAGATAGAGGAGGATCAGGGAGGTTTCACCCCTATGAGGGGCACTAATGTTTTCCATTGGTCGGGATTGAACCTCAAGGAGTCACCCTATATACCATGTGTAGAAGACATGGATCAAGTCCAACATAGTTCAATTATTTGGGGCTTATGCATGGTTATAATATCGTGAAGGTGGAAGCTGGGGATTACTCTAGGATGGATTCTTGAGTGAATGGAGTCATGGTTACTACTGACCTCTTAGCCCATGTGAGTCATGCTTGGTGTGATAAATAAGAGGAAGCAGTAGACTAGACAGACGTGTCACAGAAGTTTTTCACATGGGGGATGATGTAGGACTTATGAATGGAATCATCCCATGTGCCACTATGGAGCAGCAATGGTGAATGGGTTTTACACATGGAATATTCCTAGGTACCATTATGGAGTAGCAACGGTGGATTGTGCTTACGCATGGAACCTACTTGGGTGCTGCTTTGGAGCGGCATCAGTGAATGGGACTTATGCATGTAAGATTCTCGGGTTCTACTAAGGAGTGAAAATGGTGACTAGGGCTTACAAATGGAAGCTTCCCAGGTGCCACTAAAGAGAAGAAATAATGAATGGTTCTTAAACATAGAGGCTACTAGGGTGCCACTTAGGAGTGGTAATGGTGAATGGAGCTTACACATGGAAGACTCATGTAATGTCTTCCTCATGTCATGCCATGAGGGAATCCCATGTCCATTGCAAGGGGTAAGGAGTCATTTTAACTTCATGTGAATGGATGAGGTGTGTGGGTCTTTTTCAATGAACTTATTCAAATGTATTTCTCATTTCAGGAAATGAGGGAATCTCAACATGATTATTGGTCGTGGCAAATGGTTTAGGTATTACACCTTAAGAGGAATCCCATAGTGTTTTTTTCTACTCATCCCATGATATGGCATCTTGTACATGGTGAAGAAGGCATCCTATTCTTGAATGATAGGATATGCTACAATTTAAAGTCATATAATGAGGACTATTGGAATATAATGCATAGAATATAAGGAATCTATAATTCAGAATAAGAGGCATCATATGTTCTTTCTTATAGGGTGTACTATAGTTTATAGTCATGTAGTGAAGACTATTGGGAAGAAGGTTCCTAGAAATGGTAGGTGTTGGGACTTACAGAAAATAATCCCTTTCTGCTTTAACCTGACATTAGAGATTAGTGATGGGGTTTTGAGTAGTTTTACGAGGAATGGTTTGACTGAAAGTACTTGGGGAATTGAATATGAGAATCTCAATTCATAACCTATGAAAGGTACTGAAAGGAATATGTCGACTCAAGGTGTTTCATGGACTGTGGAGGAGTATCTCAAATAATGGTTTTTTAGTGGTGGAAAAAGGGTGTGTGTCAGTGTGTGAGGTAAAATCTTGGTGACCCAAGCAGAAAAGTTCCAGGTAAACCTCTCTATTTTTCATGGGGGTCAGTGACAGTAATAAGGGGACTAGAATGGAGGTCAGAGACTACATCCCGGCACTGGTCTCGAGTAGGGGTATGGGGGCGCGACCCCCGATGTATGGACCAGCAAGTGCCGGCCTTGAAAATGTTGTGCATAATATGGACTACACATAGGTAGGTCTGTGAAAACGATTGGGTAACTTGGCACTATTGCACAAAATATTGAGTATCTTTTCACTATAACATGCAAGATTGGGCTTGCGTGCAAGACCAAGGTTTCGTGCAATGGGTGATCTTTCATGCACCTGACATAGGCTGAAAAGTGGTCAGGCGGGGATCAAACCATTGTGGTCCCACATGAATATAGACCCATATGGGACCGGTTGTGCAAGATCTCTAAAAGTAGGGTTCCATTATTCAATGATTTTATGGAAGAGGCAGTTTCACACATATCAGAGTGTAAGTTGACCTCTAAAGGCTTACATTAAGGGGAGTGGGAACCCTTCAATTTATAGGTTGAAATATCAATGGCAGTGTGTGGGGTGGTCTGCATAGAAGAGGCCATTTGACATCGTATCGGGTGTGTAAGAGTATTTCATGCAGGTTCTCATCTTCCGCACGCATCTCAAAATATGTGTGCACCTAATTTAGGCATTTTTGGGTTGTATGGGGTCGAATATAGACCCTTGAAATCACAATGGACGTGTAAAGGGTTTGAACGATGGGTTGAGAATAAGATTCCATTACTATGTGCAAGATTCAATTCTTGTGCATAAATCCATATTTTTCCCCAAATTCACTCCGACATTCCATTTTTTCAGTTTGACATTGAACGACCATAATGTTTTAATCATAACTCTATTTGGACTCTATGACTAGTCAAATCTATGCCTTGGAAATGAGCTACCCTCATGGATCAAGTATGGTATCATTTGGTGCATCCTTTGGATGTGTTTTTTGGTGCTAAAATCCCCGCCCTAAGAAAGAGTTCCAACGAGGACTAGGAGGGAAATAATGACCACGTTCTGTGGAAATATCTATGGAAACTTCATAACATGGGGCCCACTGTATCTTAATTGCATTGAGTAAACAACCAACTAATTCTCTAAGACCATGTGAGTCATGATCTATGTTGGAAAGAAGAGATGATAGAAGATCATTCACCTATACAAGACTGCTAAACAGCAACCTATTTGTTTTCATTGTAATGGGACAATGAACAAATTTTGTAGTGTCCTCAATAAGAGAGGTTGTAGTAGGAGAATAGGGCTCTCTAGACAGCCTACTTTCTTCTCCCAAGCTGTGCTAGTTCACGGATAGGGTAATTCTAGGGGAATTTCAATCAATTCGAACCAAGGGGTAATGAGATGTGTGAATCACGATACCCAAAAATTCATAACACAAAGTGGGAGGCATGACGATGGAGGGTAACTGTTGACCGTATTTGAAACACAACATCCATATCACGTTATCCTGAAATAGGGAAAAAAAGGGTTAACCATCGATTTTTTCCAAAAAACATAGAAAAACTCAAAGTGTCAACTGATTACCTCTGGAACTTTGGTCCAAGATAGTAGACGAACCTTAAGGCCAAGTATCCATGCTGTTAGGGGGTTCCTTCAGAGGTGAACGAGGATGAGGGTCCAAATAAGGGGAACAAAAATCATGAATATGGGGTGATGGTATGTTTGAATAGGTTCCAACACTCTCGAAATTGTGCCACCACGTCGAAGACACATTGGATGGGTGCAATGGTCTGAAACAGGATCAAACCTACTTTCGGACTGGATATCTCTAGTGAGAACCAAGAATATATTGCAATTTTATTTCATGAAAAGTTATATTGTGAGAACTTAGTTTAACATAACATGGTGATAACAATACTTGGTATAGTTTAGTATCATATGACTATCATGTTTCATACATTTTAATGTTATGCTTTCCAGAACCTGGTCAATATTTTAAAGTCATGTTAAATAGCCAAGGGGATCTTAGTTTATGGTCATAGAGTTTGGACCATAGTTGGGGAAAATGGTCAATGAAGTTAATGAACCTAGGGATGGACTCAAAAACAAATTGTTCAGGTGTTTTTATGTATCCCATAAGGATTTGAATGAATCCAAAAGTATTTCTTAAAGGGACATGCATTTTAACATCATGTAGGAAAAAAGTTTCATCGTAATTTATTATCATATGGCTAGGAAATGAACACCCCAAAGGAGAAATGTGTGGTGCGATGCATATCCCAATGTAAATGAGGAAAAAAGAATTGTCACCACATCACACGTTCTCAAAGGTGACCTCGGGAAAAAAGGGGAAAAAGGTGGGTTTCACAATCCAATGGCTGGATCTGAGGATAAAATATTTAGATGTCACTATGCATCCTTTAAGGGAAATAATCAATAAAAACATAGGTCTTGAATAAAAATATTATTAGAGACCAACACAAGTAGGGGAAGCCCAATTTGACATCGAGGAAGATGAAGCATCCTACAATTATCATGTGGCATCCTGAATTTATTTAGGGTATGGTTGTATTTTAATTTCATGGACTGTAGAAGAAGAAATTGATGAAATAATATTTAGGTTGTACCCAAGGTCGATGATCTGGGCATCACTATGTATTCTAAAAGGTTAGGAATCAATTCATAAATAGTTCTTGGGGGTGTGTAGTTCTGAACCATGAAAGTGAATAAGCGACATTAGATATTTATTTTTTGTCCTTTTGGGTGTGGTAAGCATATATATATATATATCGCAGAAAGATACAAATGAGGATTATAGTTTTCTCTATAGGAATCAAGGCACATGGGGATCTTGAAAAGTGGTATGGTGGATGACCAGTACCAACGGTGATGCCCTCTCAAGTGAGAACACCAAAATGTGGTTCCATTTTTTGTTATGTGGCTAGGATGTTGGTGTTGCAGTTTAAGGTCGTTTGATATCACCTTGTCCCATTAATTTTAACATTGTATGGAAAGGAAACAAGAATTTAAAGTCATGAGGGATGAGTAATAGTAGTTTAATTTTATTTTTCTTGGATGGAAAGAGATCTTAGTTTGAAGCCATAGAACATGGAACATAAGGTCGCACAACTTTCATATGTTTTTATAACCCTTTCAAGACTCCAAAGACCATGTTAGCCATGATTAGTGTGTTAAATAAAGAGATATATTAGTATACCCCATCATATGAGAGTTCACAACATTGTAAGGGAATCATTGGGTGGGATAATTCAACCATGCCAAAAGTCCTACTTGACATGCATGAATGTGTGAAGGGAAAACACCATGGGTGTTGGAAATCCACAAGAACATGAAAGGGTAGGAAAAATATTAATCACTGAGCTAGATATTTGGGGGGTAATGGGGGTGGAATAACGATGGAGTATAACTACTTACCATATTCAAAACATAAAATCCATATCATATAGCCTGGAATGAGAACAAACAACTATGGGTTGGTTGCTGGCCATATTCGAAACATGGGCAGAACCTATCTTAAGACGTCATTCAAGATCCTCCAGGACGTTGGCCCATAATTGCAGGATATCCTTAGGTCTGAGCATCCATACTACTTGGGGGTATTATCAGATATTAAAGATGATGATGGCCAAAATAAAGGGTCATATGAAGCCTGGAGGTGATGTTGGGAAAATGATCCTATGGAATCCAACGCTTCAAGTCTTGTAACACCATACATTAAATAATGTCATTGTGGAACATCTGTAGGTAGGATCAAACCCATCTTAAAGGATTGGGCTCCTAAGGGGCATTTTGAGAAGTTTAAAGGTCGCATTTCCCAGACATGGCACTCTTAATTTAATGTCATAGATTGTGGACCATAGGTGACTAGTTTAATGTCATGTACGTGGGACATACTCATGCAGTTTAATGTCATGTGGAGCGGACGATGATTTCACATAGTTTATCTTCATGTAGTTGGGACATGGTAGAAATGTGGGGTGTTGTAGATAAACCCAACATGAACCAGAATTCAAGGAGTCCATGACACACCCCACACATCCTCAATGGGAAACCCTAATTGAGAGGGGCCGAAAAGGGGAAATAGGTGACTCTGTGATTGGGCCTGGGGACAAGGTGTTCGAGCATCACAATGTATCCTATGAGGGAAGGAATCAAGACATACATAGTATATAATGTATGGAATGGAAAGTGCACATTGCCAAAGGGGGTGGTAACCATTGAAATGAGTAATATTGACATTGTTACATTGTTTAATGTCATACAAAGTTGGACACTAAAGATCTTAGTTTAAGGTCATAGAGTTTTGACCGTAAGAGGGATCTGCCCAAAGTACAAACATGAAACATAGTTCCAGAAAGAAACTCAATGTAAATGAGAACAAAAGATCTATGAACCACATAATGAATTCCTGATACCACATGTGCTCAATTTGAAGTCATGATGTCATAATCTTGGACCTTAACTCCATGTTTATGTTCATAGAGTTCATACCAAAATCTTTGTGACTCTTTCATACAAGTATAAAACGTGTCAGGGACTGTTAATCCCACATTAGCCATGACCATCATGGGAAGAAGAGGTGGAAAATATTATTACTGTGTACAGAAGTACACAATACAGGAATGGAGGTGTGGAGTTAAAGGCAAATCTATGACATTGTTCCATCCACTCAACATGTAATGTTGCATGGAGGGATGGTACTGAGATGTTGAAGTTCCATTTGGATAAAAGGATTTGATACGGAATGTGAATTAAAATACCAATAGATGGTATGTAATGGGGACTGGCATAACTATGGAGGATAATTGTGGACCATATTCGAAACACACCATCCATATAGTATAGCTTGAGATAGGAACAAACAACTGAGGGTAAACTGATGACCATATTCAAAATGCAGGTTGAACCTGTCTCAACATGTCATTCAAGATCCTCAAGGACGTTGGCCTAGAATGGTATGTGAGCCTTAAGTCCTATCATCCATACCATTTGGGGGTTGTTTTGGATATGAAAGAAGATGGATACCTAGTCAAAGGGAATGAAAAGTGTCGTGGTGGAATGAGATAATGTCTATATAGAATCCAACAATCTAAGTCTCATACCATTTCACATTTAAGCACACTAATGAGGAAAATCAGATGGATGGATCTGATTAGGGGTAGGTGACTCAAGAGGAAGAGTATAAGAATGAGGCAAAATATGTAGATAAACCTAGGGCTGGACCTGAATACAAATGTCTAGGAATTCGTATGTATCCTACAAGGGAAAGAATACATCCACATGTAGTTCTAGAAATGTTGTGTATTTTAACGTAATGCGGTAAAGAAGGATGTCGGAAAAGATGTCTCAAAGAGGATGTTCATGGTGGGGAAGAACAAACCTAACATGAATGAGGAAAGAAGAAGTCTACATCAAATTACATGCACCTAAGAGGAGACTCATACAAAAGTTCTAGAAGGAAGGAATCACGACTGAATACCATGTAGTTTAACGTCATGCAGGACAAATGGGAATTTGACTTTCTAGGTCATGTAAAAATGAACATAAAATATAGATAGTTTAATGTCTTATAGGAACAACACAATAGCTTATCATCATGTGGGATGGATGATATCTTATTTTAATGTCGTAGAATTCAGAATTTGAGGTAAGCCCAAAAGGCCAGTAAAGGTCAAGGGACATGGGACTAGACATGAAGAAGAGATGCCTAAGAGTTCTTATATATCCTGAAAGTGAATTAATCAATCCATACATAGTTTTAAAAGACTATGTAGTTTAACATCATGCAGCAAGGATGGGTTTTGTGATATAGTTTATCATAATATGGCTAGGACAAAGGTAGGAAATAATATCCCAAAGGGGGTGCACATGGAGTTGTAAAATGAATCTGATGTGAATGAGGACATAATAAGTCCAAACCACACCATGCATACTCAAGATATGAATCAGGCCAAAGTACTAGGATAAGGGGACTATGAATGAGTGTCATGCAGTTTAATTCATGTGATAAAGATGAATCAGTTTAACATCATGTAGGATGGATAATTTTTAGTTTAAGGTAAAAGAACTCTGACGAAAAAGGATATGTTGGGGATTCTAGTCTGGAACCAAAGATTAAATGTTCATTCTTTCCTATGTATTATATGAGGGTAGGAATCATCCATATGTAACTCTCCAAGGTTTCATAATATGTTATCTCTTTAAAGAAATTTAATAGCTTACGCTACATGCAACATAGAGTTTGAGCGCACCACGACTTACAAAAATATCCATTCAAATAGTATTTATGAATACTATTAAATGAATTTTAAATTTTATATACTCCATATAATTTTATAATCCATATTATGTTATTATTAATTATAATATAAGAACAAATTCATTTTTTCAGATAAAATAAGTTTTTTTAAAAAAATGCAATTTTACCACCTTTTAATGGAGAACCCTTTTTAAATTCAATATTTTACACTTTTATATATTAAATTTTATGAAATTAATTTATTATTTAGAATAGGGACCTAAAATATTGTTTTGGATAAATTTTTTGTACTTATCTGATAACTTTCATATTTGGATGAATAGTGAAAAATACTAAATTTTAATTGAAAACAACTTTTTTATTCAAATTTATTTGAAGTGTTAAATTGTGAATTTGTGTGGTTTTAAATTATAATTAGAAAATATTTTTATCATATAATATAATTTATTCCATTGGACGTAATTTCAAATTTAAATTGTACATAAACACTTATCAATCTTTTGACAATTTTTACTTCCTGAAACCCCGCTTTCTGGTTTTGAAAATGGGAATTAATTTTTAATTAATTAATTGAACTCCTATTTTTTTAATTTGATAAAATATAAAACATTTTTGGATTCATAATATCAAAATTTTCTTAGAGTAAATTTTTGGAATTTTTCTGAAAACATTCAATTTTAGATGTATAGTGAAAAACACCTCATTATTGTTTAAAACCGACTTTTATTTTAATAACTATTATTTATATTTATATTTACTTTAAAGTAAAAATATATACATAATACATATATTAGTTCAATTTAATTCATTAAAGTCATTTTACAATAAGATTATATGTATAAAATTTTATTGAATTTCTTAACGTCTTTTACGCACCTTCTAGGCACATTTGAAAATTTGTATAAAACGTAATTTTACCACCTCTGTGAATTAAATTTCAAAACTTATAGAGACATGGTTGAAATCATTAAGTAAAATTTCGTTCAATAGGATGAAAATAATTTTTGGTGAATAGTTAATTTTGAATTATATTACCACGGTTAAAAGTAAATAGGGTAATTAAAGGTAAAATGATATTATAATTACCCTAATACATGTATTAATTCTATTAGATAAGTGTATTTTGGCCAAAATCAATGTTTGGATTAAAATATGATCTATTTGGTCCACTTGTTTTAGATTAGGACTTTTATTATTATTTTATTTAAAGAAGAGTTAAAAGTGTTAAATTCAATGTTTAATAACTAAACCATTTTTAATATAAGGTAATAAATAAGATAAATTAGACTATAAATATTAATTATAAATCTAAAAATATTTTTTACATCATAGTATTTTATTTATAATTTTCATACATTAAATAATTAAATTTATTTATAACACAATGATGATTCAGTAATTACCTTATTAATGAAAGATTAAAACAATTGATATTATAAATATCCAAATAAATGTAAATTGATACATTTGATGAATTAAAACAATTTTATAGAATAATATGACATGTTATGGTTGATTTAATGTATTTTTTTCTAAGTAATAATGTTTTTCTGTCTTTCACAAAAACAAAATACTAAATAGTGTCAAAATTGACATAAATGATTTTTTAAAATAAATACTCTATTATTAAATGATATAATATTACTAAAAATATAAGGCTCGTCCAAAGGACTTATGAAATGATATATATGTAATTAATTAACCACTTTATGTTATATTTTCATTTTATAGTATGTATATTAACCATGTAATATAAAAATACAAGAAGACATTGTAAAAGTTAAACTATTTAACTAAGAGTTAAATAAAAAAGTTAAGGTTAATATGGTAACCTAAACTTTTCTAAAACTTATTTGTTGAGAGTATTTAGACCCATCCCAACCTTAGTCTAGAAATAAATCCATTTTTATCCATTATAAACCCCAAATTATTTTATAATAAAATAATATTTCTAGATTTTCCAAAAGTAACCCTCGCCTCTCTTATAAAAGAGTACTTCCCATTTTCTCAAAATCACACCTCCAAATCCATTTGGATCGTCTAACCCATTCTCAAATATCCTCCCAACTACACTCAGATCAACCTAAAGTCCTTACTTTTATCATAATCTAACCTAAGTATCACTTTTTATTAAATCTAAAGGAAGAACCCGAAGAACAGGTAATTACTTCATCACCTCTTTCAAAGTTCTTTTCTTCTTCCACTTCCTCTTTCTTTGTTTTTTCCATAATAAAATAATACAAATAGTACCTTATACATACTAGTATGTCATTATAAATATGGTATAATTTTATTCATTATTATATCCATCCTATGAATGAAAAATTCACCAAATGTGCGTGCATACGACTTACCCTCTCCACGTCGTGGTGTAGTTTGTTATTCAATGCTTCATTGTTTGGATGGGTATAAAAATGAGTATAATTGATTTAAGTAATAAATATAACATTATAATGATTCTGTATATATAATATAAAATCTAATTACATAGTATTTCACTTTAAATGGAATGATATCATCGCTCATGCCTATGTATTCCTTACCGTCTCCACGACGTGATGAGATTCATTTCCACGTTCACCATTCAAAAATGATTATAAAAATATATATTATTAATAAGTATGTAATATATTAAATAATTTTTCTACTATATATATATGTGTGTGTGTGTGTGTGTGTTTACATATATCTCATTCACTTATATTCGTTCAATACGATATGAAAACGGAAACAGCATTTATGCATACATACGGCCTACCGTCTCCATAAATGGTGTTTTCCATTTCATATATTTATATCTATTATACATATTTATATTCTAAATATATATGATACATAAATAATGTTTTATATTCTGGAAGCAATTAAATCATGATATAAGTGATACGATCAGGAATAACACGTTAAAACATGTACGATAGAGATAGTTATTATTACACGAAATATTATTTTAACATAGAAATTATTATTAAATGGGTAGTATAAATCCATAAATGAATAAATTATTAAATCATAAATATGAATATGGTTCGGTTATAACTTAATAACATACAATGGTAACTATACAATAGGTTCAACATACCCTCGACCAAAAGAAAGTACAATGTAAGGGTTATTTCATCAATCTCATTATTATCTGAGATTGTTTATATGCAAGTATCTACTGGGACCTCTTTATCATCCACATCTATGCTTCTTAAAAATTTATTTCAAAAAAAATTACTATTTACTATACTATGGTTTAAATTAATTTATACCATCATTTTACTTTTTATAAAATGGTTTGAAATGAATCTTTCCACCAATTTCCAAACCATGTACTTTTTGAAATTTTCAACAAATTAAAGAAAAAATGTTTTTTTAACTTATATGGAGGGTACGGCTATTTTCCACTATTATAAAACCTTCAAAAATTACCATATAATATTATAATAATATTTAAAAATAAATATTTTATTTTATAATTAAATGACATTTAAATGATTTCAAAATAAAAAGAGATATTTCTCTAAAATAGTTTTTATTTCATCTATGTCAACATCCTTTGTTGGATTTTACGTTTGTTTGAAGTTGATTTTTTGTATTTAAGGTTTTTTATATGTTTGACTGTAAATGTGAAATTTTTACACCATTCATGGTTTTTATTTAGAGTATTAACATTTCATATGAATGTATTAATACAAATGTTTATGTTATGTTTCAACCTTTTCATATGAGGAATGCATTGGACTTAGTAAGTGACGGGTGGTGCCCGCTATAGCTCCTCGATGCATCAGTATGTCTCATGAGACAAACTAGTTTCTTAGAATGAGGCCGTGAAAAAATCATAATTTTAGTCTTGGCATGAGGTCTTAACTATCTGATTATGATGTCCGACATTATGTATTCCATCATTATGAAATTTTATTTTGATATTACATGTGATTATTCGACTAGTACAAAATCCATGTGAATAAGTAAATGGAATTATTTGATTTATCTTTGACATATTATGCGGAATTTTATGTTTAAAGGGCTTTTGTTTAAGTATTAAACATTGCCTTAAATTTTTATGCTTATTTATGATAGTTTCCTCTATATTATTATCCTTACTATGCTTCTGAGCTAAACGACTTCTTATGTTTTATTTCTCCCAGGATGCAAAGAAGTGTATTATTATTTATATGCAGGGTTAAGCTAGGGGAATAATGGCGTTATAAAAAGATTATTTATGATTTGTTTTATTTTATAAATTGTAATTTAACCTTCATATATGTAATCTATTTTCCAAGACTTCTAAACTGATTGGTCCTTTGGGACATGATTCCTTGTAATCATGCAAATTTATTAAAATAATGCACCTATTATGGGTAACTGGGGTTGGAGTATTACAGTTTGTATCAACGGATGTTTAGAAACAAACTTCGAAATAGATTTAGGTAAAATCGGATTTTGAAACATTACCCTAACATAGAATTTAAGGATTAGAATAGAAGAACATCCTAGAATTTTGGTAAATTATAGATTTTGTGAATATTCCAAGCAATACATCTCTGTATAAATATGAGTAGGTAGAGGCATCTCTGGCACAGATGTACCTAGGATTGAAGACTCTAACAAGGAGTTTTGGGCTTGACACAGGGTATCCTAGTACATGAAAATAGGCTTTGCTTCACTCTTGGTTATGACACTCCCGGGAGATATGCTTAGGATAATTCACATTTTCTTTACAAACCATTATAAATGATTTATGAGTAAATAACTCCTCAAATAAAACATTTTTTTATGATTATGTATTATATAGATAAACTATTCTATTTATGTTTGGTATTTTACATGTTTGGAATTATGAATTTAAATTGATAAACTAACCTAGTGAATGTCATTATTTGGAAATGGTTCCTAGTATAAGGAATGAAAACTCTATCAATACGCATGATCCAATGAGTAATAAGGTTCATATCTTTTATGGTCATAAGCCAACATTTAAAAGGGAAGTAGTCTCCCACATATTCTCATCATATAAAGAAATATTATCATGTGTTAATAAGATAATTGAGGAATTATTGAAGTCTTATGGTTTGAAGGGAAGCCAGAGAAGAAAAGAATGGTAGATATAATGATGGATAAACGGAAGAATGGAAAGAATTATTTTACCATATGTGATAACTGTGGAAAAATCAACATGGAAAATTCTTGAAGGGAATGACAGTTTGTTATAAGTGTAGAGAAAAAGGACACCAAGTACATGATTTCAAGGGTAAAAAAAATGTTAAAATTGTACAATGCTTTATCTGCAAGGATTTGGGGCACTACGTGAACCAATTTTCCAATCATCCGAGTATACATCAAATGATAATGTTGGATAATAATCACATTATGATACTACCGCAGATGAAGAGGAATGACTAGTGTTCTCATGTTTTTATTAATGACTTATGTCATTTGAGCATAATAATGAGTATAATTAATGTAAGTAATAAATATAACATGTTAATGATTCTATATATATAATATAATATCCAATTACATACTATTTCACCATCAATAGAATGATATCATCGTCCGTTCATACATATGGATTACCGTCTCCAAGACGCGATGAGATTCATTTCCACATTCACCATTCAATAATGATTATAAAAATATATATTATTAATAAGTATGTAATATATGAAATAATAATTCTACTGATAGGATATATGTGTGTGTGTTTATTTACATATATCTCATTCACTTATTTCCATTCAATACGATATGAAAATGGAAACAGTGTTTATGAATATGTATGGTCTACCGTCTCCATAAACGGTGTTTTCCATTGGATAAATATATCTATAATACATATTTATATTCTGAATATATATGATACATAAATAATATTTTATATTCTGGAAGAAATTAAATCTTGATATACATTATATGATCAATAATAACAAGTTAAAACATGTACGATAGAGAAAGCGATTATTACCCAAAGTATTATTTTAACATGGAAATAATTATTTAATTGGTAGTATAAAACCATAAATGATTAATGTATGATATCATAAATATGAATATGGTTCTATCATAATTTAATAACATACTATGGTCATTATATAGGAGGTTAAACGTACCATCAACCAATGTAAAGTACAAGGTAAGGGTTATTCTCACAATTTTATTATTATTTGAGATTGTTTATATGTAAGTATCTATTATGATCTCTTTATCATCCACAACCGTGTTTCTCAAAAATGTATTTCAAAACATTTTTAATATTTACTCGACTATGTTTTAAAGTCATTTATACCCTCTTTTGACTTTTTATAAATTGGTTTGAAAGGAAACTTTCAATCGCTTTCCAAACACAGTACTTTATGAACTTTTCGACAAATTAAGGAAAAAATGTTTTATTAATTTATACGGTGGGTGCAGATATTTTCCTCAATAATAACACCTTCAAAACATCCCTTAAAAGCATATAAAACTATTTTTAAAATAAATGTTTTCTTTTATGATTAGGTGACTGGTAAATGATTTCAAAATAGAGAGAGATACTTCTCTCAAATAGTTTTGATTTCATCTATGTCAACATCCTTTGTTGGATTTTTATGTTTGATTGAAATTGATTTATTGTTTTGATGGTTTTTTTGTATGTTTTATTGTGGATATTCTATTTTTACACCATTCATGGTTTATGGTTAAAGTATTAACATTTTTTATGATGGTTTTAATACTAATGTTTATGTTATGTTTCAGTCGTTTCATATGATGAATGCATTGGACTTAGTATGTGGCGGGTGGTGCCTTCTATAGATCCTCGATACATCGTTTGGTCTTATGAGACAAACTATTGTCTTGGCATAAGCCCTTGAAAAATCTTATCTGTAGTCTAGGCATGAGGCCCTAACTATATGGTTATAATGTTCAGAATTATGCATTCCATCATTATTAAATTAGCTATTGATATTACATGTGATTATTCGACTATTAGAATATCTATGTGAATAATAAAATGGAATTATTTGATTTATATTTTCCATATTATTCTAATGTTTATGTTTAAAAGGCTTTTGTTTTAGTCTTATAAATTGCCTTTTATGTTTATTCTTATTTATAATAGTTTCTGATATATTGTTATCCTTACTACACATCTGAGCTCACCCCTTCTTATGTTTTATTTTTCCCAAGATGCAAATAAGTGTATTATGATTGATATCTAGGCTTAAGCAAGGGGAATAATGGAATTCTCAAAGGATTATTTATGTTATTTTCTATTTGATAAATTGTAATGTAACGTTCAGATATGTAATATATTTTCCAAAAATGCTAAACTGATCGGTCCTTCGGGACTTGATTACTAGTAATCATGCCAATGTATTAAAATAATGCACTGACTCTGGATAACTGGGGTCGTGGCATTACAGTTGGTATCAAATAAATTTTAGCAACAACCTTGTAAATAGATTTAAATAAAGTCTGAATTTGAAACATTACCCTAAGATAGAATTTGAGTAATAGTATAGAAGAACATCTTAGAATTTTGGTAATGTTGAGATTTTGTAAATTTTCCAAGCAATACATCTCTGCCTGGATACGAGCAGGTAGAGGCCGCTCGGGCACAGATGTACCTAGGAGTGAAAACTCTAACAAGAAGTTTCAGGATTGACCTAGAGTATCCTGGTACACGACAACGGGCCTTTCTGCACTCTTGGTTACGACACTCCTATGAAATATTCTTCAGATAATTCACATTTTCTATACAAACCACTATGAAGAATTTATGAGTAAATACCTCCTCAAATAAAAAATGTTTTTTATGATTATGGATTATATGCATAAATTGTTCAATTTATGATAGGTATTTTACAAGTTTGAAATTATCCATTGTGATTTATAAACTAACATATTGTGTTCCATTGTTTAGAAATGGAACCTAACAGAATGAATGATAACTCTATCAATAAGCATGATCCAAAGAGTAATAAGGATCATATCTTTCATGTTCGTAATCCATCATTTAAAAGGGAAATAGTCTCCCAAGTATTCTCATCATATGAATAAATAATATCATGTGTTAATAAGATAACTAAATAATTTTATGAGTCATATGGCATTGAAGGGAAGCCAGAGAATAAAAGGATGGTAGAGAAAAATATATATAAATTAGTGAAGGGAAAGAAGGATTTTCCTATATGTGATAAATGTGGAAAGAATCACCGTGGTAAATTCATGAAAGGGAATGAGAGTTAGTTATAAGTTTGGATAAAAAAGACACCAATTATGTGATGTCAATGGTAAGAAAAATGTTTCAAATGAGTAGTGCTTCATCTGTAAGGAGTTGGGACACTGCCCTAATCAATGTCCCAATCATCATAATATACCACCAATGATTTTGTTCTATAATAATCAAGTTATGATACTACCGCAGATGAAGAGGAATGACTACTGTTCTTATGTTGTTCTTAATGAATTATGTCATTTGAGTGTTTTATCAACGATTTACTGGTTATAAGAATTATGCAGAATATAAGTATTGTATTGTAGTACTATTTCATTAAGGATTTGAAATTGTGTGGTACCAATAAAAGTGACGTAATAGAAAGTTAATTTTTTTTTGAAAATACATGGTTTAAGGAAATATAAACATTAATATGGTCTTGATATTGAGGTATTGATTTTGTAATAAGAGATGATTGATTTGGAAAAATTATATTTGATATTGTTGACTACCTTGGAACTAATTTATGGTTTGTTTATTTCATCATTATTGGATATTACAACATTTTTAGATTTAGGGAGTATATCTAGTATTCAATGTTTTACAAAAGGAATAAAAAAGTACATACCTATTCAAATATTTTTTTTCTGGTAATTCATTTTATTACCACACTTTTAGAGAATACGTGATGAAGGCATTCACATGTATATTATGTGACCTTCCATATAAATTTTGGACTGTGAGTTCGAACAAAATTATTGGGGATAAGTCTAAAGGTTGGAATGGATTAAGTTCGACATTAGATACTATTATTATGGTTAAATCATTTCTTAATATTGTTTTTGTATTTTTATAAAAAGGACAACTCAAAGGTCTGGTGACAACCTGTCGCGTCCGGCAAGGCTGCGAGACTTGAACCCGCAATTGAAGGGCTAAAAGGGTGAATCACCTACCACTAGCCTGCGTGATATCCTGAATTGTATAATATATTTTTTTTAAATGACTGATAGATTAATTATAAATTCAATTTTTTACCCTATACGATTAGGATATACTGAATATTTTTGAGTTCTATTATCTTTTGGAGTGAAACATGAGGGTTTGGTATAAATTAGTTAAAGGATGGAACTCTACTTACCAAGTATTATTTTTTTATTCTATGAAGAAATTAATTCATGAACATTATATAAAGGATATGAAAACCAGAAATTTTTAATCCTAATTCCTTATGTTTTGTTGAACCGATGATTTTTTAACTCATCATAATTTTATGGCTTTTAAACCCTCAATTTTCCATTTATTTTTCACTTGTTTGTGATTGATGACCTCTATCACTCCCTATAAATATTTATTTTTTTCTTCCAATTATGTGTCCATAATTTCCACCACTGTTATCTTATTTCAAACGCTAATTTGGTGGTGAATTTTTCATTTCTCTTTCCCTCTTATTAAGTCTAAATTTTATCAACCCATTTTCCGATGTGGGTTTTCCACAAAGGTATTTTCTATTTTAAACCTTTTATTTTTGAAGAACAATTTCAAATTGTGATGACAAAATTTATTGAAGGAGGGGAAAATGTAACACCCTAAGGTTTCATAATATGTTATCTCTTTAAAGTAATGTAATAGCTTACGCTACACGCAACGCGGTGTTAGACCGCACCACGACTTACCAAACTAGCCGTTCAAAAAGCGGTTATGAATATTATTAACTAGATTTTGAATTTGATATACTTCATATAATTTTAGATTCCATATTATGTTTTTCTTTGACATAATATAAGAAAAAATTCATTTTATCAGATAAAATAAGTATTTTTCAAAAAATGAAATTTTAACTCCTTTTAATGGAAAACCATTTCTAAATCCAATATTTGACACTTTTATATAATAAATTTTAAAAAAATTAAATTCTTTTTTAGAATAGGGACATATAAATTTAGTTTGGATAAATTTTTGGTACTTTTCTAAAAACATTCATATTTTTGATGAATAGTGAAAACACTAAATTTTAATTGAAAAAAACTTTTTTAATTGAAATAATTTATTGTTTAAAATTATGAATTTGACTGTTTTTAAATCATTATTATATTATATTCTTATTATTTAATATAATCTAGGTCATTGGATGTAATTTAACTTTTAAAGTTTACATAAACACTTGTCAATCTTTTGACAGTTTATACTACTTAAAAACCTGCTTTCTGGTTTTGACAATGAGAATTAGTTTTCAATTAATTAATGCAACTCATATCTTTTGAATTTGGTAAAAAAGAAATCATTTTTTGGGTTCGTAATATCAGAATTATCTTTGGTTAAATTTTTGATATTTTTCAGAAAACATTCAATTTTTGATGAATAGTTAAAAACACTTCGTTGTTGTTTAAAACCAACATTTATTTAAATAATTATTATTTATATTTATATTTAATTTAATGTCACAATAGATACATAATACCTATATTAGTTCAATTTAAATCATTGGAGTAATTTTATAATAAGATTAGATGTATAAAATTTTATTGAATTTTTTTACATCTTTTACTCACCTTCTAGGAACATTTAAAAATTTGCATAAAATTTCATTCTACCACCTCTATGAATTGAAATAAAAAATTCCAAGTAACACGGTTGAAATAAGTAAGTAAAATTTCATTCAATAGGATGAAAATAATTTTTGGTGAATTGTAACTTTTGAATTTTATTTACCAAGGTAAAAAGTAAATACAGTATTTAAAGGTAAAAATTATATTATAATTACACTGACATATGTCCTAATTCTAATGGATAAGTGTGTTTATTCCGAAATTAACTTTAGGAATAAAATATTATCCTTTTGGTCCACTTGGATTAGATTAGGACGTTTATTATTATTTTATTTAAAGAAGAGTTAAAAGTGTTAAATTCAATGTTTAATAACTATAGCATTTTTAATATAAGGTTATACATAAGATAAATTAGACTATAAATATTCATTCGAAATTTAAAAAAAATTCCTACATCATGGCATTTTATTTATAATTTTTTGATATTAAATAGTTAAATTTATTTATGACACAATGATGTTGTGGTAAGTATCTTATTAATGAAAGATTAAATTAATTTATATTATAAATATCAAAATATATTTAAATTGAGACTTTTTAGGAATTACACGATTTTCTAGGTTAATATGACATGTTAGGGTTGATTTATTGTATTTTTTGAAATAATAATGTTTTTTTACTTTCACAAAAACCAAATACTAAAGAGTGTCAAAATAAACATAAATTAGTTTTTAAAACAAATACTATATTATTTAATGATATAATATTCTTAAAAATATAATGTTTGTCCAAAGGACATATTTAATGATAGATATTTCATTAAGTAACCACTTGAGGTTATCTTGGAATTTTATAGTAATTTAATTAACCAAGTAATATAAAAATACAAGAAGACACTGTAAAAGTTAAATGACTTAACTAAGAGTTCAATCAAAAAGATAAGGTTAATATGGTGAACTAAACATGTCTAAAACCTATTTTTTGAGAGGATTTCGTACCATACCCACCTTATACTCGTAATAAATCCATTTTTATCCATTATAAACCGAAAATGATTTTAAAATAATGTAATATTTCAAAATTTTCCTAAAGTGGCCCTCACCTCTCTTATAAAGGGTACTTACCCTTCTCTCAAAATCACACCTCCAATTCCATTTGGCTTGGCCAAAACCTACTCAAATATCCTCAAAACTACCCTCACATAAACCTAAAGGCATTACTTTGATCAGAATCCAACCTAAAGAGCACATTTTATTAAATCCAAAGGAGGAACCCGCAGAAGAGGTAATTACTTCATCACCTCTTTCAAAGTTCTTTTCTTCTTCCACTTCCTATTTCTTTTATTTTTTTCATACTAAAATAATAACTCATGTACTTTCTACATACGTATATGTTATTATAAATATGGTACAACCATATTCCTTACTCTATCCATCCTATGAATGACAAAGTCACCATTCTTGCGTACGTATAACTTACCGTCTCTACGTCGTGTTGTAGTTTGTTATTCAACACTTCAATATTTTGATGGGTATAATAATGAGTATAAATGATTTAACTAATAAATATAACATATTAATTATTATTTATATATAATTTACCATCTATTTACATACTATGTCACTATCAATATAATGATATCGATGCTCGTGCGTACGTACAGCTTACCGTCTCCACGATACGATGAGATTCATTTCCACGTTCACCATTCAAATATGATTATAAAAATATATATGAATAATAAGTATGAAATATATAAAATAAAAATTTTAGAGACCCAAATATTTACATACATGGAAATTACATTACTTTTTTAGAATACTTAACACATGAAAAAAACAGACGCCCAAAGATCGTATTAGTTTAGTGTCTTTGGAAACTCGGAACGTAATCTTCTAATCATGGTGAAAGATCTTCAGCATCTCCCATAAAGATCTTTCCCTTTTGGTTTTCTTACCTAAAACCTTTATTTATATCCTGGGAAAAAGAAAACATAAAAAGGGTCAGCTCAAATGCTCAGTAAGGGAAAGCATAGATAAAATAAAACAATCCATAAACATTTGAATGCAAAAACATGAACATAAAATCTAAACATCAAAATCTTGAGGAAAGACATAAATCTTGGAAGTGCGTAAGGAATATATCATAAAGGAACATAAATCATGATAAAATATCATGGTAATAAAACATGTGATTGTGGCATCCATTAAGAACATGATATGATTTCCATAGTGGCCAAGGCATTGCTATCAAGACCATCTTAGTGGACAAAGTCCCTTTCTGAATCGAGTTCACTCCTCGTTCCAGTCCTGTATTACTGAACCAGATTAGCTTACCATTCCAGCCATGTCTATCTCATGAGATTTAAATATTTACCAAATTCATTGGAGGGAGATATAGGTCCTACCCATCTCATAATGATATCATTCTTTCGTGTGCCACAAAATCATAAATCATACATTATAGCATAACCCATGTAATAGAATGGGATTCTTAAACATCATGCCATCATAACATAATCCATATAAAAAATGGATATAATTTAATAATAAGAATAATCAAACCATGTAAGTAATGTAAACATTATACTTGAAACATAAACATATTAAATAATTTCATTTTAGATGGAAAATGGTTTTGATAAAACACTTGAAATAATTTCTTGAGGAAAATATCCTTTCTTCTTCAAAATCATTTTCTTTTCACAAAATTCCATGAAATTTTAAAAGAAAAGGGTTTTTTTGAAAATAATCATGAAATATTTTAGATGAATATTCATTAAAATGAGGCGTTATGAAACTGTAAAAATCTGTTCACGTCGTATAAGTTAAAAATAACATTCTCCTCGTACTTTTGTCATAAAAGTCAAAAAGTTCCTCGTGAGGTAAAAAAAAGTAAGATTCCTTTCATAACATGTGGTAAAATTAAAAAATGGTTAAAAAGGATTTTAAAAATACATGAAAACATTTTTACAAAATAAGGGCATGGATGATAATAATAACTCCAGTAAATACTTACGAATAACAATCTTGGATAAGGATGAGATTCGAATAGTTATCCCTTACTTTAGGTGTGATATGCTTGGTACGTATCCAAACATCCTATATAATTATTTAAATAATTTCATTGACTGATTACAGAATCATATTCATTTTTATGATATCATATATGGTTTACTTATGACTTTATATTACCCGTTCTTTTGTAAATTCGATGTAAAAGCAACTATTTGGGTTAAATCATTTCATTTATTGTACGTGTTTCGACTTGTTGTTATTGATATTATTAAATATATCCTGATTTAATTATTTCCATGATGTAAAACATGATTTATATATAATATATATTCATAATAAACATATGTATATGATATATCAATAAATGTAATGAAATACATCGTTCATGGAGACGGTAGGTCGTACGTAAGCATTAACGCTGTTTTCATTTCCTTATTAAATTGAATGGAATTAAGTAGATGACATAAATATATATATACATAAATCCAGTATCATTATTATGACATATATTTAATTATTATTTATTATATATACTTTATAATCATTCATGAATGGTTAACATGGAGAATGAATCTCATCGCGTCGTGGAGACGGTAGTCCGTACGTACGCATTAACGCTGTTTTCATTTCCTTATTGAATTGAATGGAATTAAGTATATGAAATACATATATATATACATAAATAAAGTATCATTATTATGCCATATATATCATTATTATTCATTATATATACTTTATAATCATTCATGAATGCCTAACATGGACAATGAATCTCATCGCGTCATGGAGACGGTAGTCCGTACGTACGCACGATCTGTGATATCATTCCGATGATCATGGAATTGTATTGAAGTATATGTATAATATTTCAGAATCAATATAATTTTACAATAATCATATATAGTTTTTTATTTACACCATTATACCCATCCATGTAAGGTGGTGGTTGAAAACAGATTACACCACGGCGTGGAGATGGTATTCTGTACGTACGCACGTGTGGTGATTTCGTTTTCTGTGTGATGGATATAAGGTTAAATAGGGTTGTTTCATATTTATAATAACATATAATTATATAATTAATAATGATGTTATTACTTTATAATTATATAACTAAAGAAGAATAAGTAGAAGAAGAAAGAAACTTGAGAGAATCAGAAGAATAGATTGCCTCTTCTTCGACGCACCTCCTTTAAGCTTCCTCATAAGGATGTAGAGTTGGTATTTTGAGAAGACCAGAACCCTCATAATGATTATAGGGAAGTATATAAGATAAATGGGCAGGGGTTTTCCGAGCTTGAAGGCTCAAAAGGGTGTGAAGAGAAGAGGGAAGGGGTGCCCTTTTTATAAGGGAAGAGAGGGGCACCTTTGGAAAAACTTAAAATATTATTTTATAATAAAGTCATATTCGGTTTATAATAGCTCCAAATTGATTTATTTAGAATCTAAAGTAGGGATGGGTATAAATACTCTCAACCAATAGGTTTTCGACAAGTTTAGGTTACTATTTTACCCTTATCTATTTTATTTAACTCTAAGTTAAATAATTTATCTATTACCGTGTCTTCTTGTTTTCTTACACTGTATGGTTATTAAACATTCTATAACCAGCCAAACGAACCCCAAGTGGTTGATTATTAATATATCTATCCTTATCTAAGTCATTTTTCCGAACCGTAGATTTTTAGGAATATAATAACAATTAATAATATAATATTTGATTTAAACACTATTTTATGTCAATTTTGATACTATTTGGTAATTGATTTTTGTGAAAATCATAAAAGCATGATTAGTTCAAAAAAGTTGATTAAATCAATAATAACATGTCATATTAACCTATAAAGTTAGTTTAATTCATAAAAGTCTCAAATTAAATTTATTTGTGTATTAATAATATCAAGTATCTAAATATTTCATTATTTAGGTAATTACTGCATCACCATTGTGTCAAAAATAACTAAATTATTTAATGTCTAAAAATTATAAATAAAATACCATTAGGTAGGAAATGTTTTTAACTTTCTAATTAATCATTATAGTCGAATTTATCTTATGTATAATCCAATATTAAAAATGTTTTAGTTATTGAACTTTGATTTTAACTATTTTAAATATTTTTTAAATTATATAATAATAAATGTCCTAATCTAATCCAACTGGACCTAAATGATAATATTATATTCCTAAGGTTGTTGTTGGTCAAATTATACTTATCCAAAAGAATTATAACATGTGTTAGGGTAATAATCATATCATTTTTACCCTTAATTACCCTATTTACTTTTAACCGTGTTAAATAAAAATAAAAAGATACTATTCACCAAAAATTATTTTTATCTTATTGAACCCCGTATTACTCCTTGATATTAACCGTGTCTCTCGGGTTTTCGAAATTCTACTCACATAAGTGGTAAAATTATTTTTTATGTAAGTTTTCAAAAAGCTCCTAGGAGGTAGGTAAAAGACGGTGAAAAGTTCAATAAAATTTTTATATATCTAAAATTATTATAAAATGACTTCAATGAATTACATTGAACATATATAGGTATTATGTATCAATTTTTACCTAAAATAAATTTAAATAAAATAAATAATTATTTAAATAAAAATTCGGTTTTTAAATAGTAACCCAGTGTTTTCACTATTCATCAAAAATTGAATGTTTTCAGAAAAATACCAAAAATTCACCCTAGGCTAATTTTGATATTCCGAATCCAAAAATGAAGTCCATTTTGAAAGATAAAAATTATAAAATTTCAAAAAGTTGGTATTACTATTCATAATGTCTAGTTTATATAATATTTTAATAAAATATCATTGTTTAGTGAAACTCGGTATTATGTACAACACACGCTATCGTGGAAGGTCGTGATTGCGTGTAATGTTAGCCATGTCAGTGTAGAGTGTAGTGCACGACACCTTTTTTGTTGCGTATAATAGAATCCAACCATATTTCATTTATACATTGAATATATATATATATATATATATATATATATATACTCAATGTTGCGTAGATTAACTACTATCAAATGAACTTGAAATTTTTTGTAACACAATCCAAGAATAGTGTTGCATATATTGCAAGCTAATACGATGTTGCGTACAGCATAAGATAATCTTGGTGTAGCGTACAACAAAAGACATCAAAGAAATTAAAAATAATAATTCTCATAAAATCTCGGGTTGTTACTTTTTACCCCCCTTAAAAAGAATTTCACCCTCAAAATTCATCAGGGTTATAAATGGTTTTCTACTTGAAAGTTTCTTTAATTGAAACCCACATCATAAAATGGAATACCAAAACTTAACATTAAAATCTAAAGTATGAAATGTAACAGTTACCCAAATTATCTAATCACTGGGTTTCCACATAAGAGAACATATGTGAAAATATGGATATGGATGAGAAATCTAACCATCAAGTTCTGATGGAGAGTGGTAGAGAACATGGCTATAAAAAAGACAACAATCACAAAGCCATAAATTTGTGATGATCTAAGGTACCATCTGATTCATCGTATATGAGGACACTAGGACAACATTTTTGGGTTTCAAGATCATTTCCCTAAATTTGAAGAATTAGAATAAATACTTACTTTATTTTAGTACAATCTCACCGTTGTTCGTGCCTTGAACAATTTCCACATCATCTCTTAAATAAATAAAGTTGAATTTGTCATTCTTGAAGTGTTAGAAGATCATGTGATAGAATCATGGTTCATTCCATCTACCTCAAACAAAAGGTTAGAAAAAGTTATAAGTCCATCTTATGGTGAGATTAATTGCATATGGTTCCAAAAATGGTCTTATAATTCTTCTATCATACTTCTTAATAAAATAAAACTAGTTTCTACTAACCAGGGACTTCATATAGGCTAAGGGTAGGCGATAAAGGCCTGTCGCACTTCGGTTGTGGGTTCAATTACCACAACCTCATCTGACATTATGGGTTGTCGCCCGTCCTATGGGTTGTCCTTTTTCTAAAACTATTCTATCGTAACATTTCAGAAATAAAAAGTTATATCTTTAACCAATACTATATGATGTCCATTCCAACCTTTAGGCTTATCAAAAATACTTCTATCAGATTACTAGAAATTTCATCTACCGAGCATGTGAATTCCTTCATTTGTCCCCCATATATCATAAGATATATCTTCTTGGTCGCATTCCAAAAATGTGAATACCTTAATCATGTATTCTATTGAAAAGTGAATACCCATTGAACCTTAGTAAAAACATGAATGTTTTCAAAAGTTAACTCTTTCCACATACCTAAAATCCAAAAAATTCTATATACTCAGACCATGATATCACTTAATCCTTATTCCAATCATGAGCTCACGAATACTATCAAACATATTATTTTCTCCTTATCCATTCATTATGCGCATATCATCTTCTTTCCCAAAATATCTGAATAACCTTTCATGGTTACCAGTACCATTCAACATATACTTTAAAATACTTTAGGAAAAATAATAGTGTAACAATCTTTAGATGATTCTTTATTCCATAGTACCATACATTATTCTTGACAAACATACAATCCTTCCACTAACTTCTTAAACCACTGATTGAGCTTAATCATTTCTTTCATCTCATATATCATTTGTAGTCTCTTCATCATCATCCTCATAAATACTACCCATATGACCATCCCGATTCTCTTCATGAGATTTTCCCTTAGGGAATTGGTTTACATAATGCCCATACATTCCACATTTAAAACATCTAATCATTGTTGATGTCGTAGAAATACCATTATCCTTCTCCATGGTGTAAACTGAACCTTTTTCCTTTGCACTCACTAGATTTGTGTACTTCTTTTCCACAACTAGCATCTTCTAGTTCCTTTGAAACATTTTCCTTGATGCCTCTTCCCACATGATTTACATGAGAGAAATTGAACATTCTTTCCTCTATGATCATCATGAATCTCCATCTTTCTCTTATTAGCTGAGTCGGGAAACATACCAAAGTTGAGATTATTGATCATATTATGAGATTCATGATTAGGAATAATAATGATATGTGGACCTCAAAATCCAATTTCATTTGGTTTCTCATGGAGAATATCATTCCATTGTCCATCATATCCCCCATTATCGTGAATCTTCCCGTTTCCAGCCTTTTTCTAAAACCCAAAAAGAATATTGTGAGAGGCCAAAATCATAATCAAGGGGGATTAAATTAAATATCTAACATCTTAGGTTGAATTTTATGATATTTACTATAATTATCAGACTATAACCTATACTTATTCTTAACTTTAGGGACATCCCTAGACATACCTTAAAAATATTTCTAGGAATTCCACTAAAGTTTTCACATCCTAGTTTCCAAAGGTTAAATAAAACTTCGCTCTGATACCAACTGTAGATACCCAAAGCTTGACGTACATGGAAATTACATTACTTTTTTGAAATACTTAATACATGAAAAAAACAGACGCCCAAAGATCGTATTAGTTTAGTGTCTTTGGAAACATGGAACGTAATCTTCTAATCATGGTGAAAGATCTTCAACATATCCCATAAAGATATTCCCCTTTTAGTTTTCTTACCTAAAACCTTTCTTTATATCATGGGGAAAATAAAACATAAAAATTTTGAGCTCATATTCTCAGTAAGGGAAAACATAGATAACATAAAACAATCCATAATCATTTTAATGCAAAAACATGAACAAAAAATCTAAACATCAAAATCTTGAGCAAATACATAAATTTTGGAAGTACGTAAGGAATATATCATAAAGGAACATAAATCATGATAAAATAGAATGGTAATAAAATATGTGATTGGGGAAACCATTAAGCACATGATATGATTTTCATAGTAGCCAAGGCATTGCTTCCAAGACCATCTTAGTGGACAAAGTCCCTTTCTGAATCGACTTCACTCCTCGTTCCAGTCCTGTATTACTAAACCAGATTAACATACCATTCCATCCATGTCTATCTCATGATATATAAATCCTTACCCAATTATTTGGAAGTAGATATAGTTTCCACCCATCACATAATTAAATCATTCTTTCGTGTTCTATAAAATCATAAATCATACATCATAGCATAACTCATGTAATAGAATGGGATTCTTAAACATCATGCCATCATAACATAATCCATATAAAAATATATATATTATTTCATCATAAGAAGAATAAAACCATATAAATAATGGAGACATTATACTTGAAACGTAAACATATTAAATAATGTCATTTTATATGGAAAATAGTTTTGATAAAACACTTGAAATGATTTCTTGAGCAAAATATCCTTTCTTCTTCAAAATCATTTTCTTTTCACAAAATGAAATAAAATTTTAAAAGAAAAGGTTTTTTTGAAAATAATCATGCAATATTGTAGATTAATATTCATGAAAATGAGGCGTTTTAAAACCGTAAAAATCCGTTCACGTCGTATAAGTTAAAAATAACATTCTCGTCGTACTTTTTTCGGAAAAGTCAAAAAGTTCCTCGAGTGGTAAAAAAATGTAATATTCCTTTCATAACATGTGGTAAAATTAAAAAATGGGTAAAAAGGACTTTAAAAATACATGAAAACATTTTTATAAAACAAGGGCATGGATGATAATAATAACCCGAGTAAATACTTATGAATAACAATCTCGGATAAGGAAGAAATTGGAATAGTTATCACTTACCTTAGGTCTGATATGCTTCATACGTATTCGAACCTCCTGTATAATGATTTAAATAATGGCATTTGCTTATTAAAGAATCATATTCCTTGTTATGATATCATATATGGTTTACTTATGACTTTATATTACCCTTTCTTTTGTAAATTCAATTTAAAAGCAGTGATTTGGGTTAAATCGTTTCATTTATTGTACGTATTTCGACTTGTTGTTCTTTATATTATTAAATATATCCTGATTTAATTAATTTTAGAATTTAAAACATTATTTATATATAATATATATTCCAAATATACACATATATATGAAAGATCTATAAATGGAATGAAATACACCGTTCATGGAGACAGTAGGCCGTACGTACACATGAACGTTGTTTTTGTTTCCTTATTGAATTGAATTGAATTAATTAGTTGACATAAATATTTATATACATAAATAAAATATCATTATTATGTCATATATTTCATTATTATTCATTATATATACTTTATAATCATTCATGAATGGGTAACATGGAAAATGAATCTCATCGCATTGTGGAGATGGTAGTCCGTACGTGTGCACAAGCGATGATATCATTCCCATGATCGTGGAATTGTATTAAAGTGTATGTGTAATATTTCATAATAAATATCACGTTACAATAATCATATATAGTTATTTATTTACACCATTATACCCATCCAAGTAAGGTGGTGGTCGAAAATAGATTACACCACGTCATGGAGACGGTATTCCGTACGTACGCACATGCGGTGATTTCATTTTCTGTAGGATGGATAGAATGTAAAATAGGGTTCTTTAATATTTATAATAACATATCAGTATATAATTAATACTGATGTTATTACTTTATAATAAGATAACTAAAGAAGAAGAAGTATAAGAACAAAGAAACTTGAGAGAATCGGAAGAAGAGATTACCTCTTCTTCAACGCAACTCCTTTAAGCTTCCTATTAATGAAGTAGAGTTGGTATTTTGAGAAGATTAGAACCTCCAGAATGTTTCTTGAGAAGTGTATAAGAGAAATGGGTAGGGTTTGTCCGAGCTTCAAGGATCAAAAGGGTGTGAAGAGAAGAGGTAAGGGGTGCCCTTTTTATAAGGGAGGAGAGGGGAACCTTTGGAAAAACTTAAAATATTATATTATAATAAAGTCATATTCGGTTTATAATAGATCCAAATTGATTTATTTCGAATATAATGTGGTTATGGTTCTAAATACTCTCAAACAATAGGTTTTAGACAAGTTTAGGTTACTATTTTACCCTTATCATTTAGATTTAACTCTAAGTTAAATAATTTAACTTTTACCGTGTCTTCTTGTTTTCTTACACTATATGGTTAATAAACTTACTATAACCAGCCAAAAAAATCCCAAGTGGTTCATTATTAACATATAAAACCTTATCTAAGTCATTTTTTCTAACATTATATTTTTAGGAATATAATAACAATTAATAATATAATATTTGTTTTAAAAACTATTTTATGTCAATTTTGACACTATTTGGAAAGGGATTTTTGTGAAAATCATAACAGCATGATTAGTTCGAAAAAATTTAATTAAATCAATAATAACATGTCATATTAACCTATAAAGTTATTCTAATTCATAAAAGTCTCAAATTAAATTTATTTGGTTATTTATAATATCAATTATTTTATTATTTTATTATTTAGGTAATTACTGCATCACCATTGTGTCAAAACTAACTTAAATTATTTAATGTATAAAATTTATAAATAAAATACCATTAGGTAGGAAATAGTTTTATCTTTCTAATGAATATTTATAGTCTAATTTATCTTATGTATAACCCTATATTAAAAATGTTTTAGTTATTGAACTTTGATTTTAACTATTTTAACTCTTTTTTAAATAAAATAATAATAAATGTCCTAATCTATCCAAGTGGACCTGAATGATAATATTATATTCCTAAGGTTTTTTTTGGTCGAATTATATTTATCCAATAGAATTAGAACATTTTTAGGGTAATAATAATATCATTTTTACCCTTAATTACCCTATTTACTTTTAACCGTGGTAAATAAAAGCAAAAAGTTACTATTCACCAAAAATTATTTTTATCTTATTGAACCACATTTTACACCTTGATATTAACCATGTCTCTCAGATTTTTGAAATTCCACTCACATAAGTGGTAAAATTATGTTTTATGTAAGTTTTCAAAAATCTCTTAGGATGTAGGTAAAAGACGGTGAAAAATTCAATAAAATTTTTATATATCTAAAATTATTATAAAATGAATTCAATTAATTACATTGAACTTATATAGGTATTATGTATCAATTTTTACAGAAAGTAAATTTAAATAAAATAAATAATTATCTAAATAAAAAGTGGGTTTTTAAATAGTAACCCAGTGTTTTCACTATTCATAAAAAATTGAATGTTTTCAGAAAAATACCAAAATTTCACCCAAGGCTAATTTCAATATTACGAATCCAAAAATGAAGTCAATTTTGAAAGATAAAATTTATCAAATTTCAAAAAGTGGTTTTTACTATTAATAATGGCTAGTTTATATAATATTTTGATAGCATATCGTTGTTTAGTGAAACTCGGTATTGCGCACAACACACGCTATCGTGGAAGGTTGTGATTGTGTGTATTGTAAGACAAGTCTGGGTAGTGTATAATGCAAGACACCTTTATTTTTGAATATAATAAAATCCAACCATATTTCATTTATACATTGAATATATATATATATATACTCAATGTTGCGTAGAATAACTACTATCAAACAAACTTGAAATTGTGTGTAACACAATCCTTGAATAGTGTTGCGTATACTGCAAGCTAATACGATGTTCCGTATAGCACAAGATAATCTTGGTGTAGCGTACAACAAAATACATCAAAGAAATTAAAAAGAATAATTCTCATAAAATCTTGGGTTATTACAATAATTCTACTGGAAATATATGTGTGTGTCTGTGTATTTACATATATATCATTTACTTACTTCCATTCAATATGATATGAAAACAGAAACAACGTTTATGTGTACGTTTGACCTACCGTCTCCATAAATGTTTTTTTCAATTTCATATATATATCTATTATACCTATTTATATTATGAATATATATGATACAAAAATAATGTTTTATATTATGGAAGTAATTAAAACATTATATAACTGATACAATCAAGAATAACAAGTTAAAATATGTATGATAGAGAAAGCGATTATTATCCAAAATATTATGTTAACATATAAATTATTATTAAATCGATAGTATAATGCTATAAATTAATAATTTATGATATCATAAATATGAATACAATTATTTAATAATTTAATAACATACTGCAATCATTATACAGGAGGTTAAACGTACCCTCAACCAAAATAAAGTACAGTGTAAGGGTTATTTCCTCAATCTCATTATTATCTGAGATTGATTATATGTAAGTATCTTCTGGGACCTATTTGTCATCCACATTCATGTTTCTTAAAATTTATTTCAAAACATTTATAATATTTACTAGACTATGTTTTAAAGACATTTACACCCTCGTTTGAATTTTTATAAAATGTTTTGAACGAATTCTTTTAATCGCCTTCCAAACAAGGTACATTATGTCCTTTTTGAAAAATTAAGGAAAGAATTTTTTTTCACTTATACGGTGGGTGCGGCTATTTTCCACCATTATAACACCTTCTAAGGTTCCTTTACAAGCTTATAAGAATATTTCAAAAATAAATTTTTTCTTTTATAATTATGTGACTTTTAATTGATTTCTAAATAGAAAGAGATATTTCTCTCAAATAGTTTTGATTTCTTCTATGTCAACAACTTTTGTTGGATTTTACGTTTGTTTGAATTTTAATTATTGTATTTATGGTTTTGTGATATGTTTGACTATATATGTGCTATTTTTATACCATTCATAGTATATGGTTAAAGTATTAACATTTCATATTCTAGTTTTAATATGAATTTTTATGTTATGTTTCATCCTTTACATTTTGAGAAATGCATTGGACTTTGTAAAAGACGGGTAGAGCCCGCTATTGCTCCTTAATGCATCAGTAGGTCTCATGAGACAAACGAGTATATTGGAACAAGGCCTAGACCAAATCTTATTTGTTGTCTTGGAATGAGGCCTTGCCTATGTAGTTATGATGTTTGAAAATATGCATTCTATCATTATGAAATTAGCTATTGATATTACATGTGATTATTCGACTAGTAGAATATCCATGTGAATAAGTAAATTGAATTATTTGACTTATCTTTGAAGTATTATGCTGATCTTTGTGTTTAAAATTCATTTTTTTTATTCTTATACATTGACTTAAATGTTTGCGCTTATTTATGCTAGTTTCCTATAAATTGTTATCATTACTGATCATTTGAGCTAAACCCCTTATGTTTTATTTTTCCCAAGATGTGAAAAGTGTATTATAATTTATATTCAGGGTGATGATAGGGGAATAATGGCATTCTCAATGGATTATTTATGTTGTGTTTTATTTTAAAAATTGTAATGTAACATTCATATATGTAATCTATTTTCCAAAATTACTAAAATGATCAGTCCTTCGGTACTTGATTCCTTGTAATCATGCCAATGTATTAAAATAATGCACTGACTCTGGGTATCTTGGGTCGGTGCATTACAGTTGGTATCAAAGAAATTTTAGCAACAACCTTTGAAATAGATTTATATAAACTCTGATTTTGAAACACTAACCTAAGATAGACTTTGAGGATTAGTATAGAACAACATCCTAAAATTTTGGTGATGTAGAGATTTTTTTAATTTTCCAAACAATACATCCCTATCTGGATATGAGCTGGTAGAGGCAGATATGGCATAGATGTACGTAAGAGTGAAAAATCTACCAAGAAGTTTTGGGCATGACCCAGGGTATCCTAGTACATGACAATGGTCCTTGTTGTACTCTTGGTTATGATAATCCCACCGGATATTCTTAGGAAAACTCACATTTTCTTTACAAACCAAAATGAATGATTTATGTATAAATACCTCCTCAAATAAAACATTTCATATGATTATATATTATATGGATTAATTATTCAATTTCTGTTAGGTATTTTAAAAGTTTGGAATTATGCATTGAAATTCATATACTAACCTAGTGTATGCCATTGTTTGGAAATGGTGCCTAGTAAAAGGAATGAGTACTCCAGCAATATGCATGATCCAAAGAGTAATACCGATCATATCTTTCGTGGTCTCAATAAAACATTTAGAAGGAAAATAGGCTCCCACATATTCTAATCATATGAATAAATAGTATCATGTGTTAATATGATAAGTAATGAATTCTTGGTGTCCTATGGGTTTTAAGGGAATCCAGATAAGAAAAGGATGGTAGAGAGAAAGATGGATAAAGGAAACAAGGGAAAGAAGGATTTTCCCATATGTGCTAATAGTGGAAAGAATCACCTTGGTAAATGATTGAAGGGTATTAGAGTTTGTTATAAGTGTGTAGAAAAAGACCACCAGGTATGTGATTGTAAGGGTAAGAAAAAGGTTTCAAATGTATAATGCTTCATCTGCATGGACTTAAGACACTACGTGAATCAATGTCCCAATCATCAGAGTATACTGCAAATGATACTGTTGGATAATAATAATGTTATGATACTACCGTAGATGAAGAGAAATGACTAGTGTTCTTATGTTGTCATTAAATAATTATGTCATTCAACTATTGTATCAACTGTTTACTGGTTATAAGAATTATGGAGTACATAAGGATTGTATTGCAGTACTATTTCATTAAAGATTTGATATTGTTTAGTACTAAGAAATGTGACTCAATAGCAACTTAAACATTTTGGAAAATACATGGATGAAGGAAATATAATCTTTAATATGTTTCTAATACTGAGGTATTTATTTTGGAATAAGAGATTATTGATTTGGATAAATTATATTGGATATTATTGACTACCTTGGAACTAATTAATAGTTTTTTTATTCCACCATTGTGGGAGATTTCAAAATTTCTTGATTTAAGGTGTATATCCAGTATTTTATGTTTTACATAAGGAATAAGGAAGTAAATACATATTCAAATATGGTTTTCTAGAAATTCATTTTATTACAACATTTTCAGAGAATAGGTGATGAAGGTATTCACATGTATATTATGTGTCCTTCCATATAAATTTTGGACAGTGAGTTCGGACAGAAGTATTGTGGATAAGTCTAATGGTTGGAATAGATTAAATTTGGCATTAGATACTATTATTAAATTTAAATCATTTATTAATATAATTTTTGGATTGTAATAAATAGGACAACTCAGAGGTCGGGCGACAACCCATCGCGTTCTACAAGGCTGTGAGACATGAACCTGCAACTGAAGGGTGACAAGGGTGCATCACCTACCACTAGACTAAGTGATGTCCTAGATTTTATAATGTAGTTTTTTTAAAAGTTCATAAAAATGAATTATAAATTCATCTTTTTAGAACACTATACGATTAGGATAAATGGAATGTTTTTGAGTTTCATTATCTTTTGGAGTAAAATATGAGTTTGTGGTAGAAATTAGTTAAAGGATGGAACTCTACCTGTAATGTATTATTTTCTTTCATATTCTATGAAGAAATTAATTCTCAAACATTAGGGAAAATATCTCAAAACCAAAAATGTGTTATCTTAATACCATATGTTTTTTGAACTATTGATATTTTGATGCATTATAAATTTATGGCTTTGAAGCCCTCAATTTTCCATTTATTGTTCACTTGTTTGTGATTGATGACCTCAATCACTCCATATAAATATTTATATTCTTCCTCCAATTACGTGTCTATAATTTCCACCAATGTTATTCTATTAGAAGCCCTAATTTGGTGGTGACTTTTTTATTTCCCTTTCCCTCTTATTAATACTAAATTTTGTTCACCCATTTTCCGATGTGGGTTTTCCATAATGGTATTTTCTATTTTAAACCTAATATTTTTGAAGAATAATTTCAAATTGCGAGGAAGAAATTTATTGGAGGTTATAATGTAACACCCCAAGGTTTCATAGTACATTATCTCTTTAAAGTAATTCAATAGCTTATGCAACACGCAACACTGAGTTCGAGCTCACCACGACTTACCAAAATAGTCATTCAAAAAGAAGTTATGAATAGTATTAACTGCATTTTTAATTTAATATACTCTATATAATTTTACAATCCATATTATGTGTATCTTATACATAATATAAGAACAAATTCATTTTTTAGATAAAAGAAGTATTTTTTCAAATAATGCAATTTCACCACCTTTTAATAGATAACACTTTATAAATCTAATATTTGACACATTTATATATTATATTTAATGAAATTAAATTATTCCATAGAATAGGGACATAATAATTTAGTTTGGATAGATTTTTGGAACATTTCTGATAACTTTCATATTTTGATGAATAGTGAAAAATACTAAATTTTTATTGAAAACAACTTTTTAATAAAAATAATTTATAGCGTTAAATTATGAATTTGTGTGGTTTTAAAATACAATTATATTATATTTTTATCATTCAATACAATTTAGGTCATTTTATGTAATTTCACATTTAAATTGTACATAAACACATGTCAGTCTTTTGACAATTTTTACTTCATAAAACCCACTTTCTGGTTTTGGCAACGTGAATTAATTTTAAATTAATTAATGAAACTCATATGTTTTGAATTTGGTAAAATATAAATCATTTTTGGATTCATAATATCAAAATTACCTTAGGGTAAATTTTTGGTATTTTTCGAAAAACATTCAATTTTTGATGAATACTGAAAAACATTGCGTTATTGTTTAAAACTGACTATTATTTAAATAATTATTATTTTTATTTAAAATTATTTTAAAGTAAAAATATATACATAATATCTATATTATATTAATGTAATTAATTATTCATTTTATAATAATATTAGATGTATAAAATTTTATTGAATTTTTTAACGTCTTTGACCTACCTTCTAGGCACATTTACAAATTTGCATAAAACGTAATTTTACCACTTCTGTGAATTGAACAAAAAAATATGAGAAACACGGTTTACATTAGTATGTAAAATGTGTTTTGATAGGGTGAAAATATTTTCTGGTGAATAGTAACTTTTGAATTTTATTTTCCACGGTTTAAAGTAAATAGGGTAATTAAAGGTAAAAATGCTATTTTAATTACCCTAAAACATGTCCTAATTCTATTAAATAAGTGTATTTCGAACAAAATAATCCTTAGGAATACAATATTATCTTTTTGGTCCAGTTGTATTATATTAGTAAATTTATTATTATTTTATTTAAAGAAGTGTTAAAAGTGTTAAAGTCAATGTTTAATAAAAAACCATTTTTAATATAGGGTTATACATAAGATAGATTAGACTATAAATATTAATTATAAGGATAAAAATATTTCATACATAATTTTATTTTATTTATAATTTCAAGACATTAAATAATCAACTTTATTTATGAAACAATGATGATGGAGTAATTACCTTATTTCTGAATGATTAAAAGAATTGATGTTGTAAATATCCAAATAAATGTAAGTTTAGACTTTTGATGAATTACAAGATTTTTATAGGTTAATATTACATGTTAGTGTTTATTTAATTTATTTTTTTGGAAGCAATAAAGTGTTTTTGACTTTCAAAAAAACTAATTACTAAATAGTGTCAAAATTGATATATATGAGTTTTTAAAACAAATATTATATTATTAAATAATATAATATTCATAAAAATCTAAGGGTCAGATAAATGACTTATATAATGATATATATTTCATTAATTAACCACTTTAGGTTCTCTTGTAATTTTATAGTATGTTTATTAACCGCTTAATATAAAATACAAGAAGACATTTTAAAGGATAAACTATTTAACTAAGAGTTAAATCTAAAATATAAGGTTAATATGGTGACCTAAACTTTCCTAAAAACTATTTTTTGAGAGGATGTCGACCCATCCCAACCTTATCCTCGAAATAAATCCATTTTTAGCCATTAAACACTGAAAATAATTTTATAATAAAATAATATTTCAAACTTTTTCTAAAGTGGCGCTCACCTCTCTTATAAAAGGGTACTTCCCCTTCTCTGAAAATCACACCTCCAAACACATTTGGCTCAGACAAAACCTACTCAAATATCCTCCCAACTAATCTCACATCATCCTCGAGTCCTTACTTCGATCATAATCCTACCTAAGGAGACCTTTTGATTAAATTATAAGGAAGAACCCGAAAAAGAGGTAATTACTTCATCACCTCTTTCAAAATTCTTTTCTTCTTCCACTTTCTCTTTCTTTGATTTTTTCCATACTAAAATAATAACTACAGTACCTTCTACATACTGATATGTTATTATAAATATTTTACAACCATATTCATTAATCTATCCATCCAATGAATGACAAAGTCACCATACGTGTGTACATACAACTTACCATCTCCATGTTGTGGTGTAGTTTGTTACTCAACACATCATTATTTTGATGAGTATAATAATGAGTATAATTGATTTAATTAGTAAATATAACATGTTAATGATTATATATATATAATATACCATCCAATTACATACTATTTCACCACCAATAGAATGATATTGTGACTCGTGCGTACGTACGACTTACCCTCTCCACGATGCAATGACATTCATTTCCACATTCACCATTCAACAATGATTATAAAAATATATATTATTAATAAGTATTTAATATATGACATGATTATTCTATTGGAAATATATATATGTGTCTGTTTATATATATCTCATTCACTTACTTTCGTTCAATATGATATGAAAATGAAAACATTGTTTATGCATGTGTATGGCCTACTGTCTCCATAAACGGTGTTTTCCATTTCATATATATATCTATCATACATTATTATATTCTGAATATATATAATACATAAATAATTTTTTATATTCTAGAATCAATTAAGTTATGATATACGTGATATGATCAATAATAACAGGTTAAAACATTAACGATAGAGAAAGCGATTTTTACCCGAAATATTGTTTTAACATGGAAATTATTATTAAATTGGTAGTATAATGACAGAAATGAATAAAGTATGATAACATAAATATGAATATGGTTCTGTTATCATTTAATAAGATAATAATTTTATTATATATGGGGTTAAACATACCCTCAAACAAAGTAAATTACAAGGTAAGGGTTATTTCCTAAATCTCATTATTATCTGAGATTGTTCATATGTAAGTATCTAATGGGACCTCTTTATCATCCACATCCATGTTTCTAAAAAATGTATATCAAAGAGTTTTTAATATTTACTAGACTATGGGTTAATTTCATTTATACCCTCATTTTACTTTTATTAAAAAAAATTGAGAGGAATATTTCCATTTCATTCCAAGCAAGGTACTTTATGACCTTTTTGACAAATTAAGGAATGAATGTTATATTAACAAATATGGTGCGTGCAGATATTTTCCAACATTATAACACCTTTTAAGATTACCTTACAAGATTATAATAATATTTTGAAAATAGATGTTCTCTATTATAGTTAGGTGACTTTTAAATGATTTTAAAATATAAATAGATATTTCAATAAAATAGTTTTGATTTCATCTTTGTCAACATCCTTTGTTGGATTTTACATTTGTTTGAAGCTGACTTATTGTATTGAAGGTTTTTGATATGTTTGACTATGGATGTGATATTTTTATACCATTCATGGTTTATGGTTAATGTATTAACAATTTTTATGCTAGTTTTAATATGAATGTTTATGTTATGTTTCAACCTTTTCATACGATGAATGCATTGGACTTAGTAAGTGATGGGTAGCGCATGCTCTTGCTCCTCGATACATCGGTAGGTCTCATGAGACAAACTAGTGTCTTGGTAAATGTCCTTGATGAAATATTTGTTGTAGACTTGGCATGAGGCCTTGACTATATGGTTATGATTTCTTGAATTATGCATTCCATCATTATAAAATTAGCTATTGATATTACATGTGATTATTCGACTATATAATATCCATGTGAATATGTAAATAGAATTATTTGATTTATCTTTTCTATATTATGATAAATTTTATGTCTAAAAGTATTTTCCTTAGACTTATACATTACTATAAATGTTCGTGCTTATTTATGATAGTTTCAGCTATATTGTTATCCTTACTGATCATTGGAGATCACCCCATTATTTTTTTTCCAAGGATGTGAAGAGGTGTATTATGAATGATATGCAGGGTTAAGCTAGGGTAATAATGGTGTTATCAAAGAATTATTTATGGTTTGTTTTATTTTATAAATTGTAATGTAACATTAATATATGTAATCTATTTTCCAAGACTACTAAACTGATCGGTCCTTCTAGACTTGATTCTTTGAAATCATGAAAATTTATTAAAATAATGCACTGAATCTGGATAACTTGTGTCACGGCGTTACAGTTGGTGTCAGAGGAAGTATAGCAATAACCTTGGAAATAGATTTAGATAAACTCTGGTTTTGAAACATTACCCTAAGATAGACTTTAAAGATTAGTATAGAAGAATATCCTAGAATTTTGTTAATGTAGAGATTTTGTAAATTTTCCAAGCAATACATCCATTCTTTGATACGAGCAGGTAGAGGCGGCTTTGGAACAGATACACCTAGGAGTGAAAACTCTGACAAGAAGTTTTGGGCTTAAACTGAGGTATCTTAGTACATGAAAATGGGTCTTTCTTCACTCTTGTTTATTAACCTTCAAAAGGATATGCTTAGGATAATTCCCATATTGTTTAAAAATGATTATGTAGGATTTATGAGTAAATACATCCTCAAATAAAACATTTTTTATTATTATATATTATATGCATAAACTTTTCAATTTATGTTAGGTATTTTACAAGTTTTTAATTATTCTTTGTGATTCAGAAACTAACCTAGTGTTTTTCATTATTTAGAAATGGTGCCCAGTAGAAATAATGACAACTCCAGCAATACGCATGATTCAAAGAGTAATAAGGATCATATCTTTCATGGTCTTAAGACAACATTTTGAAGTTAAATAGTCTCCCATATATTCTCATCATCTAAAAAAATATTACCATTGTTAATAAGATAAGTAAAGATTTCTTTTAGTCCTATTTCTTTGAAAGGAAGCCAGAGAAGAAAAGGATGGTAGAGAGAAAGATGGATAAAGGGAAGAAGGGAAAAAAAGATTTCCCCATTTGCGATAACTGTGGAAAGAATCATCATGGTAAATTCTTGAAGAGAATGATAGTTTGTTATATGTCTGGATAAAAAGGACACCAAATACGTGATTGAAAGTGTAAGAAAAAAGGTTTCAAACGTACAATGCTTCATCTGTATGGAGTCAGGATACTACGCGAATAATGTACCAATCATCATAGTATACCACAAATAATTTTGTTGTATAATAATAAAGTAATGATACTACCACATATGAATAGGAATGACTATTGTTCTTATGTTGTTATTAAATAATTATGTCATTTGAGTTTTGTATCAACGATTTACTGGTTATAAGAACAGTGGAGTATATAAGGATTGTATTGTAGTACTATTTCATTAAGTATTTGAAATTATGTGGTAAGAAGAAAAGTGACTCAATAGAAATTTAAACTTTTTGGAAAATACATGGTTGAAGTAAAGATAAAACTTAATATGGTCCTAATACTTAGGAATAGATTTTGGAATAAGAGATGATTTATTTGGAGAAATTATTTTGGATATAATTTACTACCTTGGAACTAATTAATGGTTTTTTTATTCCATCATTATTGGAGATGAAAAGATTTTTGGATTTAAGGAGTACATCTAGTATTCAATGTTTCGAAGAAGGAAAAAGGAAGTACATACCTGTTCAAATATTTTTTTCTAGAAAGTCATTTTTTACCACATTTTTAGAGAATACACGATGAAGGTATTCACATGTATATTATGTAACCTTCCATATAAATTTTGGACATTGAGTTTGGACAGAAGTATTGTAGATAAGTCTTATGTTTGGAATGGATTAATTTTGACATTAGATAATATTATTAAGGTTAAATAATTTGTTAATATTATTTTTGAATTGTTATAAAAAGGACAACCCAGAGGTCGGGCGACAACCTGTCGCGTCCGGTAAGGCCATGAGACTTTAACCCGCAACCGAAAGGCGACAAGGGTGCATTGCCTACCACTGGCCTACGTGATGTCATGGATTCTATAATGTAGTTTTTTTATGGTCTGGAAGATTAATTATAAATACATTTTTTTAACCCTATACGATTAGGATAAATAGAATATTTTTTAATTTTTTTATCTTTTGGAGTCAAAGATGAGTTTGTGGTAGAAATTAGTTAAAGGGTAGAACTCTACTTTTAATGTATACTTTTTTTTATTATTCTATGATGAAATTAATTCTTAAACATTAGGGAAAGAATATAAAACCAAAAATTTGTTATCCTAATACCTTATGTTTTGTTGAACTGTTAATATTTTAACTAATCATAAATTTATAGCTTTGAAGCCCCCAATTTTCAATTTTTTGTTCAATTGTTTGTGATTGATGACCATAATCACTCCCTATAAATGTTTACGTTTTTATTCTAATTATGTCTCTATAATTTCCATCAATGTTATCCTATTTGAAACCCTAATTTGTTGGTGACTTTTTCATTTCACTTTTCCTCCTATTAAGACTAAATTTTATTAACCCATTTTTCGATGTGGGTTTTACACAAAGGTAGCTTCTATTTTAAACATTTTATTTTAAAATAATAATTTCAAATTATGAGGACAAAATTTATTAAAGTAGGGGATAATTTAACACCCCAATGTTTCATAGTAAATTATCTCTTTAAATCAATTCAATAGCTTATGCTACACGCAACACTGAGTTAGAGTGCACCACGACTTACCAAACCAGCCGTTCAAAACATGGTTATGAATAATATTAACTGAATTTTTAATTTTATATACTCTATATAATTTTTGAATCCATATTATGTGTTTATTAGATATAATAAAATATCAAATTCATTTTTCAGATAAAAGAAGTATTTTTCAAAAAATGCAATTTTACCGACTTTTAATGGAAATCCATTTTTAAATCCAATATTTGACACTTTTAAATATTTAATTTAATGAAATTAAATTCTTTATTAGAATAGGGACATAAAAATTTAGTTTGGATAATTTTTTGGTTCTTTTCTGATAACATTCATATTTTGATGAATAGTGAAAAATACTAAATTTAAAATGAAAACGACTTTTTTAATAAAAATAATTTATAATATTAAATAATGATTTTTAGTGGTTTTAAAGTATTATTAAGTTATATTTTTATCATTTAATATAATTTAGTTTACTTGATGTAATCATGTCAATGTATTAAAATAATGAACCGACTCTGGGTAACTGGGGTTGAGGCATTACACCATACAAATTTATGTAATTTCATGAATTTTAACATCATTCGATAATGATGTAGTATGGGTTAGAGATCTAAAAAGTGTCTATGGTGTCGCTATTGTAAACTGGACGTGAATGAGAGCCAAAGAGTCCCACACCACGCCATTTCTAACCAAGATATGACTCAATCCATGAGGCTAGAAAGAGATAAAAAGATTTTGTATACCTGGTGTGGACCTGCAGACAAGATGTTTTGGCATTCCTATGTATCATGTGATGGAAATAATCAAGCCACACGTAGTTCTGAAAGGTCTTTCATTTTAATTTCATACAGTAAGAACATAGGATGACTACTCGTGGTGGAGGTATATGGAATGGTAGTTGTAAATATAACATAGATGGTGAAAATTTAGGTCTCACCACACCATGAACTTTAGGGGGACTTTGGAAAAGTAGTGATTCTCTCTTAGATGAAGATGCAAATACATTGTAAAGTTTATCGCCACGTGGTCAGGATGAAAGGATAGTTCAATGTCATATAGGATGCGGTAGTTTAACATCTTGTAGGATGATAATGATAGGCAATTTTACATCTTGTATCCTAGATAATGTTGGGTAGTTTAAAATCATATAGGATCCTCCCGTATAGTTTAACATCATGCAGGATGATAATGCTAGGCATTTTTACATCCTCCAGCCTGTATGAGAAGAAAGGGTTGGTCCCTAAAGGGGAAGTACATGGTGGGGGAATTGTAAACCCGGCGTGAATTAGATAGAAGGATTACACATCACTCCATGTAATCATGGTACACTTAGGCAGTGGGGTTGAAATAATGAAAAGATATGTTGTACCTAGGCTGGGCCCAAAGAAAAAATGTTTGAGTGTTCCTACGTATCTTGCAAGTGAATTAGTCAAGACATATGTAGTTCTTGAAATTTTGGAGATTTTATTTCCATTTGGTGAAGATATATGCAGTAAATTTTAAGTTCATGTTGTGAGTACCACATATTATTATTAATTTATTTTCATAGAATTTAAAACATATTGTCACACAGTTTAACGTCATCTGATCAAGATGAGTATTTTATGTAGTTTTATATCTTATAGCCAAGACAAATCTACAGTTTAACATCATTTGGGATGAGACATAATTTTAACGTCATGCGGGATGCAAAAGTTTGTGTCCCTCAACCATATCAGTAAACATCCTACCAAAACTACTAATCCCAAATTAGTCATGCTCAGTGTGGTAAATAAGAAGTAGTCATGGGATTTTCCTGACGCATGGAATCACACAGAAATAGATATGGAGATTTTGGGCTGGGAATATCCCAGCGACACTTGCATGTTTACTCCACATGAAAAGACTCAATGGAGGGTAACACCAAGGGTGTTTCATTTCCACCTAAACATAAGGAGGTGTAAGGATATGAATCACGAAGTCTGATATAGGGATCACAATGATTGTGGTTTAATGATGGAGGATAAATTATGACTATATTTGAAACATAGAATCCATATCATGTTACTTGGAATGAAGAAATATAAATAATCATCGACTGCTGGCCATTTTTGAAACCTAATACCTATCTCAAAATTTCATCTGATATAGGAGTATAAATTTTTTTAGCACCTAAGATGAGTTTCAATCCACTTGTTACCTTGATGATCTTGAACTACACATAGTCAAACATATTATTATAACTTTCATAGAATGGTAATTTAATCTTGTTAATATACATAATGATAATGATTTATTCTTTTCTATTTACTATTTATTTAATAACATTTACAATTAATGAAAATGGTCTAAACTGAGGTATGTTATTACAGAATTATAAATAGAAGTGGAAACATATGGTTGATTCAAGACCATATGAAAGATCAGGTAATAGATCAAAAGGACTTTCTGAGAGAAAAATTACCCCACCAATTATAATTATAGATTTATTAACAATAGATTTTCACGAAGATACGATATTATAAGATAATAATATATCCTACATTGAATTTTAATAAAAAATTATAGAGAGGCCATTGTTGATATTATTGGTCATGAGAACAAAATGAAATTCTTAAGAATAAACGGATTGGATCCTTGGTTGTGAATATATATACATATATAAATATATATATTTGTCTATGTGTGTGTCTGTGTGGTACATTTTCATAATAATTTTTTACCAATAAATTATCTGCTATGTTTATTAGAGTTTAATATTATTAAAATTTTCTATAGGAAAATATATTACACTGATATAAAAGTAAGACCCGAAAAAGAAGAACTTTGGATTCATTAGTCCCAATGCCATATCTACACATAACATTAATAGATAACGATGAAATTTTATTAATATCTCATTAACTAGCTGAAACATTTGAAAAGAAAATAGAAAATGATAGGATCTTATTAATACCTATAATGAAGGGGTAAAACTCAACACCCCCATTTTTTCCCTTACTTATTCCATTTTTTAGAAACCACTATATTCCCATTTCTATCAATTTAGATACTCCAAATATATAATTTTTTAGATTAAAATCATGTATATCTAGAAATATTGACCACAAATTATGTCACTTATGAATTTTCAATACACTAAATTCAGAATTTTACAAATAAACATCAAATTATATATTCACTAATATGATTTAACAATCCCTTTTTTATTATATGGTAGTCATTATTTATCATCAAAACCATTTTATGAGGAAGAATAATGAGAAAAATAAGCCTATGGATTTATAAAATTAGATAAGTAATATGTTCAATATAATAACATATCACTTTAAAAACATATATAAAAAACAAATTATGTATTTTTATCACTTTTTCTATAATATTCAAAAAAATAATAATGAAAAAAATAATGGGTTTTACAGTTTTAAATATATAAAATATTTTATATTCTCTAATCAAACTAGAATCCCCTAAGAGTTATCTCTAAAGGTAATTGAAATTTCATTTAGATATTTATTAAACATTTTTTATCAATATTTTTCTAGTGCTAATAGGATTACTGATAGTCCAAATATTCAAAAAAGAAAGAAGATTTCATTAGGAGTGTTTGGGATGTTTACATGGTGTTAGACTATTTTGAGACATCAAGAAGTGGTAATTTCCTATTGGCACGCGCGTCGCAACGCGTGCAAATTTGCGAATTTTAAAACCAACTGGCTACTGTAAAAGTGGCGAGCAGGGTCGAACCACAGAGAGCACGGAATCTAGTCCACTAAAAAGATTTCGTTGGACAATGTTTAGATGGACAAGGTTTGAGGGAATTCCTATTTTTGAGTTTTCTCTTTTTTTTTTATTTAAACTAAAAGGTGAGAAGACAAAAGATAAAAAGAAAATTGCAAACGGAAATGATGATGGATTCTAAGTCAACAAAATGTGTCAGGGATGTTGGTATCATAATTCAATTATCACGCAGACATGCAAAATATTCTTTATGTGATTAAATATTTATCCTGTTTAGTTATCGCCAGTTCCAAAAATATGTGCATTTTTTAGATGCTCAATTTTAATTTCCCAATTTTATTTAAAGTCCCGTTCTCTGGTGTCATAAATAAATTAGAAAACTCTTTCAAGCCCCGAACTACACGGAGAAATGACACAACCCGTTTCTCACAAAGTTGTGTCACTAATTTGCACCTACCATCAGTCAACTCGGTTTACCTTCTCGGACCGCCACGTCGACTTATAATTAAAATGGCCAGTTTTAATTTTTAGCAATTAATTCAGTGCAAAAATAATTTAAACAGATAAATATTCAATTAAAATAAATTTAATTGACAATTAATCATCAAACAATATCTTGCATGGCATGCGCAGTAATTTTAATTAATCAACTAACATCCCGACACTAATAAAATTACCCCGACATCACAACAAAAAAATCAACGCAGTAATAAAATGATATGTCATGTAAAACAACACTGCGTTACCAAAAAGATGATCGTGTCCGTCTCTATTTCCACCGCGCGCAACTAGATCTTCAATATCTGACTGCACCTCGGCATGTGATGACGTCGCGCGCCAGCTATGCGGCCACCAGAACGGAGAATATGAGCTGTAAGCGGTGCGCGGCTGCTGGTCGGCTCCTCGGGTAGCAGTAAGTGGTGCGCTGCAAATAAAACAAGAGAGTGAGAGGAGTGGTGGCTGCCGGATATCCAGGAGATAAGGGGGGTGCAGCCGGCGGGGTGGTTCGTGCGAGGAGGGCAGCGCCGGCGTGGAGAAGGGGAGGGCGCCGGTTGGCGGACGGGGTGAAGAGGAGGCGGTCGTGAGAGGCGAGAAGGGAGTTCGGCCGGGGTGCTGGAAGGGTTGCGGCCGGAGGGTTCGGCGAGGGTTGCACCCGGCGTGGAGAAGGGATGTGGGTCCGCTGGTTCGGCCGAGAGAGGGAGAGGGAGGCGCTGTGGCGAGGGAGGCCGGCTGGCGCGCTGGGGAGATGGGTCGCGCAGAGGGTGCAGCGGCCTCAGCGGGATGGGGAGTGGCGGCCGTAGGTTGGAGTGCGGACGGCGGGGTGAGTGGGGGCGAGAAGGGAGCCAGGGGGCCGGCGGTTCCAGGCGGGGGATAGGGGAGTCGGCGGCGAGGTGGGAAGTGTGGGCTCCGCGAGGGGAGAGGAGCGGTGGTAGGGGGCGGCTCGGGAAGATAGAGGGGCCAAGCGGGTAGGGTAGAAGGAATAATAGGGAGAGGGAATAATAGGGAAGAGAGAGGGAGATTGGAGAGAGGGGCGTGGGAATAGGGAGGGGAGCGGGTCAAGGGGGGTAAGGGGGGAAAGTTAAATAAAATTCAAAATTTAAAACTAAAATTTAAATTTAAAAACTAATTATCTAATAGTTTAAATAAAAAGGTAGTAATAATAATAATAAGTAGTAAAAATAAAAAGAAGAGTTATATAAACTAATAATAATAATAACTAATATAAAAAAAACTAAAATTAAAAATTAAAAATAAAAGTAAATAACTAATGTTAATATAAAATTAACTAAAAATATCTAAAATATTAAAATACAACAAAAAAGAACCTAAAAACTCAAGAAGCGGTTAACAAATTAATTAAAACTAAATGAAAATAAGACAGAAATGTTAGTAACATCCATGTACATCAAATCCCCCACACTTAAACTTTTGCACTCCTGGGCAAAACAATCTGAAATAAAACACAAGTGGTCCTGTAGACAAATCCAAACATCAACATTACAAGTTCAAAATTTGTCAATCTCTTTCCTCATAATATATCATGCCTCATTTAAAACTTCAGTTTCAAAAGAATTTTTTCTTTCACTTGCATTTTTTCAAAACAAGTACGTGCACTCATTCATCATGTGACCTACCTCACCATCACTCTCATCTCTCAAAAACATTTGATCAAAGTTTTTCTCAGTTCTCATACACATGCAGGCTTACCATAGGCTGGCCATGAATTTCACATCTCCACTAGTGGAAATCAAAAGAATGCACCAATCTCAAGGACTTTACATGAGGTTCAAATGTTTCTGAGGCTGCGGGACGGTGGGGAAAAAAATTGACATCTTTTTGGTAAAAAGGAGGGTTGAATCTTGAAATAAATGCATGATAAGTCAATCCAAATGTCTCCCTCAAACTCTCGTTCCCCCACACTTAAAACACTGCTTGTCCCCAAGCATATGATAAGCCAATGTTTCGCTCTCTTTTTTTTCAGTCTTTTTTTTTTAAGACACAACTCACTCACAAAATATGGCAGGAAAAACTGGTGAGTATCAACTCAAAAACCCCATGGAATAGGTGTCAGACAATAATCCCAAAGAAAGGTACACAAGTAGCGTATAAGATGTAACATCTCAATGAAGGTAGGTCATATAGAAAACTTTTTAGTTCCTGGAGTAATGGATCGTCACTTTAATAGGTATCCCCAAAGTCGAGGGTTACCGCGTAATGACCACCAATGTACTCATTGTTGGAACTGAAAAGGGTTCTATATTCCTATATCAAAATAATATGAAATGAATGTCGCTACTGTGAAAACGAACTCAATGATCAGGATGGAATAATGTCAATCCATGGACATCAAATGACTCACTGCCCCTCGAAGAACCCTCTCCATGAGTAAGTCTCTCTCCCCCACACTTAGATTGAAATAATCATGCATAAATTCAAGAAATTGGTAGGGAAGGGTATCGGCTTGGGCTCATCCTAAAAGGCTCCTGCATGGCTTCTAAGGGCTATACGAAGGAGAAAATGTTTGGGTGGATCAGTGGGTCAACGGGGCTAAAATATCAAACAGATGCCTCGATCATTTTAGTGCAACTTTCAAAAATTCCTATCGCTTTGATGGAAAAACATGGCAAGTTCTAGAAGACAAAACATGGTTGAGATTCCCTCAAGAAAAAGAGAAAGAAGAGATGATTTTAAAATGGATTAGAGTCCTCACGGGTATGGAAATATAATGTTGGACAGCACAGATGAGAATGAGTGCAAATAAGTGTCTCAAAAATATTCAAGTTTTTGAAAAATCTTTCGAAGCATGAAATAATATCAGCAATCATCTAAGTCATGAGGTCAAGGATTAAAGAAATCCAGAACAAGAATCAGGTGCTCAAACTGCCTAGGGACACAAGTGGTATGTTCCCGACTGGGTTGCGGTAAAAATACAACAGTTCTTATGTGGGTTCATGAATGACAGGAGTGTTAGTTTTTTTTTTCACATGGTGTTTTTGGAAGCAGAAAATATGGCGAAAATTAAAATACTTCCCTGTGTAAGTGCAGATAGATGCGGAGAGGCTGCCTGTATCTGATGAAGTTCCAGAAATGATGTACCTGTAAAATCTACAATGGACAACACATACCCGCATCATATCATAAAGATAACACCAAGAATCATCTAAATAGAAGCAGAGATGCAGAAGAGTGACAGGTGCATACAGATATCAGGAGGAGCTAAAAGAAAAATCACACATGCCATGTTTTATTTTATTTTATTTTATTTTTTTTCAAACAAATTAGAACAGGTAAAAGGAGAAAAAGGGGGGGAAAAGAAACTGGAACATGGGTTGCCTCCCAGGAAGCGCTAAGTTTTACGTCTTCAGCCAGACGGATGGACAATGTTCAATCGTCTTGGTCCATCAGCTCAGAATTCCTCTGCCTCTTACGAGAACTGGTGGCTGTATCCTCGATCTCACGGGGACGCTTGGTGGGATTAACCACCTCCGGAGCAAAGTGAGCGTGAAGCTGGTGAGGGAGGAACGGAATCTGTGCTCTTTGTGGTGGTGCTGGATGCTGAGCACGAATCTCCAGTGAAAGTTCCTCAAGTCGGCGCTCGATATCAGCCAGCTCCTGAGTTATCCGTCGTACTAAGTCAGAGGGAGACGGAACAAGCGCATCGATGATCACAGAAGAATCAGAAGAGCTAGACATTTTTCTTTTTAGCTGCATTCACAAAGCAGATAGAGAGATAGAGATAGAGTAAGAAAACAAAGATCAAAGAATGAAGAAGCAGTCGGGTTGCCTCCCGATCAGCGCTAAGTTTTACGTCTTCAGCCAGACGGATAACTTCTCATTGCAATTGTAGTTCTTCAATGATGCCTATTTTATCCGAAGTGTGGTAAAGTTTAAGGCGTTGACCATTTACTTTGAATGGGGGCATCTTCCCATCAGAAATTTCGAAAGCACCATGTGGATAAACAATTGTGACGGTGTAAGGACCTGACCACTTCGACTTGAGTTTTCCAGCCATGATTCGAAGTCGTGAGTTGAAGAGGAGAACTTTGTCGCCTGTTGAAAAATTTCTTTGTTGGATCCGTTTGTCATGCCAGGCTCGAGTTTTCTCTTTGTAAATCAAAGCATTGTCATATGCTTCTCTCCTCATCTCATCCAGTTCATTCATTTGTAGAAAACGCTTCTCTTGGGCAGTTTTGAGATCAAAATTCAGTTTCTTCACAGCCCAATAAGCTTTATGTTCCAATTCTACAGGTAAGTGGCAGGTTTTCCCAAAGACCAACCTATATGGGGACATTCCAATGGGTGTCTTGTAGGCAGTTCTGTAGGCCCATAGTGCATCATCGAGTTTGGTGACCCAATCTTTCCTAGATGTACTTACAGTTTTCTCCAAAATACCCTTAATTTCTCGGTTTGAAACCTCAGCTTGGCCATTGGTCTGTGGATGGTATGGGGTGCTCATGTAGTGGTGACATCCATGGAGAGTCATTAGCTTCTGAAACAGCGCATTATTGAAGTGGGTACCACGGTCACTGATGATGAGCCTTGGAATTCCGAACCGGGTAAAAATGTGTTGCTTCAAAAATTTGATGACGACTCGAGCAGTATTTTCCGATAATGCTTTAGCTTCCACCCATTTTGACACATAGTCCACACATACAAGGATATAGGATTTCCCAAAAGATTTAGGAAAAGGACCCATGAAGTCAATTCCCCATATGTCAAAAATTTCAATTCCTATGATTGAGTGTTGTGGCATTTCGCGCTTCCAGCTTATACCCCCGGTTCTTTGGCATTTGTCACAATTCATGACGAATTCACGAATATCACGATTCATGGTTGGCCAGTACAAACCACATTGTAACACCTTGCTGATTGTTCGATGAATCCCATGGTGTCCTCCAGCTTCTCCAGTATGGCATAGGTTCAAAACACTTTCCACTTCTTCTTCAGGGATGCATCTTCTTATCATTCCATCCGCACAGTCTTTGAAAAGTAAAGGATCATCCCAGTAGTAATGTCGTGATTCATTCAGAAATCTTTTCCTCTGTTCCTTTGATAAATCTGGATGTATCACACCTGAAGCTAAGTAGTTCACGAAATCAGCATACCAAGGTGTGATTGTCTCAATGGCATAGAGTTGTTCGTCAGGAAATGTTTCAGTGATTAGTTCGACATTGATTTCACTTGTGTCATGGTCGAGGCGTGATAAATGATCAGCAACGACGTTCTCTGTTCCCTTTTTGTCCTTGACTTCAATGTCAAATTCCTGAAGTAACAGTATCCATCGAATGAGTCTCGGTTTTGCATCTTTCTTGGCCATTAGATACCGAAGTGCCGCATGATCCGTATAGACAGTGACTTTTGAGAACAACAGATGGGATCGAAATTTATCAAAGGCAAAAACAACTGCTAGCAGCTCTTTTTCAGTTGTTGTGTAATTTTGTTGGGCCTCATTCAAAGTTCGGCTAGCATAGTAGATTGGCCTAAAGATCTTTTCTTTTCTTTGCCCCAAGGCAGCTCCAACTGCCCAGTCACTAGCGTCACACATTAACTCGAATGGTTGCTCCCAATCAGGTGAAATCATTATTGGGGCTTCAACCAAACGCTGCCTTAATAATTTAAATGCTTCCTGACATTCAGGGCCGAAGTGGAACGTGACATCTTTTCCCAACAGATTCGTAAGGGGTCGGGCAATAATAGAGAAATCCTTGATGAAGCGTCTATAGAATCCAACGTGCCCAAGAAAACCTCGAATGGAACGAACTGAAGAAGGCATGGGTAACTCAGAGATTGTACTAATCTTTGCGGAGTCAACTTCAATTCCTTTCTTTGAAATTTGATGGCCTAAGACTATTCCACTTTGGACCATGAAGTGTGACTTTTCCCAATTAAGTACCAGATTCTTTTCTTCGCATCTTGCCAAAACCTTATCCAAATGTTCTAGACAGTCATCAAAAGAATTTCCATACACTGAGAAGTCATCCATGAAAATTTCCAAGAACTCTTCAATCATGTCATGGAATATTGCCATCATGCATCGTTGAAATGTGGCTGGAGCATTACACATTCCAAAAGGCATTCGCCTATAAGCAAATGTACCATATGGACAAGTGAACGTGCTTTTCTCTTGATCCTCTGGTGTCACTGCTATTTGATTATAGCCCGAGTATCCATCCAGAAAACAGTAGTAATCTCGTCCTGCCAATCGTTCAAGGATTTGATCAATAAAGGGTAATGGGAAGTGATCCTTTCTAGTGGCATCATTCAATTTCCGATAGTCGACGCACACTCTCCATCCAGTCACTGTTCTTGTGGTTATCAATTCTCCTTTATCATTCTCGACCACTGTGGTTCCACCCTTTTTAGGTACCACTTGCAACGGGCTAACCCACTGACTGTCGGAGATTGGAAAAATTAAACCGGCATCAAGAAGTTTAATGACTTCTTTCTTGACTACTTCTTTCATGGGAGGTGTCAAGCGTCGTTGTGGTTGCCTGCAGGGTTTTGAATTATCTTCCATATGTATTCTATGAGTACAGATGGCAGGACTTATACCTTTTAGATCAGCAATCGTCCAACCTATTGCTGGTTTCCTTTGTGACAGGACATTGAGCAATTTGCTCTCTTGTTCACTCGAAAGATTGGCATTTATGATGACTGGTAAGGTGTTTAAATCTCCCAAGTAGCTATATCTCAGGTTTAATGGAAGAGGTTTAAGCTCAAGTGTTGGAGGCTTTTCAAGTGATGGAGTAAGTGAAGTGGATTCATGTCTATCTAAAGGCTCGACTATATTCCTGATGAATTCCACTTCCTCGATTGATTCAGTGAACTCTTTATTTTCTTTATGCAAATCTGCGAGGTCCAGCACATCGCTTGCAAACTCATCCCATTCTTCAATCGTATCCAGGAAATGACAGTCTGCTACAGATGGTTTTTCCATGGCCTTTAGGACGTCAAATGTTATGTTCTCGTCCCCAATTCTAAAAATTAACTTTCCCTCTTGGACATCGACCAGTGCCCTGCATGTCGCCAAGAAGGGTCTCCCGAGAATGAGTGGGACGTCCTTATCTTCTTCCATATCGAGGACAATGAAGTCAGCAGGGAAGTAATATTTATCAACCTTGACAAGAACGTCCTCTAGAATCCCTCGAGGATGCTTCACTGATCGGTCAGCCATTTGCAAGGCGACTCTCGTTGGCTTTAATTCGGTGATGCCTAGTTCTTCAAGGATTCCAGACGGCATGAGATTGACACTAGCTCCGAGGTCGCACAAAGCTCTTCCGAATTGACATCCTCCAATATTGCAAGGAATAGTGAAACTCCCAGGGTCTCTTAGTTTTGGAGGTATGGATCTGGGTATGACTGCTGAACATTCCTCGTGCATTATGACTGTTCCCACATCATCTAATTTTCTTCTTTTTGACAGAAGTTCTTTGAGAAATTTGGCATAGTGGGGCATTTGTGTGATGGCTTCCGCAAAAGGAATATTTATTTGAAGCTTTTTGAACATCTCCATGAATTTTGAAAATTGAGCATCCAACTTCCTTTGCTTCAGTCTTTGTGGAAATGGAGGAGGTGGTATGTGGGCTTTCGCTCTTTCGTTGAGTGCCTCATTTTCCTTCTCCTTTCTTGCCTTTTCATTCTTTGCAAGGTTGTTTTGATCTTCCTCCTCTTTGGGTTCAAGTTGGATTGCTTTGTTTGTTGAGTCGCCATTTTCAGTGGAAGGTATAGGTGTCTCATCTGTTGGTTGAACATCAGGCTTTTGGTGCTCTGGTAACTGTGTGCCACTTCGCAATGTGATGGCTTTTGCTTCTTCTCTTGGGTTGACTCTTGTGTTGCTTGGTAGAGTTCCTTGCTGTCGGTTTTGCATTTGTGCGGCTAACTGACCGACTTGATTTTCAATGTTGCGCATGGAAGCCTGTAAGTTTTGGGTTTCCATCTCTTGTGATTCAAACCGTGATTGATTGGACATCATTAACTTTGCTATAGTTTCTCCCCAATCTTTTTGACCTTGTGTTGCAGCAGGGCCGCAGTCCGTTGTTTGTTTTTTCTCCTTATACTGCTGTTGTTGATGGAACGGTGGTCGATATTTCTGTTGAGACCCTTGATCTTGTGGTTGCATGGCGGGTCTGAAGGTAGGTTGAGCAGTGAATCCAGGTGGACCCATGTTATGGTTCATCGGCTGAGTAGCCACTGGTTCCTTCCAACCTTGATTTTGGGCTTTGCCATGCCAGTTTGTGTTGTAATTGTTCCCATAATTTCCACGGTTGTAACTAACGAAGTTAGCTTCAGACATCTTGGTCTCTGTAGTGTTATATGGACACATGGAATAATCATGAGGACCACCACAGTGTGGACAATGTTCAGCTTGAACAACATGGACTGGCTTAGGTGGGTTTATTGACAAGTTGTCAATCCTCTTGTTGAGAACTTCAAATTGTGCAGCCATGAATGTCTGAGTATCAACGTGATGCACTCCTGCCTTTCGTCTTGAAAAATCTTCTGGCCACTGGAAACTGTGTTCGGCCATGTTTTGAATCAATATGTACAGGTCCTCCGGATCCATTTCCATGAACGCGTTTCCAGTAGCTGTGTTGATGGCAGACTTACTCTCGGATTGAAGTCCATAATAGAAAGCTTGTAGCTGGTTTGCCAACTTCATCCCATGATGGGGACAACGTCTTAACATGGATTTGAATCTTTCCCAAGCTTCTCCTAACGATTCGTATTCACTTTGACAAAAGGAGTCGAGGTCTCTCTTGTTTTTCAATGATTGGGCTGTTGTGTAATATCGATCAAGGAATTTTCTTCTCAACACTTCCCATGTGAAAACTGTTTCGGGGTCGAGACTCTCCAACCAGTCCTTTGCTTTCCCTTGCAACGAAAATGGAAACAGTCGTAGGATCAACGCATCATCCGTTACTCCGTTATATTTAAATGTGTCACAGACTTCAAGAAATCTGTTCACATGCATATAAGGGTCTTCGCTGCTCAATCCATGAAACTGTGCATGTTGTTGGAGCAGGTTGATCGTGGACGGCTTCAATTCAAAGTGCGTTGCTTGAATTCTGGGTCGTGTTATTCCTGAGCTTATTCCGACTGTGTTGGGTCGCAACTCCTGTCTCATAGTAGTCCGAGGTCTTTGATTATCGAGACGGTTTTGGAAAAGTGGATGGACTTGTCCGCTAGGAAGTGTCGGAATATGAGTTTCAACGCTTTCCGCAGGTGGATGCATTGCGTTTGCAGCTGAGGTACCGACTTGTTCTTTTCCCTTTCTTTGATGTTCAAGTTGTGGATCAAGGGGTGTGTCGTTCTTTGACGGATCAGAAGTACGAGTGTTCACCATTTAGGCGAACAGTGCCTAAAGCAAGGTCTACTTGAAATTTTCTTAATGCTAGACGTGCGCGTGCTCCCCGGCAACGGCGCCAGAAATTTGGCACGCGCGTCGCAACGCGTGCAAATTTGCGAATTTTAAAACCAACTGGCTACTGTAAAAGTGGCGAGCAGGGTCGAACCACAGAGAGCACGGAATCTACTCCACTAAAAAGATTTCGTTGGACAATGTTTAGATGGACAAGGTTTGAGGGAATTCCTATTTTTGAGTTTTCTCTTTTTTTTTTATTTAAACTAAAAGGTGAGAAGACAAAAGATAAAAAGAAAATTGCAAACGGAAATGATGATGGATTCTAAGTCAACAAAATGTGTCAGGGATGTTGGTATCATAATTCAATTATCACGCAGACATGCAAAATATTCTTTATGTGATTAAATATTTATCCTGTTTAGTTATCGCCAGTTCCAAAAATATGTGCATTTTTTAGATGCTCAATTTTAATTTCCCAATTTTATTTAAAGTCCCGTTCTCTGGTGTCATAAATAAATTAGAAAACTCTTTCAAGCCCCGAACTACACGGCGAAATGACACAACCCGTTTCTCACAAAGTTGTGTCACTAATTTGCACCTACCATCAGTCAACTCGGTTTACCTTCTCGGACCGCCGCGTCGACTTATAATTAAAATGGCCAGTTTTAATTTTTAGCAATTAATTCAGTGCAAAAATAATTTAAACAGATAAATATTCAATTAAAATAAATTTAATTGACAATTAATCATCAAACAATATCTTGCATGGCATGCGCAGTAATTTTAATTAATCAACTAACATCCCGACACTAATAAAATTACCCCGACATCACAACAAAAAAATCAACGCAGTAATAAAATGATATGTCATGTAAAACAACACCGCGTTACCAAAAAGATGATCGTGTCCGTCTCTATTTCCACCGCGCGCAACTAGTTCTTCAATATCTGACTGCACCTCGGCATGTGATGACGTCGCGCGCCAGCTATGCGGCCACCAGAACGGAGAATATGAGCTGTAAGCGGTGCGCGGCTGCTGGTCGGCTCCTCGGGTAGCAGTAAGTGGTGCGCTGCAAATAAAACAAGAGAGTGAGAGGAGTGGTGGCTGCCGGATATCCAGGAGATAAGGGGGGTGCAGCCGGCGGGGTGGTTCGTGCGAGGAGGGCAGCGCCGGCGTGGAGAAGGGGAGGGCGCCGGTTGGCGGACGGGGTGAAGAGGAGGCGGCCGTGAGAGGCGAGAAGGGAGTTCGGCCGGGGTGCTGGAAGGGTTGCGGTCGGAGGGTTCGGCGAGGGTTGCACCCGGCGTGGAGAAGGGATGTGGGTCCGCTGGTTCGGCCGAGAGAGGGAGAGGGAGGCGCTGTGGCGAGGGAGGCCGGCTGGCGCGCTGGGGAGATGGGTCGCGCAGAGGGTGCAGCGGCCTCAGCGGGATGGGGAGTGGCGGCCGTAGGTTGGAGTGCGGACGGCGGGGTGAGTGGGGGCGAGAAGGGAGCCAGGGGGCCGGCGGTTCCAGGCGGGGGATAGGGGAGTCGGCGGCGAGGTGGGAAGTGTGGGCTCCGCGAGGGGAGAGGAGCGGTGGTAGGGGGCGGCTCGGGAAGATAGAGGGGCCAAGCGGGTAGGGTAGAAGGAATAATAGGGAGAGGGAATAATAGGGAAGAGAGAGGGAGATTGGAGAGAGGGGCGTGGGAATAGGGAGGGGAGCGGGTCAAGGGGGGTAAGGGGGGAAAGTTAAATAAAATTCAAAATTTAAAACTAAAATTTAAATTTAAAAACTAATTATCTAATAGTTTAAATAAAAAGGTAGTAATAATAATAATAAGTAGTAAAAATAAAAAGAAGAGTTATATAAACTAATAATAATAATAACTAATATAAAAAAAACTAAAATTAAAAATTAAAAATAAAAGTAAATAACTAATGTTAATATAAAATTAACTAAAAATATCTAAAATATTAAAATACAACAAAAAAGAACCTAAAAACTCAAGAAGCGGTTAACAAATTAATTAAAACTAAATGAAAATAAGACAGAAATGTTAGTAACATCCATGTACATCACCTATCACATTTGTAATTCATTTTATTTCAAAAAGATCATGAAGAGTTTTTTATCTACTATGTATTTATTTAAATTTATTTTCATTTTTTGGTATTCTATAAATGTTCTTGGTCCAAAAATCTAAGAGGTATGGAAAGGTTTATTTTATCCGACCATTGTAGGGCACCACAATCAATTTTTATCAGTAAAGGCTCATCTAAAAAGGTACCACATTTATTAAAATATATATATTTCATTAAATAATAAAGTAGTTATTCAAGAATTTGTTGGGTGAATTCCTTGAAAAATATTTTCTATCATTCTTAAATAATAAATTAGTATATATTTATCATCAACTCATGATGTCTTTATGTTTTAATGTGTTTGTAAGCATGGTTTATTAATGAACTATTTAGAATGTGTTTTTATGTTATTTATTATTAAACAATTGATGAATATTTATTATTATTATTATTATTATACTCATTATATCAAGATTAAATTTATTTGATTCTTAAATTTATTATAAATCTCCTTTTAATTTGTGGTGAAATTATATGTTCTTTAAATATTCTATGTGTAAATAAAATATGTTTTTTGTTTATGAATCTATCTCTCTTGGTAATACCTTATTTAGAAATGTTTTATTCAACTATATAAATTATTAAATCTGTTTAAATATTTATATTAATTTTTCTATAACTATCACTTGAATCTAAATCTTTTAGATTACATTAATAGATTGAGTTTTGGTATTTAGACATTATTGGTGAATACAACAACAACATTATCTAATAAATAAGAACAAAATAATTTTTAATAGACAACATTATATATATATCCTTGAGAAAAAGCATCCCAAAATAATGAATCATTACAAATAATGAATAGAATAAAATTATAAAAACAGTCCTCAAATTTGGAGAACTATTATTTATTAATATGCAAATATTAATGTCAAATTCACTCATTAAAATGTGTAGAAGTAGTCTTAAAAAGATATTATAGTTCAAAACATGAATAAAATACTCAAAACCAAGAAATTAAACTTTTATTTCATTAATATATTAAGAAAATTATATATGATTCATTAAGGGAATGTAGGAATTAATTGCATTTCATTCGAACAAAAAATATGGATTTTCTGATTAAAAGTTCATGTTTTAAATTTAAAGTGACATTTTAGTTCAAAACATCAATTAAATACTAAGATGCAAGTAAACCAGCTTGGATTGTCTTGATAATTTATAAAAAATATTTCAAATTTGTTTTTTCTGTGTAGGAATTAACATTAAATCAATATAACAAATAGTGTGGCTGATAAGATTAAAAGTTCATGTTTTATATTTAAAAGTAATATTTTAGTTCAAAATACTGGTTGCATACTCTAAAACAAGAAAATTAAATCATATTATATTGATACGTTTTTTAAAAAATATGTGATTCATTTCTGATGTGTATAAATTATCCATAGATTAATCCAACACATGGTGTGGTCATTACTAGTGCCGAAAAGGGTCCTCCATGTCATGTTTTTGAATTTTTTACATTGGTTAATAAGTGAAATCATTGCGACCAAAATTGCAAATATGTTTTATACATTTGTTATTTTAACCAATGTTAAAAAACAATATTTAATATAATTTATCATCAAAAACTACTATAGTAACCTCTAACATAAAGTAAAATCTACATGTTTTTACGTCATTTTTAAAATTAAAAGATATAAAAAAGGATTTTAAATAAAACTATTTTTAAAACACATATTTAAAAACATATAAAAGATGAAAAACAGAAATAAAATAGAATAAAAACAAGAGGAAATGGAAATATATTAAAACTATATAAAAAATTTACAACACAACTTCATTCAAATTACAACTACTTTCCAATTTCAAATTTAAACTTCAAAATATATATTAAAAATAATGATAAATTAAAATAAAATATAAATTTAAAGTAATAAACCCATGATCCCTATAATTATTTAGATCATTTATATTATAAGTGTGGGTGTTATAAAAAAGCTACAATTTAAAAGAAATGAATTCAACATTTATTCACTAGATAATTATAAGATATAGAAAAATGATGGAATATAATAAAATCTAACCTTGTCGCGTTTTATAACTATTCCGACTATATTTATTCCATACATAAATCTCATAGAATAAAATGACAATTATATTAATCTATATTTATGATGATATTTCCATTTAAAAAGTTTTTATTAATTCCAAATACCATCTTAGGTATCTGCTAAATTGATATTCTTTTAGAAGATGTCACCTTTGTGAAAATATATTTAATATTTTTTGTCCTTTATCATATTATTTGGTTATAGTTCTTCCATTCCTTATTTAAAAATGATATAAATGAAATTATAAAAATATTTCATTAAAATATATATTTGTATTAAAATATGAAAAATCGCATCCTTAATATTTCATGAAATTTTATTTTAACACATCACCATGTATGGATCATAAATAGTAAACTGTATTTTATTACGAATAAAAAATAGACAACATCCCATGGAAACTAATATATAAAAATATAATGATAGTGTTTATTTAATTAATAGAAATAAAATTTTATAAAATATATGTTTTATACCCATAGAGATGATAAAATATCCAACGTTTAATTGCATCATTATGAAATATTTTACAAATATATATTATTCTTTATTCTTAATTTGTTTTCCTTGTTTGTGGAGAAATAAATAGTGTGTCAAAAAATCCATTCATAGATTTCATATCTTTCTAAATAAAAATATGTAAGATTAAATTGATATAATTGAATGAAATGTGATAATCGACTTACATAGAAAATACATGCATCACTGTAATGCCTAACATATCTATTGTTATAGGCTCCTTGATATCTATCTTGAAAATTATCAAAATAATATCATTCCCCCAAATTGTTTCAATCATTGTTATCACACCAAGACTTTAGAAATAATTTTTTATTTTATTATTTTATCAGACCAAGAAATATTTTGTTGAGGTGCGGGCCGAGCCCAATTGAAATTTTTGCATGTTTGTTGATAAATGAGCATTTTTCGGCTTAATAGCATAGGATGTAATGGGAGGTAATGGATGAAGCCATGTGGCTTCACCAAATCACCGTACAGCCCGCTTGGTGTACAATTTATTAATTAATTAATGAAATAAAGTAAGTAAAAAATTAATAAATAAAATGAACTAAATATTATTTTAATGTTATTATTATTATTATTTATTATTATTATTATTATTGTTAGTGTTTTGAATTAATTTATTATCATTAATATTATTAATATTCTTATTATTATGGTTAATATTTTATTAAATTATTATTGTTATTATAAAATTATTATTATTAATATTAGTATTCTGTTTATGGGATGTAGTTTATTTTAGGGATTTTACTTTACTTTTTATTTTATCTTTTTTACCTCTCTTTCCCTCTTCTTATCCCCACCCCCTCTCTCCCTCACATTACACACCAAGCCCCCCCCATCTCATTGATGTTTGACCCTCACCCGCAGCACCTCTCCAGCAATTCCCCATGGCCGGAAACCTCCCCTCCCTTGTGCTACCTCACCAGTCTCGCCCCCCCCCCCCCCCCCCCTCCTCCTCCCTACGCACACACCTTGAGAACCTCTCCTCCAAACGTGCATACCTCTGATTCACCCCACCCCCTTGCTGGCCAATCCACCTCCGGTGACTGAACCTCTCCTGGTCGAGCCCCCTTAACATCGCTACACCCTCTCCACCTTGGGTAGACCCACTTTCATCTTTGTTGGGGTGTTGATCTTTCTTTTTCTGGGTTTTTGTTTTTTCAGCTATTATGGTGTAAATTAGGGTCTTAATCTTTGGTATTTTTTCTATGATGGGGATCATGGTTTATTTCAGTTCTCTTATAGTGTGTATTAGGTGCGGTTGATAATTATTTCAAGATATGGAAATTTATTCACCCAAGGAAAGTGATTTCATATATAAACATTATTTGGATAATTATTATTATTAATTAGATAATTTAATGTGTTCCTTGATTAATATTTGTGGTGTGAAATATTTTTTTGAAAAGGTTCACATGTTTTTATATTTAAAGTATAATTTTTAGATTAAATTGAGTTTTTTTCATATGTAACTCATGTTTTGTTAATTGATATCACATTATACAATATGAAATTGGTTATTTAAATTATTTATGTAATGAAAATTATGTTTGGAAAGGTTTCTAGTGTTCATTTTATTAAAAAAACGTATTTTAGGTATGTTATTGGTGTGAGGCCTTTTTATTATTTTTTTGCGTTATTTTATAAATTGTTGAAACGGTTTATTAAAATATAAGAGAGATATAGAAAACTTTTGAGATAGTATTTGGTATGTGTTTGGTTTAAAGAGTGTTTTTGGTGTAAATTTTTATAGTGATAATTTTGAAGTGTTTCATAAATTTTTTGTTGATTTATTAAATTATTTGTATAGTGTGTGGTCCCTTATTTCTGGTTTCGAGTCACTGGGTCTAAGGAAACTCACCTGCATGTGCATAGGTAAGTATATATACGTGGGATCCCCCGTTACATGTATAATCATCCATACTAGTGAATATACATTTATGGGGCTAGGTGTGACCATGTATATATATATATATGAAAATTCATACGTAGGTGAGTGGTGACTAGTATATACATATAATCAAATATCTAAGGATCTTCATTCATGTGTTCATGGCCATACAGGTGTGTTAATAGGGGATAGGATTCCTTATATATATATATATATATATATATGAAAGTGACTATTCGTATTGGGGGAGTAGAAACTCTTAGTTATAAAGAACCAAGGGCCATATGTTTGGTTTGGTTCCACCCGGCGGTAGGTCCCCTATAATTATACCTTTAAATTCAATTCTTTAATTTATTGAGCATTTTAAAAAGTATTCGTTTATATTAAATTGTATATTCATGCTATTAAAATTTATGGTGATCCTTGATGTTAGTCTTTATTTCATTTCTAAGGTTCTCTTTATATGTTTACATGTGTATTTTTCATTGAAATATGATCCCAATCTTGTTTTACAATGATTAACATTTTCAGTGCTTAAAAATAGTTTCAAAAATGTTTTTTCAGTGTTTGGTGGGTATTCCTCAAAATTTTGTGGTGTATATTGGTTGTGAAAGTTTATTTAAGTGAATATATTATCTTGTGTGATTTTAAAGGTTGAAAATTCAACGATATGTTGAGTTAGGAAAAGTGTATGGGCTTTGATGGGAAATCAAGGTTAAAGAGTGATTTATCTTTCTGAAATAGGTTTCTTGGATTTAAGTATGGTTTCAAGTTGTTTAAAATGTTTGAATCATTTATTGGTAATTATAATTTCAAATGGATTTAGAACTTGAAAGTGTTGGGTGAGTATTTTTTTCTTAATTGAATTCATTCATTGTGAAGTAATGAGTCCCATTTGGCACCTTGAAAATGATTTGTAAATGTGAAAAACCCCTTTTGAGGCATGCCCCTTTATTTCAGAAACATGATATGTATGTCAAATTTGTGATTTGTGATATGTTACCAGTGAAGAGGCTTGTGATTTGTTGTGTGACTTATAATTTGGGATGTGATTAAGGATGGAGATCAGTTTTGAGAGGTTGGATGTGAATTTGAGTCAAGAAAATGAGAAGTTCATATATGTTTGTTTGATAAAAACTCACCACCACTTTAAATGGAGCACATGGGAATCTTGGGCATCTAGGTGGGTGGACTAGGACTAGTATGATAGATGATATATAAGTGGTTCATCCCAGCATCATCTAGAAGTATTGATGATTACAACACTAACTAAAAATAATGATGATTGATTGGAGACTACTAGGTTATGGGTGTGTTCCCTACTGGTGCCTTATCCATCAGAATGTATTTGTTTGTGGTTCTTATACCACATTTCGCTTAGGGAAGAGAATCATAGTTCTCTGAATAATAATATATGCTTAGGGATTTTCCATAGTGCTTGTGATATGATTTTATATTCAGTTGTTTCATGCTTGTTCCATCTTTTGTGAAAACTAACTTTTAAATCTCTATTGGCCTCCTTTCATTTTTAAATTTTAATGCATGATTGGAACCTATTTTGAAATCAAATTGGAAAAAAAAATCTAGAAAATAAAATCTTGTTACTTGAATTTGAAAAGAATGAAAAACGTTATTTTATTATGTCTTATTTTCAAACTAGCACATTTTGGGTTAATTTTTATAGGTAAGGGCATAGGCCATTGTTGTACTCTATCATTCCTACTAAGAATCCTAGTTCTCATTAATAATTTTTTTTTGAGTTCTAGGTTCCTCTAGTCAGGGTTCTCTCTTAGAGTGAGTGTGGTGTTTTTTATGTTCCATGGTGACCCATGAGGTCACTTGAGGTATGTTTTTATGCTTAGTTAATTTTTATTTCTATTTCCAGTATTGTTTTTGTTTTGTTCAAATTTATTTAGTTATCTATTTTTTTGGTTCAAACCGTTCCCAGCTCTCTTATTTTGATGCCCGACACTAGTTTCCATCCCTTGATGATCATAAATTTCTCATCGACCCTTACCACGGACCAAATCAGGCAACGGGTCGGATAGTAACCCAGCTTGGTTGGGGACAAAAGTGGTATTAGAGGAGGTTATTCTATTTTGGATCTTATTTCTAGGTAAAGAGTAAGGGTATACTATAGTTAGGATTATCAGAACTCGATGTTATTGTAATGAGTAGGGTGTTTGGTTAGCACACCTCGTTATGAGAATTATGTAACTAGGGGAAGTCAGGTTTTATCCAAGACTTTGGGTCCTTGTGGTTTTTCGTTTTTTGTGAAAAAGAAATAGGGTTGGAACATTAGTGTCAGTGAGCTCATAGGGCCTTTCCAGACATGTGGATCCAAGGACATGGTCTTAGAACACTCTTTGTGATGGTGGTGTGACTAGAGTTTGGCCACTAACTATATGTATGAGTCATCCATCAGCACTAGTATCCACTTGAATCGTCTTGTGACTCCTTGGGTTCTGAAAATTATTTTTTAAAACCCTTGTCTGAAAATTGTGGGAATTGAATTTTAAAATAGAAACGGTTTGATTGGGTTCTTGTGTATCCTCGTCAGCTACTATATGACCCCATAAGAAGTTAGTGCATGTCAAAGTACAGCCATGGGTGTTTCTCTTTGGTAAAATTATCTAATTGATCAATGTAAGTACCTTCTTCTTATTAAACATTGAAATATGAATCCACCTCCCTTTTTGTGCTCTAGTGGATCATCTCGTATTGTGAGAGAGGATCCAAGATGGGTTGGAAGAAATTTTGGTCTCTTGGGTTACCCTGGTTCTTGAATATTGAGTTCGGCACAGTTAAGTCTAAGGGACGCACCTAGAAGTGGTGAAGGAAAATATAGTGGGTAATGCGGGAAGTAGTATGGGTTGTTGGTATGTTTTGTTATATTAAAAAGGTATTTGGATCTTCTGTTGGTTTCATCTAAGAAAGGGTTTGTCATAAGTAGAATGTGTCATAAATATGTTTCTGGGAGGTTATTATGGCCACTCACAGTAATCTCATGTTGTTAAGGACCTAGTTTAGGGTTTCCATCCTTATAATTTCTTTATCAGTTACAATGGTCATGTTTGGTGACATCCTACGATGTGAGTTTCCTTTGAAATTCAAGATTTATGTTCAGTGTGTGTGTATTTTCTAAGACCCTATTTTGATAAAGTGTGGTGTTATAGTAAATGGGTTGCGAGGTGGGTTGTGTTCTAGTGGTTCTATCTAGGATGTGGTGTAGTTTCTTGTGGCACCATAAAAAAAATTCATGTTCAAGTTTTGTAATGTCTTCTTGGGAGGAGGAGATACTTCAACCACCAAAGCTTCATCCATAGGTCTCGGATGGAAGTTGGCGCATAGTTAAGAAACCCCAAGAGTGAAAAGGATTTTGAATTAACTTCCGTCTCTATTGTGGGAGGTGGAGACAGTTTGAGGTTTCTGTAGGGTAGCTCTATTTTAATGGCTTCACTTAGTAAAAAGAGACACGGAGACTTAATCTTCAAGTCGTGACCTGCATAGGTATAAGAGTTCTTTTTTTGTTACAAGGAGGAACATTTGTCTGGTTTCCTTGAATCTCGGTGCTTATACCCTTGTGGGTGTGAATCTCTATGTGGTTGTACATATATGAACAAACTTGTAGGTGTGATCCAATTTCAGTTTTGATATGGGCTCATCCGCCAATGGTGATGACCCACAAGAGTGTGGACCATGTCATGTTTTCTATTTGTTTTAGAGTCTCTTTCATCGGTCCCCTTGCAGTGGGTATTTAGTCCTTGTGGGGTTTTTGTATCAGTGTGGTTTATTCAGTTAAGATGATTACTTCTTATGGTGGGGATAACCATTGTGGGTCTCAGTAAAAGTTCCACTGAAATGAAACGGTTTCAACATATTTCTTGTGGTAGGGAGCCCATTCTGGACTCCCCATGTAAGTGTCCTGGTTCCACCTTGGGTGTAGTTTTTTATGGTGGGGAGTCACCTTTGTCCTCCCCATGTCAGTAATCTATTTTCATTCATGGTATTGTTTTGATGGTTGGTATTCTTGTTCATAGCTATCCAACCCCAACCCCCTCTTTGAGTTTGTCGTTGATTTCTGGTAAAATGTGTGAGCTTCCTTGGGAATGTTTTAGATATTTTTTCTTAGGATTTTGAATGGTGTATTATGAGAGTTTCTATATTTCGATTATCAACTAGAGGATTATTTACTTTTGGGTGTGGGTGTCACTGGGTGGGGAGTCCATTTTGGGTATCCCGAGTTTATTTTTGTAACTCCATTCTCCTTGTCGAGATTTTCCTTGATTCTCTCTCATTTTTTGTTTATCAGAAACTTCTTTGAGTTAAAATGGTGTAACGGTTCTATCCTCTAAACAATCTTGGGATGGATTTCTGAGAACAAAAATCTTTATCGTGGGGATAATTTTCACACCAATACTTTTAAAATAATTTTGTATTTTATTATTTTATCTAACATTGAAATATATTGTTCAGGTGTGGGCTGAGCCTGATTAGAATTTTGGCATATTTGCTGATAAATGAGCGTTTGTGGGCTTGACGGCATACGTTGGATGATCAGGGCATGACCGAAGCCGTTTGGCTTTAACCAATCACTATGAGGACTAACTGGTGTATAATATATTAAATAATTAAGAAAATAAAGTAATAAAAAATTTAATTAATAAAATAAACTATGGATTTTTTTCATAATAAAATTATTATTATTTAAGAGTAATTTGTTATTATTATTGTTAATATTTCTAATTAATTCATTTTCATTAATATTATGAATATTATTATTTTTATGATTAATATTTCATTAAATTATTATTATTATAAAATTATTATTATTATTATTAGTATTGTGTTTATGGGATGTTGTTTTTAGGGATTTTACTTTTCTTTTTATTTTACCTTTTTTTACTCTATTTCCCTCTTCCTCTCCCCATCCCCCTCAATCCATCACATTGCACACCAATACCCCCCCAACCATCTCCTTATTGCGTGACCCCCAACCACAACACCTCTCCAATAATTACCTATGGTTGGCGACCTCCCCTCCCTTGTTCAACCATGCCAGCCGCCACCTCCTCACCCTATGTGCATGACTCTGACACCCCACCTCCATGTGCATACACCTATGGTGCACCCCCTACTATCTGGTCCACCTTCGGTGACCAAACCCCTCCTATTCAAGCCCCTTTAGTGCCACCACACCCTCTTCACCTTGGGTAGACCCTCCGTCATCTTTTCTAGGATTTTGATCCTTGTTATTTTAGGGATTTTGTTTTTCCATATATTAGTGTCTCAATAGGGGTCTTAAAATTGGTAATGTTTATTGGATCTTGTGGATTATGGTTCTTTTTAGTTCAATAGTGCTCCATATTATGTGTGGTTAAAATTTTGTACCATATTTGGGAATGTATTAACCCAAGGTGAGTGGTTCCATCTATAAAAATTAATTGGATAATTATTTTTATTACTTATTTAATTTAATATGTTCCTTGATTAACATGGGTGGTGATAAAAAAAAATTTGAAATAATTTCATAAGTATTTAAATTTAATGTAGCGTTTTTAGATGAAATTGAGTTTTTTTCATATGTGACTAATTTTGTTTCAACTTATGTCACTTAATAAATTTTGAAATTGGTTATTTAAATTATTTATGTATTGATAATGATGTTTGTAATGGTTTTTAGTGTGTGTTTGATTCCAAATAAGGATTTTGCGTTTGTTCTTGTTTTGAGGCTTTTTTGTGTTTCTTTCGGTTGTTTTATAAATTTTTAAAATGGTTTATTAAAATATGAGAGAGATGTAGAACTTGTTTGAGATATTATTTTGTTTTCATTTGGGTATAAAGTGTGTTTTTTGTGTAAATTGTTATGATTCTATTTTTAAATTGTTTCATAAATATTTTTATTGTTTTATTAAAATATTAGTGTAGTGTGTGGTCCCTGCTTTGTGTTTTTGAGTCGTCGGGTCTATGGAGACTCACATGTGTGTTCATAGGTAACTAATTATATATATTTGGGTTCCCCCGTTACATGTATAATCATCCATGGTATTGAATATACACATATGGGTCCAGGTGTGCACATGTATATATATGATTATGCATACATAGGTGAGTGGCGACTAGTATATGAATATAAGAATATATATAAGGATCCCCTTGCAAATTTTCATGGCCATGTGGGTGTTTACCTTGGTGATATGTGTCCTTATATATATGTGAAAGTGTATATGATTAGTGGGGGAGCAGCATCTCTTAGTTAGAATGCGACAAGGGCCGGATGTTTTGTTTGGTTCTACCCTGAGGTATGGCCCCTATGCCTATACCTTTCAATTGAATTCCTTAATTGATGGAGGCATTTAAAAATCTTTTTTTATATTAAATAGTATATCAATGCTATGAAAAGTGATAGAGATGCTTGATGTTGGCCTTTACATTGCTTTTCAGGTTTTTTTAATGATGAAATGTATATTTTTTATTAAAATATGATCCCAATCTTGTTTTAGAATGATTAACAGTTTAAATTCATCAAAGTAGTTTCCAAAATGGATTTGGTTCTATGGAAGGTATTTCTCAAATATTTTGGGTGTATATTAATTGTGAATTTTGATTTAAATGAATATTGATTCATGTGTGATTTTAAAATGGAGATATTCCATGATCTAGTGAGTTATGACAATTATATGTGCTTTGATGTGAAATCTAGGTAAAATAATGATTTAACTTTCTTAAATAGGTTGCTTGGATTTAAGATGGGTTTCAAGATGTTTTAAAATGTGTGAATTGTTTTTTGTTAATTATAATTTCAAATGTATTTTGAACATGAAAGTGTTGGGTGAGCATTTTTTTCTAAAGTGAAGTTATTCTTTGTGAAATAATGAGGCTCATTCGGACCTTGAAAATAATTTTTAAATGTGAAAAACCCCTCTTGAGGCATGCCCTAGTGTTTTAGAAACATAATTTGTATGTTAAATGTGTGATTTTTGATATGTTAGATGTTTTTTTAGTAAATAAAATGAGTGGTTTATATATGTTTTCTGGAGAAAAACTCACCACCACTTGAAATGGAGCACATGGTAAACCTAGGTATCTACGTGGGAAGAGTAGGACTAGTATGCTAGATGATACAGCAGTGTTTCATCCAAGTTTCAACAAATAGTATTGAAGCTTACAACACTAAATAAACATAATGATGATTTATTCGAGACCACTGGCTTATGGATGTGTTACATACAACAAGAATGAAGTTTGTTGTGGTTTCTATTCCATGTTTCACTATGGTATGAGGATCCTTGGTCCCCAACTAACACTAGCTACTTAGGGATTTACCATGGTTCATATGATATTATATTCCATTCAATTTTTTCATGCTTGTTCCCTCTTTTGGGAAACCATGGTTCTAATCTAAATTGGTCTCCTTTTATTTTGAAATGCTAATGCATGCTTGGAACCTATTTTGAAAACAAACTAATAGAGAAATAGTATTCTGGAAAATGAAATATTATTACTTGAATTTGAAAAGAATAAAAAACATTATTTTATTATGTCATATTTTCAAACTAGCATGTTTTGGGTTTCTTTTTAATATTAAGGTCATAAGGAGTTGTTGTACTATAGAATTCTTAATGAGCATCCCACTGCTCATGCCTACTTTATTTTTTTACAGTTTCAAGTTTCTCTAATCATGGTTAGCTCTTGGAGTGAGTGTGGTTTTTTTATGTTTCATGATGACCCATGAGGTCACTTGAGGTATGTTTCTATTCTTAGTTTATTTTTTTTTACAATGCTAGTATTTTTTTCATTTTTTCAGTTTTTATTCAGTTTTCTATATATTTTATGGGTCAAACCATTCCCAACTATCATATTTTGATGTACAGCACTAATTTTCATCCCATGAGGATTGGGAACACCCTTCGAGCCTTACTGTGGACTGGTTCGGGTGCTAGGGAAGATGGAAACCTATCTTGGTTCGTGAAAGTTTTCATCTCATATGCATCCAACAACAAAAATTCATAAGTTGATAATTTATAAAGACCATAAAAATAAATATTATGTGATGTAAAAGGGTTCTCAACATGTTTTTTTATATAGAGTTTATCTTTAACATTATTATGCTCCTAATATATATATATATATATATATATATTAAAATATTAAAATATATTTATCAATAATACAAAATAAATGATATTACATATTCATACCTCTATGGTAATTTTCATACAATTTAGATGGTCAAAGTTAAAAAATTATACCCCTTTGTCCAACTATATAAACGTCATGAGTAGGGATTGCTACTCTATTTAATGAATCTACAATATCTTTAAACATTATCCTAAACTAATCCATCAATATCTAATGATGATATAGGCTATCCCAAATATAATATATGACCTCATATGATATAATATGGTTCTAGGGATAATCAACATATAACTCAGGTTAGATGGGAACCTATGGAGGAGGAGGTGTAGGAGTAGGGTATACAATCAAGGGTGGGGGATTGGGATATGTAGTATGAAACTATCACTTCAATTATGAAACCCTCAACTATTCCGATGATATAATCTAATCCTTCATCATCTCATCCATCTTATGAACTTTATATTTTATTTTTCTTTTATATATATCCTCCCTTGAATTATTAATAGAAGGACCAATCAATTTTTAATGGATACATGTACCCCATATACTCATACACAACCTTGGTGTTTTGTATTTCAAAATCTAGTGGCCATAATATGTTTCATATCCATGGTAATAAAGATTACCTATATGTTATTTCCCTCAGGATATTCTTGCAGATAAAATTCAAAAAATTTAAAGGTCAATTAAAAAATATAGAGTTTAAGAATAACATAAAAACTCAAATAACTTATTAAAACATTTTTTGGAATAACTTCCAAGTCTTCTATAATATATTTTCCCTTTTTTATAATAAGGTGTGTTTTTTATTTTTCATGTCTAGATATGGGGAGGAGGAGAAATAGCTATGTAACTTGAATAATCGAGACTCAATTTTCCAAAATTTTCAGCCAATGTTTTTTATTATAATAACAAATACCCTCTATAAGTTAATATAAGGACCCTACCTTAAATAATCCATAAATTTAATCTTTATAAAATTATTTAAATTAATTAATTTTGAGGATATTTTCAAGATTATAGATTTAGAGTATCTGATCATAAATATTACATAACAAACTCGCATATTAGAAGTTGGTAACATCCACTTAGAATCCATTTTCCCAAAATATAATACTTTTAAAATAAAACATGTTTTATTTTCATGAAAAATATATATGATTTTAAAATATAATTATTTTTTGTTCTTAGCCATCCTTAGATCATATGAAAAACAATTTAAAACATGGCATGAGAAAAAACTTTATAAGGTACATATGAAAATAAATAAGAAAATATATTATCCTATTTTAAAACGATGAGATCATAAGAGGGTTTTCTTTTAAAATAATAAATTTTGATTTAAAATAGTCAATTACATACACATAAAATAAGATTTACTACCCAAATTATTTCATAAAAGACTTTTTAAAAAACATAATGGAAAAAATAATAATCATGAGTATTTATTAGAAAATACGAGAACCCCTAAAAAACATTTTCTAAAAATATAACTTTACACTAAATGGGCATAATCCTTCCTTTAAATCAAAATATAATTATTTTATCTTTTGAAATCAAATAATTTCCCTGAAAAATAATTATAAATCATATAAAATCATGTAGGTTCCTTTAAAAAAAACATATTCATATAGCACTTAAAATAACCCTTACAAGAAAGATAATCAATATGGTCAACTTCCAAAATTATTCTCCAGAGAACATAATCATTCCCCAATGCATTAGAAAGATACATTAGGCTCACCCATCTTCATAAATAAATTAAAATGTATATAAATGCATCAAACACAAAAAATATTTTATTTCCATAATAAAAATTGTAAAAATATTCTTTTTAACTCATAAGAAATACATTTTCGGATATTGATATATCCCTTTCCTTTAAAATCACAATTTCAAAACTGAAATTCCTAGAACATAGTGAAAGATATTGTTTCATTAAATAAAACATGGAATATTATAAATAAATATATAAATGTAAAATAATGGTTGTGGTTTTGGGAAAATATATTCTTATCGTATATGTTAAAATAGAACATTCATTTTTTGTTTTGTAAATAAATTCAAAGTGTTCCGTATAAAATAGGTTAATAGAATTATTTTGAAAAAATTTAAATAAAATAAAATAGAGACATAAAATTCTCTTTATAGTTAATCTATATCCACATAAACACATCTATAAAATAATTTTATAAAAATCTATGAGTAATAAAAATATTTAAGAAATATAACTTGGAAACATTTAAAATGAGGTTTTAAAAGTAAAGTTTCTCTTAGCTTGAGTCTGACTCATCACATATGTTTTTTACCTGCCTAAATAATAAAATTATAATAAATATTTGATTTATTAATAATCTTTTTGAAATTTTTTATTTATTTTATTTTATTTAATACCTTTTTATATTTAATTTCATAATCATTTATGTTCACATAGAATCTTTAAGGATATTCGGCTCATATATCCAGAATGAATATAGAATGTTTAATATGGTCAAAATGGTCATTTTTACATAATATTTAGAATAGTAATAATGAAATAATTATAAGTTTTATAAATAAATAATAATTTTTAAAACCAACTGTAAAATATGATTATAAAAGAAGAACTATGATACAATCATGGATATGGTAGGTCGTATGTATGAATGAGTAACGTTTCCATTTCTCAATAAACATGATGGAAAGAAGGTAATGGTTTATTTATATTTATATAATTATGATCATGTAATAAATATCATATTAATTTTTTAAATAAACTTATATATAGAATCCATGTGATGTGTTCATGAAAAAAGTAATCACATCGCTTTGTGAAAAGGGTAATCCACACGTACGCATGAACGAATATATCATTTTTCAATAGAAGGAAATGAAATAAATTATATGATATATTATATTTATAGAATGATAAATATATAAATAATATTATATATATATATATTAAATCCATAATTATAAAAATCCATAAGATGTTGTGATGGAAAACGATTTACATCGGTTCGTGAGACAGTAGTTTGTCATACACATGAATGATGGATCCACTTCCCATTTCATGGAATAAAGAGATGGTCATAGGTTATTAAATTAACATAAAAATATATTAGTATATATAATATAATTTTTTTATTATTTCATCATGTTTAAATCTTATTTTGATAATTTTAAATAATAAATAGAACTAAAACATTTCAATAGAAGTTATACCTCTTCTTTAAACAATGTCATTTAATTTAAATATTAAGCACTCTAAGATTGGAATTACTCACAAAATAATAACTCTATAACATGTATACTTATATTAGGTAGATATTTGGGAAGGTATTTTCTGATATTGAGTGCTTAATGGTGTGAGAAAGAGAGGAGAGGAGGTGCCCTTTATAAGTGTGGTGTGGGATATTCTTAGAATTTCATAAAGTATTAAATTAATATAAATTAATTTTCATATTAAAGTTGTGAAAAATTGATATAATTATAATATATGATGAGTATGGGTATAAATAATCTCATAAAATAAAATTTTTACAAGTTTACATTACATTGTAACCCTTATTTCTTTGTTTTGAGCCTATTAAACCTTTTAACAATTACATCGATATCGATATTTTTTTTAGGGGTAAAGAACATTAAGATATAAGAATAAATGAACCATAAATTGAATATGGTTTATATTTTAATCCATATATCACTAAATTGGATGAATATAATATTTTTTAAAATTTTAAATCATTTAATAAAATATTGTTTATTATAATATATCATTAATGTCATTTTTCTAACTATTCATTCACTTTGAATTTAAATTAATCAATAGAATAATGTAATTATAATATAAACCTTTTAAAGTGTAAAACCCCAAGATTTCATAGTACGTTAGTTCTTCAAAGTAATTCAATAACTTACACTACACGCAACATCGAGTTCAAGTGCACCACGACTTACCAAACTAGTCTTTCAAAAAAGTTTATGAATAGTATTAACAGAATTTTGAACTTTATATAACCCTTATAATTTTAGAATCCATATTATGAGTTTCTTAGACATAATGTAAGGTCAAATTCGTTTTTTTAAATAAAAGAAGTATTTTTCAAAAAATGCAATTTGACCACCTTTTAATGGCGAACCCTTTTTAAATCCAACATTTGAAACTTTTATATATTCAATTTGACAAAATAAATTTATTTTTTGGGATCGGGACATAAGAATTTAGTTTAAATAAATTTTTGGTGTTTTTCTAATAACATTCATGTTTGGGTGAATAGTGAAAATAATATATTTTAACTGAAAACAACTTTTTTAATCAAAATAATTTATAGTGTTCAACTATACATATGAATGGTTTGGATTTATAATTAGATTATATTTTTACCATTTAATCTAAATTTGGTCATTGAAAGTAATTTCACTTTGAAATTGGACATATACAAATATCAATCTTTTGGTATTTATTATTTCAAAAAAAATACACTTTTTGGTTTTGATAGCGGAAATTAATTTTAAACTAATAAATTCAATTTCTATGTTTTTAATTTGGTAAAATAGACTTTATTTTTCAATTCATAATATCAAAATTTACTTAGGGTGAATTTTTTTATGTTTGTGCAAACTTTTAATTTTTGATGAATAGTGAAAAACACTGAGTTATAGTTTAAAACTGAATTTTTATTTAAATAATTATTTATTTTATTTAAATTTATTTTAGGTCAAAATAGATACATAATACATATATATGTCCAATGTAATTCATTGGTGTGAGTTTATAATAATTTTAGATATGTAAAAATTTTATTGAACTTTTCACCGTCTTTTACCCACCTCCTAGGAGCATTTTCAAATTTACATAAAAATTAATTTTACCTCTTCTATGAGTTGAATTTCAAAAATCAGAGAGTCACAGTTAATATCAAGGAGTAAAATGTGGTTCAATAAGATAAAAATAATTTTTGTTGAATAGTAACTTTTAACTTTTATTTACCACGGTTAAAAGTAAATAGGGTAAGTAAAGATAAAAATGATATTATTATTACCCTAACACGTGTTCTAATTATATTGGATAAGTATAATTCGACCAAAAACAACCTTAGGGATAAAATTTGAACCTCTTTGGTCCACTTGGATTAGATTAGGACATTTATTATTATTTAATTCAAAGAAGAGTTAAAAGAGTTAAAATCAAAGTTTAATAACTACAACATTTTTAATAATATCTTTCCCATAATATAAATTCGACTATGAATATTCATTAGAAATATAAAAATATTTCCTACATTATTTTATTTTATTTATATTTTTGAGACATTAAATAAGTTAATTTACTAATGACACAATGATGATGTAGTAATTACCTAATTAATGAAATATTAACTAATTAATACTATAAATATCCAAATAAATGTGATTTGAGACTTTTTATTAATTCCACTAATTTTATATATTATTATTAAATATTATGGTTGGTTAGATTAATTTTTTTCGAAGTAATAATGCTGTTATAAATTTAGAAAAAAACAAATACCAAATAGTGTCAAAATTGACATAAAAGAGTTTTTAATAGAATTATTAAATTATTAATTGATATTATATACCTAAAAATCTAAGTATAGGTCAAAAGACGTATATAATGATAAGTGTATCATTAATGAACCATTTTGGGTTCAATTGGAAGTATATAGTAAGTCTATTAACCATATAATATAAAAATATAAAGAGACATGGTAAATGTCAAAATATTTAACTAAGAGTTTAATCTAAAAGATAAAGTTAATATAGTTACCCAAACCTATCTAAAACCTATTTCTTGACTGATGTTTGACCCATCCCCATATTATCCTTTAAATAATCCATTTTGGAGCCATTATGAACCGAATTTATTTTATTATAAAATAATACTTCTAGTTTTTTCTAAGGTGCCCCTCACCCCTTTTATAAAATGGAACTCCCCCTTCCCATAAATTCACACCTTTAAAGCCTTTTGGATTATCCAAACTCTACCCAAATACCCTGTAAACTGTCCTCCATTCATCCTAGAGACCCTAAATTAGTAATAAAGCCAACCTAAAGAGACCTTTTGATCAAATCAAAAGAAAGAACCTGAAGAAGAGGTAAATATCTCCTCACCTCTTTCAAGTTCCTTTCTTCTTCCACTTCCTCTTTCTTTGTTGTTTCCGTTATAAAATAATACCTCCAATATCTTCTATATAATTTTATGTTATTATGAATATGGTACAACCATATTCATTATTATATCCATCTTTTAGATGACATTTCACCATATGTGTGTACGTACGGCTTACCGTCTCCACGTCGTGGTGTAATTGTTATTCAATACATTATTTTTTGATGGGTATAATAATGATGTGTAATTGAAATAAATAATAAATATAACATGATAATGATTCTTCATATATGATATATCATACAATTATATATTATTTTAATATCAAAATAATGATATTGTCGCTCGTGCGTACGTATGGATTACCGTCTCCACGAACACGATAAGATCCATTCCCCATTGTATCCATTCAAGACTAAATTTCATTTTATAATTAAAAATAATTCTTGAAGACATGATATCATTATGTATATGAATTATATAAATCCCATCCATAACAAATATGACTCACATAAAAAATAATATAAAGGAAAACGAATTCGTTAACACCCGAAACGACGATAATACTAAGATGTTATTAACAAAGAAATGATAAAAGATCATATATGATATCATATTAATGTATATCATTCTTGTATAATTTAATAAAAATTATTTCACAATTATACATGTGGTTATCCTACCCTCGACCATGGAAAAATTACAAAGTAAGGGGTTTCTTATCTCAGTTTTAATTCCGTGATATTTCCATTGTTCCCAACTTATTTATTTCATATGGTGTGCGTACTACCCATGATTGTATTCATTGTGTAATATAATTTAATTTATGGATATTTACATAATCATTTTATGATCCTTCTTTCATGGGTGTATGTTTCGTAAGTTTCCAAATCGATAAGGGAATTTGAATTTTCAATTTACACTCATTCGGCTTTACGCATACTTCATTGATTATTTTACTCCAAGATTATGTGTAGAATCACTATTCATTTTCTTATATCATAATTTCCGCTCCACTTTCTATCGATATACTTTTTATACACATAATAACTCCATTTATAAATTCTCAAGTCATCGATATGAACTTGATAAGATTAATTTTAACTCAATCTCCATTGGTTGAGTTAAATATCCAATTAATTGGTGTTGGTGTTACAAGAATATGTGTGAATGTCATCTGATTGATTTACACTGAATATCCAATAATATTGAGTATATTTATATTTTTCACAAATAATTATGTCGTTTATTTATCCTTAACCTAATGGTATGTTCTTTATAAGATATTTCATCTCAAATTACATTCCATTGAGACTTCTTTGTTGTTATATAGAAAATCACTTTTATATGGCGTATATTATGTACATTGACATAGTATATCATGAATCCATGTATTCTCATGATATTACAATGTTTTTATTACCTCGATTAATTGTATTCAAGTTTCTCTCTTTTGGTTAGGAAATCAAACTAAAATATCATTTTAAAATGTTCTAAATATTTATCATTATAAATCTTTCTAATTAATGTCCATGTTTTAAAAATGGTTTTAAGGATTTATTTATATGGACATTAAAGTATTAAAATTAAAATTCCTTTTAAAAGTTTAAAAGTTGTATGGGACACTTTGATTCAAAAATCTATTTTAAACGGCTTCTTGATAAATATTGAGACTTTTCAATGTTTTCAAGAAAAAGGGGGATATTTCTCTCAAATAGTTTTGATGATTATTTTCATCTATGTCAATAACATTTATTATTCTCTATTGAGTTTGATCTATTATAATATAATCTTACATATTGTATTGAATGAGTTATGTTTGAATGTGTATGTGCTACTCTTATACCATTCATGGTTTGTGGTTAAAATATGGACATTTCGTATGCTAGTTTTAATACGAATGTTCAGATTATGTTTCAACCTTTTCATATGAGGAATGCATTGGACTTAGTAAGTGATGGATGTAGGCTTCTATAGCTCCTTGATGCATCAGTAGGTCTCATGAGACAAACTATTGTCTTGGCAGAAGGCCTTGAAAAAATCTGATTTGTAGTCTTAGCACAAGGCCTTGACTATGTGGTTATGAAAGTATGGAATTATGCATTCCATCATTATAAAAGTGGCTATTGATATTTCATGTTATTATTCACTTAGTAGAATATCCATGTGAAAAAGTAAATGGCATTATTTGATTTTATCTTTCTGATATCATGCTGAAGTTCAAGTTTAAAAGGATTTTGTTTTAGTCTTATACACTTCTTTAAATGTTTATGTTTATTTATGAAAGTTTACGCTATAAAGTTTTCCTTATTGAGCATTTGAGCTCACCCCTTACTATGTTTTATTTTTTCCAGGATGCAAGGAAGTATATTATTACTGACCTGCAGGGACAGTCTATGGGATCTCAATATTGTCTATGGAAACAATGGTGTTGTAGATTTCAATTTTATGATGTAATGTAAACCTTTGGAATGTATCTAGTACTTTCAAGGCTACTAAACTAATCAGTATTTCAAGACATGGTCTTTTATGAACATGCCAATGATACGAAATAATGCACCGACTCTGGGCTTCTAGAGTCGAGGCGTTACAGTTGGTATCAGCGGAAGTTTAGTACAATCCTTGGAAACTAAATTTAGATAAACTATGATTAGAGAACATATCCCTAAGATAGACTTTGAGGATTAGTATAGAGGAACATCCTAAAATTTTGGTATTGTATTGATTTTTTGAGTTTTCCAAGAAATACATCTGTGTCTAGATACAAGCAGGTAGAGACGACTTTGGCACAGAGTTACCTAGGTTAAAACTCAAAAACATCGCTTTGTGCTAGACCCGAATGGGAACTGGTGCACGACAACAGGCCTTGCTGCACTCTTGGTTACGAAACTCACGGGGGATATGCTTAAGGTAATTTAAAATTTTTTACAAAATGATTTGAAGTATTTTAATATAAGATGAGAATAAATGACCTTTGATAATCCTAAGGTGTTTCAAATTGAAAATATGGTGTCATGATATTCTCTAAATGATTTTATGACTACTGTTACTCACACAATGCTTTCTGGTTTTAGTCAATAGTTGTATCCCAAGAAAGTCATAGTGACATTGAGAATGATGTACAAGGTGGGAATGGTGGTGGAAATGAGAAACAAAATATAATTATGATAGATGTAAAAGATATCGTTTTCATTCCAAATCGGTTTTCCAAAATATGATCAACAACATATATATTAACCAACTACCGGACACAATAATGAAGATAAAGGGAATGAATGATAAGAGCTCCAATAGTGGAGACCATGGAGAAAAGATTCCTAAATTTCAATCATGCGGGAAATGTGCAAGGAGGCACCTGGGAAAGTTTCTCAATGTAACAAAGAAATTATTTATGTGTGGGAAATAAGGACTTAAAGTGAATAATTGCTGAGAAAAAATTAAGAGTACTATAGAAGAAAATAAAAATGGTCCCAAGAATCCATTTACAGTCATTTGCCGTAAATGTAGGGGACCTGGCTATTACCCGAGTGAATTCCCTATTTTATAGGATATTTTCATGGTCAAAAAAAAGCTATGTGGAAATAAATGGTTGGATAAATGTTTAAAAGTATTAGGACTCTATGTTGATGGGATTACTTTGGAATTATTTTCTCTTGTATTTTTAACCATACAGGTTGTCATGTGAAAATGGTATTTGAGGAAGAATAATCTGTTCTCTTGTGTATATAGTTATAAATAACCATTTGGTTTTATATGATCATTCAGTTTGAGGCAATTACAAGTTATTATATTTTGGGATTAAAATGAAAGTTATGAGATAACATTTGTGGTTAAATTATGTTATGGTTATTTTGAGGAATTTATCTCCATTTTGTAATGTTATAAAATATAGTTTTTAAAAAAGGATAACACGAAGAGCGTGTGACAACCCGTCACATTGGACAAAGTTGTGGTAATCAAACCCACAACCAGAATGTGATTGGGATTTATCGCCTACCACTGGACTACGTGAAGTCCCAGGTTAGTGTGACTAATTATTTTTAGTTAAATAATTTTATTTATCAATAATAAGTTTATTTGGGATCTTATGTCTTATAAAATGAATACCCATAGTATAGGAAAATGATTTGGTGATTAAGTGCTAAATGTTATTTTGGAAGACGATTGTTTTTTTGGGAACACTATATGCCCAAGGAAAATAGAATACTATTGGATTTCATTTGAGGAGTAATGGTGGATTTTTATCTATGTTTTTATTGTGGATTTATACTGATTTGGGTTATTTATAGGAATGATTAACCTATAATAGAGAATATGTGATTAGGTTAACTACTTTCAAGTATGTGACTTTAAGAGTTTTTGATGTCATTTGGAGATACAATTGAACGTGGAAGACTAAAAAACCAAATTCTTCTACGATTTGGGTTTCAATATTAGTTTGGATTATATTAAAGGATTTTAGGGACAATTGTTTATCTAATGGTATTTATATAAATTTGGGGTATTGTTTGTTTAATTTTAGAAATTAAGATTAGTGTTTATTTATCTAAAGTAATATCCTTTTGGGGGATCATCAGATCTTTTACTAACCGTTTTGGTTTTTTTTAATCTCCAAAGACATGGTAAATATATAGTTTATCCTTTGTGGATCATGTGATTATCTAGAAGTTTATTCTATCTCTTATGGTGTGACCAAGTCTTCTTGAATACTCATCATTTAAAAATATTATTTAGTGTTAAAAATTTATTAAAGAATGAAACTCTACTTAAAAAGTAAGTATATCTCTTTATGTTATTAGTCAATCTCAGAAATAAATTCCTCATCTTTATGAAATATAACTTAAAACAAAAAAAATGTCGTTCATTTACTTTTCCTACTGGGAAACTAATAACTATTTGTCCCATCACAAGTTTGTGGTTTTTTTATTGTTAACTTTCTCCTGATCATATTTTCTATCCCTCTTTATCATAACTTGACACTTAGTTTATCTTCCATATCCATGTTTTCATACATGGAATCCTAGTATGGGTTATCTTGGGTGAAATGTTTACTTCACTTTCTTTCTTTTAAAGTGATAGTTTTATTGATTCTTTTTCCGATGTGGGACTTTCCATTATATTTCCAAGAACAATTTTAAAAATTGCTAGGACACAATTTATTGAAATAGGGAAGAATGTGACACCCTAAGATTTCATAGTATGTTAGTTCTTAAAAGTAATTCAATAACATATACTACATGCAACATCGAGTTCAAGTGCACCACGACTTACCTAACTAGTAATTAAAAAGAGTTTATGAATAGTATTAATAGAATTTTAATCTTTATATGACCCTTATAATTTTAGAATCCATATTATGAGTTTCTTAGACATAATGTAAGGTCAAATTCGTTTCTTTCAGATAAAAGAAGTATTTTTCAAAAAAATGAAATTTTACTGCCTTTTAATGGAGAACCCTTTTTAAATCAAATATTTTAAACTTTTATATATTCAATTTGAAAAAATAAAATTCTTCTCTTGGATCAGTGCAGAAGAATTTAGTTTCAATAAATGTTTTGTGTTTTTCAAATAACATTCATGTTTTGGTGAATAGTGAAAAATAATATATTTTAACTGAAAACAAATTTTTAATCAAAATAATTTATAGTGTTCAACTATCCATATGAATGGTTTGGATGTATAATTAAAATATTTTTTTACCTTTTATTCCAATGTTGGTCATTGAAAATAATTTCACTTTGAAATTGGACATAAAGAAATGTCAATCTTTTGGTAGTTATTATTTCATTAAAATATGATTTTTGGTTTGGACAACGGGAATTAATTTTAAACTAATAAATGAAATTTCTATGTTTTGAATTTGGTAAAATAGACTTCATTTTTGAATTCAGAATATCAAAATTATCTGAGGGTGAATTTTTAGTATGTTTGTGAAAACTTTTAATTTTTTATGAATACTGATAAACACTGAGTTATAGTTTAAAAAAGAAATTTTATTTAAATAATTATTTATTGTATTGAAATATATTTTAGGTAAAAATAGATACGTAATACCTATATAATTTCAATTTAATTCATTGGAGTCAGTTTATAATAATTTTATATATATATAAATTTTATTGAACTTTTCACCGTCTTTTACCCACCTCCTTGGAGCATTTGAAAATTTACATAAAACATAATTTTACCGCTTCTTTGAATTGAATTCAAAAAATCTGAGAGTCACTGATATTATCAAGGAGTAAAATTTGGTTCAATAAGATAAAAATAATTTTTGGTGAATAGTAACTTTTAACTTTTATTTACCACGGTTAAAAGTAAATAGGGTAATTAAAGGTAAAAATGATATTATTATTACCCTAACAGATGTCCTAATTCTATTGGATAATTATAATTCGACCAAAAACACCTTAGTAATAAAATATGAACCTCTTTGGTCCACCTGGATTAGATTATGACATTTATTATTATTTAATTCAAAGAATGGTTAAAAGAGTTAAAATCAATATTTAATAAACTAAAACATATTTAATGTAGGGTTACACATAAAATAAAATCGACTATAAATATTTATTATAAATCTAACAAGATTTCATACATAATCGTATTTTATTAATATTTTATTTACATTAAATAATTTAATTTATTAATGACAGAATGATGATGCAGTAATTACCTAATTAATGAAATATTAACTAATTGATACTATAAATATCCAAATCCATGTAATTTGAGACTTTTTATGAATTCCAGTAATTTTATATGTTAATATGACATATTAGGGTTGGTTAGATGAATGTTTTTCAAATTAATAATGCTTTTATAAATTTAGAGAAAACACAATACCAAATAGTTTCAAAATTGACATAAAACTGTTTTTAATACAAATATTATATTATTAATTGATATTATATCCCTAAAAATATAAGGTTAGGCCAAAAGACTTATATAATGATAGGTATATCATTAATTAACCACTTGGGGTTCTCTTGGAACAATATAGTAATTTGTTTAAACATATAATATAGAAATACAAAGAGACATGGTAAATGTAAAACTATTTAACAAAGAGTTTAATCTAAAACTTATGGTTAATATAGTGACCCAAACCTGTCTAAAACAAATTTGGTTGAGTGTTTTTCGACCCATCCCCACCTTATCCTCTAAATAATAAATTTTTGAGCCATTATAAACCGAAAATGATTTTATTATAAAATAATAATTCTAGCTTTTTCCTAAGATTCCCATCACCCCTCTTATAAAAGGGCACTCTCCCTTCTCTCTAATTCACACCTTCAAAGCCATTTGGCTCAGCCAAACCCTACCCAAATATCCTCTAAAATTCCCTCCCTTCACTGTATAGGCCTTCATTTAGTCCTAAATCCAACTTAAGGAGCCCTTTTGATCAAATCAAAAGGAAGAACCTGAAGAAGAGGTAATAATTTCACCACCCTCTTTCAAGTTATTTTCTTCTTCCACTTCTTATTTCATTATTATATCCATTATGAAATAATAACTACAGTATATTCTATATAATTTTATGTTATTAAAAATATGGTACAGCCATATTCATTATTATGTCCATCCTTTGAATGACATGTCACCATACGTGTGTACGTACGGATTACCGTCTCCACATCGTGGTGTAATTGTTATTCAATACATTATTATTTTGATGGGTATAATAATGATATGTGATTTATTTGAATAATAAATATAACATGATAAGTATTCTGTATATATGATATACCATCCAATTATATATTATTTTAATATTAAATAATGATATTTTGGCTCTTACATACGTACAGATTACCGTCTCCACGAACGCGATGAGATTCATTCCCTATCATATCCATTAAAGACTAATTTTAATTAGATGATAAAAATAATGTTTAATGACTTGATATCATTCTGGATATGAATAATATAAATCCCATTCATAACAAATATAACACTCATAACAAGGAATATAAAGAAAACGAATCCGTTAACACCCGAAACGACGATAATACTAAGATATTATTAAAAAAGAAATGTTAAAAGATCATATATGATATCATATTAATGTATATAATTCTTGTATAATTTAATAAAAATTATTTAACAATTATAGAGGAGTTTAACCCACCCTTGACCAAGGAAAAAGTACAAAGTAAGGGGTTTCTTATCTCATTTCTAATTCCGTGAGATTTCTATTGTTCACCACTTATTTATTGCATGTGGTGTGCGTACAGCCCATGATTGTATTAATTTTGTAATATACTATAATTTATGGATATTTACATCATCATTGTATGATCATTTTTTCATGGTTTTATGTTTCATATGTTACCAAATCGATAAGGGAATTTGAAATTTCAATTTCCACTCATCCGGCTTTACGAATACTTCATTGATTATTTTACTCCAAGATTATGTGTGGAATCACTATTCATTTGATTATGTCATGATTTCCACTCCCCTTTCTATGGATATAATTTTTATACACATAATCACTCCATTGATAAATTCTCACGTCATCAATATGAACTTGATATGATTAATTTTAACTCAATCTCCATTTGTTGAGTTAAATATACAATTCATTAGTGTTGTTTTTACAAAAAATATGTGTGAATGTACTCTGATTGATTTACATAGAATATCCAATCATATTGAGTGTATTTATATTTTTCACACATAATTATGTCGTTGATTTCTCCTTAACCTAATGATATGGTCTTTATAAGAGATTTTATCTCAAATTACATTCCATTGAGACTTCTTTGTTGTTATACACCAAATCATTTTTATATGGTATATATAATGATAGTCACATGGTATATCATGAATCCATTTATTCTTATGATATTAAAATGTTTTGATTACCACAATTATTTGTATTCAAGTTTCTCTTTTTTGGATAGGAACTCTAATAAAAATATCATTTTAAAATGTTTTAAAGATTTATCGTTCTAAATCTTTGTCATTAATTTCCATGTTATAAAAATGGTTTTAGGGATTTATATATATGGGAATTAATGTTTTAAAATTAAAATTCCGTTTAAAAGATTCAAAGTGGTATGGGACACTTTGATTCAAAAATCTATTTTAAATGGATTCTTAATAAATAGTGAGACTTTTAAATGTTTTCTAGAAAAGGGGTATATTTCTCTCAAATAGTTTTGATGATTATTTTCATCTTTGTCAATATCATTCATTATTCTCTATTGAGGTTGATCTATTATAATAAAATCTTTAATATTCTATTGAATGAGTTATTTTTGACTGTGGATGTGCTTTTCTTATACCATTCATGGTTTGTGGTAAAAATATTTACATTTTGTATGCCAGTTTTAATACGAATGATCAGATTATGTTTCAACCTTTTCATATTACGAATGAATTGGACTTAGTAAGTGACGGTTCGAGCCCTCTATAGATCCCCGATGCATTGGTAGGTCTCATGAGACAAACTACTGTCTTGGCACAAGGCCTTGACAAAATCTTATTTGAATTCTTGGCACAAGGCTTTGACTATGTGGTTATGAAAGTCTGGAAATATGCATTCCATCATTATTAAAGTGGCTATTAATATTTCATGTGATTATTCGACTAGTAGAATATCTATATGAATGAGTAAATCGAATTATTTGATTTTATCATTCCCATATCATGCTGAAATTCACGTTTAAAAGTCTTTTGTTTTAGACCTATACACTTACATAAATGTTTATGCTTATTTATGAAAGTTTCCGCTATAATGTTATCCTTACTGAGCATCTGAGCTCACCCCTTTCTATGTTTTATTTTTTATAGGATGCAAAGAAGTATATTATGACTGACCTATAGGGATAGTATATGGGATTTCAATGTTGTCTATGGAAACAATGTTGTTGTACTTTTCCATTTTATGATTTAATGTAACCTTATGAATGTATCTAGTACTTCCAAGGCTACTAAACTAATCGGTCTTTCGAGACATGATCTTGTCAGATCATACCAATGATACGAAATAATGCACTGACTTTGGGCTTCTGGGCTCGGGGTGTTACATAAATATATATAATATGTTATATTTATCTTTAAAAAATTTGGTACACTAAAATTCACAATTTAAATATTACTTTTTGAGTTTTTAAAGTCATTTACTCGATTTTCCTACTCCAAGCACAAGCATTGTGTTGACATTCTGTAAGAATTTAAGGTAATTATTTAATCAATAAAAATATAAAATAAATTTTAATGATAAAAATAATAATATATCATTCATATTGAAAATTATAATCCAACTTAAAATTTTTTTCAATTTCAAAAAATATTAAAAATATTAAAATCAAAGTGACATTTTTTATTTTATCCTTTACTTAAAATATTATGAAGGTAAAATCAAAGATAAATGGAATAAAAGGTAATATTTTGTTTTTTTATATGATTATAGAGGAAATAAAATCATCCAATTAATTTAAATCAAGTTTTTTAATGAATTTTTATCTTATCACAATATTTTTACCCCTAAGTAATCTTTTTTACATTTACCGTTGTAACAAAAAATTATTATGGTTACCATACATATTCATGAAAATTTAATTTTAAAATATTACCTATTATTTATTATGGTGATCCAAAATATGGAATCTATTTTTTAAAATTCAATTAAAAAAATTGGAATAATTTAATTTAAAATTAAACACTTAAAATGTGATGAAAATCAGTTTTCTAGAAAAATACTTTTTAAGTATGAAGATGTTTTTATACCAAATTCATGTGTAATTTTTATTATAATAAATTTTATTGGATAATTTTTTATAAAAAATAACTATCTAAAATTTAAAATAATTCCAAAATATAATTTTTCTTTCTAATTATATCAAAATAAAACATTTTTCATTAAAATCAGTATTTTTTCACTATTCATCGAAAAATCATAATTTTTGGAAAATTCCCAAAAAATCATCCTAAAATAATTTCTTCATGATGAATTAAAAAATTCTATCATTTTTATCAAATAAAATTTCTAAACATTACATAAATTAATTATTATATACACTCACAATAATTAATGGAACCCATTTTTTAAGAAAACGTATTTTTGATGCATAAAATGACTTTACTAAAAAATGAGTTATTATTTACTAATTATAAATAAATAATTTTTCATTATGTTGTAAATTTATATATATTTCATAATTCTATAATCATAGTCATACCCTTAATTTTAACATCTAGGTTATAACTATAACATTTAAATAATAACATTTCATAATGCATTTAATTATGGTGTTGCGTGTTTTAAAAAATTTCAATCATAGTGTTCTTCTAAAATCATCGGTTATTAAATCCCCACCCCATAAAAAAAATTTCCCTTGAAATTTAAACTTGAGCTTGGTATTCAATAGTTTCATATTTGAAAATACCTTTTCTAAAACCCCGCATCATCAAAAGGTTTAACAAAACTTACTATTAAAAAATGTAAAGTAAAATAAAAAAGTCATTTGGAATAACAAAAAACTAGGTTTTCAAATAATATAACATTAGTCGAGAGTGAAAATATGGGCATGGAGGAAAATTAATGTCTAAATATTTATAGATATTTAAGTAGATCATTCATCAAAAAAATTGAATGATCATGAGAAAGCTAATGACTACAAAATTATAAACCAATGGGACATGAGAAAGGCCATCGATTTAATAAAAATGAATGTAATAAGATAAAAATTTTGTACCAAGATCATTTTAATATATTTGTGGAACTACTTTACCAAATAGACTAAAAACTATACTTACATGATAATTATAATTTAATCTTTTAATCAATTTTAACTACAATATCACTTTTTTTCAAACGATGAGTTTTCAAGATGATTTTTTAATTCCCAAACCACTAAAATAAACTTATAACAGATCATATAATCTGAAAAGGGATAAAAATATAATCTTTATTTCTTTAGACATTAACAAAAACCAAGATTTTTAGAATAAAGTATAATAATTCTAAAAACTGAATAAACCATCATATGATAAAATACAACATTGATATTAAAATACTCAACAATAATGCCCAAAATTCATCATAGCTCATTCATTAAATAACTAAAATTAAAATTTCTCAAAATATTACCAACCAAGTTTGAGACCTAAAAATCCATTGTATTTGATCTCATATTCTTTTGAGATTAATTTCACATTTATTTTCAATCAACATTATACACACATAAAGTCATATACCAAAACAATTGAATATTCCATAATCATATAATATCCAGAATATTCTAATCATTTCCATAAATAACCTAAATTTCCATAAATAAACATTAAAATCAGGTGTTATTATAAAATATAATTTAACCATTATTCCTCAAATAAAATTTCATCTTATCTAATAATATTATATTGAACATAATAATAAAATGTTCCAAAAAAATATATTGATTTTTTATCAAATAACATTAATCAATTAATCACCAAATCACTTTTCAATCTAATGATAAAACATATGTTCCCAAATTTTAAAAACCCATTATTACCTCAATATTAAATATCTTATGAATATTAAATATTATCAATGCCTTTAAACTATTTCCCCATAATTTAAATTCATCCTTTCTTGAATAACGTTTTTACATGTTAAAATTAAGGACTTAATATACCTCAAACATCTATCAAAGCTCAATAAATGTCCCCAAATGTATAATTAATCTCCTAAAACCCCATAAAAATTCCAAAATAATTGATTCTATAATATTCTTCCCAAAATCAATTTAATATTTATCTATCAAATAATTTATGTAAAAAAATCATACTAATCAGGATATCAGGTAGTCCAGTATTTAGTGTTTCAACTTTATTTCCCTTTGGTTGTGGGTTCATGACCTGTGGCCTTGTTGGATGCAATGGTTTGTCTCCCAGTCTGATGTCTATCCTTTTTCTAAAAAATATTAATATGAGTATCTTATAAATGCAAAAACTTATATGATAATCATATTCATTATTTACCTTCATCATTTAATGTTCCAAAAAAATATGATGAAAATCCTTTAAAAATATTAATAATCTAATAAATTTTTTATCCTCTATAATTTTCTATAAAATTTATTTTTTAACCCAAAATAAAATAATATTAATTGAATACTATCTACTAAACATCAACAATATATTAACCCAAAGGTTTATTTACTCATCAATTATATGTTCTCAAATGAATTTTTTCAAAAATATCAACTTTGGAATAAATAACATTTCAAATGTATCGATTTCGTCCAACATGTGTTTCCAAATTTTGGAAAAAAACTACAATAGATAATACTTAGGTGTTTTATGTTTCTTTTAAAATTTATAAAAAAATATCCTTAATAAAATACCACTACATCATAATTTTGAAAACTCATTATATAAACATATAATTTATTCAACTTCCTTCTTTAACCTTTAACCATGATTTTTTATCATATTTCTTAATACTTCCCTGATATTGTCTAAATATTAATCATTACCTATGATTCTACAATAAAAATTAAATCATGATTCCATATTAAAATTTACAGAAAAAAACTATTAAAATAATTCATACCTTATAAATATTTATCACCTTTCATTCCATCCCCAATGTCGAAGTTTGAGGTCCCATGATGTACCAGTTGGAGTCCCAATGATATCAAAATACCTCAAAAACATTCCAATATCCTTTTTTTCTTTTATCCATGAATGGTTTTAATAGCTCACTTCAAATAGATATGTGTAGAGATAAAAATATATAAAAAATCCTAGGGTTTTAACATAATGTTTTGAAAATCATAGATACTATTTTTTTATAATAACTTTAGATATGGTTTAACTTGAGTTTTTATAATAAGGTTTGGTGTCTATGATAATCAATAAAATGGGATAATAAAATAAAGATATACATTGCCTGAAGATTCCCTCTTTTTTAGCTGAATAAAGGACTAACATCCCTTTTTAATATCATCCACTATAAAAAACTTCATGATGTCCCATATGATATTTTGTAAAATGAGTAAGATGGGAATGTTAATTTTTCATAACATAATCAAATATATCCCATTATATATGATTATATCAAAGAATAGGAGAAAATGGGGATATATTATATAAAAATTCTTTCAAGTTGAATGTTTTGATAAAATTAAGTTTACTTTAGATAGATTTTTAAATTATCATTGTAAGTAAATCCTCTAGTAGATAAATGAGGTTTGTATTTAATTTACATCCATTAATCTTTTATAATATATTTTCCCTTGATGAAATAAATGTGTGAGTACATAACTAATTATTTCAATAAAGAAATAAGAGTTATCATCTAAATAAATTTTAAATGCATTACTATATGGATTGATTCCTTTAAATATTTTACACCTTTGGTTTAAACTAGGTTATCCGTGGTAATAATTAAGTTATATAAATTTTTATTCTAAAATAAATATGTCATAGGATAATTTGATGAAGGCATGACCAGTTCGAAGCAAATTAGTGTCAAAACAGCACCAAAGTCTACCTAAGGGGCTATGTTTGTGAAGGATAAAACCTTCATGAATGATTTTCTCCTCACGAATTTATATTTTACCCATGGATTTTGAGGAGGTAACCTATATGCAATGTAACTTTTATTCAATGAGGTCTCTATTTGGTGTGCATGTTGAGGCAGTAAACTCCGCACAATGTAACTCTAGTTCGTGGAGGTCCTCGGTCTATGTGGAGGATCAGGTAGTAACCTCCATGAAACTTATGTCCATCCACAAAACACCCTTCATGTCACACAGGTCATAAAATTTCTTAAATTCCCCTATATTTCACAAAATTTATGCCCTCACCTCTGTTGGGCCAATAAATACATCCCAATATTCGACTTTCCAGGGGATACGACCTTTTGAATTATAGTAAAATCTATCAATTCACAAAACATTAACCTTCACAATCCGAAGATGATATGTATTTCCCAAGGTATAAATCATACATTAAACTACCTCCCATGTATTTTTGAGATCCTCAATATCGGGTGGATATACCTTTCATGAAGTTCCATTCCCTTCAGGTAAGAACAAATACCTTTGTCGCTCTTGGGGTTCCACAAGATAATTATCCTTCGCAAAAATAACCCCATGGGAACCATGAATTCACGCTAGGATAGGGTCACCCTATTTCATGAAACAAGTTCTTTCATGAGAACCCTATCCTTTACAAATCCCTCAACTTCATGAAACCCCAAAATTAATGAAACCCATATACTAAGCCTCTCTATGGTGCCTCCTTTCATCCAACACCGTTTCATGAAAATTGAGTTCACAAGGTCCATCATCCCATCCAAAACCAATTCATCCATACCCCAAATATGTTTGTAAATGGTACCATCAAACCTTCTATCCTCGCCTTTCACTTCAAGAATGTCCTGATCCTCTACCCGGTCTTTTTCTCCTACTCATAGGAACCCTAATTCCTCTTTATCTTAATCATAGGATACCTAACATCATGACCCCTCATAAATGGATTTTTTTTATCTTTAACCACCTAGAGGCACATGAGTAGTAGGGACGTAAGACCCAAAGGTTCCATCATCAAGGAAAACTACTAAATTTTCCCAAAAGAGAGACCATTTTTTGAATCTTCATATCCCACTTGGGAATCATTTCCATTTATGTAAGTCCCAACAACATCACAGATGAATGATGTAAAACTAAATGGACCAACATCCTAGTTATATGAAATTGAAATACATGAAAAATTACTCAAATAATGATGTAAAACTATATCCTTTCAATGTGGGGTGAGCACTAGACTCCCCATGAATAACTAGAATGTGATAGCCCCACAGTACTAACCATGTGTAATGAACACGGGATTCCCATATACGATCAATATTAGATTTAACTTACTTCCCCATCATGGGATGAGATGCCTTAAAAAATGGGACACTTCCATGCATAAGCCCCACACCATACATTGTTAGCACTCCTTCCATGATTTGGGCATCCTTACTTCATGATTTAAACTGCATTGACTGATTTTTTCACACGACCATAAACTGTGTCATTGAACTATGTTGGTTTTTATTCCTTTATAGTATCATGGTATATACGATTCCTTGATAAGGTTTAATCCAAAATACATAATAAATTTGGGGTAAATCCATGAGGTTCAATCCTAATATCTCAATATCTCCATAAAATCACATGTGGAAAATCTTCCCCCTTGGGGACACACTTAACCAAACCCCTAATTATGAAATATTTTACCTGGGGACACACATAACCAAATATAAAGTGTGAATTATTCCCCATTAAGTACAAACTCTACCAAACCCCCAAGATGTGATCACCTTCCCCATGGGAACACACCAGAACTGCACTATCCAACCAGTCACCAAAATATGTTAATCCTATGACCCACATATCCCCAAAAGATATTAAACATGTGACCCACCTATCCACACAAGACGTTAAACATGTGGCTCAAAAAATATAATATCTACAAAATACAATAAACATGTTATTCCTGTGGTAAAAATCCTTATAGCCTTACACCCATGGAATCAACTTTCTAGTGGTCAATATAGAATGCCTTAGCATTCGTGCCTAAGATTATTTAAATGAAATATTCCCTCAAACATAGAAAGACTTTTAAAATTCCAAATATACACAATTTATATATATTCTCATACATTCCCAACATTTTTATATCCTATAACCAAAGGATATATCCCTATTGAGATAGAAGAATAATAGTAATTGTTGTCCACATCGAGATGGAACCATGAATGAATTTCCCAAAAATGACTCAAATCTATGATGGAGACCTAAATTAGGAACAAATCTCCAAGGAAAAATCCATGGAAGTAGGAACCAACATCACATCATATTTTTATGATCAAGGATCCATCCTCACTAGTTAGAGTGATGTAATCCACCCACCTTTTTATATTATGAATGTGAGGAAAAAAAGTGAATCATCATCCTAATGTATAGCCACAACAGAAAACATAATAAATGGTGATCATAATGTGAAACTCTACTCCATAAACTATAAGAAATAGTAATGTTGGAGAACCATAAGAATTTAATGTCACTGGATCTGAATATTCATCTCGAGGTCCCATATAATGATAAGTGGGGAAAGCATGAAACACTTCTGTTATTTGGGGTATAAAACATTGAGAATCCTAGATCTACAACACCATCAATGTGGATCTATTCTATAATTTAGAAAGAATGGAATACTTTGAGAAATTGGGAATCACATTAACTTGATACGTAATGATGGATAATTACATATTATCTATAAGACTCAAGCTATAGGATATTAGAAACATAATTAGAATAGGCATGGTGGTAGTAGGAATGTTTGTGTGGAAATCCCACATGATTATGTCCCTGTTGTGATAGTCACCAGATCTTAAGCTACTAGGAACCCACACCACATATTACCGTTCGATATCATCCAATAGAGGGTGATCAATGTTTTTTCTCATCCATATAAGAAATAAGGGGTTATTCACACCAAGATATGGCTCACCAGAATCATGAAGCATCTTCACCATACTGATGGAACTGCCCCCCAAGGGCCATTGATGGGGAAACCACAGCCTGTTCTAAAGGAAATGATCTTTGGAAGCCTCACCTAAGATCATTTAAATAGAAATATTATCAATGGAAAGTATTTTGGTGGTGTTAAACCTATATCTTATGTGGACACTACCCAGGAGCTTCCCAAGAGAGCTCCCACCACTTTATGTGAACACCAGCATTAACCAATCCTAGGTAAATGAGAAGATCAATTCCATTCCACCTCTATCAACCCCGATCTAGAAAAGCCATCATAGACACTGATGGAAGACCCATAACATTGCATTTTAGGGGGGAACTTCTTTGACTCAAGGGGCTCTTTCCACTATCCGAATATCCCATCACGTTCCCACAGCTATTGAGGAAGGATTTGTTTTCACTCGCTTGGGATAGAGACACCGTTTTCATCTCAGGAAGTCTTTGTTTACTCTTCCATTAATTGGTTCCATAGTAAATCATTATGGGCTATCCCATGATAGATAATTCTAATAAGTAGGCCCTCCCCAAAATACCACCAACTGGTGCATAGGCCCTCCCAGTGCCAACGATATTCCCACCTCTAAAGATCTATCTCAAGGAAAGAGGTAAATAAACTATCATAGGGGTTATTCCCACAGAATATGTCCTAAAACATAGGAATGGGACCTAAGATACCATAAATAACTCGTTCTTGGATAAGACCCACACAGTTAGAGGCGGGACCTTAGGAAGCACTGTATCAGCATTGACCTCTCAGACATCGAGATAACTGATGAATCAATAAGGGAACCTTCATCTTTATTACCAATGTTTGGCGAATAATATTGTCGATTAATTTTTGTGATACCTAATATCGAGGTACAAAAAAAACTAAATCGATGTAAAGGTAACTATAGGTTGAGGATTATATGGCCTCTTTCCAATGAATCATTATGAAACTATCTTTATCAACATAAATTTCCCTCCTCTTGACATCCACAAAAGAAGTTAGAGAGACATAATGTTCTAGGTTGATGACCTCGGATGATTGTGATCACTCCTCTAATCCCCAAAGAGATGTTTCCACTCTCACATATAAGGAGGTAGTAAACACCCTCTCTTATATGGATATTATCATAAGGTTGGCTCCACTACTAAGATACATTCCAATATGTAGGGTATGTTTAGTCCACATATTTCCCCCTCCCTATGTAAATTAGTTGAAAAGAATATTTGAATTGATTTCACTGGCAATTTCTTATCATATTCCAATCAAGGATTCGGAAAAATAAAAGAAATATCATCCTCTTAGTAATGAACAAAAGGACTTGCAGATACTCTTTGTTTTTGAATGACTACCAATCACATTTTTTTCAAAATGAAACTTATAATGTTGTCATTCTGGATTCCTTTATTGAGGACCAAGTAGTTTGTTTCGACCAGAATATTTGGGAAACTTTCAACCATCATTGAGAAAATTAGCTAACCTATCTTGAAACCCACGAGCACCTCGATTTCATTCTCCAATAGTGAAAGGGTATTAAAATTATAGTACTCCTAGTAGCTCAGTTCCCTAAATTGTATGGTTATTTCCAAAATATTTAGTAAAAAATTATCAAGATCCTAACTATGAATCATAAATTCATGGTAGAGTCATCTCAACACTTTCATATTAGAGTTGGGGTTATGTAAAATATCCTCCTTTTCATCCCAATATCATGGAATAAATTGGATCATCAATCAGAGTCATCCAACGATGGTGAAAATTATCCTCAGGACATATCCATGGTGAATTCCATCAATATTGAGCCTCTTCAGGATCAATGAAATTGGTCCACCAATGTAGGGCATGATAGGTAGAACCCACTCTAAGGGATTTCATAGTACAATAAAGAACGCTCGATAGGTTCCCATACTCATCAGAAAATACTAGTGTTGGGCCTTAAGAGTCCCCATAATGATACATTCTTTCCTTGTTATAGATGTATCCAGAAAGGACAGGGGAATTCTGAGCTTAGCAGTTCATCAGAGAGTGGGCCAAAGACTGAGTCAGATGTCGTGATGGCCACCTTGTTCTATGAGCTAGAGAGATATAAGAGGCTTACTAAATATCATATATCCAAGAAATTCTTTGGCCATGACAATTTCAAAAGGGACCTTATCTCTCCTTTAGTTAGGAACCCATTTCTTCTTTTATAGGAACCAAATTAAAACTAGGTGGACCTATTTATGAGATTAGGGAAGAAGCCAAGGAATATAGAAAATGATCAAGATATTAGTTCCCCGCTCCATATAAGAAGTATTCCTATCCTCATAGAGATAAATACTATAAATACGCCTAGAATTATGAGTCTTTCAGGTCACTGGTGACCAAAAGTACTAACCATGATGATGTGATAGCTTCTCTCACCTCCTACCTTGAGGACTTAGAAATGAGATAGGTGTCGATTCTTCCTGAGGGGAAGTCGTAACTGAAATTGGTGGACCAGATGCATCCACCACTAGAATTTGTTAATATGAGTTTCACCGCATTTAATGGTATGGGTGATTCACTGCAACATCTAGTTTACTTCCCCTCAATGTGTATCCTAGTGTTGGGGAAACTAGAACAGTAGGAAGCAACTAAATTCTGATTTTTTTCCAACTGCTAGAAACACCCACATTTGTGTCGTACATGCAACTATCCCAAGGATCCATTTCTGTCTAGTAGAATTTCCACTAATAGTTCATCTACCATTTTATCTCAAACTTAAGAAAGACCATCATTTCTGGGCTCTCTAAATGAAAATAGAAGTCCAATGAGGAATTTTTCAATATCATTACCCAGTGTAAGGGAATCAATTACTCGTTTGACATGTCATTTTTTCAAGAATAGATTCTAAAGGTTTGTGTGAAAATTTTAAAATATTAGGTAGTCCCTACCCTCATATCCCTAAATTATAAGGGTGTATTTAAATATTTATTCAAAAAGGTATAGTTTCTAGAATAATCCTTCTTGTAGAACTATCAATAGTCATATTCATTACACCTTCTAGCTCTTGTGAGAATGCTCGTAAAATAAGAGACAACATTTTTTATCCATGAAGAGGTACCTGATCCAATCCACTTAATGGACCCTTTACCTGAAGAACACTACCAAGTGAAACCCCGCCAGGTTTAGCCTCACCCAGTTCATCCACATCAGGCACAAGCACATCCTCAAAAAGAGAATTTTTCTCTAAATCCCCCTTATTTTTAAGAACCTTGGGTTCCATCAATAGAAATAAAGAAAAACACTCACCCCTTTAAGGATTCATATGTCCAAGTATATTTCATCTATTCCATGGAAAAAGGTATCATGAAATTTCTAGAATACAGAAGACCTAAAGAGGCCAAACATACTGATCTTTCAAATCACAACCTATACAATAGGATCCTCAAAAATACCATCAATAAATTATTTGTTTTCAAATATTATCTACAGGACTAGGTATATCATGGAATAGTTATATTGGGTTATGTATTGGCATATGTAGTGCATGTATCTACCAACCCCGATAGTGATAGCGAAGACTCCAGTGAGTGGAAATAGTACCCTGGCCATGAAACATGGAAGTACAATGATGGTTAGCTCGTAAGACCACTTCTCAAACCCATGGTATTATTTGTTCCTACTTATGAGAACCAGAACATCCAAATGTTTACCTCACCTTCTCTAGTTTCCTCATCTATATTTTCATCACATATTTCTATGTCTAAGACGAATAGGTGTTCAAAGTGAAAAGGAAAATAAATCCCCCCATAGGTAATTAAACTATACTTTACCCTCAGTGATTTTTTTCCATCTAATTTGGTAGTAATTCCCAAGGTTCATCTAGTCTTGGACTATTCCACTAAAGAGGAGAAAGAATAAACCTCTATGAATACTATTGAACTAGTGGATTGCTACACAATTCTCAATGATGAGGAGGGTTATGCGAACCCCTCAGGAACTTTTGTCTAAATCCATTGAAAGAGAGGTAGAGGAAATGCTAAAAGATGGAACATCTATGTCATCACTTCAAACCAGGTTGTTTATTACACTAAAATAAGGTCGTATGACTCACTTAGGGCTCAACAAGTATAGCCATCCCAAGATTCTCTATCGGGTTAACCTATGTAGTCAACTATATTGGTTGACCACGTGACTCAGTCACGACCACGTAAAGATCATTCACATTTATCTAGGGCCCAACCATAGCCATCTGGTTCTCATCCATGAGTGGTTAAGGGATATTCATTTAACAGACTTCAGAGTATAGTTAGCACTAGCCTGGCACTAATTCCTTATCCAATGGAACATGTTGTTTTCTCAGCTAAATATTGGCCTCATATAGGAAAAAAATTAATCTCACCTAGAAATATGAAGTGTTAAAACACCTCACCGACATACCCACAAATCTCTCGATCCTCAAAGCACTCTACTTGTTGATGGAAATGCATAAATCCCTCATTAAATCCTTAAAGATCACCCTTTAGTTTGAGATTGAGGTATCTGTATTTGAAACCTATTACACATAAGAGGAAAAATAGGAGTAGTGTTGGGCCATCATCTCATTTTCTAGAGAAGATAAAGTTTTTTCCATTTAGGGGAACATATGCCTGCTATATATTATTGGTCAGTTCAATAGTGTAAAAATATTCCACCTCTTAGTGGATAATGGCTCTGGGATCAAACTCATTCTGGCCTGAATGATCCAAAAACATTGGATTATTAAAGTGGATTTGAATCCCTCTATCCTGAAAATTCAAAGGTATGATAAGTGTGAGAAGAATCTATGTGGATTTATTTTACTACAATATTTTTTTGGAAGTATGGTTGTAGGAATTGAATTTATGGTAGTATCACAAGACATTACCTACAATGTGCGGTTATGAAGGCCCTGGATTCATTTTCTTGAAGTATTCCACTCTTTAAAACATAAGTTCCTCAAAGAATACCTTGAATAATGATTTAGGGTGCTCTGGGATGATGCATCCACCTTTAATTCTTATGATTCTCCTTATATGGATTCTCGGTACTAAAAAAGGGTGGGAAAATAACGCTATATTGATAAGGTTGATCATATGAACATCCCTAATGATCTGAAATCCACTATAGAATATCATTTTTTAGACATGAAATATATATTTTTCCTTCCAATAAATCGATTGAAACCCATGACACCAAACCTAGGAATAGTTTTCATAGTACCCAATAAGGATTTCGTGTGAATTACATTGTACTCTTACACATGATAGGCCTGAACATTATTGAAAGACCCTTCCCCTGTAAATTACTATTAATTTCACCCCATATCCAGTGATACATGGTATTCCCACATGTACTTCAAGGTAGGTCTGACTTCATGGAATTTAACCCATCATCATTTGATGACCAACGCTTTTCATACATTATATGACATCCCTGCTTTTTATTACAACCTAAACATGATTTATTACATAAAACATCACTTGATACAACAAAGAAGATCGAGAGGTTTAGTGTCTTTGGGGATTATGATCATTACATAAAAACTTAAAACATGAAATAAAACATCTTTATTGAAAACTTCATTTACATGACCACTACATTCCCTCGTACTTAGCATTGCATGGGATAACCTGAGGACATGCATAAGAAAAGGGTGATCTATAAAGCCCAGTAAGGGATTACACATGGAATAAAATGAGGAGTACAATACATGTTAGAAAATAGGCATATCAATAGAGCGTAATAAAAACATGAACATAAAGGCATGATAAAGCATGATAATCATAACATGGAAATGTGGCAACAACACTTAACATGGAATTAGCATGAGCCAAGGCTCATTGCACATGGAACATGAGTAAATACTCATTGCACATAAACCACGAGTAAACCATCATTTCACTTGAATTATCATGAGTCAACAATCATTGCACATGACGTATCATGATACTATACTTTACCCAATGCATTGGAGCGCTATAAGGGTGTTCCCTTCTTAAACATTTCATTTCATGCATAAGTGTGCCACATGGATCATAAAACATGGATTCATAAAACATAATCATTTATTCCACGATAAAGGAATGTGGAATTCATACATGAAACTTTACAATCAATATGTAAATGTGCATAAAGTTGAATACCCTTTATGGAGAAATGGGCATGGTATTCACTATACAATGACATTGGCTTAGAAAATCGGTGCGATTTCAGCAGCGTAACGGCGTGACATAAGAATTCATAAAAAAGATTGATGAGAGAGAAAGGGGTTCCTCATAATATTTACATGTAATGGACAGTAATGTGGTCATATTGATACATGTACTAACAATTGTAATGGAATTTAGATTCATGATACAAAAGTATTTCTTGAATGTAAAAGAGGAGAGAGAAGTTCCTTTCGGAATTTCAGCATAGTAACAGGTGTACATGGGAGGAATTTAATGATAGAGAAAGGGTCTACCATCATTAAAACATAAAGAGGGAAGTATGAGGGAGGTGTGAAACCATACCCCAACATTTATAATTGAAATTAAAAGGGCAAACAACTTACAGAAAATTGGACAAAAATGAGAATGGAAGAAAAAACCCTTACTTGGAAGTGTGCTTCCAAAGGCTAGAGAGAGGCTTTTGAGAGGCTTCTTGGGAGCCTGGGGCACCTTGGGAGGATTATAGAAAGAGTAGGGTAGAGGTTGGACGAACTCGAAAGGCTTTGAGTGAGGAAGAAGTGGGAGCTTGGGAGGGTTTATATAGGAAAGGTGAGAGAATTCTTTATTATTTAGGTTTGGGTCCCCTTACATTAAATTAATCCAAACCACAAACCATCCCTTGGTTTTTGACCATGGTTTTTGGAAAAGGGAAGAGGAAAACAATATTTTATAAGACCAAAGTCCTAACTTCTTAAAATAATAAGTTTTCTTATGTGGAGGTGAGTCACACTCCCATGGAAAATAATTTAAAAAGGCAAAGTGTTGAATAAGTCTTGAGGGGTCCATTAATTCTTTGAAAAGTAAGTCAAACAAACCCAAAATTACATTATTTTAATTTTAAAACATATATTGGCCGAACATAAATATTATAGTATTTTATTACATCACTATTGGGTCATTATGATGTCATAAAAGACATTATACATTTAAACGGTATTTAATGTTTACCCAAACATTTTACTATCTCAGAAAATTTAAAAAAATCACCGTTGGATAATTTCAACATCCTGATTCCAAAAATAACATTTATTTTATCTAAATAATTTTCTAAATATGTGAATTTTCACTTTTAAAATAAAAACTGACATTTATAAAAAATTCACAGGTTTTGACAGAAATGGCTTTCAAACCTTAATAAAAATTATAATTGCATTCATAAAATTATAATATCATTTATATTTAATAAAAACTAATTTAATAATATTATTATTATTTTATTAAAATATTATTTAATTCAAAAATACCTTAATTTAATAAAAAAAACATCTTAATTAAATAATAACTAAAAACACCATTTGTACTTTAAAAACTATTTACAATGTATCAAAAATGACTAGAAATTATATTCATTATTATATACAAAAAATAATGTACATGAACATAGTACTACTTATTTTTTACATAACCCCTTAAAATATCCTCATAAGACCTAAGGTTAAGGTGTGTGATGGTGACAGACTCTTGGGGTGGCTCGGATAACATCGCTCGAGTGGTAATTTCAATCAACTTCCACTTTTCTCGTAGGCGGTCACGTTCGATCTTGACATGATGAAGCTCAGCATGGGCTTGGTCAAGGGCGAAGCCCAAAGACTCCACCTCTTTTCCGAGCTCTGACAAATGTGCTTTGTATGGGGTAATTCTACTGGATAAGGCCATCGCTTCCTTTGTCTAAGTAAAATTGGATGTGTAAAAGCCCTATATTTATACTAATCATGTGATCACTGTTCAACGGTTATAAAAGTAACGGTCACAATTCTTATCATCAAACCAATGAAGTCGACATTTTATAAAAAAATTTATATAAGGAGTCATTTAATATGATCAAGAGGGATTTTCCATTAATGAAACATTGGCTCATTACAATATTCCACCCTTAAGAAATTTCACCCTCGAAATTTTCCTTTTCCCACACTAAAATAGTTGTGGGTAACTCAACTTCATCACTTCCTCCGATTCCCAAGTTGCTTCTTCAAACATGTGGTTTCTCAACAACACCTTGACAAGGGGAATTATATTATTTCATAGAAATTTTTCTCTACGATCTATGATCTTCATTGGTTTCTCCCCATAAGAAAGATCATCTTCTAATTGTATCACCTCGGAAGAGAGTACATGTGAAGGGTCTGGTATGTACTTCCTTAAGAGAGATACATGAAAGACATCATGCACCTTGGCCATGGTAGGTTGAAGTTCTAGTCAATAGGCCACAGCCCCAACATGATCAAGAATCTCAAAGGGGCCGATGTACCTTGGACTTAACTTCCCTTTCTTTCCAAACCTCATGACATTTTCCATGGAGATATGCGTAGAAACACCATGTCTCCAACTTTAAACTCAAGGTCTCGTCGACGATTATCTGCATAACTATTCTGTCGACTCTAGGCTGCCTTGATATGCTACTGAATGGTTTTCACCTTCTCCACCATTTCTTCGACCATTTCTGGTCCAAGCAGCTTACGTTCACTGAACTCATCCCAACATGCTGGTATTCTGCACCTTTTCCCATGCAGGGCTTCATATGGGACCATTTGGATGCTTGAGTTGAAACTGTTATTATAAGAGAACTCAACCAGAGGAAGATGTTGATCCCATCCTCCTTTAAAGTCCATTGAGAATTCTCTGAACATGTCCTCAAGTGTTTGGATAGTCTGCTCGGATTGGCCATCAGTTAAGGATGATAGGTCGTACTGAAGTTCAGTTCAGTATTCAGATCATGTTGAAGACTCTTCCAAAACTTAGAGGTAAATCTTGGATCTCGGTCAGACACAATAGATAGTGGTACTCCATGCAACCGTACCACTTCCCTAATATATATCTGTTCCAGTTGATCCAAAGAGAAATCCTCCCGAATAGCAATGAAGTGTGCAGTCTTTGTAAGATGATCCACAAAAACCCAAATTGCATTTTTGCCTTTGGATGTCCTTAGAAGTCCAGTGACAAATTCCATGGTGATGTTCTCCCATTTCCATTCTGGTATGGGCAATGGTTGCATCATCCCCTTAGACTTCTGAATCTCTGCCTTCACTTGCTGACACACCAAGAATTTTGATGTATATTCAACAATCTCCTTCTTCATATTATCCCACCAAAAGTTTTCTTGGAGATCTTGATACATCTTTGTGCTCCCTAGGTGAATAGAGAAATTTGAACTATTTGCATCATCCAAAAGTTCCTTCTTTAGCTCCAGACTTGATGGAACACATATTCTTTTCCCAAACCGCACAATTCCTTCTTCATTAACATTAAACTATGAGGATTTCCCCTTTTTGATAGCTTCCACTTTTTCATGAATTCCCACATCATCCTTTTGAGCATCCTTTAACCTATCCAAATGAGACGGTTGAGCAATCATTTGTGAAAGGATTGATGATGCTCCCTTCTCTATGATTCCCATGTCCACCTTCATCAAGTCTAAGAATATTGGATCCTTCTCAATTATCATCATTGATATAATTGTTGGGTCATGTCTACTTAGGGCATCTGCCACCTTGTTTGCTTTCCCAGGGTGGTAATTGATTGAACAGTCATAATCCTTGATGATCTCTATCCATCTTCTCTGTCACATATTAAGATCTTTCTGTGTGAATATATATTTATGACTCTTGTGGTCAATATATATCTCAAATTTCTATCCATAGAGGTAATGACGGCAGATTTTCAAGGCAAAGATCACTGCCACCAACTCTAGATCATGCGTTGGATAGTTTCGCTCATGGATTTTCAACTTCCTTAAGGCATAGGATATCACTTTATCATTCTGCATCAGCACACACCCTAAGCCCTTTTTCGAAGCATCACTGAATACCACAAAAATCTCCCCACTTGTGGGTAAAGTGAGCACGGGTGCATTGATAATCCTCCTTTTCAACTCTTTGAAGCTTTCTTCGCATTCATCACTCCAAGAAAACTTTATTCCCTTTCAAGTTATCTTGGTAAGAGGGTTGGACAATCATGAGAAATTTATCACAAATCATAGATAATATCCAGCTAACCCTAAGAAGATAAGGATATCCGTTACTGATGTTGGCCTCGGCCATCCCTCAATTGCATCTGTTTTGGAGGGGTCCACAGATATACCACTGCTTCTGATGATATGGCCCAAGAATGAGACCTCCGTCAACCAAAACTCACACTTATTTTACTTTTCATAGAGCTTCTCCTTGCGAAAAGTCTCTAGTACAGTTTTTAAATACTCTTCATGATCCTCCTTGGTTTTGGAGTATATTAGAATATCATCTATAAAGACTACCACAAATTTGTCAAGGTAATCTCTAAAGACTATAGTCGTCAAGTCCATGAATATTTCTGGAGCATTGGTGAGTCCGAAAGGCATTACTATGAATTCATAGTGCCCGTACCTTGTACGAAAAGCAGTCTTGGGGACATCTTGCTTCTTCACCCTTACTTGATAATATCCCGACCGCAACTCCACCTTGGATAAGTATTGTGCTCCACGCAGCTGATCAAACAAGTCATATATTCTTGGGAGAGGATACTTTTTCTCTATCGTGATTTTGTTATGTTCACGATAATCGATGCAAAGCAGCATTGACCCATCCTTCTTCTTGAGGAAGAGGACTGGTGCACCCCATGGTGAAGCACTTGGGCGTATAAACCCTTTATCCAGATTCTCCTTTTGTTGTTTCTTCAGCTCTTCAAGATCTACAACAGCCATTCTATACAGAGTCTTGGATATTGGTAGCGCCCCAGGTATAAGTTCAATTGAGAACTCAACATCTCTTCTAGGAGGAAGACCAGACAGTTCCTCGGGAAACACTTCTGTGAATTCCCTCACAATAGGAATTTCTTCAAAGATGGTTTCTTCTTTTGACTCACTCATCTGCGCCAGATACACATGCTCATAGGGCAGTAATATCCATGCTTGAGATGACGGAGCTAAAGGAGATTCATCTTTCTCCTGAAACTTGTAATGAATCGGGGGTCGATTCTCCATATGGAGTGTAATTTCCCTCTCCCGACAATTTATGTTGGATCTATATAAGGAATGGAAATCCATGCCATTAATTGCATCAAATTCCACCAGAGGGAGTATGACGAGGTTCGCCGGGAAATTCAATCCACAGATTATAACAGGGGAGGACTTATATTCATGGGATGCAATGATTTCCCCATTTTCCGTACTCACTGACATCTTTACTTCCATGATTTGTGGTGGTTCTGGGATTGTTCTACTAAACTTCCGAGATATAAAATAATGTGTAGAACCTGAATCAAAAAGTACGTTCGCTATTCTTGAATGAATAACTAGCGTACCTATCACCACATCATTTTCGGGGTTCACTTCGGTAGAAGTGATGGAAAAAGATCTTCCTTGCTGTCTTGGAGGTTGTTGGTTGCCTCTGAAAACCCTTGGGTTAGGGAAAAAATTTGAAAAATGACCCGGTTCTTTGCATTTGTAGCATTTAAGAACGCATTGAGGTTCGAACGGAGTGTTCCTCTCCTCTGTCGTAGCCGCGGGTCCTTCTTGCCGATAGTTAACAGCTAGGTGCCCTTCCCTTCCACACCTAAAGCATTTTCTCGTCCCCTTAAAGAAATTTCCAGGGTGCTTCTTTTCACACTTTTGGCAAGTGGGGTACTGGATCTTATTAGCACTGTTGGATTTATCCATTGGACCACCAGCATTGAAGTCCACCAGCATTTATACCCCAATTATTCCCTGATCTCCATTTCAACCTTGAGGGAACATCGGACAATTTCCTCATAGCAGTCGAAGTCACAGATCGCTAATGCATTTCGCAAGCTAGGCTTCATCCTGCAAAAGAATCGGTCAACCTTGCATTCAGGGGTAACGACAAAGCCGGAAGCGTATCGTGCAAGCCTTGTGGAGTTTGCCTCATACGCTCCAACAAATTCTTCATCTTTTTTCTTGAGGGAAAGGAAGTACCTTTCCATCTTAAGCCGGATGGTGCGCAGAAAATATTTATCAAAAAACATCTTCCACAAATCCTTCCATTCCAACGCCTCGATCTCCTCCTCAGGCTTCATATTTTTTATCAATTTCCCCCATTGATCAGATTCACCCTCCATACGGTAAACCACTCGGGGAACCTTCTCTTTTTCAGAACATTGGAGGATGGAGAATATCTTTTCAACGGAGTTGATCCATTGTTCAGCGATCATGGGATCGGATGATCCACTAAAAGTAGGAGGCCTTTGTCTCATGAAGCTCTCGATAGCGAATTGTTTTTTCTTAGGGGGGTTGAACGTTCCTATTGACCCGTGTTTCTATTCAAAACATGAGTTAGCTGAGATAGAAGCATGACAATGTTCGTGATTCCCACTCCCATTGGATTTGGCATCTCATTAGTACAGTCATCACACTGATCTTCACAATGGTTGTTAGCCTGAGTCCTCCTATTACCAGCCATTGGCTGGAATAAAACAAAAGTTAGGGGTAACAGATAAAGGGTAATCCAAAGACAAAAGTTGATGACTTATAAATAAACATTCATTTCCTTAACTCATTAGTCTATAAGCTTCAATCTAGGATTTTTATGATCTACTTTCTAACATATATTCTTAGGGGAGTTTTTTAATTCACTTAATAAGGGTTCATACTGAGCTTTTGAATTTATAAAAACATATCCCTCGGGAGTGTCATAACCAATAGTGAAGCAAGTCCCATTGTCATGCACCAGTTCCCGTTTGAGTCTATCTCAAAGCGGTGTTTTCGGGTTTTACCCCTAGGATACATCTCTGCCAGAGCCGCCTCTACCTGCTCGTATCCAGACTGGGATGTATTTTTATGATAATCCACTTACTCCGTATTTATCAAAAATTAGGGATATTTTTATTATACTTAGTCTTGTCTCTAGGGATTTACTAGGGTTTCCTAATCCTAAAAATAACTAAACTTGTCCTCTGTGATACCAACTTTGACAACCCTGGTTTTTATTAAAACTTAAACATGATTTATTTCATAAAACATCACATGATACAACAAATAAGATCGAGAGGTTTAGTGTCTTTGGGGCTTAGTATCATTACATAAAAACTTAAAACATGAAATACAACATCTTTATTGAAAACATCCTTTACATGACCACTACATTCCATCGTACTTAGCATTGCATGGGATAACCTGAGGACATGCATAAGAAAAGGGTGAGCTATAAAGCCCAGTAAGGGAGTACACATGGAATAACATGAGGAGTACAATACATGTTAGATAATAGGAATATCAATAGATCGTAACAGAAACATGAACATAAAGGCATGATAAAGAATGATAATCATAACATGGAAATGTGGCAACAACACTTAACATGGAATTAGCATGAGCCAAGGCTCACTGCACATGGATCATGAGTAAATCCTCATTGAACATAAATCATGAGTAAACCCTCATTGCAATTGAATTAGCATGAGTCAACACTCATTGCACATGATGTATGATTATACTATACTTTACTCAATGCATTGGAGCACTATAAGGTCGCACCCTTCTTAAACATTTCATTTCTTGCATAAGTGTGCCACATGGATCATAAAACATGGATTCATAAAACATAATAATTTATTCCACGAAAAAGGAATGTGGAATTAATACATGAAACTTTACAATCAATATGTAAATTTTCATAAAGGTGAATACCCTTGATGGAGAAATGGGCATGGTATTCACTACACAATGACATTGGCTTAGAAAATCGGTGCGATTTCGGCAACGTAACGGCGTGACATAAGAATTCATAAAAAAGGTTGATGAGAGAGAAAGGGGTTCCTCATTATATTTACATGTAATGGACAGTAAGGAGGTCATATAGATACATGTCCCAACAATTGTATTAGAATTTAGATTCATGATACAAAAGTATTGCTTGAATATAAAAGAGGAGAGAGAAGTTCCTTTCAGAATTTCGGCATAGTAACGAGTGTACATGGGAGGCATTTAATGAGAGAGAAAGGGTCTCCCATCATTCAAAGATAAAGAGGAAAGTATGAGGGAGTTGTTAAACCATACCCCAACATTTATAATTGAAAATAAAAGGGAAAAACATAAAAGAAATTGGACAAAAATGAGAAAGGAAGAAAAAACCCTTACTTGGAAGTGTGCTTCCAAAGGCTAGAGAGAGGCTTATGAAAGGCTTATTGGGAGATTATAGAACCTTGGGAGGATTTTAGAGAGTGTATGGAAGAGGTTGGACGAACTCCAAAGGCTTTGAGTGAGGAGGAAGTGGAATCTTGGGTGGGTTTATATAGGAAAGGTGAGAGAATTCTTTATTATTTAGGTTTGGGTCCCCTTACATTAAATTAATCCAAACCACAAACCATCCCATGGTTTTTGCCCATGGTTTTAGGAAAAGGGAAGAGGAAAACAATATTTTATAAGGCCAAATTCCGAAATTATTAAAATAATAAGGTTTCTTATGTGAAGGTGAGTCACACTCCCATGGAAAATAATTTAAAAAGGCAAAGTGTGGAATAAGTCTTGAGGGGTCCCTTAATACTTTGAAAAGTAATTCAAACAAACCCAAAATCACATTACAATAATTTTGAAACATATAATGTCCGAAAATAAAGATTATATTATTTTATTACATCACTATCGGGTCATTATGATGTCATAAAACACATTATACCTTTAAACGGTATTTAATTTTTACCCAAAAATTTGATTGTCTCGGAAAATTATGAAAAATTCACCGTTGGATAATTTCGACATCCTGATTCCAAAAATAACATTTATTTTATCTAAATAATTTTCTAAAAATGTGAATTTTCACTTTTAAAATAAAAACCGACATTTATCGAAAATTCATGGGTTTTAACATAAATTGATTTCAAACCTTAATAAAAATTATAATTGCATTCATAAAATTATAATATCATTTATATTTAATGAAAATTAATTTAATATTATTATTATTATTTTATTAAAATATAATTTAATTCAAAAATCCCTTAATTTAATAAAATAAATTTCTTAATTAAATAATTACTAAAAACGCCATTTGTACTTTAAAAACTATTTATAATGTATCAAAAATGACTAGAAATTATATTCATTATTCTATAAATGAATTATGTACATGAACATAGTACTACTTATTTGTTACATAACCCCTTAAAACAGCCGCATAAGACCTAAGGGTAAGGTGTGCGATGGTGACAGACTCTTGGGGTGGCTCGGATAACATCGCTCGAGTGGTAATTTCAATCAACTTCCACTTTTCCCGTAGACGGTCACGTTCGAGCTTGACATGATGAAGCTCAGCTTGGGCTTGGTCAAGGGAGAATCCCAAAGACGCCACCTCTTTTCTGAGCTCTGACAAATGGGCTTCGTATGGGGAAATTCTACTGGATGAGGCCATCAATTCTTTTGTCTGAGTAAAATTGGATGTGTTAAAGCCCTATATTAATACTAATCATGTGATCACTATTCAACGGTTATAAAAGTAACAGTCACAATTATTATCATAAAACAAATGAATTTGACATTTTATAAAAAAATTTTATATAAGGAGACATTTAATAAGATCAAGAGGGATTTTCTATTAATGAAACTTTGGGTTGTTACACATTAATATTACATGAAATTTGAAGAATACTTAAAATATTATACAAACAGATTCCCAAAGACCATACTAGTCAAGTGCCTTTGGAAACATGAGACATAAACACTGATACATAAGTGAGATACGATATCTCCCACTAGGTTCTTCTTAACTATCACACTTCTCAGTCACATCAAACATAATTAATATCTTCATAACTTGGGGAAGTAAACATAAAAAGAGTGATAAAAAAATTCTCATTACGAGTAAAAATGGGAGATATGTAAGCATAATCATGAGCATAGGGGTATGATAACATGATCATTAAAATAGAATATCATACCCTGTATATGAATGATCATATACATTAATCATGGAATTAATATTAGCAGTTCATAAGACATGAATCACAAGAAAATAAATAACATAATCCATGAAAGCATAACATTGGAATAAAACATGGAATTGTGAAAAACACATAATCAAATAAGATGATTTCCATAGTATCCAAGGCATCATTTTCAAGACCATAATGGTAGTATGGGTTCACTCCCCATACAATCGTGGTATTCATGGTTCACTCTAATGGCCATCTAAGTAGCATGACTTCACTCCTCATACCATCTTTGTTGTCATGCTTCACTCCCATGGCTATCTTAGTAATCAAGGTTCATTCCCAAAACCATATTAGTATATCTCATGAGATATAAATCTTTACCTAATGAATTTGAGGGATATATAGGTTTCACCCATCTCATAATGATATCATACATACATGTTCCACAAGATCATAAATAGTCATATCGTAACCCATTAAAATAAATGGGTATTATAAATATGTAATCATATAATAACCTATGAAAAACGACTTGTTTTATAATAATTTCATCATAAACATAACCTATGAAAAGAAGCATGTTTCAAAATCATATTACCTGTGAATGATAAATAGGTTTCATAAACATCATACCATCAAAACATAATCCATTAAGAGAAATAATATGAATAGAAAATTTGAATAATCTCACCATAAATGCATTAGTAACACTAATGGATGTTATATTAGGTGGTAAATAATTTTGAAATATCTTTTAAAAACATTTCTAGAGGAAAATATCCATTCTGCATTGAAAACAATTTTTAAAACATAAAACCTTTTTGAAAACCTTTTTATTTGAAAATAGCTTTGAAAACATAAAAATGAAACATTGAAACCCATATAAATTTTTTTCATCATTTTTTCTTTGAAATTGTGCTTCAGAAATCTTTTTAAAACATTTGTGAAAACATGGTTTTTGAATATAATATATTTCTAACTGAAGAGAGAGACAATCATATTTTACATAAAAACAATATCTTAAGTACCAAATAGTGGGAAATGGTACTAATACATAAGGATATATTGAATAACCATAGGATAAAAAAATTAATTAGTGTTATTGAGTGATTGGTCATAATATTTCATCAATAAAGCGTAATCATTAACAATCACTAAAAGTGATGAGATTGTTTCATTAAACTCTTACCACTTTGTTACTTTTGATCATACTCTACAAGTAAGAATATTAAATTTAATGAAGCATAAAATATCATGAAAATATTTATATTCATGATATAACATGTATAATGGAATTATATACTCCTTGAAAAATAATTTATGTGTTTAAAAAAACATGATTCTCAAAGAAGGAAAATTGATACAAAACTATTTTACCGATTTGTTAACTTCTGAAACATAATACCCATCAAGTAAAGAATATAAAATGGATATTTAAATAACAAAATATTTAAGTATAATAATTATAAAATGAATCCATAGTAATTATAAACACAACATAAAAATAATGGGTGGTTAATAAAGCATGTATCTCGCGGAAATAAAAAGTGGGACGAAATAACCTTACCGTGTGTCCAGAATCTTATCATACTAGTTAAAAACACCTATATAATAAATATAAATTTATTATAAATATTTTAAAGAACCATATTATTATATATAAAACAATCTATGGTTTTATCATTTCCTTATATTACTCACTTGTTATCCATACAATATAAAGGTTATACTACGGATAATATTCTCTTTGTTCTTTATATGTGTCTTAATTTGTAATATCTTTAGTCATTATAATTATATCATGATTATATGATGTAAAAAATTATAAAAATATAATTTATATTAATTATATTTTTATTATAATAATCTATACAATATATATTTACGAAATTGAATACGCCATTTATGGAGATGCTAAGTCGTACGTACGCATGAATGTTGTTTTCGTTTTTATTACTGTATTAAAATAAAAAAAATATACTATATATATTTATATAATATCATTAAATTAGAATTATAATGTTATATATATAATATTATTTCACTAGACCCATCATTAATACATTCAATGTAGTGTGTGAACGAATCCCATCACTTTGAGGGGGCGGTAGTCCACACTTCCTCAAACGAAATTATCGTATTTTCACCAAATGAAATGTCAAGAAGATATGTTTTTTAAAATTAATTCATAAGATTAAATACATAATAAATATAATATAAAACATATATAAATATATTTTTCATCATAATTTTCATCATGAGTGATGATAAAGGAAAAATTAAAAATCGTTGTTTAATGAGGTGGTAGTTCTCCATACACATAAATTGTAAGTTCGTTACCTATTAGATAGAGGTTTCACACATAGATTTTTAATTTCCATCCTTTGTTTAAAAGTCGATTTTGGTTCTTGGTTTGCTCTCAGTTCCTATGTGTTTCGGGATTATATTTTGGTGCCTCCTATGTTCTTGATCTATGATCTTTGTCTTGGGAGTTTTGGGTGGTATTTGGAATCCTATTTTGTCAAAGTTATGGTACGAGGTTTATGTGGTTTGGAGATGTATTTGTGACTATCCTAGTGGCACCACTTGTGTGGAAAGTTGTTGGAGTGGTTTATAAACATGATTTGGATGAGTCTTGGTGTGGAAAGGTGGTTTTATTTTGGGTATTATTTCCCCCTATCCTTCACCATCATCCCCCCTAGGTTTCCCCCTTGTATACCCCTGTAATTGGAGGCAAATCAACACTTTTTGAGTGGAGAGAAGGGGGAGCACGGTTTTGGCACACGGTTTGCTAAACTATGCAAGAAAACCATGTGGCCTTTTCCAGGTCATTAAAAATGTTTTCAATTTACAAATTTTCCCTCCTTGTATTTTTCCAAACTCGGAACTTTATACCCCCATTCGACCATTTCATCCATGGAAACCTCAAAATCTCCCCAAACCTCCCTTTGATATTATTTTTGAGTAGGATTTTGATGGGGAAACATAAATTTATCTTCATGTAAGTTCTTCTATATTTGATTTCTCTCCATTCGTAAGGGTTTTTTTCTTCTTATTTTTTAAAGTTCCACTTGTCTAGAAACTAGGTCTTCAAACCTAGGGTTTGATCCTTGGTTTCTTGGTCTATTATTCTGGTTTTAGGTTGGTTTTTTCCTCCTAGTGGTGTGGTGATGGTGCAGTTGTATTTTCACACAATGATTCAAGGGTTTTAACAATTATGGTACGTGACTCCAATGTGTATGATATCCTTGTAAGTTATCTTTCTGTGTTTATGGTATTTTCATGTTTACCTCATTTTATTATTACTTCAAAAATCTGTTGTAGTGTAATTTGTAAAGAAAACAAATTTTAAGAACCATTTTTATTTGAAATTAGGGGTTTTTCGTAGAAATATTTATTTGTTTTATTTGGGGTCTTCCCTATAATTAATTAGTTGGTTTTATTGAAATGTATTTTGGCTATAAAACAAGTTTTGGGTGTTTATCTACTTTGGTTGTTTCTTCAAAAAAAATGGTATTTGTGAAGAATATAAATTTTAAGTGTCATGTCTGTGTCAAAATAATGATTTTACAAAGATATCACTTATTCATTTATATGGGGATACCCTATAATTGATTAGTTGATTTAATTGAAAGAAATTGGGATGCCATTTTTGTTTTGGGTGACTTATAAGTTTGTTCATAGTTTTCAAAGTGGTATTTAAAAAGGATTTGGGGAATTAGGTACCAATTCATTGTTAAATTGGGTGTTTTACATGTCTATCTTATGTTATGCCAATTTGGTTGTTTTATAACTCATATAATGGGTTTATAGAAATGTTTCAGGTGATGGAAATTATCTTTTGGATAATGTGAGTATGCTCATGGTGTTCAAGGTGGGGTTTTAATGGGATTTTTGTGTACCAAACATTGTTAGCTTTTGTGAAGTTGTTTTGTTGGAAATGAAAATGTTTTGTTGTGTGTTTTTAATTGTATAAATTTTATATAGATAATGTATTGGTTGTATGTTATCAGTAGTGTTTTTTTATTATGAAATGTGATGTATATGGGATGCTGAAATATTTTTGAACACAAAGGGGGAAGCCCTGGTACCTAGGAGGGCGGATATGTACTAGTACGACTAGTGATTCGGAAGGGTTTTGTCCTTGGTTCAGTGAAAAAATGGATAAAGACAACACTAAAAAACTATATTGATGATTCTTGGGGACCAATATGTTATGGTAATGTTCTCTACTAGTGGAGTGTGTATGAGGACAGATTTTTCATTGGTTACTTTACACCGAGGTACGAGTTTCATCGGGCCCGAGACTACATGGTTCCTAGGGGTGTTACCGGTTTTGGTGCTCACGAGATTCATGGTATTTTACATTATATTAGGGTGTGAATGGATTTAATTATAGTAACTAGCTTGTTTTATTCAATTGTGTTAACATTATTAAAGTTTCATTTTGAAAACTGTTTACATTTGAAAGAAGTATTTCATGGAAATTATCACTGCATTTCCTTATATATTAAAACTTCCTAGTTTTTCACCTTGTGTCGCATACTTCTTCGAATATTTGGGTGGTATTATATTGTTCTCAGTATCACACCCTACTTAAACCCCTTTTGTGTAGGTATAATTAGACTTGTCGGACCCAGGTAAAGGGAAGGCATTGGGTGATGGCGGTTTGGCGGTGTTAGTTCCCTTCCTTGGTGTGACATTGTGGAGACGACTCAGGGGTGATGACCCATTGTCATGTGGAGTCTTTGGGGATGGTTTGATGCTATTTAAATGTGTCTTTGGACCTCTTTTATTGAATTTAAAACCATTTATTCTGTTCTAGTTTTTTCTTAAGTCTTGTTTGGCATGAATTTTTCAAATTCAGTTTAACAAATGTTTTTGATGTTTTATGTACCCATATTCGGGTTAATTGTTCCAGAAATGAAATAAATAATACCTGGGAACCTGTTCCATCTTGTGGGGATAGGGAAATTTATTTTGGACTTGTCATAAGCTAGGTTTGGCACTGGTTTCAATGGTGATCAGATTTGGTTCATGACAAAAATGTTATTAGAGAAGGTTCACTCCTGGGGTCATGTTATTTGGGGAATAGTCAGGATAGAATGGAGTTAGGATTATTAGGACGTGATGTTCCAGTTATTTTTAGTGTTCTAGGGCATCACACCTCATGATGGGATTCAATTTTCTTGGGTAATTTTGGATTTATCTGAGTCATATGGTTTTCTTGTAGTGATGATGACTAGGGGAAATGAAAGGAGAGTTGGGATAATTGTCTTAGTGAGATCGCAGGGCCTAGCAAGTCATGTGGAGTCGAGGATGTTTCCCTAGATCACTATCTATGATGGTGATGTGATTGGTGTATGTCCTCCATCCATATGTCCAATTCACCTACCAAAACTAGTTTCCTTTCACATTGTCTTGTGTCTCTTTCTTTTGGAGTCTTGGAAACATGGTTTTTTAAGCAAAAATGACTTTATTTTAAGGGTTGTAATTTTTTGTGAAGTTTGTTTATAGTAAATTGAAAATGGTTTAATTTTTTTAAGTATATAAATGAAATTTTATAATTATTTTTATATGGTGAATGATGTGTTTACAACCATTTTGAAAGTATGAATTATGTTAAAGGGGGTTTTGAAAATTTGTTTCTAGTAGAATTTTCTTAACAATTTAAATGTGTTTTTAATGGAATTAAGTGTTCTAGAATTTATTTTTGGGGTTGAATATGAATTTTGATTTAGTAACTACTGAGAATTTGAAAAATTTTATGAAATTTTAGAATCTTTCTTTGAAATGAGAAGAGTTGAGTTTTTAATTAAATGGAGATTTATGAAATGGTGTTTTTCATGAAATTAGAAGTGTTTCGAAATGGGTGGAAATGTTTTGAAATGGATTTTAAAGTAATGAAATTGAGTTTTTACTACATTATGGGTTCTTTTCTAAATTGGTTTTTATTATTTAAATTGGTTTTTGATTTTATGGTTAGCGGCTTTGAGAAAGAAAAATTGTGGTTAAAAAGGATTTGATTTTGAAAAGAGGAAAGGTTGGGTTTTGGTATTTGGTGTTCTCAAGGGTGACCACATGCATGGTTTTATATGGTAATATGGATGGATATGAAATGGTTTCCTGGTGTTTCATGTAAACATGCATGTGTGAGTCCCATGAGATACAATCTATAATTGCGCAATCCACCAACACTATTTTTTTAGAATGGTTTTGAAAGAAATTGTTGTGTTTTGATAATTTTTAGTTGGAAGGTGTGACTTTTGTGATTTCTAGGTTGTTATTGTGGTATGTTTTGAGTTCAAGAACACCTCTTTTTTTGATGATGTTCTGGGTTGGTGTTTCATTAATAATTTGGAATGGAGTGTTGGTCAGTGGTCTCTTTTGAGGAAATGATTGCGAGGCCAATGTGGTGGCTCCCCTCATTTTTTTGGTTCAGTTTTGTGGTATGTTGTGACCAAATGAACTGATTGGTTGGGTCCATGGTCATATTTGTTTCTAGGGTTCACCCCCATAAAGATTTAATGCATGATTCATGTGTGGCCCATGGTGATTCACTGTTGGATGACCATCTAGTTGACCAACATAAGGACTTTCTTATTGACCTTTGAAGATTGATTTTACCATTATTCTTTTCCAGTTTTCTGGATCACCATATTGAGGGAGAGTGGTTGTGAGAGGTTAAAATAGACCTTTTTTTCTTAAGTTTCCTGAGTCATTGAAGGTGAATGTAGTTCATGGTTTTCAGTGTAGAATGATGTCTTAAAGTGTTTTTGGGTCTTTCATCAGTCTCATCGAAGCAAGAGTTCATGTTAAGCCATCAGTTTTGAAATTTTTTCCATGAGTGGATGTTATTGCCACTTTTTGTAACTGTGTACTGTTTGGGACTCAAAATAATTCCCCTATCCTTTTGTTTTCTTTTATCCGCAATGGTCATGTTCGGTGACGCCTTTCAATGTCGTGTGTTCATTTGACTGTAAGAGTGAAGGTTGTGCAATCTTACAAGATTCTCTATTTTTTTGGATGTGTGTCTCCCTTCAGGGAATTCATAAATCCTATGTTCTAAAGGATGGTGTTTATATGTGTCCATTCATTCTTTTGTTTTCCATCTAAAGAAACAAGGTGTGACGTGTGTTTATCCTCTAAGAATTTGTGTTGGTAATATGATGGGTTGGGGTAAAGTGGGTTTGATGTGCGCCATGGATCATTGAGACCATATGAGATCACACTGTAGTTGTTTGTGTCACTGGAAGAAGAAGTTTTGTTTAGGGGTTTCCAAAGCCTAAATTTGAGGCTGAAGATGCTTCAATCCTTTGAGCTCTAGCCATAGGTCCCAGAGTGAAGCTGGCAAGTAGTCATGGGAAATCTCGTAGTTGTTAAAACCTTTTGTCAAAGTATTATCCTCAGTATGAAAGATGGATATAGTTTAAACATCTGGTTCATTGTTCAATTCTAGTTGTTCATGTTTGGTGTTAGAGGTGGGAGGACCTCATTTCTTTGTTATATCCCAAGTTAATGATATTCTCTTAGGATTCCTTTGAATTTTTAGAGAAAAGGATGAAATTTGTGCTAGGCATGTTAAAGAGAACAGTTTGTGCACGATTAATAGTAACCATGCACCAGCCTAGGTAACCGTGCGATAATAGAAATAATTTATTGCATGGTCTCTGAATGGTCATGCGCGAGGGTCCATATAACCATTCTATGTTTTCCCTTGGGACATAATGCTTAGCATGGTTAGCGCAGAGTTTTCTAAACCGTGGGGACTAATCGTCTGTTCGTGCCAAATATTTAAATTTTTGTTGTCTTTTCATGCCAACCCAGGCTGGTCAATTAATATTATTTCTCCTTATGGTAGGGAGACCCATCATGGTTCTCACGTAAGTTATCTTTGAAAAATTACAATTTTAGTTTTCCCCTTATACTAGGGAGATTGTTCGGGACTTCCCCAATTGGTGTCCTGGTTCTGTTTGAGAAGTTATGTTTTCCCTTGTGGTAGGAAGTCCATTTTGTTCACCCCAGATCAGTAACCCATTTTAATCCTTGGTGTTTTTATATTTAGAGTTAGTCTCGTTAGAGTACATCTCACCACCAATTTCTTACTTGGGTAAATGTGGGATTAAAGCATGCCCAATAGTATTGTTTAAGTAAGGTTGTGGTAACGTTATTCGGGTTCATTGTTCATTTTAGGTGGATTGTTTGAGCATCGACTGGTAGTTTTTGAGGTGTTTTTTTGGGGATTCAGTTTGAATATGTTTTATCATTTCCATTAAGTGGGGTAGGTTTTGGTTGGTGAGAGTATTCTATTCCTTTGTTTGATCAACTGGAGGTGTTTGGCCTTTTGGAGGTCGGTGAATACTTGGTAAGGGAGTCCATCTTGGTCTATTGTTTGGGTTTGGTCATTACATATTGTGTTGTTGTAGATATATAGGGGCATAAATCTTTATAATGGGGAGAATTGTCACACCCAGATTTTCAATTTCCAACATTTGATTCAAATTCACTTTTGGTTCTTCGTTTTCTCTCTGTTTACGGGTGTTTCGTGATTAGATTTTGGCCTCCCTTTTGTTCTTAATCTATGATCTTCATCTAGGGGATTTTGGGTTTTATTTGTAATCCTCTTTTATCAAAGCTATGGTATGAGTTTTAGGTGGTTTGGAGAGGGATTTGTGACTCTCCTAGGGGCACCACTTGTGTAGAAAGTTGTTGGGGTGGTTTATACCCTTGATTTGGATGAGTCATTGGGTGGAAAGGTGGTTTTCATTTGGGTATTATTTCCCCATATCCTTGGCCATCACCCCTAGTTTCCCCCCTTTTATCCCCTTGTAATTGGAGTCAAATCAATAATTTTTGAGTGGACATAAGGGGGCCCACGGTTTGGGCACACGATTTGCTAAAATGTGCAAGAAAACTTTGCGGCCTTGTCCATGGAATTAAAAATGTTTTTAATTTACAAATTTTACCTCCTGGTATTTATCCAAACTCTTCCCTTTCTTCCTCAATTCAACAATTTCATCCATGGTAGCCTCCCGAGCTCTCCAAGCCTCCCTTGTATCTTATTTTTGGATGCGATTTTGATGCGTAAACTTCAAGTTCTTTTCATGTAAGTTCTTCTTGCTTTGATTTATCTCCATTATTTAGGGTTTCTTTCATATATGTTTTTGGACTTCCTCTTGTAAAGTAAATAGGGATTATAAAATATGGTTTTAACCTTGTTTTCTTGGTCAATTATTATGGTTTTAGGTTGGTTTCCACCCCCTTGTGGTGCGGTGATGGTGCGGTTGGATTTTGGAACAAGGATTCAGGGGTTTTAAAATTTAAGGTTGGTGATTCCAATGTGTATGAAATCCTTGTGAGTTAGAATGTTCTTTTTAAGGTATTTTTATGTTTACGTCATTTTATTATTTCTTTAAAAATTGGTTTTAGTGTCATTTGTAAAGAAAATAAATTTTATGAACCTTTTTTATGTAAAATTGGTGGTTTTCATATAAATCTTTCTTTGGTTTTTTGGGGGATTTCCTTTAACTAATTAGTTGGTTTTATTGAAATTTATTAGGGATAAAAAAACATGATTTAGATGTTTATCTCCTTTGGTTGTTGTTGTTGAAATTTTTTTTAATGGTATTTGTGAAGAATATGAATTTTAAGTGCCTTGTTTGTGTGAAAATAGAGATTTAACAAAGATATCACTTCTTCGTTTATATGGGGATACCCTATAACTGATTTGTTGGCTTCATTGAAAGTAATTGGGCTGACATTTCTATTTTGGGTGACTTATAAGTTTTCTCATACTGTTCAAAGTGGGATTTTAAATGGATTTCGTGAATTGGGTAACAATTTTGTGTTAAATTGGGTGTTTTACATGTCTATCTTATGTTATGCCAATGGGGTTGTTTTGTAACTCATGTAATGGGTTTATAGAAATGTTTTTGGTGCTAAAAATTTGTTTTGGTGAATTTTAGTATGCAGATTGTGTTCATGGTGGGGTTTTAAATGTATTTTTGTGTAAAACCCATTGTTAGCTTTTGTGAAGTTGTTTTTGTAGAAAATCATAATGTTTTATGGTGTGTTCTAAGTGGCATAAAGTGTGTATATATAATGTATTGTTTTATGTGACCAGTAGTGGTGTTTTTATTTGAAAATTGATGTATGTGGGATGCTGAATTTTTTTTAGCACAAATGGGGGAGCCTGGGTACCTATGAGGGAGGATATGTACTACGGCTAGTGATCTGGATAGGTTTTGTCCCTATTTCACTGAGAAAATGGATAAATACCAAACTAAATAACTGTATTAATTATGATTTTGTACCACTAGGTTATGGGTAAGTTCCCTACTAGTGGCTCATTCACAAGAATAGATTTTTCTATGGTTACATTACACCGAGGTACGAGGTACATGGGGCGCAATACTACCTCATGCCTAGGGGTGTTCCTGGTTTTGGTGTTCATTGGATTAGTGGTATTTACCCTTGAATTAGGGTGTTTTTGGATTTAATTAAAGTATAAATCATTTTTTATTCAAATGTGTTAACATTATGAAATTTTTATTTTGAAAACTGTTTACTTTTAAAAGTTACATTTCTTGGAAATTATCACTGCTTTTACTTACATATTTAAATTTCTTGCTTTTTCAAATTGTATTTCATACTACTTGGAATATTTTTTTGGTATCATATTTGGATTAGTCTCACATCCTAATTACACGCCTTTTGTGTAAGTAGAATTGGTCTTATTGGACATAGGTAAAGGGAAGGCTTTGGGTGATGGTGGTTTGGCGGTGTTAGCTCCCTTCCTTCGTGCAGCGTTGTGGAGACAGCTCATGGGCGATGACCCCTTGTCATGTAGAGTCATCGGGGATGTTTTGATGATATTTCATTGTGTATTTGTGCCCCTTGTATTGACTTTGAAACCATGTATTTTGTTCTTATTTTTTCTTAAGTCCTATTTGGTGTGAATTTTTTAGATTCATTTTGTCAAATTTTTGAATGTTTTATGCATCCATATTCAGGTAAATCATTCCGAAATTGAAATAAATGATACTTTGGAACTTATTCCATCCCATGGGGATAGGGAAATCCCTTTGGTACTTGTCACGAGATGGGTTTGGTGCTGGTTTTGATGGCGACTAGATTTGGTTCGTGACAGGAGGTGTGTGTAAGTGTAGGTGGAACCCTTAGAATAAAACATAATACTATATTGATGATACTTTTTTGATATAAAATGTGGGGATAAAGATATTTTTGGGGGTTTAGAAGAAAAATATATGAATGGATCTTGAGATAATATGTTACCTCTTTATTGGGTAAATCCATTTGGTTTGTACCAAAAGGCATCCTTGGAATACATTATTCCCAAATGAACTATTAAAGTAGTATGGGAGGGATGTTTGGAACTGTATTGGTTAGATATTTTCTGAACCTAATTGGTTTTAGAGGATTGAATAAGAGTGATAGTTGGTGTATTTTTATAGGTATGGGAAAGGAGCTACTTGGTTTTTTTGGAAACAAGTTAGGTGTACCTACTTTTTTACATAAAAAAGGCCATAAAAACCATCCAAAATAAATAATGGAAATTTAATAGAAGAAAAAAGGCCATAAAATGGTTTTTTGAAAATTTTATATGTTTTTTTGATATTAGATTAAAGGTTAAGTCCTTAGTTAAGCTTAATTTTACTTTAATTGGTGTAATTAATTTTAATTACTTTCACTAATATTTTTTGTCAATAAATAATTTGACCTTATTATAAATTAAAATTTATTATTATTGCAAATATGTAATCCGTTTTTCCAAATTTTAATCACATAATTGGTATAAATTAATTTAAAATTAATCCTGTAATCGGGTCAACAATGGGGGTTTTTTAAGTAAAAATGATGAAATGCTTTCAATGTTTTTATATCCAATTTTAATCTGAAATTGGTTTAAATTAAAAAAATAAATTAACTATTAAAATATAATCTTATTAAACTTTTAGAACAATTAAAAATATATTTTAACTTTATAAATAAATTAGATGAAAAATTAGTTTTGAGATAAAATCTGGTATCTTTCATTATTCATCCAAAAATGAAGTCCCATAGAAAAACCCCAAAATAATCCATAAGATAATTTCCAAATTATAAATTAATAAATGAATTTTATTTTATCAAATTAAATTTCTAAATGTGTCTAAAATTAATTTTATTACTTTTCTTATAGGGACATTAAAAGGAGTTCATTCGAGAAAACGGTATTTTTAAACATATATGGACTTTACCAAAAATCATATATTTCATTATCAATATGTTTTATTTACATAAAAACATTATAAAAATATTTTAAAATTATCTATTACTATTCATATTATAAATTTTAATGGTTAGGTTATAGTTATCTAATCAAAATAATTATAACAATAAAATGTTGTTTTGTAGAAGCATCATTGTTGCGTGTAACGTACGCCAAGTTTATATTATGTATAATGTATGACAAGTTGATGTTCTATGTAACAGGAACCAAGTTTGTGTTTGATGTTACTTACACCAACTTATTGTTGTGTGAAAGCAATTTTTTACTTAGTTCATTGCAAGACATAAATGAAAATTTAATTTATTCGAAAAAAAAATCTCCATAAAAAGTCGGGGTGTTACATTATTACCCTCTTAAAATTAATTTCACCCATGAAATTAATCACTCGTGTAAAAACAAAAGAGGATAATTCTACTTCATTATATCCTAAACTTCCCATGTATCTTCCTCTAACTGGTTATTTCTCCTCAAAACTTTGACTAGGTGAGTGGTCTTGTTTCATATAACTTTCTCTGATTGGTCTGGAATTTCAATTGTCTGTTATTCATAAGACATATCATTCTCTAATGGTATGACCTACGAGTTCAATACATGTGAATATTTAGGTATTTACTTCCTTAGGAGTGATATATTGAACACATCATGGAATTTAGATAGATTTACAGGAAGTTCCAAGAGATAGGCTACCATCCGAATATGATCAAGAATATCAAAGGGGCTAATATACCTAGGGATTTGATTCCCTTTCTTCCATAATATCATAACCTTCTTCTAAGGTGATATTTTTAGAAACATATTTTCACTAACTTCAGACTATAGATCATGCTGATGGTTATCATCTGAACTATTCTTCCAACTTTGAGCTTCCTTGATATGTTGTTGAATGGTTCTAGCCTTTCGGAAAATTTATTTAGAAATATCATGTCCTAATTGCCTTATTTCTCCATCTTCGTCCAAAAATGTTTGATCGCTACATTTATTCCCATATAGGGATTCATAATTTGTCATTTTAATTCTTAATTGAAATCTATTATTGTAGGAAAACTCATCTAGAAGAAGGTGTTGATCCCAACCACCTTTGAAATCTAGAGAACAATATCTCAACATTTACTCTAGGGTTTTAATTTTTCCATCAAACTAACCATATTTTTTAAGATGATGAGTAGTGTTGAAACTCAATTATATATCAATTTCTTACTGAAAAATTTTCCAGAACGTTGAGGTAAACCTCATATCTCGATATGATACAATAGAATGTGTTACTCCATGCGAACTAACCACTTCCTTAATGTATATCCTATCAATTTGATTCAGATATAAGTCTTCTCTGATAGCATCGATGTGTACTGACTTAAAAAGGTGATCAACTACCACTCATATTGCATTAAAACATTTATAGGTTTTAGCTACTCTAACGACAAAATCCCTAGTGATGTTATCCCATTTCTATTCTGGTATGGGTAATGGATGCGACATCCCCTTTGATGTTTCTCTTTCATCCTTAACTAGTTTTCATACCAAGAACCAAGATAAAAAATATGAGATATCTCTCTTCAAACCATCCTACCAGAAGTATTCTTTCAAGTTCCTATATATCGTCGTACTTCCCGGATGAATAGATAATGAGGAACTATGAGCTTCCTCAAATAGATCCCTCATAAAATCTACTATGGAAGGAACACATACATGATTTCTGAATCTTATCATTCTATCCTGGCCAAGGTTAAACTTAGGAACATTTATGACTTCCTTTTGTATCTCTTCATCTTCCTTATGTGCCTCCTTATTCAATAGTATGATAGAGGGTTGAACATTTATTTGAGAAAGATAAGACTTTTCCCCTTACTTCCTAGTTTCTAGATCCACCCTTTGCAAATCCATAAATATAGTATATTTTTTAATCCTTGTCAAGAATAATCTTGTATGATCCTTCTAACTCAATGTACCATCCACCTTGTTCACTATCTCAAGCTGGTAATGTATTGAGCAGTCATAATCCTTTATCAACTCTATCCATATTCTTTGGTGCATATTCAACTATTTCTGTGTGAGTATATATTTCAAAATTTTATGATTAGTATATATATCACACCTTCCTCCATAAAGATAACACGGCCGTATCTTTAATTAAAAAAATACCGCTGCTAACTTTAAATCACTATTTGGGTAATTATTCTCATGAATCAACTTTCATGAGGCATAGGCTATAAACATGTTATTATAAATAAGGACACATCCCAATCACTTCTTGGATGAATCTCTATAGATTACACACCCTTCTCTACTATTGGGTAATGTAATCATAGGTACACTGACTAGCCTTATCATTTGTTCCTTGAAAGTTTCCTCACATTCATCTGTCCAAAAGAACTTGACACCCTTCTAAGTTAACATGGTCAGAGGATTAGATAGTCGTAATAAATTCTCCACAAACCATTGATAATATCCAACTAAAAAAATAAATCTATGGATATCAGTCATTGTGGTTGGTCTAGACAGTCATTAAATAGTATCCATCTATGAGGGATCTACTATTATACCATATCTTGAGATTATGTGATGAAAAAATGAAACCTTTCTTATCCAAAATTCACACATTATAAATTTTTCATATAGCTTATCCTTTATTAGGGTCTTTAGTACAATTATCAAGTGATCATCATGCTCTTCCTTTCTCTTTGAATAGATTATAATATCAACTCTAAATAATACCAAAAACTGATCGAGGTAATCTGTAAAGACTCTCTTCGTTAAATCCATGAAGATAGTAGGGGTATTAGTAAGACTAAAAGGAATCACTATATATTCATAGTGTTCATATCTTGTATGGAATTTCTTATTGGGTATATCCTCTTTCTTGGTCATCAATTAATGATATCCATAATAAAGGTCAATATTGTAAAATCATTGATCTTATCTTATTTTATAAAACAAGTCATCAATATGGTGTATAGGATACTTATTCTTTATCATGATATTTTTAAACTCTCAATAATCAATGTGGAGTCTCATTGATCCATCATTCCATTTCGTAAAAATAATTGGTGCACCCCATGGTGTCACTCTTGGCCGAATGAATCCCTTATCAAGGTTTTCTTGGAGTTTCTTCTTCAATTCCTACAACTCAATCAGATCCATCCTATAAAGAGTATTCGAAATTGGTGTGGAACTATTTATGATATCTATTGAGGACTCAACTTCATGTTTTGGTGGAATGCTAGGCAACTCTTTCGGAAAGACCTCATCAAAATCCTAAATAATATACATATCATCAATATCGATTATCTACCCAACCATTAGAGATAAAAACCCTTTTGAATGGGAATTAAGACCTGTACACTGGATATAATATCCATAGGAAGTTCATACTTATCATCACATAGATGGATGATCATAGGAGGGTTTGCAATACCAAAAGTGGCTTCCCTTCCTCAATAATTGATGTGGGATTTATATATAGAAAGTAAATTTATGCCTAAGATGACTTCAAATTCAACAAAATAAATAATGAAATGATTTTTTGGAATCCAATTCCCACAAAATTTAACTAGAGAGGAATCATAGACTTGCAATTCAATCATCATATCGTTAAGGTTTTGCACTACTAATTCCATGTCTAATTGTTTTAGTGGAATCTTAGCACCCTTAAAAAATTCATTATATATTTATGAGTTGGTAGATATAAAATCAAATAAGAAATTAGGAGTTTTATAGGGGATGGTAATAGTACCTTTCAACACATCATTACAACACCCCTCATCAGAAATAGTTATTTCATGAGATTTTTCCTTGTCCCTCAACTTAAGAGTTTGCTGACATTTAGCATCATCACCATCCCTTGGGTTTGGGAAGTGGTTAGCATAATTCCTATTCTCTATACACTTATATTACCAAAATCGTGGGAGGTTCATTTTGTTCTGGTTTTCCCCCATTCAAAATGTTCGATAACTTCTTCCCATCACTTTGGAAATCAGATACTATATGGCCTTCCCTTACACACTTAAAACATTTATTAGACTTTTTAAGGAAATTTCCTCCATGCTTCTTCCCATACATAGATAATAAAGGGAATCTCATCTTATTCTCTGCATGGTTTTTATATTTTCCTTTATATTATATCTACCTATTCCAGTTAAAAACCATGAGATTGATATGTGACTCCAACCACAATTTCAACCCTGATTACATAATTCAAAATCCATTCATAGCTATAAATTTCTCTTATAAACAATTCCCTTCTTAAAATAGTCTTTAATCCACTAAATAACATATCAAATTTACTTTGGGTAGGATGATAGTTCATAAAGAGTACCTCACAAGACTTGTGAAATTAGCCTCGTAGGCTCCAACAGATTCATCATTTCTTTTCTTAAACTCAAGGAACTCTTTCTCTATCTTGATATAGAGAATCGGAGGAAAGTGCTTATTTAAAAATAAGTTCATGAACTCTTCCAAATACATGTATTAATTATCATCTTGCTGACTCATATTCGTGATTAGCTTCCACCACTAGTCTACTTCACCATCTAACTGATAGAAAACCAAAATGACTTTATCATGATCTGAACACTGGAGAATGGATAATATATTTTTAGGAGTACTGATCCATTATTCAGCAACAAGTGTTTCATGACCCGACCCATACAGGGGATCAAGACACAACTACCCCAAGCCTATCTCTATAGGTTATGGGCAAGAAACTAGATCCGAAGGCATAATAAATTCAAAAAGGCATTTGCCTAAGTACCTGTACACACACACGTAGCCAACTCAATGAAAAATTACAGAGGGAAAGGAAAACAAGGTACAACACTGCTATATATATAAACCAAAAGTATGGATCGACCTCTAAACAGTATAAGTACAAAAAATTAAGATGAAAATAAAAGTGAAAAAATAAAATCCCAACCAAAAAAAGTGCCACAAGTTAGCAACATGTGTAAATGTAAAACAGTTGAGAGAGCCCTACTCCTAGATCCCATGTAATGACCACCATACATAGACCAAACACATTGTATCATTATTGTCCTCTAATGTCATGATCAGCCTATATGTAACCGGCAAGGGCACACTGAGTGCGTGAAAATTCCAAGCAGGGTGAGTCTAAAAATACGTAGTAGGATACCTCAAAGGCTCAAGGGAGTAGCAGGTGAGGTACTAAAGAGGGAAGCAGTAGATATAATATGGCACAATAAAAGAGTACAGCTCAACCCAACAAAGAAGTGATGTAAGATCATCCAAACATAAGGATCTAAAAACAGTGATAAGGTTAACTTATTTTTGAGTCTTCGCTACGTATAGTAGGAGAGTAGAATCGCCCAACCACAAGAAGATAGACACAAAAATCATGTGGCATACCTCGCATGTCTTCACCTCTCCTAGAAGGAGAGTAACCAACACCCAAGGAGTGGGTACTAAAAATATGATATATATATATATATATATATATCCTTAACCAAAGAAACCAAAATGAAAGAGTAAGGGGATCTCCATCTCACTAGATCAACCCAAGAAAATAGTCGCCACTAGTTCTAGAAGTAACCACCATCGATGCCCACCATCCCACATGTATGACCTAAACTACAAGTTAAAGGGGCTCAATCACCGCACCTTGATACTATAATCTTTAGGTGGGTATTCCTCGCCTGTTCGATTCTAGGTTGCATTACAAGGATGTTCCTTGGTGGGAAAATTACCCCACTTTATTGAGAGTCCAAAGTCACATCAAGCATGTCTCTCCACTATGTCGTACAGTCAAGAGATCATGTCACAAAGTTGTGAACCCACTACCCATCCCCAATGGAGGGTATGCTCAAATTATTCATCGATGAATCCACCGCCCATCCCAACTGAATGTTAAGCCCAAAATAGTAAATGACAAACCTCACTACCTGGCCCTAATAGAGGGTATGTCCTGAAAGAGTAACAATTGAACCACACCGCCCAGCCCAGCTGGAGGGTAATCCCTGAGTAGAGAACGGAGAACCTCACTACCCAGCCTCTCTGGAGGGTAAGCCTAGAAGAGAGAATGGTGAGCCTCACTACCCAGACGCGCCGGAGGGTAAGTTGGTACTGCTTTGGTGATTCTAAAAACATCAATGCCATCACTTTCTTCATTGAGATTCTCCTCGTACATGCATCACACCCAGAACATCAAGAATTGCCTCGGATAGGCATTTCACTTGGAACATCTCATTTCATACCACAAAATACACTATAGAGGTCACCATCACATTTTACATGGAAAAATACTTAACATAGGCTAATCTCATGACAAAATCTGAGTTCAGAAAAAAAAAATAGATATGAGAGGTAGAATATTCGTAAAGTGGTAGATGGCACATGTGGTGCCCACATGACCTATGACCCCACCTCATAATCTCGCCATGAAACTATCCATACTTGGGAACTAAACTTTGATTATGTACCCACAAGTCATGCTAGTATACTCCCAAAGTACACAATACCTCTAGCCAAAAGGCTGACGAGCATGTGTTGCTCATTGCTGATCCAAAGGGTGAAAACATAATTCTACCGACATGCCTCTTGCATACGGACTTGGGTAAAGAAACATATAACACTGGTGTGATCCTTGCATAAAAGTACACAAGATCGGCTATTCATTCACCCGAAATGGAATCCCGGTGATGAAACTGCATTCCACTGTGAAATGAGCAAATATTGCCCCGTGGGGCCCATGCCTCGATCCCAAAACACATCACATGAACCATGATATTTCAATCCCCTCAAAAAAAACACACAGGATTGGATACTCATTAATATAAAATGAACATCTGGTGAAACGGGTGATTTTCATCTCAAATGCATGATCGGTGATCAATCATTACCGATCATGAAAAGGCTACACATATCCAAACAGATCATGAAATTTTGATCATTGTAAAATACACACAAGTTATACTATTCACTTTCCCCAAATGGACTTCTGATGTAGAAGTAATAAAATTCTACATTATGCTCGAAAGGTGTCCCATAGGGCCCATGCCTCGGTCACGAATTTAGTCAGGTAGATCACGCCATTGTGATCCTCCTAAGAAAAGACACAAGATTGATTATTTGATCATCCAAAATTGATATACAATGAACAAGTCACATCTCACTACAAACACCCAAAATGGTACTCATGGGACCCACACAATTATTTATGTTTAAGTTCCAAAAATTAGCCATCAAAATTACACCTCAACTCCAGGGTCACAACGCCACTAATGGCACGTCAATCGAACGTCAAACATAAGAAGTTACTTTTGGTATGAGAATCACTGAATAGTAATAATTATATTATATTATTTTAAATAGATGTTTTGTAACACCAAGCCTTGAGCTAGAGACACAAAATATCTCAAAATGGATTCAAAAGGTCCTCTATGAAAAAATGATTGTGTCTCCATAGATGGCACGCAAAACAGACCTCCAGATTGAAAGATTTGGGGTTTCTTTTAAAATCCCCAGTCTGAACCAGCCTAGACCGGTCCGAATTGGCCGGTCCGGTTCGAACCGCCAGTCTCTACCACCTTCCAGAGTTTCCCTCATCAGAACCTATGCCAAAAAACTTCCACGGACCATCGAGATCACCCTGGTGGTCCAAATCACGATTTGGGACCAGATCTAGACACCCCAAGAGATACCTCTAAATCTCTAGCCTTTTCTCAACGATCCATCGACATTTCAGCATATTTTAAAGTAGTATATGCTTCCATTCACCATTTTGATTCCTCTGGTGCCCGAAACTTGAATCATATCACAGATTGGGACTCCTTCGGTTGAGGGATTCAAATATATGGGTATAAATCCATGATCAAATGTTGTTTGTGCAAGATGAAATGTTTTTGTGATGAAGAACACAATGAACACGAAGAATGGGTAATCGGAAATTGAAACAGATGATGGATGTGTTTGGCCATTGTTAAAGGATTATATAGCAGATAAAACGAAAAGAAGTAAAACATTATGACAAAATATTCAACAGGGGGTTGTAGAATCGAAAATAGAAATCCTACATCAAATCTGGATCCACCGTTTTGTTCACTGCACTCTGATCTATAAGTATCTGAAGTTTCATCATGATCTAATGACATTCAGATGTTGAATCATCGTCAACCAAATCTTCTCTATCTGAGAGGTAAAATGAGCTAACTCGGGCTCATTTCCATAATTTCTTATTTATAAGAAACTTCTAGTGGATGAAAAATCTGAATCTCTCGCGCCCTCACAAATGAGGTCACCCCTAGGGTAAACACCATGTTTCAAACAAAATGTTGGTCTCAGATTTCCAATCTGAGTCCCCATTTGGATGTTATTCAAAGTAGTGTTTCAAATAAAACAAATAAATTTAATTATTTTATTTACATTTTTTCATACAAGACATTTTCTACAGAAGTCTTGAATGGACAAAACTTATACCCCGTGTAGGGTAAACAGAACACTTCAGACTCAATTGTGGCCTCTAATATCTAAACCAAGTTTCTTTTTTAGAGTTATTTGGGTTTCATCTATTAAATGAATTAATGAATAGATTAATTCATCCATTTAACATACTAATAATGAGTGAGGGGTCCGAACGTCCCATACTGACAAAATTTATATTATGCCTAGGGTCAACACTGTATTCCAAACCAAAGTGTGGTCTCATATTTCTGATCTGATCAACCGTTTAAAAGATATCTCATTTCGGTTGGGTAAATATTACAAAAACACTTAATATTTTTGTATAATTTCATTCAGGAACACCGGGCCTCTGAATTACATGTCGTCTTTGCACCTAAATCTGGAAATATATGTAGAAATATTATAAATTCTAATAAGGTAAAAACCTGGTCTCTACAATGTGGATCAAAGTACCCTATGAAAGATGGTTGATGTTGCCTCATGAAGGACTCAAGATAATTTTGTTATTTCCTTTCCTCATTTTGGAATTCCAACATTATTAATAGATTGATAAAGTTGTGAGAGCATAGAAATGTGGTCTTTCATTCTATCACCTATAGTATATAGTTGATCAAGAGTAAAATAGTTTAATTGTCTTTAATAATCACCGTTAATGTGGTTCCTTTAGGTTCTAGTCATTGACTAAAACCAAAAAACATAGAGTAAGAAACAGTTATCATAGTGAAGAACCACATAACCATGATAAGTCACTTATTGGATGTCGAAATTATGAAACCTTCTTTAGTATATGAAACCATAGGTTTATCCTAGGTTATTCATATCCAAAAACTATTTAAATCCTTAATTATGGTTTATGAATAGTTTGTAAATTTCCAAATCATATCCCTTGGGAGTTTCAAACCAGGTGTGAAGAAAGGCCCATTGTCATGTACCAGATTACACTGAGTAAGGACTATAACATCTTGTCAGTGTTATTTCACCAAGGTAAATCTATACCATAACCACATCCACTTTTAGTATCCAAAAAGGGATAAATTTCTAGGAAACCACTCACTCTATCCTTTACCAAAATTCCATGACATTTTCCTGTACTTTTCTTCATCCATATACTTATCCTTATATATTTCCTTAGGGTTCTCACTAATATTTTCTCAACCTAGCTTCCAAAGGTTAACTAAAACTTTCCTCTAATACCAAATATTAAAACCCTTGATTTTTAAACATTAAAATTACATAAAATTATTTTAATACTTAAAACATGATACAAATAGGTTCCCCAACACTATACTAGTCTAGTGAATTTGTAAACATGGAAACATAAGTACTGCTACATAATTGAGCTTCATTATCTCCCACTAGGTTATTCTTGACAAGAACCCTTCTTAGAAACATCAAACATAATACATATCTTCATAACATGGGAAGTAAACATAAAAAGGGGTGCACTGAAATACTCATTATCGGTAAATAGGGGATATATGTAAGCATAATAATGATCATAAGGGTATGTGATCATGATAATGAAAATATAAGATCATATCCTACATATAAAAGATCAAATACATGAATCATGGAATAAATAATGGTAGTTCATAAGACATGAATCATAATGAAATAAAAAACACCAACCATGAAATCATAACATAGGAATAAAACATTAAATTGTGGCATACAAATAAGCATATAATATGATTTATGTATTATCCAAGCCATTGCTTCCAGTACCATCTTGGTATATGGGTTCACTCCCCATGCCATCTTGTTAGCCATTTTTCACTCCCATAGACTTCTTAGAAGAATTATATAGTTTACTTCTCATACCATCTTGGTAGTCATGGTTCACTCCCATGTCCATCAGAGTAGTCAAGGTTCATTCTCAAGACCATCTTAGTCTATCTTATGAGATATAAATCTTTACACAATGCATTAGAGGGTGATATGGGTCTCAACCATCTCATAATGAAATCATACATACATGTGTCACGTGATCATAAATGATCATATCATAAACATTAAAATGAAATGGTTATCATAATCCTATAATCATGTTATAACTTATAGAAAATATGGGTTTCATAATAATCTCATCATAAACATAACCCATTAAAAGAAGCTGGTTTCAAAAGAATATTACCCATAAAATATTAATGGTTTTCACAAACATCATGACATCAAAACATAATCCATTTAGAGAAATAATATGAATGGAAAAGTTGAATAATTTTTCAAGAAAGGCATGAGTAACAACAACAGATGTTATCTTAGATGTGAAATAATTTTTGAATATCTTTTAAAACAATTTTTTGATAAAATATCAATTCTTCATTAAAATTATTTTTAAAACAAAAACATTTTGAAAACATTTTTATTTGAAACTCGCTTGGAAATCATATGAAGGAAGAATCAAACAACATAATTTTTTTATTTATTTTCCCTTGAAAATGTGTTTCAAATATCTTTTAAAAACATTTTTTTAAAACATGGATTTTTAATACAATAGATATCTGACCGAAGACAGAGACGGTAATATTTCTCTTGAAAAAATTATATTAAGTAATAAATAGTGTAAAATGGTTCTAATATATAAGGATATCTTAAAGAACTAGATTATAATAAAATCCATGAGTGTTCTTTAGATATGGATCATAATATTTAATCAATGAATCATAATCATTAAGAATCTCAAAAAGTGATGAGATTGTTTCAATAAACTCTTACCACTTTCGTACTTGTGATTAAACTCATATATAAGAAAAGTAAATTAAATTAAGAATAAAATATAATTAAAATAAGTATATTCCTGATATAAATTGAAAAATGGAAGTATATACACCACAAAAAATAATTTAGGTTCATAACAAAACATGATTCTCAAAGAAGAAAAATTGAGACAAAACTATTTTACAAATTTTTTAAATTTTGAAACTTAATTACCATAAAAAAATAGCATAGAATAGACATTTAAATACCCATGAATTTAAGTGTAATAATCATTAAATTCATCCATGTTCAGTATACACACCACAAAAACGGAATGTGTGGTGAATAAATCATGTATCTCAGGGAAATAAAAAGTGAGATGAAATCCCCTTAACTTGTGTATTGAATCTCATTGTACTCATTAAAACCGCATGTATAATAAATATATATTTATTATAAATATTTTATAGAACCATATTCCTATATATAATATCATATATATTTTTACAATGGCCTTATATTACCCGCTTGTTAAACATCCTATGCTAAGGTTTCACTTCAAATAATATTCAATTTGTTCTTCGCATGTGTATTAATTTGTTATATCTTTTTTCCTTACGACTATATAATGGTTACATAATTTAAATAATGATATAAATATAATTTATATTTATTATAAGTGTAATATAATAATCTATAGAGTATATAATTACTAAATTTAATACATTTTTCATGGAGAAGGTAAGTCGTATGTAAGCATAAACGTTGTTTCTGTTTTTATTATCGTATTGAAAGAATGAAATAAAATGAAATATATGTATATATATATATATAATATCATTAAATTAGAAATATAATGTTATATATATCATATAATTTCACTAAACCCATCTTTAATAATTTTCATGTAGTGTGTGAATGAATGACATTTTGTTGAGAGGGTGGTAGTCCACAATTCCTCAAATTGAATTATTGTATTTACACCAAATGGAAAGTAAAAAGGATATGTGTTTTAAAAGGAATAAAAAAGAATAAATAAATAATAAATATAATAAATAACATATATAAATAGATATTTAATCATAATTTCCACCATTATATATGGTAAAGGAAAAATTGACAATCATCATTAAGTGAGGTGGTTGTTCGTCATACACGTAAACAGTATGTTCATTACCCATTAGGTGGAAGTTTGTGTAAGTTTAGGTTGAACCATTAGAATATAAAGTAAAATTATATTGATTATATTTTTGTTTTTATATAATAATGTAATAAATATATTGGAAGGGGTGTATAAGGAAAATAAATGAAAGAATCTTGAGAGAAGAAGTTACCTCTTAATCAGGTGACACTTTTTTGTTTGTTCCAAAAGGATTCATCGGATGAATTTATTACCAAAGAGAGGATTGAAGGATTAATGGAGGGATATTGTGATTTTTATTGATAATATATTTTCCTAACCTATGCAGTTTTTGAGGTATAAAGAATAGGGAGAGGTGGTATCCTTTTATAGGCAAGGGAAGGGACTCACTTTGTATTTTTTTAAAGAAGTAAGGTGTAACAATGTTTTTACCTAAAAAAGTCACACCAACCCAAAAAAATCAATAATATAAGGTTAATGTACTAATAATGGATATAAAATGGGTTATGGATAATTTTATAAGTCGTTTTGGGTCATAAATTTAAGGTTTAGTCCTTAGTGAAGTTTAATTTTACCTTAATCTATGTAATTTATTTTAATTACTTTCATTAGTATTTTTCAATAAAAACTATGTTAACCTAATTATATATTATAAATTTTTATGATTTTAAATATGGAGTCTATTTTCAAAATTTTGATAAAAAAATTGGCATAAATTAAATTAAAATTAATCCCACATTCTGGTCGACAAGCGGGTTTTGAAATTGAAAATGATCAAAAGTTTGCTAGGTTTTTATATCAAATTTCATTGTGAGATTGCTTATAATTTCCCAAATTGGATTATTCTATAAAAATATAATCTAATTGAGCTTTTAAACCAAATTAAAATATAATTTAACCTTATAAATAAATTATATGATAAAATAGTTTTGAATTAAAATCCTATATTTCTCACTATTCATCAAAAAATGACGTTTCTAAAAAAATCCAAAAAACATGACCTAATATAATTTCCAAATTTTAAATTAAAAAAAATTAATTTTTTTATCAAATTAAATTTCTAAATGTGTCTTAATTTAATTTTATTATTTTTCATAGAAGGACATTAAAAGTAGTTCTTTCGAGAAAACAATATTTTTAAATATATTAGTACATTACCAAAAAAACATATATTTCATTATCAATATGTTTTATTTATATAAAAACATTATAAAAAGTATTTTAAAATTATTTATTAATGTTCATATTACTAATTTTAACATCTAGTTTATAGTTATCTCATTTAATTAATTATATCAATCAAATGGTGTTTTGTAGAAACATTGGTGTTGCGTGTAATGTATGCCAAGTCGATATTCCATGTAACGTATGCCATGTAGATGTTATGTTTAATTTATGCTAATTTCTTTTTCCATGTTAGGTACACCAATTCTGTGTTGTGTGAAAATAATTTTTTATTTAGTGTATTGTAAGAAATAAATGAAAATTTAATTTATTCAAAAAAAATGGTCATAAAAACTCGGGGGGTTGCAATTATTAATTAAATATTAATAGTGGAACTCATTGTAAGAAACTACCTAGAATTAGGTAATTGTAATTTTTCATTTTATTATCTGTAGATAAAGAGTCCCAAATTTAAGGATCTTTCCCAAACATATCAGGTTATGATGCCATCCTTGAGCCTATAGTTTTAGGAGACCAATTTCCCTGTTCTGAAACTCGTATCTCCGATGATGTAGAGGATCTATAAGACACCCCTCCTTAATGAAGAGGGTTTCTCTACCAATATGGAAAAGTTGAAATAGGTGAACCTTTCCATTAAGGAAGACCTATGTCTAACATTAATCATTGTGTCCATGTCACTATAAGATCAATAGAAGTATGTCGCCTTACTAAAACAGAACCATGATGTGTTTTCCTATAGCTCTAAAGAGATATCTGGGCTTGAACCTCAAGATTATATTCATCACCTTGGCCTCATAGTGGGTTAATGTATGATCAAACAACCTACATAATGGAATGTATCCCTCTAATAGCGCAATGGTTGAAAATGATTTTGCCAAGATTATTAAATCCAATTTCATCTAAGAGGTCTTGTGCCCCAATTGGTTAGAAATAGTTTTCCTAGTCAAAAAGAATAATGGGAAAATCAATGTTAGAATTGAATTATGGGAGCTCAACCGCCATTATCTGAAAGTTGAATTTCCCCTTCTTATGAAAATGTTGTTGATTGATGCTATATATGGTTTCTACACCCTCTCTTCATGGATAGATATTTTAGGTATAATTTGATCTGTATGGGCCCTGAAGATGAGGATTTTATGGCCTTTAAGGAAATTTTTGCTAATAGGTGATGCCTTTTGACTTAAGGAATTTTAGACCCACTTACCATTATTTCATGCACCACATCTTCAAACTGCTCGTTTGGATATTGTTGGATTTTTTTATAGATGACCTCATTGTTAAGTCATGCTAGCTCTAGGACCATATTAGATATCTTGAAAAAGATTTCAGCTTCCTAATTTCCCACTACTTGAAAATAAACCCTATGAAGTGTGAATTCCAGATTACCTCCAAAAAGTTTCATGAATTCATATTTATCTAGGGAATCAAGATTGAACCCAAAAAAATCAAGGTTATCAACCAAATTACTTCCTCGTGAAACCTGTAGAATTTTTGAGGACCCCAAGGCCACTTATCCTATATTCACCAATTTATTTAAAATATATTTTGAAATTGTAAACCCTTCATAGAGATCATGAAAAAAGGAATAGTTTCCCAATGGGATGAGGACTACAAGACTGTATTTGAGGATACTAAGAAGTGTTGGCTATATCCTCTGGTTCTAAAAACAACTGTCATGAGAAAAACTTTAATACTTTGTGTGACCACTCTATAATTAACCCTTGGTTATATTATATCCCAAAAAATCAATGATGGAATAGAAAATATTATATATTATCTCAACTACATGCTCCTCTGCACAGAGGTTATATACTCCCCTATCGAGAAGAGTTTCCTAATGTCGGTCATTATAATTCAGTAGTTGTGAAATTATTTGAAGCAGTATGTGATACAAATTGTGTCATGAGTTTACTAGCTTAAGTATATAATAAATATGACCATGATGGATGGTTGATTGGAATACTTGGTGATAATCCTCTAATATTCTAAAATCAATTTTGTCCCACATAAATATTTCAAGGGCCAAGAACTTGAAAACATATTAAACATGCATCTGACCCCTGAGGAATTTCCCCTAGATGTTTATTTCCCATATGAAGCTACTTTATAAGTGGATTAGACTATTATCTATAGAATAATTAATTTTGATGGTGCATCTAAGATTTTAACTAGTAGAAGACTCAAAAAATATAATCTCAAAAGAGTTTTCCTAGTAATTGCCTTCATCACTCTAGCATAGGTCTTCCTACCATACTCATTCATGTTATTTAAAGGACTTAATAACAATGAGGTAGTATTCTAGGCCCTAATAACTAGTCTTTAATTATCCCTTCATATTGATGTTACATATATTAATTTGAAGGGAGACTTTGAGTTAGTCATAAAGTGAATCAAGGGTGATTATGTCATCATAAATAAAGATCTAGTTCCCTTGTTGGAACAGACTCATAAGCTAATGGCCCAGTTCCCTTCCCATCTAAATAAGGCACATGTTTTTTGGTCACCAAACTGATGATCTAATACACTATCAAGATTATTCATTTCCCTCACATAACCATACCAAGATGACCTAGTAATTCATGTGGCACATCATAGGGTCATCACCCACGCCACTTCTAAGAGAATAGTAGTTAGAAAGATTATCAATTGGCTACCTATGAATCATATACAGGGCCCTCAAATTCCCATGTGATCGAGTAAATTCCATATTAGATTATTTCCTTCATCATTTATCTCCAAAATGGAATCCTGCTACTAGTTTGAGCTAAGTTTGAGTGAATCATATGACATGTATCAAGGTTCACCCTATATAGTGGCTCTAACCTTGAGAAAACCTTACATAAGAGATCTTTTAATGGAATTATTATATATTTCATCCAAATATACAAGATACCTCATTTTATAAAAGAGGTCCATTTTGGATATTGTGGTTCCCAACAAGTTGTATTGAAATTGTCCCAAATCATTTGGGCGTTGGGTGAATTTTATCTCACCATGGTTCATGATTTCATTGAGTTCACCAAGAGGCTTCATGCATGAAGAATCCAAGCCATTTTTTTTCAAAAACCTCTAGATATTCTCCAAACCACAAAATAATTTTTTCCTTTGTAGTTTTGGGAATCAAAGAGGTGGTTCCCTAGCCACCAGTGATAGATAAAAAATGTAGGTTCATTTTGACCACAACAAACCTTTTCTAAATTTGGGAGGAATAAATTCCCCTCAAAGAATTTAAAACATGGTGAATGATTGAGTTTGTGAAATCTCACATCATTCAACGGTTTGGGGTTCCCCATACTATTATCTTGGAAAATTCACTAATTTTTGGGCTGTCGAGCTGAATAAATTGTACACAAAGAATAAAAGTTGGTCCAACCACACATTCCACTTCCATACGCTGGTGAATTGAAAAATAGAGGCATTCAACAAAACCCTATCTAACATATTTAATTATATGGTAGAAAAAAATGTCTCAAAAAACTCCCCAATTCCCTCTTGGATTATTATAAAATAACTTAAAATCCCACCCAGGTGACCTCATACTCCATAATGTATAGAACAAAAGCAGTTTTACCAATTGATATTCGGTTTTAATTACTCTGAATGGTTGTTGATAAATATAAAAAGCCAAAATGAATAGATAAATTCCATCTAGTTGAGTTTTAAGATCTCAAGGAAGATAGGCTTTGGGATTTTAACAAATTAAAGAGGCACTAGAATCTAGTGGTGTTAGTGTTCGATAAAAAGGTCTACCTCCACTCTTTCCTTCAAGTTGTCTTGGTACTAGCTCTCAGAGCACCGAAGATACCCAAAAAAAAGTTGTCAAAGCTATAAACTAGGTGGTAATGACCTTACATTATCTATAAGGTATATTCAAATGGATCATAAACTATAATCACCATGGACAGGGAGAATATCCCACCTCCCACTAATGACAAGTTTCCCAAATAGTACTTCACTTTAATCCTCCTAGTCCAAGCTCTATGACCTTACAATATAGCACATACTATCATAATATCTATTACCTTAAACTAATAACTACCCCATAGTCTAAGCTTCATGAACTTAAACTAGAAGCATCCTCAATCCGAGCTATATGATTCTAAACTAAAAACCCAATCATTCTCAAAACATGATGTTAAACATTATCCATACCATATGATATGAATATAGGATGCTTTGTATGAAAATTTGAGATGAAAAAATATGAAATTACATATAACATAATGTTGAAATATAGCCTTACCCTGTGTGATAATCATGTGATGCCTCGTATGAAAAATATGAGATGAACAAAAAACAATGTCATCGACACCCAATGTTAAACTATAGCCTTACCATGTATGACATGTATGATATGCCTCATATGAAAAATATGGGATTAAAAAAACTGACATCCTCAACACATAATTTTAAATCATATATTTAACCTATGTGATGAACATACGAGGCCTCATACCACCAATATTAGATGATTCAGTTTCCTCTATAGATTGGATTCCACCTTTCTGGCATTGTTCTTATACCACACCATGTTTTGGAACTATTTCTGATTTGATTCCCATGTCTGATGGGATACATAGAGATTCTAGGATCTAACATCCTAGTCCCAACCAAAACACCAGCCTATTTTTGGGCCTCCCTTTGGTTCACTCCTTATGAACATAATCTTCACACAACTAGTTTTATGATTTTTTGGGTGGGTAAGGGCCTCCTTGGCCCCTTCTTCATGTCAAGTTTTAACTCTTTTACGCCACCCAAAAATCTCAAAGTACCTACACCCTTCAAGTCCAAGTATAATGAATTTAAATTATGTACATTCAGCAACTATTTCCACTTATCTGAATATCTTTATTCACACCTCGTGACTCAAAAAACATATTCCCCTTTCTATTTTTCATTACATCCTTACTTAATCGTACTTCCCCCTTTTAGCATCAATCTTCTACCACTCCAGGATTGATGAATATTTGTGGTTTCATTCCCATTCCCATGGAATAAGTAGTAATTCCCATATCTCAAATCTGTGGTGCATATCCCACTGTAAACTCATTGCGGGGTCTTTTATCCCTCATCATCATTGCTTAAAATTGGGTATAGTTTGTATTAGAAGTTGTTTTGGAAAAGGTTATATTTGGACCTCTTTTTACATTAGGTTGTCACTCTTTAATTCTACACAGGCCTCTATAGGACACCCATATCCTTTAGTCTAAGCTTCAGCACCTTAAACTAGCTGCATATTTAGACCAAGCTATATGATTCTAAACTACAAATCCTGACATCCTCATCACATGATGTTAAATTATAGCCTTACCCTATTTTATGAACATAGGATTCCTCATTTGATAAATATGATATGAAAACACCAACTTCCTCAAAAATAGTTGTTCAAAAATATCCTTACCCTATATAACAAACATAGGATTCCTCGTATGATAAATATGAGATTAAAAAAACCAATATCCTCAACACATGATGTTAAACTATAGTTTTAGCCTATATGATAAACATAATATGCCTCATATGAAAAATATGGGATTAAAAAACCAGCATCCTCAGCACATGAAATTAAACTATAGCCTTATCATGTGTTATGAACATAGGATGGCTCAGATAATAAATATGAGATGAAAAAACCAACATCCTCAGTATAAAAAGTTAAACTATGTCCTTAACCTAGGTGATGAACATGGGACTCCACATAAGATAAATATGAGACGAAAAAAAATCCTTAGAATATGATGATAAACTATAGATTTACCCTATGTAATGAACATAATATTCATCATGTGATAAATAAGATATGAACAAAAACCAATGTCTTTATCACATGACATTAAATTGTAGCTTTACACTATGTGATGAACATATGATTCCTCATATGATAAATATGGTATAAAATACCAATGTCTTCAAAACCTGATGTTTAACTGTATCCTTACCATATGTGATAAAAATAGGATTCCTTATATGAAAAATATGAGATGAACAAAAACCAGTGTCCTCAGTACATGACATTAAACTGTATCCTTACCCTATATGAAGAACATAGGATGCCTTATATGACAAAATGAGATGAATAAAACCATCATCCTAAACACATGATGTTAAAATATAGCCTTAAACTATGTTATGAACATAGGAATCCTCATATAAAAAAATATGAGATGAACAAAAACCAACATCCTGATCACGTGATGCTAAACTATAGAATTTTTCTGTATGACTTATACGGGATGCCTCATGTGAAAAATATGGGATGAAAAACTAACGTCTCCAAAACATGATCTTAAACTTTATACTTAACCTATGTGATGAACATATAATTCCTTATATAACTAATATGGGATGATTCAATGTCCTCATTAGAGAGGACACTACCTTTACAGTGTCGGTCTTCTTCCATGACATGTTTCAAAACTATGTGTGGATTGATTTTTATTCTCATGGGATACATAGTGTTGTCTGGATCTCATATAAAAGGTCTAGGACCCATCACAAATTCATTTCAAGTTATTTTACCTCTAGTTAAGGCTAGATCTTTACCTTTCGATATGATCATCCAACACATCTGAGAGCATGGTGGGACAAATCTCAGGGCACACAACATCCCATGGGAAATTCCACGCTTCCATTTTCACAATCCATTCTTCCATAAATTTAGATCCTCATCATCCCCTCAATTTGAATAGGCTCCCTAAAAACAATGGTGTTGTCCACACTAGTCCACCTACCATTATGGGAACACACCTCAAGGGCCTCTTGGTAACAAATGATGGTTCCCATGTTTCGAACATGGTCAACAGTCGACCCCATATTTTTATACCTCACCATTGACTAGTTTGGTTGTGAAACCTATGTCTTGAACATGGTAAGCAGTCATTCCCTACCCATTGGTCACCCTATTTCATGATCCAAGTCTTGGAGGTCATGATTTAACTTCCCTTTCATTTCCCTTTACCCTGGTAGGAATCCCAACACCTTGTTCATCATTTTCCTATGTACATGCATACGGTGACTAAATAAGGAATTTACTTTTGGGAATTCTCCATGTTGGTCACTTTTCCCATTGTTGTATTTCCTTACAAACAATGGTAACTTCATACCACTCCTTTTATCTATCATAGATCATGGATCATGTGGTCTTAGGAGTTGGGGAGGAATTTCCCTAAGCAAGGTTGAGACATGTAGGTGCTCCTTAAATAGAGCATCACGTCTTTTTTATGAACTATATGACCATAAACAATGAGTCTATGTCCAATGATTATGACCTTAAACTATGTGAGATTTGTCTTAGAGATGTCCAGTGTTGAATCGTGCCTCTTTGGACCTCAATTCACACTAGATTACTTCTCTTCAATGCCATGAAAACTACATTGAGATTCACACAATAGTCTAAGAATTTTGTATTTAAATTATTTTCAACCCATGGTCCATGAATTATAAACTTAAACTATATTAAACTCCATGGTCTTAGCATTATGACCCTAAACTACTTCAAACCCCTAGAAAAGGAATCACAACCGTAAACTATTTGAAACCTCTTAGTCTGACTAGTATGACCATAAACTACCAAATGTATGAAGCACAATTGTCTTTCAGGTTTAATATTCGTTCGGGGAACTAGGGAAAAAGTTAGAATCTCACATGTAAAGTCTCTATCACGACTTAGTCAAAAATGAGAGAGTAAATTAAAATGTATAAATACAATGAGACCCACCATAAACCATGGTAGGAACTAGGTTATGCTTATTGGACCGCATAGGTTCAGACAAAACTTGGAGTCAAATCTCAGCTCCCTCTTCATTACATACTCTTTTATAAGGTTACACCCATTCATTCTCATGTCTATAAATCCTAATTACCTAGTAGACATGATTTATTCTCTTTAGTTAAAAAATCTTGGTCACAAGATGCTAAAATGTTCTATGAGTGTCCTAATCACACAATGTTAAACTGTATGAAACATTATCCTTATTGTATGACACAAAACATTTTTTTCAATATATTTGTTGTAATATGTTAAACTACTTTTCCTCTATCCTCATTTCATGAAAAAAACACTGTGAAGCATATTAGGACATTTCCTGAGAATCCATTTTCCCCTACGGTGTCATTTACCTATTGTACTATTAATGTTCCTCAACCATCACATGGAATCCAAGGCAACCCACCCCTTAAAAGACGATTTTAACCATTTTTTAGACTGATACACCTACCATATATGCTCAAACCCATAGTAGAATAATCTATATATTGTTTAACTTCATTATAAAATTTTATCAGTTCGTCCCTAAGCTTCATGTCCTTCGAGATTCGGATCCCCTTCATCTTTCACATTTGAAAGGGTTCCCTATCGGAAATGGTGTCTTAACAAACTATCTCACTTATAGTCTTAGTAATACACTATAAAATACTTCTAAGATAATTTTTAACTGGTCTCATGTTTCAAACATGTTCAAACTACTATCCTCATTTTTCTATCCACGTCCTTGGAAAAACGATAGTGGAGTATGTGTTTTGAACAAGTTTAACAGTCATCCACTATCGTCACGTCACTCCCTTTGTGTTCTAAACCCCAGGAACCTCAATTCAAACTCTTCATCAATATAATTTTGTTTATGCATAATTCAATTCAAATAGAATTTACCCATTTTTGTACAAATATAAATTGAGAAAAAAATGGTTGTCCAAAGAGTCTCATTCTCTAGCCAAGGGTTTATCAATCAGGACACTCTCGGTGGTTAATAAACAAGATCAGGCCTTGATAGTTCGACTGCCATCTGGCACTCTCATATAATGTAAAAAATAATCTATTTTCCCTTATTTATCATAGTGGTCTTGAATCTTGTGTTATTGGCGATTTATTATTTGTTGAATAGTTGATATGATTGATATTTAGAAAAAATAGTGCATTGAAGCATATGAGAAATTTAATAAAACATTACAAAATTTTGGGGATCATTTTCCACATGTTGGATCCTCCAATTTATTTAAAACTGAGATTAATTATATAAGGATAATACCCAGGGATTGAGTTCTCTAGCTTAGCCAGCCTCTACCTGGTAGTTTCTAGTTTTTTATCACTTAGAGAGCCCATAAGCTACCTCCTAAATGGAAAACCGGACCACATCTATATGAATTCATTCACATTCCTACCCAACTTGGCACTCATACACGAGATATACCACTTGAACTTCCCTAGCCTCTTTCATTTATAATTGATCCCTTGATTGGATGAAGATCTCTGCTTGAGTAGTGAAGACAGATGCATACTCTCATGTGTGCTCTTCAAGATGAGAGATCTCCTCTTCAGCTTCCTAGAGCACATGGGTTCCCTTGAAAATCTTATTATGCCGAGAAATTTTGAACTTTTTCTACTCATCATGGGTATGTTAAATAAGAGATTCATGAGATAGTGCATTCATGTTACTATAATCCACCCCACCAATCCCCATGAAATATAACCTATGGTGGATTGATCCTACCCAGTTTGGAAGATCATCCATGGGAGTGCGAGTGATTATATTTCCAAAAATACTATACAGCATGTTATAGATTTCCTATTTCTCATTGGAAACATATTTTTGGGAATCCTCAAATTCCTCATGTCATGTTGGCTCATACTAAGTGAAGACATCTAACACATCGGTGGAAGGATCATCTATGAGAAAGTCCTCATTAAGAATAAACCCAAATACTATGAGAAATGAATCTTCTCAAAATCCTTCACTAGAAATAGGAGCATCCCCAACCCCTTGTGGCACTTCCAAGGCTAGCTTGGCCACCACGGCCTCCTCAACCACCTCTGTTGGTGGCACGATCCTAACCACCTTTGTTGAGGCCACAACTCTAGCATCCACCATCGAGGACACTTCTAACTTAGGCACAGTCATTATAGCCTTCTTAACCATCTCTGTTTGTGGTGAAATTTCAACCCCATCCATTGAGGCTTAAATACCAGAATCCAAACCTATAGTATTTATGTGGTTATTCAAACTAACAGATTCTCCTCAACTACTTCCCTTAATGGAACATCCTCCTTTTTTATCTCTATAAATATTATAGCTCTAGTCATCACTTCTTTAATTATGGTCTCCACTGACTCAAGCATCGTCACTAATGGATGACCAAAACACATGGTTTAAACTTCAATTTAAGGTATGGTTTTAGTTGAGAATAACTTACTAATGGAAAAACAAAAATAAAATATTAAAAATAGGAGAAGGATTACGATAGTGGTATAGTCTAACCAGTAATTTAGAAAGGTTAATTGGAAATCCCCCTAGGGATGGCATCCCCTTAGGGATAGTATCCCCCTTGTAATCGATACCCAACCTATTAAAAATTTACCCATAGATTGATGTGATTACTCTTTCTATAATAAAATATATATCTAATCATGGTTTTAATAATAGTTACTCGAATCCATATCGTGGAATAATGGTTTCTAAGTAGCACTTGGGACTATTGAGTTGTTAACCTAATCATAGGTTTCACTTTAATAGATGGTTGGCCACATATGAACACAACATTGGGGAGAGGTCCTCCACCTACCCTCCTCAAGGGTTGGGGCTCACCCATCCTACACTTGAGGTTCATCATGAAAATCCACTTACATAGTGCTTTGTGACTACTATACAATTAAAAAGGGAGCTAGGAAGCAGTCATAGAGGTTTTTTAGTACCTGAGATATGTAGGATGAAAATATTTACCTAATCAGCAATGATATTTCTATCCAAGGGGGTTTCTTGATAGTCATCGCTTCCCTGTGATGCCTCCTCTGATCCCACACCCTCAACCACACCAGTATCCAATTAGTCTATAGGAATATCCAGGTGAGATAACATACCCATAAACATATTCACTAAGCTAGTTAGGGGGCACAGGATACCATGATAATATACCAATTCATCTAGCTCCAACATGTATTTAATCACCTTGGATCAAGGGACATGAAAACCTACCCTTGAATGATCCATTATATTAAGGTATATCCCCTCGGAATTGAGACACTGTTATATCCCATGAATAAATGTGATATGTATATGGATCCCCTAACTCTCTCAAGAGTCAAGGAAAATAGTATCACTGGTGACATCTGGGAAACACAATCACTTCCCTAAACCTTGGATGTGCACCATTTGAACTACTTTAGAGGGTCCACCTTTCTCTCAATGATACTTACCTAGTAGCATTGATCTAATTACTTATCCCTTCCCAAAATATTTCACCTGTATAATATCAGGCACCTTAGAATACCCATATACTTCTCTACCTAATGGTCTATATCTTCCTCCATAGAATTCCCTATTTTATGGTTTCCCCTAAACCCATGGTTGTGGTCCCCTTACTCATTTTACCATGTCATTGTTCTCCTCAGCATGTCTGCCGGATATGTGACCTCTCAACTCAGTGTGTATTCATGGATGATCCCATAAAAAGAAATAGGTGGAAGAATCTCATTTTTCCCTCCCATCCTCACATGAAAGTATGAAATATATATTTTGATGGACTAAGGGGTGGTACTCACTACATACCCATTTATACACCTTCAGAGTGAACCATCGGATGCACCGGAACTACTGCACAAAATGGTGTGGGGTGTAATACTCACAAAACACCATAAAGACCCCCAATACCCCACCTTGAAAGAAAAATAAGTATGATTAATACTCAATAGTAGACATTCCTTCATTATTCATTGTTCCCATAAGAAGTGAAAATAGATGGAAAATTAAGTCGTATGCTAGCCTGATCCTCACTAACACATCAAATGAACCTAATTCAAAGGGCCGACTCTAAACAGTATTGAGGATCGATAGTTATAAATTCATGTCATGAGGGGAGATCATTTTTGGTTATTCATATCCCCCTATGTGTTTAGAAAACTATCCACATAGGAAATGGATGTTTTTACACATGTTAAAGGTAGTATTCTGCTAATTGATGTGGCATATCACCTTGTATAACTTCGCCAACATCAGGATTCTTAAGATGATTCATTTCCCTACTTCAATAGTTATTTACATAATGATTGTTCATGGATAAACCCCCATGTGAGCATTGAAAACTTGGATCATATACCAATAGATTAGCGCAAAAATAAATTATGTTATCATATATATGGGAGTCACGATCATTACACTGTATCCCCCATAGTTTTGAATTACTCGCCTATAGGATCCTTTAGTATGAATGCTCCTTACCTAAAACTGACACCTTCGAGAATTGGTGTGGCCTCCCAGGAATATTTATCATAGAATCATTCAATAAATAGATAAACTATTTTTTAATGGAATATCATTCATCCTAAGTTTATTCTTATTTTCCCCTTATACCAAGCATAGTAGAACCATTGTGATCACTGGAATCTTATCCTAGTCATCCCATACATCCTTAGATGGGAGAAACTCATTATAAAAATCCCCTTTGAAGGGGACCCCTATGATGCAGTTGAGGTCCAAAAAATAGATAATGACTTCACTATGATATATATGAAATGTATTGGTCACTAGTGACCACCTTCTCAAGAAATTTATAATGTTATCTTAGTGATGGAAAACATGTAACTATGACGACCATGTTTTTCTATAAATCTTGAACCACTTTATATTCACCTTTAATTCATGACAGGACTAGCTTACCCAATATGCCTAATCCCAGTCATCTGTAAATTTTCCACTTTGGAATAGGTCCCATTTTTTGGTTGAACCCTATAGATAGTTCATCAAATCCAACATAATAATTCTCTCATATTGACGGGGTGCATTTTCCTCCAACACCTCCCCATTTAAATTTTTATGTGATTCCATGTGATATGAGTAGTAAGTGATGTGTGGTCCTTCACAATGTGACAATCAAAGGCATTGTGGCATTGGTACTTCCTAGGAGTTCTCTTGAACCAATAAGTAGGTTCATCCTGATTGGAATTGGGGATTAATACATCATCCTTTATCCCAAAACCATATAGTGTAATCCTCTTTCATAGTGGGTATTCTTGGTGTTACTCCATCAGTAATTCGATGAGTGTGTCATGGTCTAACATGTTTCTGAGGCTCTCCCCAATCATGAGGTTCCTATACATATCTCTTCATTGAGTAAAATCAGTATCATCACCTTTATCTTCCATCATTTAAAACATTAAAAAGTTCCTAGAATCCAGTTTATGGAGTTCATTTCATAGAGGTCGTCTCTCAAAGGTTGAGTTTTCAAATGTTTACAAGGTCATGAAATTATTGTTCACAGAAGAGGAAATCATTAAGGATCAATATTAAAAAACACTCATGAAATTCTTTAGTTTCGGGAAAATATAGAACTGGAAGATCATTCGTGAAAAGATCATGATCCTCATAGGGACCCCACCCCTTTTATAAGAATAGTTTGAAACTGAGTTTTGTAAAAATATCTTTACAATTAATAATTTTTGATAATTTTCCCTCAGAATATGACCCTCCTCTTCATCATTAGATCAAATTCTAAGCGGGGATTTATTGATGCTAAAATACATGTGTCATAGAAGAGGTTGAGGAATTAATAGCTATATCTAAGAAAATATGATCCAAACAACACCAAAATACACTAACAGGTTGTGTTCATGAAATTTTTAACCATAAATAATGGGAATATCCTCATAAAGGTGGACTAACCGTGCATAGGTATAGGTTGTAACCTCCCTGAAATAGAATTTTGATTCATGTTGTCCACTAGTCCATGAAAAGGATGAGGCACTAACCTTTGCACAATGTAACTCAAATTTTAGGAGGTCTCTGGTCCGCGTAGAGGATGAGGCGGTAACCTGTACAAGGAATATTTCCATTTTAAGAACACCCCTAATGTTTTGAAGGTCATAATACTTCATGAAGGTCCCTATATTTAAATAAATATATTCCCCTACCTCTTTTGGGCCTATAAATACATCCCCATGTTGAGCTTTTCATGGGATGTGACCTTTGATAATCCTGAAAAAGATCTGAATTCTCATAACTCTAACCATCACAAGACAAATAGGAGATGGACTTCCTAAGGTTTCCATATTTCATTAAATCACATCCCATTGTATTTTTAGAGCCCAATCCATGGTGTAGATTTTGTTTTCAGAGTTTCAAGGCCTTAATTTAAGAAGAATTCATTTTGTTGCTCTTGGGTCTTGTGAGAAAATTATCCTTCATTAAACCAACCCTAGGGGAAATAAGGTCTCATGCTGAGGCTGAGTCACCCAGTTTCAAAAAAATTAATTTTTAGAGATCCATATCCTTCATCAATCCCTCAACCTTTTTGAAACCCCAACTATCGTCAAACCCATCCACCAAACCTCTCTATGGTTCCTCCTTTCAAGCAATAACCTTTAATCAAAGTTGAGTTCCCATGACCCATATACCCCTCCAGAGCCATTCCATTTTTCACCCCAAATTCTAATTCGACAGATGCCATTAACCATTGTGTCCACCCCTTTCGCTTAAATCATGTCATAGACCACTACCTTGGATTTTCTCCTAAGAAAAGTCACCCTAATGCCTCTTTTTCCAAAACATAGTCACCCAAACATCAGGAAACATAATTTCAACTCCTTCACATCAGGGTTTACACCATTACCCACTCATTGGAACATGATTAATAGATATGTAATCCCAAAAGGTTGCATCATCAATGGAAACTACCAAACTTTTCTGATAGAGATTATTTTTCCGGAACTTCCTCTCCGACAAGGGAACTATCCCCTTATATGTAAGTTTTGAAAATATCGAAGATGCATGACATAAAACTATATAGCCCAATGTCCTAGTTGAATGATTTTAAACTTAAAAGAAATTCCTTAGTACATGACATGAAACTATAGCCTTACCCTATGTGGTGAGAACAAGATACTCTATGTGTGACTAGTATGGGATGACCCCAAACCTCTTACCCAATATGATGAACACCAGATGTACAATAATAAAGGGATTCCACTTCCTTCCCCACCAGAGGACGAGACCCCCCCCCCATGATGGGAAACTTTCCTGCATAAACCCCACACCATCCCTCCTTGATTCTCCTTCTATAATGTGAGCATCCTTATCGTAAGTCATTAAACTGCATGGATTAATTATAAAATAGAAACATATACTACAGAATTAAAATATTTATTTTTTATCCCTAAATACTTGTAAGGTACACAGGATTCCATAATGAGGTTCAATTCATACCAATCAAAAAACTAGGGTTTCCTCTATGAGGTTCAATCTCGACATCTAAACATCACAATGGAATCCCAAATTTGAAATATTTCACCCTAGAGACACACTTTACCAAACCCCAATGTGTGAAAATTCCACCTTGGGGACACACCAAACCAAATATCAACTGTGAAATCTCCCCCCTTATGGACACACTCAACAAAACAAGTGATGTGTGATCATATTCCCCATGGGATCACATCAAAACCCCACCATCAAACCTATCCCCACAAGAATATAAAGTCATTTACAACCTATCCCCACAACATATTAAATTTTTGACCCACCTATCCCCACAATAAGTTAAACCTTCATCCCACCTAAAAATAATTTCTACCCCATTCAATAAAAATGGGATTCATATGGTAAAATCACTCATATTATTACTCCACTATTCTCAACTATAACATCATGACCATAGTTACCCAGAGTCGGTGAATTATTACATAACATTATCATGATCACAAGAGATCAAGTCTTGAAATACCAGTTAGTTTAGTATCCTTGGAGGTACTGGATACATACATATGTTTTACACTACATTATGAAATGGAAAAACTACAACATTGTGTCTCTTTTTAACACACTCTTATACCTTATAATTTTCTTTTAGGTAAATCATAATCTAATTCTTCACATATTTGTAAAAATAAAACATAAGAAAGGGGTGATACCAGATGATCAGTAAGGATAAAAATATAGTGGAAACTATCATAAGAAAATAAAAACATTTAAGGTAATGTATAAGACTAAAATACAAGCCTTTTAAACGTAAACATCAGTGTAATATGGAAAAGATAAATCAAATAATTACATTTAATTATTCACATGGATATAATAATCACATGTAATATCAATATCTAATTTCATAATGATAGAATTCATAATTATAAACATATTAACCACAATGTCAAGGCCTCACACCAAGACCGTAAATATAAATTTTGTAAAATCCTTATTCCAAAAAACTAGTTTGTCTCATGAGATCTACCGATGCATTGAGTGGATATAGCAGGCCCCACCCATCACATACTGTGTCTGATGCATTCCTCATATGAAAAGTTTGAAACATAACATAAACTTTCATATTAAAACTGGCATATGAAATATTAATACTTTAACCACAAACCATAAATGGTATAAAAATTACACATCCAAAGTCAAACATAACTCATTCAATAAAATATGGAAGATTATATTGTAATAAATAAACCTAAATCAAGAATAAAATATAGTTAAGGATGTTGGTATAGATTAAAATAATCATTAAACTATTTGAGATAAATATCCCCTTTTTCCTGAAAACCTTTAAATGTCGCACAATTTATCAAAGAAGTCATTTAGAAGAGTTTTTTGAATCAGTGTGTCCCATACCAATTTGAAACTTTTGAAAGGAATTTTAATTTTAAAACATTCATGTCCATATAAATAAATCCTTAAAACCATTTTTAAAAAATGGACATTAATGAAAAAGGGTTATAAGAATAAATCTTTAAAGCATTAAATATGATATTTTAGTTAAAGATTTCATAACCAAATGAAATACACTAGAATGAAAATAATTGAGGAATAACATTAATCAAAACCATATTATATCATGGGAATAAAGTTATTCAGGATATAATATGTCAAAAGATAGTATATACACTATATAGAAGTTAATTGGTGTTTAGCAACAAAGAAGTCTCAATGGAATTTAAATTGAGACGAAATCCCTTATAAAGACTGTATCCAGATATTAAGGATAAATCAATGACAAAATTATGTGGGAAATATATAAATACACTAAATATGATTGGATATTCAGTTTAAATCAATCAAAGGACATTCACACATATTCTTGTAAAAACAAAACCAATGACTTGGATGTTTAACTCAATAAATGGAAATTGAGTTAATATTACACTTATCAAGTTCATATCAATGAATTGAGAATTTATCAATGGATTTATTATGTGTATAAAAATTATATCCACCCAAAGGGGAGTGAAAATTACTACATAAATAAATAAATAGGGATTTTACACATAAACTTGGAGTAAAATAATCAATGAAGTTTGCGTAAAACCCAATGAGTGGAAATTGAAATGAGAAATTCCCTTAACAATTTGGTAACTTACGAAACATACACTCTATCAAAGAAGGATCATACAATGAAGATGTAAATACCTATAAATTAAATTATATTATACAAATAATACAGTCATGAGTTATACATACCCCACACAAAAGGAAATTATGGCAAGTATAGCATGATTCTCATGGGAATAAAAAGTGAGATGAAAACACTTTACCTTGTAATTTTCCTTAGTTGATTTTAGGTTATCCTTCTGTATAATAGTGAAATAATTTTTATTAAATTTTAAGATAACCACATACATAAATATGATATCATATATGATCTTATAATATTTCTTTGTTAATCATATTTCAGTAGTATCATTGTATTGGGTGTTAGCTGGTTTGTTTTCCTTTATATGTTTTGTTACGTAAGTCATGTTTGTTATGGATAAGATGTATTTGATTCATATACAAAATTATGTGGAGTTATTAAAAAAATTAATAATCAAATGAAATCCCATTGAGTCATGGAGACGATAAGCTGTACGTACACACGAGCTAGAATATTATTCTATTAATGGTGAAATTGTATGTAATTGGACGGAATATTATATATAAAGAATCATTAACATGTTATATTTATTATTTACATTAGTTACACTCATTATTATACCCACCCAAATAATGAAGTGTTCAATAACAAACCACACCATGATGTGGAGACTGTAAGTCGTACATACGCACGTATAGTGACTTTGTCATTCATATAATGGATAGAATAATAAATGTGGTTGTACAATATTTATAATAACATATTAGTATGTATAAGATAATGGATTTATTAATTTAGTATGGAAACAATAAGGAAATAAGAAGAGGAAGAAAAAATGAACTTTGAAAGAGGTGATGAAGTAATTACCTCTTCTTCAGGTTCTTCCTTTTGATTTGAACAAAATGGATCCTTAGGCTGGCTTTATTATCAAAGTAAGGCCTCTATGATGAATTTAGGGTATTGAGGATGATATTTGTCAGGTTTTGGCTGATCCAAAAGGCTTTAGAGGTTTGAAGTTAAGAGAAGGGGAAGTACCCTTTTATAGAAGAAGTGAGGGGCACTTTAGGAAGAGCTTGAAATATTATTTTTTCATAAAGACATTTTTAATTTATAATAGCTTAAAAAGGATTTATTTCTAGGATAAGGTGGGTATGGGTCGAAAACCTCTCAACCAATAGGTTTTAGAAAATTTTATATCCCCATATTAACCTTATCTTTTATATTTAACTCTTAGTTAAATAGTTTAACCTTTACCATGTCTTCTTGTATTTTTATAATCCTTGGTTAATAAACATACTATAAAATGCCAATATAACCTAAATTGGTTCATTAATGACATATCTATCATTTTCTAATTCTTTTTTCCCAACCTTATATTTTTAGGACTATTATATAATTTAATAAAATAGTATTTTTTTTCAAAACCCGTTTTGGTCAATTTTGACACTATTTAGTATTTGGTTTTTGTGAAAGTCATAAAAATATGATTTATTTGAACATAATACATTTAATCAACTCTAACATGTCATATTAACTGAGAAAAATTATGTATGGCATCAAAAGTTTCAATTTACATTTAATTTAATATTTATAACATCAATTATTTTAGTCTTTCATTAGTGAGGTAGTTACTGCAACATCATTGTGTCATAAATAAATTTAATTATGTAATGTCATGTGGTAAATCTATTTAGATTTATAATGAATATTTATAGTTGAATTTATCTTATGTATAACCCTATATTAAAAAATTTTAGTAATTAAAATTTGAATTTAACACTTTTAACTCATCTTTAAATAAAATATAATAAATGTACTAATCTAATCCAAGTGGATCAAAAAGGAACATATTTTTGTCCTAAGTTTTATTTTGGTCAAAATTCACTTATCCAATGGAATTATTAAATGTTTTAGGTTAATTATAATATCATTTTTACCTTTAATTACACTATTTACTTTTAATCGTGGTAAATAAAATTCAAAAGTTACTATTCACAATAGAATTATTTTCATCTTATTGAATGAAATTTTACTTAATAATATCAACTGTGTCTCTCTGTTTTTTAAAATTCAATTCAGAGAAGTGGTAAAATTTTGTTTTATACAAATTTTCAAATGTGCCTAGAAGGTGAGTAAAAGACGGTAAAAAGTTCAAAAAAAATTATATATATAATCTTTCTATAAAATGACTTCAATGAATTAAATAAGACTAATATAGTTATTATGTATCCATTTTGACTTTAAATTAAATTAAAATTAAAATTAATTATTTAAATAAAAAGTTGGCTTTAAACAATAACGCAGTGTTTTTCACTATTCATCAAAAATTGAATGTTTTTAGAAAAAAACCAAAAATTCACCCAAAGATAATTTTGATATTCCAAATTCAAAAATGATTTCTATTTTACAAAATTCAAAACACAAAATTTTTATTAATTAATTCAAAAAAATATTCCCGTTGTCAAAACCAGAAAGCGGGTTTTTGAGATGTAAAAACTATCAAAACATTGATATGTGTTTATGTCCAATTTAAATGTAAAGTTACTTCCAATGAAAAAAAAATTGGATTAAATGATAAAAATATAATCTAATTATACTTCAAAACCATTCAAATTTATAATTTAACACTATAAATTATTTTCATTAAAAATTTGTTTTCAATTAAAATTTTGTAGTTTTCACTATTCATCAAAATATGAAATTTATCATAAAAGTACTGAAAATTTATCCAATCTATATTTTTATGTATTTCTTCTAAATAAGAATTTAATTTCGTCAAATTGAATATATAAAAGTGTCAAATTTTTTATTTAGAAAAGGGTTATCCATTAAAAGTTAGTAAAATTTCATTTTTTGATAAAGAATTCTTTTATCTGAAAAATTGATTATGTTCTTATATTATGACTAAGAAACAAATTATATGGATGTTAAAATTATATGGAGTATATAAAATTCAAAATTCAGTTAATACGATTCATAACCGCTTTTTGAACTGGTAGTTTGGTAAGTCATGGTGCGCTCGAACTTGGTGTTGCATGTAGTGAAAACTATTGAATTTGTAACACCCCAAGATTCTACGGTACGCTTCTCTTTGAATAGTGTGATAGCATGTGTTGTACGCAAAATCAAGATTCTAACACACCACAATCAATCAAACTAGCCGTTATGAATAGTAATACCTACCTCTTAAAATTTTAGAAATTTTATCTCTCAAGATGGACTTCATTTTTGGATTCGGGGTATCAAATTTAGCCTAAGGTGAAATTTTGGTACTTTTCAGATAACTTTCATATTTTGATGAATAGTGAAAATTACTAAATTTTAATTAAAAACAACTTTTTTAATCAAAATAATTAATAGTGATAAATTATGAATTTGAGTGGTTTTAAAGTATATTTAGAATATATTTTTACCATTTAACACAATGTTGGTCATTGGACATAAATTCCCAATTAAACCGAACATAAAAAAGTATCAATCTTTTGATAGTTATTATATCTTAAAAACACGCTTTTTGTTTTGACAGCGGGAATTAATTTTAAATTAATTTCTGCCACTTCTATGTTTTGAATTTGGAAAAATGGATTCCATTTTTGGAATTAGGATGTTCAAATTGTGTAAATAGGTAACTTTTATTTTTAGACATTTTGAATAATTACTTCGGTAAATATTTTATTTACCATGGTTAAAGGGTAAATCCGGTAAATAAGGGTTAAAAAAATATTATAATAATACAAAATTACCCTAAAACATGTTATAACCTTATTGGTTGATACATGTTCGACCATGGGAATCTTTGGCTCAATTTTGGGACCCCATGGTGCCACTTGTAAGTGATATGGACACTTTGTTTTAATTAAGTTAAAATGTATACAAAAATAACACAAGCATATATCTTTTAGAAAAACAATTTTTACATAAGGGTATATATGTTGGATTTTAGATTTTAAATATTAATTAGGAAGCTAAAATAATTTCCTACATAATTATATTTTATTTATAATTTTTAGACATTAAATAATTTAATTTATTTATGACACAATGATGATGTAGTAATTATCATAATAGTGAAAAATTAAAATTATTGATATTGTAAATACCCAAATAAATATAATTTGAGACTTTTAATGAATTAAACAAATTTTTATAGTATAATATGACATATTAGGATTGATTTAAATGAATTTTTTCGTTGTAATCATTCGTTTATAAGTTCCACAAAAATCAACTATTTAATAGTGTCAAAATTGACATAAAATAGTTTTTAAAACAAATATTATATTATTAATTGATATTAAATTCCTAAAAATCTAAGGATCGTCCAAGAGACTTATATCATGATAGTTGTATCATTACTGGACCACTTGGGGTTCGCTTGGATGTATATAGTAAGTTTATGAACTATATAATATAAAAATACAAAGTGACATGGTAAATGTCAAACTAATTAACTAAGAGTTAAAACTAAACGATAAGGTTAATATAGTAACCCAAACCAGTCTAAATTATATTGGTTGAATTTTTTTCAACCTATCCCCACCTTAAACTTTTAATAATCAACTTTTGAGCCATTATAAACCGAATATGAATTTATTATAAATTAATATTTCTACCTTTTCCAAAGGTGCCCCTCACCCCTCTTATAAAAGGGCACTCCCCCTTCTCATTACTTCAAACCTTCAAAGCCTTTTGGTTCGGCCAACCTCTGCCCCAATACTCTCTCAACTTCCCTCACTTCATCCTAGATGCCTTACTTTAGTCAGAAAGCCAACTTAAGGATCCCTTTTGATCAAATCAAAAGGAAGAACCCAAATAAGAGGTAATGATTTCACCACCCTTTTCCAAGTTCCTTTCTTCTTCCACTTATTCTTTCTTTGTTATTACCATTCTAAAATAATAACTCCAGTATATTATATATACTGTTATTTTATTATATATATGGTACAACCATATTCAGTATTCTATCCATCCTTTGAATAACATGTCACCATACGTGTGTACGTACGGCTTACCGTCTCCACGTCGTGGTGTAATTGTTATTCAATAAATTATTATTTGGATGGGTATAATAATGACGTGTAACTCATGTAAATAATAAATATAACATTATAATGATTCGGTATATATGTTATACCATCCATTTATATATTATTTTAGTACCAAAAAAATGATATTGTCGCTCGTGCGTACGTACGGACTACCGTCTCCACGAACGCGATGAGATTCATTCTCCATCGTATCCATTCAAGTATAATTCTCATTTGATGATTAATAATAGTATCTAAGGACTTGATATCATTCTGGATATGATTAATATACAACCTATCCATTACAAACATGTCTTACATAACAAAACATATAAAATAAAACGAGTAAGTTAACACATGAAACAACGATAATACTAAGATATTATTAACAAAATAATGTTAAAAGAACATATATGATATCATATTAATGTATATGATTCTTGTATAATTTAATAACAATTATTTCACCATTATACAGGAGTTTATCCTACCCCAACCAAGAAAAAGTACAAGGTAAGGGTTTATTTCACAATCTCTTCATTATCTGAGGTTGTTTATACGTAATAATCTACTGGGATCTCTTTATCATCCACATCCATGTTTCATAAAAATGTATTTCAAAAAAAATTACTATTTAAAAGAATATGGGTTAAAGTCATTTATACCCTTTTTTGAATTTTTATAAGTGGTTTATAAAGGAATCATTCCGTCGTTTTCCAAACAAGGTGCTTTTTAACCTTTTCGACAGAATTAAGGTAAGAATGTTTTTTTAACTTATACGGCTGGTGTGGTTATTTTCCGCCGTTATAAAATCGTCAAAGCTTCCCTTACAGGATTATAAGAATATTTTCAAAACAAATGTTTTATTTCATAAATATATGACTCTTAAATGATTTCAAAATAGAAAGAGATATTTCTCTAAAAAGAGTTTTTATTTCATCTATGTCAACATCCTTTGATGGATTTTACGCTTATTTGAAGTTGATTTATTATGATACAAAACTTCTATATTGTATTGAAGGTTTTGTGATATGTTTGACTATGGATGTGATATTTTTATACCATTCATGGTTTATGGTGAAAGTATTCACATTTCATATGCTATTTTTAAAACGAATGTTTATGTTATGTTTAAACCTTTTCATAGGGGAATGCATTGGACTTAATATGTGACGGGTGGATCCCGCTATAGCTCCTCGATGTATCGGTAGGTCTCATGAGACAAACTAGTGTCTTGGCATAAGGCCTTGGAAAAATCTTATTTGTAGTCTTGGCACGAGGCCTTGGCTATGTGGTTATGATAGTCTTGCATTATGCATTCCATCATTATGAAAGTGGTTATTGATATTGCATGTGATTGTTCGATTAGTAGAATATCTATGTGAATAAGTAAATGGAATTTTTTCATTTTACTTTTTCCATACTATGTTGATGTTCAAGTTTAAAAGGCTTTTGTTTTAGTTATACATTTCCTTAAATGTTTATTCTTATTTATGAAATTTTACGCTATATTGTTATCCTTACTGGGCATTTGAGCTCATCCATTTTCTATGCTTTATTTTTTCCAAGATGTGAAGAAGTAAATTATGAATTAACTGCATGGATATTATTAAGGGATAATAGTGTGGATTATGGAGACACTTTTTTTTTGTAGTAGTTTTTCACTTCATGATGTAATGTAAAACTTTATGAATATATCTAGTGTTTCCAAGGATACTAAACCAATCGGTCTTTCGAGATTTGATCTTTCTTGTGATCATGCCAATGTTATGTAATAATGCACTGACTCTGGGTAATTGGAGTCGAGGCGTTACAGTTGGTATCAGAGGAAGTTTAGTAAAAACCATGGAAGCTAGATTTAGATAAACTCTGATTAGAGCAAGTAGACCTAAGATGAACTTTTAGGATTAGTATAGAATAACTTCCTAGAATTTTGGTATTGTAGAGGTTTTGTGAGTTTTCCGAGAAATACATCCCTATCTAGATACGAGCAGGTAGAGGCGGCTCTGGCACAGATGTACCTAGGGGTAAAACCCGAAAAAAACCACTTTGAGCTAGACTCGAACGGGAACTGGGGCACGACAATGGGCCTTACTGCACTCTTGGTTACGACACTCCCGGGGGATATTCTTAGGATAACTCTCATTTTCTTTACAAATAATTATGAAGGTTTTATGAGTATATACTTCCTCAAAGAAAACATTTTTATGATTATGGATTATATCCATAAATAGTTCAATTTATGTTAAGTGTTTTATAAGTATGGGATTATGTATTTTGATTCATAAACTGATCTAGTTTATGTAATTGTTTAGAAATGGTGCCTAGTGGAAGAAATGGAAACCATATCAATGCATGCACTCCATGTAGGGATTTCCCTCATGCTCAAGATAATTATAGTGGAGCTGGTGATGCAACTGGTTCCGATCATATAATCACCATACTGGGACAACTTACTCAGGTTATGAATAATAACCTTACCTGTATGGAGCACCCTGATCCATAGCATGGAGGATCACTGTCAGATCGCTTCATGAGGAAATAACCCCCAACGTTCAATGGGAGTACAAATCCCTTAGTAGCTGAGCAATGGATATTTTCCCTAGAGAATATATTTCAGGCTTTGGGGAGTAGTGAAAGGGAAAAAGTTATCCCGGTAGTTTACCGCCTCACTGGAGATGTTGATCAATGGTGGTCATTGATTCAAAATACAAAGAAAGATGATGAAGTATCAAATATGGAATGGAGGGAGTTCAAAGATCGGTTTTTTTAAAAATACTTTCCTCGCGACCATCGAGCAGATATGGAAAGGCAATTTCTGAGTCTGAGACAAAAGGATGATGGGAATGTCATAAAGTATGAGGCTAACTTTACAAGGTTATCAAGGTATGCTGGAGATTATATATGTAACCCAAGAAGTAAGATTGATTGTTTCTTTGATGGGTTAAAACCATTTATCCTTCGAGCATTAGTCTCACAATCCTTCTCGTCGTACGAAGACATTGTCTCATGTGCTATCAAGACCGAAAAGGAATTCTCTAATTCTTATGACTTTAAAGCAAATCAAGAGAAGAAGAGACCTGCTGATCAATCTGGGAATGGAAATAAGGGGAGGAAGGGAAAGGTTGAATATCCATCCTATGGTAAATGTTGTAAGAAACACCCTGGTACTTTCTTGAAGGGAACGTGAGTCTGTTACAAGTGCGGTGAAAAGGCCACCAAGATCGTGATTGCAAGGGGAAGAAGGAAGGTACCAATGTTTAGTTCTATAATTGCAGGGATATGGGGCATTATGAAAATGAATGTCCTAAGCATCAGGAGAACTTACCTCAGAAAAGGCCAAGGGATCAAGGCCAATCTTATGCTATCACTACTGGTGAGGTAGAAGCTCCGAAAGACGTGGTGTCAGGTAATTTAATGGTTTCCTCAAGTTTAGAAAATGCATTATTTGATTCTGGATCATCCCATTGTTTCATATCTTCCTAGTTTTCTAAGAAATTAGATATTTTCAATTTGATTTAACAAGGGTGTTGTCAGTTAAAACTCCTAAGGGAAGTATCATTGCAACAAAGTTTTTTGAATCAGTACCCATTAGAGAACATAAATGTTCTTTATCTGCTGATCTCATCATCATACCTAGGATTGAGTTTGATATAATCCTCGGTATGGACTGGATTTCAGACTATGATGCGAAGATTTATTGTAAGAAGAAAGAGGTTACGATTCTTGATGATGATGATAAGGAACACCTTATCTTTAGAGCAGAATCGTCATCGCCTAATTCTTATCTAGATCTACCCCCAGTAGCTCAACTAAATTCAATTGTTGGGGAGGAAGAGAATGAAATGACTATGGGTGAGTAAAGGAATGATCAAATAGAGGATGTACCTGTTGTGAAAGAATATGTAGATGTATTTCTGGAAGATTTACCTAGACATCCTCAAGAACGAGAAGTTGAGTTTTCGATTGATTTAATTCTTGGATCAAGGCCTATATCGAAGACCCCTTATAGAATGGACACTGTAGAATTAGTTGAACTAAAGAAAAAACTAGAGGAATTGAGTAATAAGGGATTTATTCTCCCTAGTGTTTCTCCATGGGGAGCCCCTGTTCTTTTTGTTAAAAAGAAAGATGGATCTATGAGTTTATGTATCAACTACAGGGAGATCAATGCTATAACAATAAAGAACAAGTATCCCCTACCTCGCATTAATGATTTATTTGACCAACTGCATGGAGCTCAATACTTTTCAAAGATTGACCCTCGATCTGGATACCATCATTTGTGTGTGAAGAAGGAAGACATTCCGAAGACAGCATTTCGAACCAGGTACGGGCATTACGAGTTTACTGTAATGCCTTTTGGATTCACTAATGCACCCTCTGTATTCATGGATCTGATGAATATAGTTTTCAAGGAGTATCTCGATGAATTTTTGGTGTTATTTATTGATGATATCTTGGTATACTCCAAAATCTACGAAGATCATGAAAATCACATGCGCATTATCCTAAAGACTCTGAGAAGACCTGAATTATATGGGAAGTTTAGCAAGTGTGAATTCTGGCATCAAGAGATTTCTTTTCTTGGCCATATTGTCTCTAAAGATGGAATCTCTGTTGATCCTTCTAAGACCAAGTCAATCCAAGAATGGCCAGCACCGACGAGTATAACTGAGGTACGTAGTTTTATTGGTTTAGCAGGTTATTATTGACATTTCGTCCAGAATTTTGCCCGATTGGTTAACCCATTAACGAAGCTCACACGTAAAGGGGTTAAATTTGTTTGGAAAAAAGAGTGTGAAGAATGTTTTGAAAAACTGAAGAGAAGATTAGTCAATGCTCCTATATTGACTCTACCATCGGGGAATGATGGGTTCGTTATTTATAGTGATGCATCGACGAAAGGACTTGGTTGTGTCCTTATGCAGAATGATAGGGTTATTGCCTATGCATCACGACAGTTGAAAATTCATGAACAAAACTATCATACTCATGATCTCGAGTTAGCAGCTGTGATCTTTGCTTTGAAGATATGGAGGCACTACCTCTATGGTGAAAAATGTGAGATTTATACTGATCACAAGAGTTTGAAGTATATTTTCTCACAAAAAGAACTCAACATGAGGCAAAGGAGATGGCTTGAATTACTCAAGGATTATGATTGTACAATACACTACCACCCGGGGAAGGAAAAGAAGGTGGAAGATGCTTTGAGCAGAAAAGGCCATGGAGTTTTGAACAATATGAGAATTGAAAGGGATCCAATTTCCATGGATCTAGTGAAGATGGGCATGGGAATAACCAGGGAAGGTGAAACATCAATGCTTTTTCAAATGGTTGCCAAACCATCTTTACTAGAAAGAATTAAGAGTTATTAGACCGATGATGAAGAATTAAAAAATAATATTAAAGCTATGATTTATGGGAGATTGAGAGAGTTTGTGTATGAAGATGGAATTTTGAAATTCGGGAAGAGGCTTTGTGCTCTCGATATACCTGATCTAAAAAGGGAATTGTTGGATGATGCTCATAGTTCCAATTTCTCTATACACCCTGGGAGCACCAAAATGTATAGAGATTTGAAGGAACATTTTTGGTGGGAAAACATGAAGAGGGAGATTTCTGATTTTGTGTCAAGATGTATGGTTTTTCAACAAGTGAAAGCTGGAAGGCAACAGCCTAGAAGAGTCATGCAACCTCTTCCCATACTGGAGTGGAAATGGGACAATATTACGATGGACTTTGTCATGGGGCTACCAAAGACTCCTAGAAGGAACGATGTAATATGGGTTATTGTTGATCGTCATACCAAGTCAGCACATTTTCTTGATATAAGAGAAGATCTACCACTGGAACGTCTAGAAAGACTATATATTAATGAAGTTGTGAGACTTCATGGAGTACCCCTATTGATTGTTTCTGATCGTGATCCCCGTTTTACTTCAAGATTCTGGAAGAGTCTTCAGAAATCCTTGGATACTGAACTTCATTTGGGCACTTCCTACCACCCTCAGACCGATGGACAATCAGAACGGACTATTCAAACCATAGAAGACATGTCGAGATCTTGCTCACTTGACTTTTAGGGTATGTGGGATCAATATTTACCTTTGGTAGAATTTTTATATAACAATAGCTTTCATTCCAGTATTCAAATGGCACCATATGAAGTGTTATACAGAAAAAGATGTCGCACACCAACCTGTTGGGATGATGTTGGTGAAAGAAAACTTGTAGGCCCAAAACTGGTGGAGGAAACGATGGAAAAGGTGAAGGTAATCCAAAATCACATCAAAGCAGCTCAAAATAGGCAAAAGAGCTATGTCGATAATCGAATGAAGGATTTGGAATTTCAAGTCGGTGATCATGTTTTCCTGAAGGTATCTTCATGGAAGTGAGTCATACGTTTTTGTAAGAAAGGTAAATTGAGTCCCAAGTACATCGAACTTTTCGAAATTCTAGAACGAATTGGGGTTGTAGCTTACCGATTGGCAATGCCGCCAAGTCTCTCCAAAGTTCACGATGTGTTCCACGTATCTCTATTGAGGAAATACATGCCTGACCCAACGCATGTACTCACCTATGGAGAATTAGAACTGGAACCCGATCTGTCTTATTGTGAAGAGCCCGTCAGGATTCTTGATACAAGATAACAAGTACTGAGAAACAGGACGACGCGTCTGGTAAAAGTTTTGTGGAGAAACCATAAGATGGAAGAGGCAACGTGGGAACCTGAGGAACTTAGGATGAAGAACCACCCAAGTCTTTTCATTCGATAATATTCTAGAAATTTTGTGGAAAAAATTATTTGAAGGAGGGGAGAATGTAACACCCCAAGCTTCTACGGTACGCTTCTCTTTGAATAATGTGATAGTGTGTGTTGTACGCAACTTCGAGATTCTAACACACCACAACCAATCAAACTAGCCGTTATGAATAGTAATACCTACCTTTTAAAATTTTATAAATTTTATATCTCAAAATGGACTTCATTTTTGGATTTGGAGTATCGAATTTAGCTTAAGGTGAAATTTTGGTACTTTTCGGAATACTTTCATATTTTAATGAATAGTGAAAATTACTAAATTTTAATTAAAAACAACTTTTTTAATAAAAATAATTAATAGTGATAAATTATGAATTTGAGTATTTTTAAATTATATTTAGAATATATTTTTACCATATAATACAATGTTGATCATTGGACATAATTTCCCAATTAAACCGAACATAAACAAGTATCAATCTTTTGATAGTTATTATATCTTAAAAACACGCTTTTTGTTTTAACAGTGGGAATTAATTTAAAATTAATTTATGCCACTTCTGTGTTTTGAAATTGGAAAAATGGATTCCATATTTGGAATCAGGATGTTCAACTTGTGTAAATAGGTAACTTTTATTTTTAGACATTTTGAATAATTACATCGGTAAATATTTTATTTACCATGGTTAAAGGGTAAATCCGGTAAATAAGGGTTATAAAATAATATTATAATAATAAACAATTACCCTAAAACGTGTGATAAACTTATTGGTTTATACATGTTCGACCATGGGCATCATTGGGTCAATTTTGGGACCCATGGTGCCACTTGTAAGTGATAGGGACACATTATTTTAATTAAGTTAAAATGAATATAAAAATGACACAAGCATATATCTTTTAGAAAAACAATTTTTACATAGGGTTATATATGTTGGGTTTTCTATTTTAAATATTCATTAGAAAGAAAAAACGATTTCCTACATAATGATATTTTATTTATAATTTTTATACATTAAATAATTTAATTTATTTATGACACAATAATGATGCAGTAATTATCATAATAGTGAAAAATTAAAATAATTGATATTATAAATACCCAAATAAATATAATTTGTGACTTTTAATGAATTAAACTAATTTTCTAGGATAATATGACATATTAGTATTTATTAAATTGACTTTTTTTGAAGTAATCATTCGGTTATAAGTTCCACAAAAATCAACTATTGAATAGTTTCAAAATTGACATAAAAGAGTTTTTAAAACAAATATTATATTATTAATTGATATTAAATTCCTAAAAATATAAGGATCGGCCAAGAGACTTATATCATGATAGGTGTATCATTAATGGACCACTGGGGGTCGCTTGGATGTATATAGTAAGTTTATTAACTATATAATATAAAAATACAAAGTGACATGGTAAATGTCAAACTAATTAACTAAGAGTTAAAACTAAAACATAAGGTTAATATAGTAACCCAAACCTGTCTAAATTCTATTGGTTGAATGGTTTTCGACCTATCCCCACCTTAATATTTGAATAATAAACTTTGGAGCAATTAGAAACCGAATATGTATTTATTATAAATTAATATTTCTAGCTTTTCCAAAGGTGCCCCTCACACCTCTTATAAAAGGGCACTCCCCCTTCTCATTACTTCACACCTTCAAGGCCTTTTGGTTCGGCCAAACTCTGCCCAAATACTCTATAAACTTCCCTAAATTCATCCTAGAGGCCTTACTTTAGTCAGAAAGCCAACTTAAGGAGCCCTTTTGATCAAATCAAAAGGAAGAACCCAAAGAAGAGGTAATGATTTCACCACCCTTTTCCAAGTTCCTTTCTTCTTCCACTTCTTCCTTCATTGTTATTACCATTCTAAAATAATAACTCCAGTATCTTATATATAATATGATGTTATTATAAATATTTTACAACCATAATCAGTATTCTATCCATCCTTTGAATAACATGTCACCATACATGCGTACATACGGCTTACCGGCTCCATGTCGTGGTGTAATTGTTATTCAATAAATTATTATTTGGATGGGTATAATAATGATGTGTAAGTCATGTAAATAATAAATATAACATGATAATTATTCGTTATATATGTTATACCATCCATTTATATATTATTTTAATATCAAAAGAATGATATTGTCACTCGTGCGTACGTACGGACTACTGTCTCTACGAACGCGATGAGATTCATTCTCCATCGTATCCATTCAAGTATAATTCTCATTTGATGATTAATAATAGTATATAAGGACTTGATATCATTCTAGATATGATTAAGATACAACCTATCCATTACAAACATGTCTTACGTAACAAAACATATAAAAGAAAATGAGTAAGTTAACACCTGAAACAACGATAATACTAAGATATTATTAACAAAGTAATGTTAAAAGATCATATATGATATCATATTAAAGTATATGATTCTTGTAAAATTTAATAACAATTATTTCACCATTATACAGGAGGTTAACCTACCCCAAACAAGAAAAAGTAAAATTTAAGGGTTTATTTCACAATCTCTTCATTATCCGAGGATTTTTATACGTAATAATCTACTGAGATCTCTTTATCATCCACATCCATGTTTCTTAAAAATGTATTTCAAAACATTTTTACTATTTAAAAGAATATGGGTAAAAGTCATTTATACCCTTGTTTGACTTTTTATAAGTGGTTTCTAAAGGAATATTTCTGTTGTTTTCCAAACAAGGTGCTTTTTAACCTTTTCGAGAGAATTAAGGTAAGAATGTTTTTTTTAACTTATACGGCGGGTGCGGTTATTTTCCGCCGTTATAAAATTGTTGAAGCTTCCCTTACAATCTTATAAGAATATTTTCAAAGAAAATGTTTTATTTCATAAATATATGACTCTTAAATGATTTTAAAATAGAAAGATATATTTCTCTAAAAAGTGTTTTGATTTCATCTATGTCAACATCCTTTGATGGATTTTATGCTTAGTTGAAGTTGATTTATTATGATACAAAACTTCTATATTGTATTGAAGGTTTTGTGATATGTTTGACTATGGATGTGCTATTTTTATACCATTCATGGTTTATAGTGAAAGTGTTGACATTTTGTATGCTATTTTAATACGAATGTTTATGTTATGTTTAAACCTTTTCATATGGGAATGCATTGGACTTAATATGTGATGGGTTGAGCCTGATATAGCTCCCCAAGGCATCGGTAGGTCTCATGAGACAAACTAGTGTATTGGAACAAGGCCTTGCTAAAATCTTAATTGTAGTCTTCGAACGAGGCCATGGCTATGTGGTTATGATAGTCTGGCATTATGCATTCCATCATTATGAAAGTGGTTATTGATATTGCATTTGATTATTCGATTATTAGAATATCCATGTGAATATGTAAATGGCATTATTTCATTTTACTTTTGCCATACTATGTTGAAGTTCAAGTTTAAAAGGCTTTTGTTTTAGTTATACATTTCCTTAAATGTTTATTCTTATTTCTGAAAGTTTCCGCTATATTGTTATCCTTACTGGGAATTTGAGTTCACCCCTTTTCTATGTTTTATTTTTACCAGGATGTGAGGAAGTAAATTATGAATGACCAGTAGGGATATTATGAGGGGATAATAGTGTGGATTATGGAGACAATATGTTGTTGTAGTATTTTTTCACTTCATGATGTAATGTAAAACTTTATGAATATATCTAGTGTTTCCAAGGCTACTAAACCAATCAGTATTTCTAGATTTGATCTTTCTTGTGATCATGGCAATGTTATGTAATAATGCACTGACTCTGGGTAACTAGGGTCAGGGCATTACAGAATTACTTTAAAAAATAACTTATTATCAATATTTTGAGTGTTATATAAACTACCCCATTGTCAACATGGGATATCCTAGGATCTATGATTAAGATGTATTACATGAAATATTCCTTCCAAAAGAGTAATACTTTTCATATTCCCAACATACCCATTTTCCAAATATTCCTAGAAATACCCAATGTTATTATCTCCTATATCCAATGGTTGGTTCCCTTATAAGATATAAGTATTGTAATTAACCATAATCAACCTAAAGATAAAACTAGGAACAAGTTTCACAAATATGAGTCAAATCTATGAGGGATACCCACACTAGGAAACAAGCACCAAAGAGGAATCCATGTATGGAGAAACCAACATCCCATCATACTATTTTGATCAAGGATCCAATGTCACTAATTATGGTGATGGAATTTTTCCACCTTTGTAAATTATGAATGTAGGATAATAAAAGCACATCATCTTCCCGACATATGGCCCTGATAGGAATCATCCTAAAAATAGCCATATATTAAAATATTTTACAACTTTTTATAGAAAATATTTTAATTAACCCATGTATATCCCCTTGTGAGTGTCTAGCTTGGTTTAAATTATTATCCCACTCATGATGCACCAGGTGACAATAAATTTGATACTCAATCTTCCCATTTCTTAGTTTTTACCCATAACTGCATATGTTCCAAAACTGTATCCACCTTCTAATATCTGGATAAGGATGTAATTTCTAGTAAATACACACAATATTTTCTTTACAAATCAATATGATATTCTCCTATAAATATACATACTAATACAGAGCAGTATTGAGAAATCATAAAATATCATCATCAGAATCATCATAACCTCTAAAGTTATCTAAACCTTTTCTCAGATACCATCTATAAGGACCCATCCAAAAAAATCCATAAATTGAATCATTAGAAAAGGATTCAATTTCATCTATTTTGAGGATATTTTTTTGTTAATGTTTTATAGAATTTGTTAATAACCATTACATAACAAACCCATACATTAATATTTGGAAAAAAAAAATTAGTATCCATTTTTTCCATAATAAAATATTTTTAAAATAAAGCACTTTCCTTTTTCATGAAAAATATTTATTATTTCTAACTTGACTTCTTCTTTGTCCATAATAATACTTAAACCCTGTGAAAAACATTTAGAAACATGGTATGAGCACAAAAAATATCAATAAGTGGCATATAAATATAAATAAAGAAACCCATTAGTCCATTTTGTATCCATGAGATTATAAAATAGATTTTTAATTTAACATAATAAACTTTGTGCCCAAATAATCATTTACCTGCATAATAAATCATCTTTACTACCCAAAGTATTTCATAAAACAGATTATAAGAAAACATAAATGAAAATTAATAATCATGATGGTTTCTTATAAAATATTAGTACCCCTAAAAAATGTTTTCTTAAGAACATACCTTTTAGCCCCGAAAGGAGAGAATCATTCCATTAAAATAAAAGTTCATTAACTTACATTCTGAAATCAAATGATTTACATGAAAACTAAATAGAAAGCATAGAAAATTCATGTAGTTTCTTCTGAACATCATCATTTTAGAACCCTTACAAGAAAACTTATAGGGAAATAACCAACATTTTTAAATCCCAAAATAATTTTCTAAAAACATAATCACTACCCAATGCATTGGAGGGATATATTAGGATCACCCATAGTATGATCTATATTGGCATCACCTATCATCACGAGCTATATCAGTATCACTTGGCATCATATATATTATAAAAGGAAAATATATTTCATGAAAAACATTAAATATTTCAATTTCATCATCAAACACATAAAAATATACATTTTAACCCATTAGAAAAACGTTTCCAAATATTGATATATCCCTTTTTGTTTAAAACCCAATTTTCAAAACTGAAATACCTAGAACAAAGGGAATGGAGTTTTCCTCTAAATAAAAAATAGAATATTATAAACTAATTCAAATATAAAATAATGGTTGTAGTGGTGGTAAAATCCATTGACATTTTATATCTTAAAATAGAACATTCCTCTTTCCTTTTGAAAATAAATTCAAAAATGTTCCATATAAAATACATAAAAATATTCCATAGAAAAAAATTTGAAACAAAGTAAAAATAGAAATAAAATATACTTTATTTTTTATTTATGGCCATATAAATACATTTATAAAATAATTTTAAAAATATTTACATGGAAGAAAATTATTTAGAAAATAAATATTTAAAACATTTAAAATGGTGTTTTTAACGTAAATTGACCCTTACCTTGAGTCTAAATCATCACTTATGTAATTTATATTCCTAAATAATTAAATTATGTTAACTATTTAATTTATTAAGAAAATTTTTCATATTTATTATTCTTTTTTATTTTATTTATAATAATTTTATATACAATTACATAATCAACTAAGTACACTTCTAATGTTCTGATGATATTCAGCTCATACGTCCAAAATGAATTTTTTAATTTAACTATGGTCAAAGTGTTCAATATTAAATAATCCTAAGAATGATTATCATTCCATTATTATATTTTTTATTCAAAAAATATAATTTTTAAAACATACCATGAAATGAGGTTATGAAAAATAAACTATGTTATAATCATGGAGACAAAAGGTCATACATACGCATGAATATCATTTCCATTTTTCAACAAAAATGTTGTAAAGAAGGTAAGAATTATTTTTCATTTAAATAATTATTATTATACAATAAATATCATTTTTTTCTAAAAATATACTTATATATATCATCCATGTTAATTGGTCAAGAAAAATGATTCATATCACTTCTTGGAGGTGGTAATCCACATATACGCATGAATGACATTATAATTTTTTAATGGATATAAAGAAAAAAATAAATGATATATTATCTTTATATATTTATAAATTTGTAATTAATATCATATATATACATTAAATCTTTCATTATATACAGCCATAAGAGGTTTTGATTTAAAATTAATTACATTAATTCGTGAAGTTGTAGCCCCTCATACATACGAATGATGGATTCATTTCCCATTTTGTAGAAGAATGATATAAATATATAGTTTATTAAATTAACATAACAAAATATCTGTATATTTAAGGTACTTTTGTTATTAATTCATCATGTTTGAAGAATATTTGAATAAGGTAAAATAAGAAATAAATCTAAAAATGTTTTGTTAAAAGTTATACATCTTCTTTGGAATACTTTATTTTATTAACACATTAATTCCTGTATGGTTGGTATTATTACAAAAATAAGATATATAGAATGTGTGGGGGAGATTTTAGGAAGGCATTTTGTTAGGTATTGGTTTAGATAGACTGTTAAAATTGTGTGAGGAAGATAATAGTTGAGTTACCATTTAATAAGTAAGGTGGATCAAAATCGATATAATTAGAATACATGATGATTATTGGTCAAAATTATTTCATCAAATAAAATTTATACAAGTTTAAATTGTGTTTTTAACCTTATCACTTTGTTTTAACCCCTGTTCCATTTGACAATTACAAAAATATCAATATTTTTTCTCTTTAGGGGTTATGAAAATAACTATAGAAAAATGACCTATAATTAGAACATGGTTTAAATTCAAAAAAATGTAACATTAACTTGGAAAAATATATCATTTTATGAATTTTCAATCATATAATAAAATATTTTTTATTATAAAATATCATTAATGTTATTTTTTGAACTATTCATTTACTTTATCCTTGAAGTAATAAATTTAACAATGGAATTATAATGTAATCCTTTAAAACAAATATAATATGGTATATTTATCTAAAAATTCTCCGGACATTGAAAATTGACCAAGAAATTTTACTTTTAGAGTTTCTAAAATCATTTACTTTATTTTACTACTAATTGAATGTGCATTGTGTTGGTGTTGTGTAATCATTTAAGATAATTATTTCATCACTAAAAATTCAAATTAAATTACCATTATAAAATAATTATCTTTAAAAAAACCATTTATAACTGAACTTAATTTTTTATCCATTTCATAAAATATTAAAAGCAAGACAGTAATATTTTTGACTTTATCCTTTACTTAAACTATTATAAAGGTCAAATTAAAATATAAATGGAACAAATATCTTATTTATAAATTTTTTATAAATATGAAATAAATATACTCATTAAATTAAGCTAATACATGTGTTTGAGTGAATTCTAATCCATATCACATTAGTTTTAACCCTAATTAACGCATTTTACCTTTATCGTGGTAAAAAATTATTATGGTTACTATTCATATTGACCAAAGATTAAGTGAAAATTGTTAACTAATATTATTTATTTTGATTAGAAACTTGGAATACATTTTAACAAATTCAATTTATAAAAACTTCATAATTTAGTTCAAAATTTAACCAGAAAAATGCGACAAAAAGCGATTCTCTAGAAAAATACCTTTTATGTATAAAAAAGTTTTTATACAAAATTCATGTATAACATTGATCCAAATAATATTTATTAGATTATTTTTAAGGAATATTAACTAATTAAATTTTAAAACTAACCCAAAATATAATTCTACTTTGTAAGTACTTAAAACCAAAAGATATATTTCAATAAAAAAATTTATTTTTCACTATTCATTTAAAAATCAATCTTTTCTGGAAATTATAAAAAATTAATTCTAATTTAATTTTGTGACACTAAATTAAAAAATTATATAATTTTATAAAATATACTTTCTAAAAGTTCCTCAAATTAATTTTAAAATTATGTCAAATAAAAATAAATAAAACCCATTTTTGAAGAAATCAAAATTTTGAAGCATAAAATGGATTTAATGAAGAATTGTGGGATTATTTACTAATTATAAATCATTAAATTTTTATTAAGTAGGAAACTTATATATATTTCATAATTTGTATAATATCATTCATACCAACTAGTTTAATGTTAATTTTATAACTATAACATTTAAATAACAACATTTCATGGTTCATTCAAGCTTGATGTTTTGTATTGTATATGCTTTTGAACATTGAATTATTTTAAAATATTAGGGTATTAAAAATAAATTATTAGGGTATATGTTTTTAAATTAGATATATGGATTATATGTCCTTAGTTATTCTTAATTATGTAAAGACTAATCATCAATATGATACTTTTAAGTGATTATATAAAGAAACAATAAAAATATGACATTTCACTTACCAAAAATGATTCTTATTGTATACATTAAATAAACATATTCCATGAATTTTAATCTATAAAAAATATATATTAGATGGATTTTTGTTTTTCTCTTCCACCAAAATTTAAATCCAAAGTAACTGTTAGTTTAAAATCCCTCTATCTCCTAAATGTAAAAGATAAACATATCCTTCGAAATTATTTACTATGAGGTAGATCATATGTCATATAATTAGAAAGAAAAAATATAAATTAATAAAAACATGTTACGATAAATTAAATAATATTATATAAACTAACCAATATGGTCTCCCATAGTTGAGAAAGTCTTATCTTGTCAGCACTTCTCCAATAAAAAACAAAATTGTTACTTTCACTCATGATTGTATAGTAATAAATATCCTAAATTGTTTAAAATTTAGACCCCTATCACTACCCTTACCATCAAACTATATATATATTATATAGTAATAGATATGAGAAAGTGAAAATTTAATTAAATATGTGACACCACATTATCAACCGCAAAAATAATAATATAGGGCTCCTATTTAGAGGAATAAGGAGGCTGGTTGATTGAAGAATGAATAGAGTCATCTATAGAATATTGAGGTAAAACATCTATTTGATCTAATAATATCCTAAACATAAAATCAACAAAAAATTATTAAAAAATTATGAAAGTAAAACTTTTAAATATAAAAATAAATTAAAATTGAAAATGATATAAAAAATAAGATAAACTAAACCCATTTTTTATTCATATTTTTTTAATTGGTTATCTGAAATTCTAAAAAATGATTACAAAATTTAAGAGTCCTGAAATTATGCAGATAGAATAAAAAAATTAATTAAATAATTATAGAAATACAACTATTACATATAAATATAAAATACAATCGACAAATAATGTAAACAAAACAAAAATAAACAAAATATATATTATATTCGCTATAAAAGTTAAAAAATGATATAAAATACTAAAAACATTTATCAAACTTATAATGATTTAGAAAGTAAAAACACATATGTAAGAATTTATAAAAAATTCCAATAGTTACATATATATTTAATAATTAGAAAATGATACGAACAAAACTAAACTATATTAAACAAACAATTAATCATATTTGTTTAAATATGTGACTTAAATAAAACAACAAATTAAAAATAGTTTATATAAAAAATTTCAAATTTTAAAAGTAAAATAGGAAATAAATATATGGTACCAGAAATATTACTTGATTATTAAGGGATTTTTTTCCCATTTTCCTTCTTTATGGTCATTTTTTATGACACAAACCATGTATATGATGTATTCAATAATATTAGTTGATCATATTTATATATAAGTAGGGATACCATGTAATTCATTATCATAGTTATGTTTATCATTTTCCAAATATTATTTTTTCCCTTATAAAATAATATACCAATGAAAATTTTATGGATCAAGAACATAAAAAAAATCAACATGTGTTCCCCTGATAAAAGGTTCATCAGAGTTTTCCGTTCTATTCAAATTTACTAGTTTCATAAAAAATTCATAGTGTTTAACATTATTTTTACCAAAAAATAATTTATAGTTGAATTTAAGAACATGAAATTCAGTTTAACCAATCTCCCTTATTTCTTTAATGAATCTATAATATGCACTTAGAGATTGGGTTTTTGTCTTTTTTTTCTTGAAAAATGCATCAATTCAGTAAACACCAATTGCTATTATTTTGAAATGTAATTTTTTCCCAATATTTAGTATAAAATGAATATTCCTTATGGAAAAACTCAGACCATATTATCACATTTTAATATGGGTTTCCCGTTAACCATTTCAATGTTTCTAAGACATACGATCCTACATTAATGGTTTCTTTAAACCCTAAAAAACGTCTTTTATGCTTATTAAATACCCCATAATCTTTTTTATAAGTATAAAATTGTTTTAAAACATTAAAATAGTGATGTTATATATGGAATAACGCCGTATATGATATTAAATTTTTATAAAAGTTCCTACTTTATCACCTATCAGTGACATTATTTTTAATCCATAAATCCCCTTTCCCAAAAAACTGACTCATCGGTAGTGATATTTAAGAAAACTAACATGCTCCATAGAAGAACTATAGTCTACAAACAACTCGTCATTTTTTTATAAATATAGTTGTAAACAATAGAGGATTTTGGTCAATATGTCCTAATATACCCATTAAATATCTTCATAAACCATTCAAAGGGATACATCCAAAATAGATATATAGTACCATAAAGCTTTATTTCCTGCACCAAATGAACTATTAAATGTAACACTATATCAATTTATAGTTATAAAGGATATAGACTACATTATTCTCAGAAAAATAAATAAATTTAGATCCATCACATTATTATAAATATAATTAAAAAACACAAATTCATAATATTAAATATGATACCGATGGGTAGTATGCCACATAATGAAACTAATAAGTGTTGGTGAATCATAACATGACAATCATGAGATTTCATTATTATTAATTTAGAATCCTTTAGTGGTATAAAAAATTCACGGTTAAATAATAACCTTGAGGCCCATTGATACCATAGAGACACTAAAAAAATCTAATTTTCTCTCTATGGGACTATTTATGACAAGAAATATACATGTATATTCATTTTAATTTATGATTGGGAACTAAATCCCATTTTATTATCATTGATAGTGTGCTTAGTATTGAATTCAATCCATCCTTAGTCTTGTTTTTAAAATCTAAAATATTTTATGATCAATCTATTAAATATATTATTCTCAACATATATCAAAACAATGTTATTTTTTACATCATGATAACTTCTATATAGAATATCAAAGAAATATTAATCCTCTTTTCCATATATTTATGTCATTATCATTTCATTATATATTTCAAAATACGATATCAATAGTTTCTCACCCACTCAAAATACTGATTTGTTGAAAAATAATTTAGAGAAATATCATATTCTAATGATCTATTGGATGCCTTTTGTAATATTAGATAATTGTGATCCATAGAAATAACCCTTTGATGATTCATTTATACTATTTTCTCCCATGTTTTAGTTGATAACATGAAGTCCCTTCTTTAAAAATTAGATAATATTTATTCCCCTTAAAATTGTATCCCAAAAAATCATATGTTAGGATGTAATTTATACTAAACATAATCATTTCATGTAATTGAAACAATTATATATGATGAAATGTAAACATAAACAACATCTCTAAGAAATTTTGGTCTATAAATCATTAAAGTAAACATGTTATATTTCCAATTCATTCAAAATTAAAGAGATAATTTGTAAATTACCAAAACAATAGGTCATGAACTATCTAATCTACGGAGTCACTAATATGAATTAGAAATATCTAAACATAGTCCAACTTTGATAAATTTATCATCATTTCTAAAGATATGAAATTACAAATCAATTTTCTTTCATTATGGAAAATCAATTGGCAGGTGCAATAATCTATCATATATTCACTCATCAACATGACATCTTAATGTTTTTAAAACTTTTTATTATGCAAATAAATATTTTATAAGAGGAATTATATGAAGATAATAAATTTTATTTGTAGTATTATTGAACCCTGTATTTATATCAAAATCATCATGTGATTTTTCTTTCAACTTATACCCTGACATCCCTCATTTAATAAACATTGAACAACATTTTTATTCCCCCCTATATAGGATACAGTTATTGGAGAATGAAAGTATATTTTTATCCCAAAAACCTATTGGGAATAATATTTTTTTCACAATATAATTTGAATATATCACATTGTTTTCTTCAAGAATAAAATATTTCAACAACTTTGACGACCTTGTAAAACTCACTCCACTTCATTAATATCTAGAGTTCATGTTAAAAAATTATATAATATTTTATAAAACTATAAATTTTATATAATCGGGATAAAATGGTTTTTCAGTGTCACCTTATTAGTGTTAAACAATTTATTTTTACTCAATTTACTCCACTTCAAGATCCATAATCATTTATTTAATTTGAAAATAAATAATATCTTGAAAATATTCATCATTATGAGATGTTAATATTTTTTCCAATTTCACTATTCCAAATAAAAAGACTATAACTTGGATTAGAACCATTGAAATTTTAATAATCTTTGATTTCACTTCTTTGAAATTTCCTCATATTTAAACATTTCATTTTAAAATAGAAAAAAATCATAATTTAGATTATTTCATTTGGAATATTACCAAATAACATATACCCCTTCCTCATATTCATCACTTATTTAGCATACTGTAATCCAACTAAGATTCATTTACACCTATAAAAAATTCTATGTATTGAATATCAGTTACATTATTTTTAATTTAAATTTAAAATTGCTTTTATAAATAACAATGAAAAATAATAATTTATAAAAAAATTAGAAGTAATAATAAATGTAATTAAAAACTATATATTATAAATAATAAAAATATTATATTTATTTAATGATACACATTGACTATGAGAAATTTTCAATGAACCTGTGGTAATAATAAATAAAGATATTATTGGTAGATATACGTAAATGAATAAAAATAAAAAAATTTATTTTCATAAAAATAATGAAATGTAGGTAAACTATATTTGTTACATTAAAAGTGTTATTTTATATAAAATACTCATGAGAAATATTAAATAAAAATAATTACATAATATAAATGAAAGTGGTTATTATACATATATTGCATATTATAAATCATAGGTTTTACAAAAATTATAATATGTGTATGCCTAATAAAATTTTGGTTGTTTATAAATAAATATTGTAAATCATGGATTATACAAAGAGTATATATAGGTTATATAAAAATTATGAAATATATCATTAGTTTTATTATAAAATGATTCATAAAATAGTAATATAATATAAAAAGATTCCAAATTATAATACAAACAATGATTATGGAATATAACCTACAAAAATATTCCAAAAGTAGATATAATTTAAACAATTGGTAATATAAAAAATATAAAAAATTCACATGCAAATTACACATTATAAAAATGAAATATGAAAAAAAATTCAAAAATTGGTAATATTATTACATATTATAATACATGAATTCCATATTATAATAAAAAAATGTCATGTTTTACTTGATAATATACTAATTATAATAAAATTTATAAATTATACTATTCCATATTATAATAATAAATTCCTAAATTCATGAAGAGTATATAATAATTAAAAAACATATTATTAATTTTATAAAACACATATTTCAAAATATATAAATATTAAAACGCACACACATTATATATTACAAAAGAAATAAAACTAATTGATAGGTGGAGGAAAATAAAAAAAAAGGTCATATAATTACAAAAGCACTATATATCAACAAATGATGCTGGATGTGGATTATTGGGGGAGATTGGTGGTTGTTGTATCAAAAAAAAGAGGGTTAGGGTCTGAATTCTGTTGGAAAATTGATTGGTTTTTCTCAACTAAAATAAAAAAAAGATAGTTTCATGTTATTTTAAATGAATTTAATGTTTTTCAACATCTATTATTAAATACCCGATGTTGAAAATAAGTTTATAATGTTGGTTATCAAAAAATTTATGTGCAGAAATAATTTGTTATGGTTGTTTTTTAAAAACCATGGTGAAAAAAATCAACTTTAATATTTTTCATGTCAGTCATTTTGTTGCCTCTCTAAAAAAACCATTCATAACTTTAGTTATTACTAACTAAAATTATAAACTCATTATTTTAAATAGTTTTTGTAAAATATATTTATGACTTAATGTACATATTTTCATTTAAGAGTGACATTTTATTTCAAAATGATCATCACGTAATAAAACCTAATAATACATTCTTGAATTATCTTGATAATTCCTAAAAAATATTAATAATTCATTTTTAACATATAGGAATTAACCTCACTTAAATCTGACACATGGTTCCCCTAGTGTAAATAATATTGTATGTATCGGTTTAAAAGTGACATTTTAGTTCAAAACACGTGATTGATAATAAATTATAATAAAACACATCCATATTTTCATGATATTTTTTGAAAATTATCTTTGATTCATTTTTCACATATAAAAATTAACCACATATAAACCTGACACATAATCTTATCAGTATAACTAAAAGTGTGTGTTTTCATTTAAAAGTAACATTTTAGTTCAAAACATAAGTCCCAAAATAAAAACAGAGAAAGTTTTCTTTTATTTTCTTTATACTTTATACATAAAATTTTTAATTCATTTTTTGTATGTAAAAATTAACCTCGCATCAATTTGATACATGATATGACTAGTGTGACTAAAAAAGTATATTTTCATTTTTAAAGTGACATTTTTGTTCAAAATAAATGAAATATTCTGGAAAATAAGAAAATAAACTCAAATTATATATATATTTTAGTAAAATGATCTATAATTTATTCATGATGTGTCAAAATTAACCACATATCAGTCTGACACATGGTGTTATAGTTATGATTAAATGTTTTTATTTTCATTTAAAAGTGACAATTTAGTTCTAAATGATAATCACATACTCAAAATCAATGAAACATTCTAGGATTTTCTTGATACTCTAGTAAAAAGATAAATAATTCATTTGATACATATAAGAATTAACCACACATAAATTTTACACACAGTGTTGCCAGTATAATTGAATGTGTGTCGCATACTCAAAATAGATAAAACACATTATGAGTGTCATATTACTATTTAATATGTTTTATTTATGTATTATTTAATCCATTTTATATATTTATTCTATTTTATCAATAATTTTTCCCATTTTTTTATTTTTCATTTACCTATTATTGTATCATATATGGTTTTTTTATTTATTTATAGCATTAGTAAAATAATCATTGTTTTTATGTGAGGTACATACATAATTTTTTTAAAATGGTGGTGCTATGTTTGAAAACAGGAAGAAACATATGTATTTATTGGGAGGGGTCCAAATGATAGAAGAATATAGGTCCACCCAGTCTCTGGTGAGTAAAATGTTTTATGAGTTTGTTGGAAATTTTAAATGTTTTTAATAAATTGTATGTATTAATGCTGTTGTAATGTATTGAAATGTTTTTAATGTAAATTTATTCACACTTTTAATTTATTATAATTTAAATTTATCTTTAATATATTTAGTTGGCTTCTATATTGTGCTATTCATGTAGTTGCATGTTTCTTCATCTGATGAATTTTATCATTCCTAGAGATTGCACAAATAAACAGAATTTTTATTAGTTTTATAGATAGTGTTGATAAAATTTCCTATTATCATTTATAAAACAGACACAAATAAAAAATAAACTCTTGTGATAAATAAATCAATAATACAAGGAATTTTATTAAAACAAATTTAGCACTAATAAAATCTCTCTACTTTTATTAGTGATGAAAAAATCATCACTTTTCTAGTATTAATAAATCCAAAAACACATACTGATAAAATCCTGAACTATACAATTTAATATTTATTAGAATTTTATTTATTATATATTTATTTATTATATTTTTAATCTAATTATATTAATTTACTAAATATAATCAAATATGGTTTTAACCAAGAACATGGAAGAAACATTTTGTGGTCCCTTTTTGAAAATAAAGAAAAATATTACAAGGGGATTGAATGTCTTAAATCCACCAAGGAAGCACAAAGAAAAACAACATGACCAGTGCTAAAAATAAAACTTGAACCAATAAAATTGGTACATAAAACAAACAAATTACAACAAGGTAATCACCAACATAAGTGAAAATATCTATTTACAATCCTACAATATTAAATGCAAGTCACTTTCTATGAAACATTAGGAAACAAAAGCATCAAATATTTTCATTCACATGGTAGTATATCAAGGAGGAAAACCCACATAACATAAATTCAATAACCAATTCAAATAAAACCATAATAAATAGTACAAAAATTAATTCAATCACTTTCACATCAGAAACATTCAACTTTTTGATCTTATATGGAGGCCTGAATCCTAAGGCCAGACCCTTTGTGTCTTTAAGCAATAGGTTTGATTGCCTTGGTAACGTTGATTCTGATCCTGTTTTGCGTGATGTCTCAGAAGATGGGGGTCCTAGTTTGGGGTCCGCCAGAAGTGTCCAGGTCGAGGGTAGTGTGAAGGAGCTTCCCGCGGTGCCTATGAGTGAGACGATTGCAGAGGGTGTGTCACCCCATTTGGTGCTGAATCATGCGGTGACTGAGGACGTTGCGGAGGGTGTACCATTGCCTCTGCTGGTGGATGAGACTGTTGAGGGGGCTGTGTCTCTTGAAAGGGTACATTCTGCATGTTCTCCCGTATTGGGCTTGGGGGAACAGGCTGGTAAAGGAGGGGAGAAACGTTCCTTCAGTGAAGTGCTTCAATGTGGGAAGCAGGGGTCCGCTTCAGGGGAAGGACCTTTTCCTATCATTTCTAAGCGTCGACAAAGGAAGGATTACTCGTGTCTCCCGCAGCCGATGCGGACTCGCTCCGCCTCAAAGAAGAAGGAAGTGTTGAATTTAAAGTGTGAAAAGAATAGTGAGATTAAGGAGTCAGCATCAGATTATCATGTCTTAGATCAGCTCAGGAACCGTGTCAATAGTGTTCACTACTGGAGGGATCCAGGATGGGAAACAGCCACGGCTACCAGAGAAGAGGAGTCAGGATGGAGAAGCGGTGACGACTTTGACTTGGATGATATGTAAGTTTGTGTTGTTAAGTTGCCTTATCCTGGTATGTCTGTTTTTGGTTTAATTTTTTTGTTGTACCTTGGGTACCGGCAACCCCTTAAACGGGCTGCAGAAAATGAAAAAAATGATTTTCAGCATATTTATGGAGTACCTCTACCTCTTATATATCTACCTACCTCAAAAATTTATGCACTTTCCATGGACATTTATGATCCTATGAACGTTAATACACTTCTTTATACGTACCAATTTAATCATGAATAATATCAAGAGTCATCATATTTTTTTATGAACCTGTTTCATGCTTACAAAGAGACATTGTTGGTGTACCACTATCATTCACATCCTACTCATCTTCACCAGTTTCATCCTCTATGATAAATTTTATATCCAACCAAAGGTTTTCTCTTACTATATCTTGATATTTTCTTTCCTCTTCAATTTATTTTTCCCATTAATTATAATTAATAAAAGAACCCAATATAGAGAGAAAATTGGTAGGTGATTCACCAATCATTTTTTATCAAATTTAATAAATTTTTTATCATGCACTTTTCCTCATCTTTGTACAAACTTTAATTATTGATGAAAGTAAGATTATTATAACTTTCATCTATATATTTCATAGATTTTTCCTTGGTATATTCAACATTATACTTATTATCATAAATAGATAATAATTTATATATTTCAGCACATATTGTATCCTTTGGTTTTTTCAACTCAAGGGAATTATAAATGGGCTATCTTCTTATGGGTTATACCAATAGATATTTTTTATAAATATCCTTTAGGTTAAACCATACTGAAAGAATTACTAACCCTATTTCAATACCATATTGAGTCTATTTGAAGTAGGTACCTCACTTGTATCCATAACGTTAGTGTTACAAACTATCTATTTTGATTTATACTCTCTCATCTTCTATGTTTTTTCTTTAGAAAAATTTGATCTTGTATTTTTATCCCCTATTCAAGTACCTTATGACTAGATTTTAAAGAAGTATCTTCACTAGTTTTCCCAAATAAACCATCATGATTTTATTTATGGGGTTTCATTTTCATATTTCCAATTTGTTACAAACCCATTTACATGATATACATTTTACTTTTATTATCACCTGATTTTATAAGAATATCTTAGGTAAATATGATTTTTCTAAATCTAATTTACTACCTAAAGACCATAATTTTTTCTTTCCCTATCAATTCCTCTTCATCAGAAATAAATTTATTACCAACCTTCTTCATGAATGCATAAATATTTTACTTTAAATGAAGATTATCTATAATATTATATGTTTTTAAAGGACTCTATGTTTGATAGAAAATATAACAAAAATCAATGATCCTAAATGAACAATGAAATATTATTTTTCAAATATAACTATTGTAACCTACCCATATAATTGGGTAGTATTAATAGTAATAACCACATTATGAAATAAAGATAAATTTCATACTCAATACAAATTTATTGATTAATTATTAAGAAATAAGCACTTGTTTTTTAGAAAAAAAAATTCAATAATATATTTGATTCAAAAATGATTTTTATTGTATTCATAGAAAATTTATTTTATGAAAATAACATTATTTTATAAATAATCATAGGATAATTAACTTAGGGTGAATTTTTGGTATTTTTCTAAAAATATTTATTTTTTAATGAATAGTGAAAAAATATAGATTTTTATTGAAAACTATATTTTTGTTTCAATAATTTATAAATTTACTTTTTTAATGGATTCAAAGAATAATGGGTTAAATTATATTAATAATATAGTTTTTTTAATAATGGATTTTAAACTTGAATTTTGTATAAAAACATTTTTTTACTTTAAAACATTTTTCTATTAAAAATATTTGTCATTGCATTTTGCATTTCAATATTAAATTAATTTATGATAATTATTGAAATTTAATCTAGAAAAATGGATCCCACGTTTTAAATTATTGGGTTCAAATTTTTTAAATGGGTTCCTTTTATTTCTTTCATTATGAAAAGTAACCGTAATAAATAATGTTCATCATGGTATGTGTAAATAGGGTAATTAAGGTTAAAAATAAAGTTATTATTCATTAAAAATAAACCCAACACTTACCTTAAATTCATTGGATAAATAAATTTCATCCATAATCATCCAAAATTCCAAAATATATCTTCTTTTCATTTAGGTTTGATTTTGAACTTTATAATATTTTAGTGAGAGATAAAGAATAAATTTTCGCATTTCTTCTTTGCATATCTAAAATATATTATGATATTTATAAATACATATTATATTTTTTTTATAAATATTAATTTAAAATATAAATGATTTTGTAACATAATAATTTATTTCAAGTTTGTAATGATTAAATAATTACTTTAAATTCTTACGCATTACAAACACGGTAATTATTTAATTAATAGAAAATAATAAAATAATTGATTTTAAAAAAAAATATGATTTTAAATTATTATTGTGTTACATGAATTGTATATATAAATATAACAATCTAGTGAAATTTTAAAAGATTATATTTTAATTACTTCTTCACCTTGATGTGTTTAAAGTCAAATTAAATAAATAGTGTAAAAATTACATTAATGATATTTTAGAATAAATAATATTTTACTAAATGATTTTAAATTCATAAAAAACTTATATTAGATAAAATGACAATGAAATATTTCAAAAATAAACCATGACCATTTATGGGTTCTTGTTGTAACACCAGTTTGCAAATTTCAAGTACTACTCAACCCCTCTTTTGATCATGCTTTGGTTAGATCTCATTTAGGTGTGCTTCGGGTGAAATTTTCAAAATTATTGATGTCTCTTGGGTTGTGTACAATTGCCTCATGGTTTTCCCAGACCGTGTGCCCGGCTAGTGCAAACCATGAAAGCCTATGAGGTTTTGGTTTTCATAGTGGCACATGATTTGAAAAACAGTGTGCCCACCTAATAGAAACCATGAACCCATTTAGAGGGGTGCATGGTTAGGGGGCATGGTTTAAAAAAATATGTGACCCCTCTAGGAAACCATGATGCTGATTACTTTTATTCTAAAAATTGTTTTAAAACTTATAAAACCCTCATTTAGACCCCTTATTGTACCTAAATTGGGGTTGGATGATTTCCTAGGTATTTTGAGCTCCCGAAACCCAATTTTGGTTCCTCCATACCTTGTCCATGGCGGATCGAATGTAGGAAAACATCATTCAACCGATTCCCAGTAACAATTCATTCAACTTTCCTACTCTCCCACTCTCTTCTTCTATCCTCCTTATGGTTTGATAGATCATTATTTTGTTGGAGGATCTAATCTACACTATTTTAGATTTTTAATCTAGGTTTTATTCTTATATATCAGTTACTGATGTTCTTTATCGGAGTTTCTCGTTACAAGAGTTGTGATACGTGATCTCTTTATTTCAGTAAGTGGTTCCATTTAAGATTGGCCAATTTATTTAACACTAAATTGATTTATTTAAATTAAATTTCTTGTAATTTGATCCTGAAAAACTCAATTCACATCAAATTTCAATTTGAATTTTCTTTGGAATGATACATGGGAAAACCCCCAACTCTAATTAATTAGGGTGTGATTGTGGAATTTGAGGGAAATTATTAAATTAAATTATGGAATTAAAATTTGTAATTGATTTGTGAAATTGATTTAATTTTTTTTGGGAAAATGGATTTTTTTATAAGAAACAATTTTTTATCCATTAAAAAGACATGAATTTGTTAAAAACACATGTATTAGTTTTTAAAAATGAATTATTATATTGAAATGGAAAATGGGGAAATTGTATTTTTGAATAGTTTTGAAATAATTTCCCCATTATTGATTATTTTATAACACATTCAAGACTAGGTACTCAGTGAGTTATTTGGGAAAATACTCTTTTGATGTTTTACAACTCTAACAAAACATAGTGCATCAGATCATATTCCTGATGGGATGGTTATGAGTCCTCTTTGATCAGTTTCTGGTGGATGTGTGTACACATATTGTCATGATCATCTATTTGAGTGTTTGATGATCCCCTATAATGGACTTATCGTACCTCTAAGAAGATTCCCATGTTGCTCATTTGTGATTATTTCGATATATTATATTATTTGTAAATTGTTTTAAACATTTTTTATGACTCTATATAAACTGTTTTATATTAAAAAAAATATCATTTCATTATTTTAAATATTCCCATAAATTGAAATATAAATCATGATTTGTTTTAATTTTTATTTCATTTTGTCGTGGCAATTTATTTTAAATTCAAAGAATTATTTGATTTATTAATATGGATTCTTGTTATGTAATCCTTAGTGAGACTATATTGGGATTTATCTTACACACTACCTATGCATTCAAAAGTTTTTATATTTCCTCTATTTGAGTTCGAGCAAGGGAAAATCACCATTTGGATGTGGTGGTTATTGATCTCCGAGCTTGGATTTTTGTATCTAATGGGAAATGGGTTGTTTATCCTTCATTTTCTGGTACTTTTAGTTGTACTTTTGGATTCTATAAATATTTGACCTCTTGTACTATTCTCCATATTGAGTTTTCTTTTGATAATAATTATTTATATCTATTTCTTCCATTATTTTTGTGGTAAAACCATTCTCATCTATATCTTGTATGATGTAAGTGCTAGTATCCAACCTGTAGGGATAGAGAATTCCCTTTAGGCCAGGTCTGGATCATCATGTTTATTAGGTTACACGGGTATTCTGGGCCAGTTCACGCAATTTCTCATTTTTCTGTAACATTATTTTCCCTCAAAGGATAGAAAACTTTAATAATATATTAATTGTCAAAAGGGTTAATGGGGGTAAAACTGATACAAAATTATGAAAATATAAAAAAAACTTCTATAAATTTTATTAGATGAGATTATTTCAACTCCTGATTATATTATATTCTAATTATATCAATTTTAATCAATTTTTACATAAGAAATAATTTACATTTATTTAATGCTTTATGAAATTCCAAGAATTCCCCTCCCCACACTTATAAAAGGACACCCCTTCTCTCAATTATTCGCAACACTTTAAGCCTTATTTCTCAATAAATCCCTACCCAATTTTATTCTCAACATATTTATATAATTTCTGGAGCATATGGTCATCCTCAAAGTGTAACAGTAGGTCCCTTAAGAGAATATCAAAGGTAGCACTTTTGAAGAAGGGGTAATCATCTAAACCGACTCTTTAAAATTTATTCTTTCTTAAAATTACTCTAAATATATTGTGACCATACTAATATATTAAATATCATATCATGAACATGATTATATGTTATTATTATTATGGTACAATAATTTTTTGTTCCTTTTGTATCGTATGAATTATGAAAGCATCGCTCTCGCGTGCGTACGGATTACCATCTCCCATAACGGTGTAATTCTTTTTTCATCTCCACATTACTTGGATGGTTATAAATATTTAATGGATGAATATATATGATATAAATGAAATAAATATACTTATTTAATTTTAATATCATATATAAATTCTTACCTTCAAATCCATTGGAAAACATTAATTTTGCTTGTGCGTACGTGTGGACTACCACCTCCATAGTGTGATGTGATCCGTTTTTCATTTTTTTCTTTACATGGAAGGTAATAAGGAAAGATTTAATGTATATATATGATATTTATATCATGATTAAAATTATATATAATATATAACCATAATCAAATTATATGGACTGGAAATTCTAATACAAAACATGCACGAGAAAATAAAGTAGTTAACACCCAAAACAATGATAATAGTAAAAGATTATTGAAAAATGGGTGATAAGCTTTTATAAGAGGATAATATATGATATTAAAAATATTAATAACATTATTTTATAAATTAATGACATTTTTAAAACTATTATAAAGTTTTTTAAATCAAGTTCAACTAAGAGGAAACATGAGGTAAGGAATTTCATATCAATTTTCACTCCATTAAGATGTATTTGGTAATATGCACCTATTTACTTTTATGTGGTGTATATACTACCCAGTTGAGTTATTTAACATTAATATCTATTTATTAATGATTATTATTATATCTATTCAAGATATTATTTCAAGATTAATGATTAAGAAAAATTTTATCTTATTTCTCTTTTGGATCGGGAATATTTTTCTTTCATATCCATGTTTTTCAAAATGGTTTTTTGAGAATCATTTTCCTTTTCACAAATAATTTATAAATGAAATTTTAAGATATCCTTGACTTATTACATGGTATGAAACTAATATTTCTAATGTTTTCTCAAAATAATTCATTTTCATCCTTCTTTACAAAAAATTCAAAGGGAATGTTTTTTTTAAAATATACGGTGTTAAGGGACCTTCCTCCCACCATAACCATTATACACTCTTTATCTTCTTCTATAATATTTAAAAAAAATAAAAAAAATATTTTTTATAAATTTAATCTCACAAATTTTCTTTTCTTCTAAAAAATACATGAATTTATTTCAAATCCAATATTTATGATGAATTAAATGTCATCTTTTATCTCATGTTAATTTTGTGCTTATTAACATTTTCTTAAAATAATCACTTTCCTTTGATCATTGAAAATTTAGTTTCCATTAAATATCCATCTATGATATGATTATTTTCTAAACTATGTACTATTTATATATACAGTATTTTACTTTGAAATATATTTCATTAACTAGGGAAATATTGATATTTTGTATTCTTTACTCAATGCAGATACTTAATGATATAGTATATTGTTCATTAATTAAATCAATTATTTCATATATGATGAATGAATTTTACATACAGTGATGGTGGACCTAGAATTATTTAGCTCATCCATATATCAATAGGTATCATGAGACAAATCAATAGACCAAATTAAATGGGTCCTTACCTATAGTATTAAATTATCATTGTTCACGTTCTTAATGGTAGAGATATCATGATGTTTTAGATCATGGAATTCAATAGTATAATTTTCATTCATTGAGAATTCAGTAATTAATATCCATGATATTACTACATTGATATTATCCATGTATTCATTTCATACTCAAGTTACTGATTGAATGGAATGTTTTTGCATTTATTTACATTTCCATTTTAATTATTCCTTATTGATTCATGATCATTTTTGTTATACATAAATCTTACTAAGAATCTGAGATCACCCTTTATTTATTTTCTTTTCCATAGGATATGAATAAGGATATTATAAATAATATAAAAAATTAAAAAAAATTGAGTGTTATGCATTGTATAATTATAATATAATAAGGGAATCAAATGTATATCTAGTTTTCTGATACTACTAAACATATTGATCAAATATTGTGAGATACTTTGTATATATACCAATATAATAAATTAGATACCATCTCTAGGTTACTATATTTGTGGTTTTTAAATTTTTTATGAGATAAATTATGATATTAACCATAGGAACAATATTTTAAATAAACATATATAACATGAAAATTATGATAATCCCTTACAGTATTTTAAAACTCTTACCATTAGTGGTATTTTTTATTTTGGATTAATATTATTACTTACTATGATACAAATAAACTCAGTGTGTTCCATTATTTAGTGATAGCACCTAATGGGAAAAAAATCAATACTTATGGTCAATTTAGTGATTTCCCTGTTGAGAAAGCCAATATAATTTGTGTTCGAGATAAGCAAGTCATGGCCAAATTAGGGAAGGTGACCCATGTTATGTCTAATAACCTTGAAAATATAGATAAAAATGATGTTACATGACATGATACACATATATTTGATCATTTCATATTGTATAATCCTCTATATTTTAGTGTAACTACTAATATAGTGGTAGTTGAGCAATGGAACAAGTCTCTTGAAAAGATATTACTCACATTGGGGTGAAATGAAAATGAAAAGGTTATAATGGTAGTATATTCTCTTGGAGTTTATTTTTTTAATGGAGGTTGTTGGTAAATAATATTATGGATGAAGAATAAATATATTATGTTGAGTGGATATATTTTAAATTAGTATTCATTTATTAATATTTCACTCATTGGTAAGGAATTAAAATGAATAGAAAGTTCCTAGGGTTAAAAAAATTGAGGAAGAAAGTTTTTCAGATTATAAGGATAACATTAAAAGTATATAAAAATATTATTTAGATTATATATGTAATAAATAGAGAAATATTAAACATTTCTTTGAAGTAATTAATCCAAACCTCCCAAGAGAAATGTGTTCTCAATATTTTTCATCATATGATGAAATAGTAATATGTGCGTCAAAACAAAGAAAATGTTAAATAGATCCTATATATTCAAGGGAAATCAAGATTAAAATATGTCATCTATGAACAATGAAAAACATAAAGCATCAAAGAAGCTGATGATAACAATGAAATTCCCATTATTTGAAAATTATTGAAAGAATCATATTGTAAAATGCTTAGCTTTAAAATTGTAAAGATAAGGGTCATCTAGATAATGAATGCAAGGGGAAAATAAATAAATGATTTATATTGATTAAAAAGTAGATAAATGTGGAATTATTCATACTAATTTACCATGAATCAAGGGAACATACCATGGAAGATTCCAAGGGTAGAAGTCCAATCTTATGAAATCACTATAGTTGGTGTTGATGTTCTTAATGATGTGGTGGTAGGTACATTAACCATTAAATAAAATTTTGATAATTCTTTTTTTAATTATATATATTTTCACTATTTTATATATTCCATTTCTTCTAAGAAAAATAAGTATTCCCCTAGATCCTTAAGAAGGGATTTTCAGTCAAAACCCCTACTGGAAATCACACCACAACAAGGATGTTTCAGTCAATTCCCATTATGAACCATATGTGATCCCTATTTGTAGAATTTATTATTATACCTATGGTTAATTTTAATATAATCCATATAGATTGGATTTAAAAATATAATGAAAAATTTTATTGAAAATAGAATGAAATTATGATTCATGATGAAGATATAAAATCCCTTTACTTTATAGGGGAGTCATCATCATCTATTTCATGTCAATATCCACCTATAGAAGCTCATCCGAATGATATTTTTGGGGAGGCAAAGAGAAAAATATATATGGATAAAAAGTGATATTTTAATGGGTGATGTACATATTTTACTAGAATACATTTATGTATTTCATAATGAATTACTTAGACATCCACTAGAACATGCAGTTGAGTTTTCCATTGATTTAATCCTAGATGCAAGACCTATATTGAATAATCTATATAAAAGGGACACTATAGAGTTAGTGGAGTTATATAAAAAACTAAAAGATTTATTTTAAAAGGGATTTATACACCCTAGTGATTTACCTTGTGGAACTCCTGCTCTTTTTGTTAAGAGGAAATATGAATTTATGAAGCTATACATTAATTATTGGGAAATCAATGCTGTTGCGATAAATAACAAGTATCTTATTCCTATCATTAATGAATTATTCAATAAAATTCATTGATCCTAATATTTTTAAAATATTTACCTTCATTTTGGATATCATAAATTATGATAAAATAATGAATATATTCTAAATATAGCCTTTGAAACAAGTTATGGACATTACGAGTTTATAGTAATGCCATGTGGATTGACTAATGCACCCCTTATTTTATGGATCTAATGAAATGAGTATTCAATAAATATATGGATTATTTTATTGTGGGATTTACTGATGATATCTTTGTATAATTTAAAATCTATGAGGATAATGATAATATGTCATGGATCATTCTTGAGAATCTTAGATAAAATGAGTTATAAATTTTTTTAATAAGTGTGAATTCTAGTAATAGAAATATTATTTTCTTGGATATATTATCTCTAAGGATGGAATCTCATTTGATTATGTAAATATAATTGTAGTAAAATAATGTAATACACCAACAAATATAAATGAGGTATATAGTTTCATTATTTTTGTAGGTTACTTTAATGATTTGATCAAAAAAATCATGATTGGATAACCCATTAACCCAACTTAATCATAAAGGGGTTAATTTCTTATAGAAAACGGAATGAAATGAATGTTTTAAATAATGATAGTGGATATTGGTGAATGATTTGTTTTTTATTCTACCATTAGAAAATGATGGTTTTTTGACATATAGTGATGCATCAAAAAGGAACATGGTTCTGTCCTTATACAAAATGATAGAGTTATTTTTGGTGACTAAAATTAGTTAAATACTCATGAACCAAACTATCCAACTCGTGTTCTTGAATTGACAGTCAAAATATTAGTTTTGAAGATATGGATTATCCCTATTTTGAAATATGTGAGATATTCACATATATTAATATTATCAAATACATGTTTTCACAAAAATAGATCAACATGAGGCAAAGAAGATATCTAAAGCAACTTAAGGATTATGATTTCTCAATACACTACCACCTAGGGAAAGAAAATAATGTAGCTAATGCGTCAAGCGAGAAAGATTATGGAATTTGGATAAAATGAGTGTTTATATAAAACTTATGTTCATGGATTTAGTAAATATGGATATGGGAATTATTAACTAATGAAAAATATCACTCCTTTTTTAAAATGGTTTCCAAACCATCTTTATTGGAAAAGATAAAAAGTTCCTAGACTGATGAGGAGGACTTTAAAAAGAAAATTAAATATATGAATGGAAGTTAGTAAACATCATATATAAATAGGTAATTATAAAATTTGGAAGGTGGCTATGTGTACTATCTATAGCTGATCATAAAATGGAATTATTAGATTATTCTCCTAACTCCCAGATGTATAGATATTTGAAGGAACACTTTTTGTGGGATAGTATGAATCAAGAAATATTTTAGTATATGTCAAGATGTTTGGTTTTTCAACATGTGAAGGCTAAGATACAGTATCCTAGAAGATTCATGCAACCTATACCTCTTCTTATATGGAAATAGGATGACATTTCTATGGACCTTATCACTAGATTACCAAAGACTCCTAAAATGAATAATGAAATATGGGTTATTGTCAATATCTATAAAAAATATGCATATTTCATCACTATAAAAGAATATTTACCACTTGTTTTATTTTTAATAATCTATATTAATGAATTTTTAAGACTCCATGGTGCGGCTATTTCAATTGAATTTTATCACGATCCATGATTTGCATCGAAATTCTAGAAATGTATTCAAAAGGATGTGGATACTAAGCTTCATCTGAGAACTAACTATCAACCACAAACTAATTGATAGTCTAAAAGGAATTTTTTTAAATTTATAAGACATGTTGAGTTCATTATCACTTAATTATCAAGTTATTTGGTATCAATATTTACCTTTGGTGGAGTTTTTCTATAACAATAGTTTCCATTCAAGTATTCAAATGGTGATGTATGAATCCTTATATGGAAGTTTATTTTATACTCTAACTTGTTGGAAATACTTTTTTGGAAGAAAACTTGTGGGTATAAATTTTTTTGAGGAGAAGATGAAAAATTTATAGTTTATTCACACTCATATTAAAAGAACTCAAAGCAGAAGAAGAATTTATGTCAATAACTGAATGAAATATTTAAAATTTAAAGTATGATATCACATTTTATTGAAATTATCTCTATGGAAGTATTTTATAAGGTTCAGTTAGAAGGTAAAAATGATCTCTATGTATATTGCACATTTTAAAATTCTGAAAAGAATTGGTGATGTGGATTACGGATTGGTAATTCCACTGAGCCTCTCTAAAATGGTTGATGTTTTTCATATATCTTTATTAAGAAATATATGTAAGATCCAGTGTATGTGATCACCTTGATGAAATATAACGGGAACCTGATCTATCATATTGTGAATATACTATCCCAAACATTGATAATACAGTGCATGTTTTGAGGAATGAGATGACTTGACTAGTAAAGTTACTATGGAGAAGTCATAAAATAGAGGAAGCAATGTGGGAAAGTGAGGATGATATAAATAAGAAAAAATAAATTTTTTTGGAAATATATATAATTGAAAATATTAAGGATGAAGTTTTTTTAGGAGGGAATAATATAATATCTTCAGTTTTTTAAATAACACAACTTTTAATAGCATATATAATACACAACACTGAGATTGAATAAAAAACAAAATATTTTTATTTAAATATGATCATTGTAACCTAACCATAAATTAGAGGGTATGAATAGTAATAAAAAATTATTAAAGATATATTAATTTCATTCATAGTAAAAATTTATTGATTAATACTTAGCAAATAAACACATGACTTTTAGTAAAATCATTTTATTCCTCAAAAATATGATTTATTCAAAAATGATTTTATCTCCTTCTATGAGAAAACAACATAATTATTTTTTCAATTTTAGAAAATTTATTTGATGAAATTAAATTGAATTTTTAAATCATCTCATGAAAATTATCTTAAAGTCAATTTTAGGTATTTTTTGAAAAGATTTATTTTTTAATGAATAGTGAAAAATACTAATTTTAATTGAAAAACTATATTTTTGTTTCTAGAATTTCAATATATCCATTTAAAAAAAATTGTTTCAAATAATAATTATTTAAATTATATTAATAATATAATTATGGTATTTAGAATTAATTTTATACTTGAATTTGGTAAAAAAACATTTTTATACATAAAAATACATTTTTCTAAAAAATGAAAAATTTGTTGCATGTTGTGTTTTAATATTAAATTAATTTATTAAAATTATTTAAATTTACTCTTTAAAAATGAATTTAGTAATTGTAATCATGAGGTCCTAATATTTTAAATTGGTCCCTTTTATTTCTGGTCATTATGAATAATATTAATAGTAAATAATTATCACTGTAATAACGGTAAATTGGCTAATTAAGGTTAATGATAACGTGATAGAGTATTGAAAATCAACCAATTACTATCTATAATTTCATTATATGATTATTTTTTAACCATAATCATTCAAAATAGGTAATATAACATTTTTTATCTATTTTTCTATTATTTTTACCATTATAATATTTAAGTGAAGATGAAGAAAAAAATATCACTTTTATTCTTTTAACATCTAAAATATTTTATAAAGGGATAAATAAAACATATATTTAGTAATAAGTATTCATTTGAAAGATAAAAAAATTGTCATGGTAATTTATTTCTAATTTTATGTATAAAATAATTACCTTAAATTCTTGGGCAACGCCGATATAGTATTATTTAATTAATAGAAGAATAAAATAAATGATTTTTAAAATACTAAAACAAATATAATTTTAAATAATTATATTATTCAATGAATTTTTTCGGTAAATATTAAATTATATTAGTGTGTGAAAATAATATATACAAATTCACTCATTTTCTTGATGTATTTAATGTTAAATTAAATGAATAGTGTTAAAAATGACATTAATGTTATTTTAGAATAAATATTATTTTTTTAAATAATTTAGAATTCATATAAATATTATATTTAAAAAATAATTTTTTGTAGTTTGAAACGTCAAAAATGGTCCATTTATGGGTATTTTTTTTATTTTATGGTAACATTTGTGGACCTTAAAGGATAGAAAACTTTAATAGTACAACAATTGTCAAAAGGGTTAATAAGGGGTTAAAACTAAAAGATATGGGTGAAAACATAACCCAAACATGTTAAAATTTTATTTGATTAAATTATTTATAATAATAATCATATCATATTATAATTATATCAATTTTGAGTCTTTTGGACATAAAAAATATTTTATATTAATTTAATTCTTTAAGAAAGTTCAATAATGCCCCTCTCCACAATTATTAAAGGACACCCCTTATCTAAATTCTTCACAACACTTTGAGCCATATATCTTTAACAACCCTACCAATTTATCTTATAAACATCCTTATATAATTTATGGGGGTTATGGTATTACTAAAAGACCAACCCAGGGTCTCTTAAGAAAATATCTAAAGGACCTCTTCCGAAGAAAAGGTTATCATCTTTACTGAATCCTTCAAATTTATTTCCTCTTAAACATCCTATAAATATATTATTACAATACTAAAATAATAAATCCAGTATCATAAGAAAAATTAAATGTTATTATGATTATTTTAAAACCATTTTTCATCTTTTTTCTTTCCTATGAAATGAGAAAACATCACATGTGTGTGCATACGACTTACCTTCTCCACATAGCGGTGTAATTATATTTTCTTCACCAATATACATGGATGGTTATAAATATGAAACAAATTAATATATATGTGGTATTTTTGACATAAATATTCCTATATAATGTTAATATCATATATACCTTCTTACCTTCTAATCCATTGGAAAAAAGAAAATGTCACTCATGCGTATGGGTGGACTACCACCTCCACGATGCGATGCGATCTGTTTTTCATTTCTTCTTTAAATGGAAGTAAATAAGGATATATTTATTAGATATATATTATATTAATATCATTACTAAAATTATGTAGAATATATAGAAATAATCAAAGTAAAAGGAATAGAACATACATGACAAAACATGCAAGATAAAATATAGCAGTTTACACCCAAAACTGTGATAATAATAAAATATTATTGACAAATAGGTGATTTGAAGTTATAAGAGGGTCATATATGATATTATAAATATTAATATGATTTTATTATATATTAATAAGGTCTTTAATATCATTATACTGGAGGTAAAATAACATTAAACTTATAGATAATGTGAGGTAAGGGATTTCATCTCAAATTCTGCTCCATTGAGACATAATTAGTAATATACACCTATTTAAGGTTATGGGATGTATATACTTCCAACTTTAGTTATTTATCATCAATAACTATTTATTCTAGATTATTAATGATTAAATTTAATTAAATCTTTCATAATTAATGTTTAAAAAAAATCTGATCTTATTTCTCTTCTTAATCAGGTATATTTTTTCCATGTTCATATTTTTAAAAATTGTTTTATAAATATATTTTTATTTTTAAAAATGATTTAAAAATGATATTTAAAGCTATCCTTGAATTTTTACATCGTATAAATTTAATATTCCAAATTTTTTCTTGAACAAATTCATTTTTATCCTTCTTTATAAAAACTTTAAAAGTAATGTTTTTTATACTTATATGGAATTAAAGGAAATTCTAACTGACATGACCATTTCACACTCTTTATCTTCATATAAGAAATCTTAAAAAAATAAAAATAAGACTATTTTCATAATTCATTTCTCACCCATTATCTTTTATTCTCCAAAATACAAGAATTTATTTCAAAGCTGGTATTTATGATGAATTGGAGGTCATATTTTGTCTCTTATTAATTTTTTATTTGTTAACTTTCTCTTAAAAAATTAATTTTCTTATGATCACCAAACATTAAATTTTCCTTAAATATTCATCTTGGATATATTATTACATAAACTAGAAACTATCTCTATATATGTATTTTTATTTTGAAAGTTATTTGATTGATTGGGGAAATATTGATATTCAGTATTCTTTACTCAATATAGATATTTTTTTCTTGGGCTTATGTTCATGAATTAGATCAATCATTCGATATATGGGAAATTTATAGTACATACAGTGATGCAGTGTGAAATTATATTGTCACTCGATGCCTCAATGGGTCTTAAATGAAAAATTAGTTTGAAAAATTAATTGGGTATTTAACCATATTATTAAATTTTCTTGTCATAATGTATTTTCTGTAGAGATATCTTGAGGACTTAGATCATGATGTCCAATAGTATGTATTTCCTTCATTGAAAATCTAGTTATTATTATCCATGATATTACTGTATTGATATTATTCATGGATTCATTTCATACTCAAGTTATTCATTAAATTCCATGTTTTTTTATTTATTTACCATCCATATTAATTATACTTTATTGATTCATGATATCTTCTATTGTAAGTAACTATTATTGAGTATTTGAGGTCACTCATTATTTTATTTTAATTTTCCTAGGGATATGAAGAAGGAAAATATTTATACTATATTTATTGTCCTATATTTTAAATGGTATGTTCTTCTTTAGTTTCTGTTAAGCCTTTTTCGAGTTCTATTTGAGTCTTGATAAATGTTAATTTTGGAATTTTGGGTAAACCTATATTGAAGGGAAGTATCAGATTTTCTACAGACTATTTACATTATAAATTGAGATATTACAATTTAAATAGGGACTTTTCACCCTAAATTATCGTTGGGAATATAATGTAAGTGGGATGACCTATTTATTCCATAATTTGATATATTATGACATAAATAATGAATTTACTCCATAAAAAAATCATTTTACACCGTAAATATAATTAACATGGTATTTTTACCATTTGTAATTTTGAGCTTAAAAAATAATTGAACGCCTCCTCCCTCTTTTCTAATTCAAAAATGTAGTGGATGAGATATCCTCGTCTCTATCTCTTAGTCCTTGAGCATTATCCCTCATATAATATCTGATTCAAGTACCCTCAGTCATGTTGGATTCATCTCGTTAAGTGCTTCAATACTATTGTTTATTTTCTTCATTTATCTATCTATATGTAATTATAAATCAATCTAATATAATATTCCTTATTTTAAGGTAATTTTTATCTTTCACTTATTTTTCCCTTTATATATCAAATATGAAGTTCATACCAGATGAGGATTCGTCTACTAATCTAAGGTAGGTGGTCTAGTTATTTTCCTCTAAAAGTATCATCATTTATATTATGCCTCATTATTCCATGCATTGGACCTTATATGAGATTCCTTCTATATGTATAATTAGGAAAATAAATGGATATCATCTTTTTTAGGGTATTATTTGAAACCTAATTACTTCATCGATGGATACCAACCTTAATATAAACCACCCCTTAGTGTGCATCACTTTTAAAGTCCCTTATGCCTTGTTCTAGGAAATTTAATTGAACCACCACTTAAGGGTTTTTCCTTACCCCTTGTTTTTTGGGATTTTATAATTAATAAACTGAAATGTAAATTTAGTTAATATAAATATGGAATGGTGTGTCCATTTTCTTAGGTTAATGACCTTCATTTTTATTTCATTTTTCTTGAGTTACTCCTTATAATTTTAATAGAGAAACTGAATGAAGTGAATTATTAAATGGTATAAGTTTACTACTAGAAATGATCATACATTATTTAATACCAAGGGTCACATAAGGTTTCCAACTCATAACACCTTTGGTGGTATCATCGAGCTATTAAGTTAAAAATAATTATATATGGAATTATATTACACTGTGGGATACACATAGATTTCTATATAGAACTCCTTGGACTAGATCACCTAGAGAGTGGACTTATATTATTCCATGAGAAACCCTTAGGTTCCCTATGTATAATGATAATGATGGGTTTAGAGGGTAGTTCAATAGAGTATGCTTCAAGTGACACTTGGGCTATATGGATAACCAAGGATGATCTCGGAGGTTATGGCATAATACCATGCCTTAATGATACCTAGATTCTTGTGAGGAATACCACTAATGGGATTAAAAGGTAATGGGTTATAGTAAACCTAGAGCAGTGTTGTGGTTCTCAATATAGAATTCCTTGGATGGTCCCAACATGAAAATTAAATTAAATTAACATCACGTCCATAAAGTCAATGAACATACTTGGAGTCGATCAATGATTTTCATACATAACAACCTTTTCTATTTTTTTAATTCAGTTCTAATGTTATAAGACTTATACATACCTTATGTGATTATGATCAACTAGGTATTACTTAGATATGATCCTGGTTTCTAATCATATAAAATAACAAAATAATAATTAATAAATGTTCAGTGACATTCTAGAATTGGTTGAAGAGGGTAGTATAATACGGGTGGTCCTTGGGGAACTTGAACTGATATGGGTTATTTATTTATCACTTTATTCATCATACATATAAATTGATCATTGTATATTCATATACTGCATAGTACTAGACATCAATGGTGGTGTAATATTGAGTTTGTCTCACACCCTATATGGGACACCTATTGGTACCCGAACAAAACTCAGAGATGCATGTATGCATAAGGGGAAGTGTATAGTTATGGATGTATGATTTTCTATGCTACGATAGATTATGGGATCATGGTATCGATCCTATTCTCTTGATTCTATTAGAGATATATTTTAAGTCATTTTATTCATTTTCATATATCATTTTATATATGTCTAGCACTATTTTCCTTTATATTACCATTTTATATAGAATACATACATTGTATAGTTTTTTTATATGATACCAGATATGGATCCTTTATTTTTTATGGTTATTATATCTACGTATTATTAATCTAGATGTTATCCTTCCTCTGATCTATCAGTTATATTACTATTTCATGTCACTCTAGTAATGAGGGTATAGTCTCCCAACAATACCAGCATAGACTCTCTTTGTGAGTCGACAACCTCTAGCATATTGGAGGCACGTATGAGGTTGTGTGGCCAACCGAGTTTGGTTACAAATGAGTGAATTTAGTCTAAGATGTTAAAATTGGTATCAGAGACCATTTTTCCTTTTGTCTTGATTTTTGGATTTATAGACTGGAGGCTGGGAAGTTCCTAAATTTTTTAATGATTTTTTCCTAGGATTCTCTAGCCCATGTTCGTAGAAAAATACAAATTTACTAGGATGGGATTTTCTGCTATGGATTATTCTTATTACATCTGTACTAATTTCATCATTTGGAGATGTACAGGTTTTGTGGTTTTAAATATTATGGATTCGTTTTTACCCTTGTCCTGGTATGTCAAGGAGGTATTGGTCATGCGTCATTATAAGAACCAAAGGATTAACATTCCATGTATATTCCATGACATATTTACTTTATTATGAGAATTTCCTGCAGCATGTTGAGGTACCTTTACTGCTATATTTGTAAAAGTGGTAGCTTTTCTTGTAGAGAATGAAATAATTGGTTTCTTAACATGACAACATCAACCTAAACAATGTATTCCTCTATATATTAACAATGGAACCTTAAGAAACCAATTGTCACTTGTTTGATCCTTTAACCATTGGTTCTATGGGTTGAAATTCTTTTTGTTTGTGATTACATGGATACCAGTTTAAACTTAAAGACTGTGTATGCCTCTCTAAATTAAGAATGGCGGTTCATATAATTGAGCCATTGTAAGATATTGGTTGTAGTTACATGAAATACAAATTATAACATAAAATGTTATGCCTTTATAATGTGGGAATGATAACTCATCTATGTATACTGTGATATAAAAGTACATATAAATGAATCTAAACTTGATAATTTTACCCTCTTAAATAAATTTTTTTCTATTATATATAATTTACAATTACAACATAAAGTTTGTTATTCCCTATACCTTTCAATTGACACTCCATGTATCGAGGCCTATACTAAGATTTGAGACCATGACCCCAACCAAACCTTGGTAGTGGGTAGTACAGAGTGTCACTTGTGATTCCTATGATCTTTTGAAATTACCTAGACCTTTCTTTAGGAGTATACATATGGGTGTTGATTCTAATATAAAAAGGATATGTATATGTCATATTTCTCATTTTCAGATCCTCTACTATTGAATTTTGTTTTGCGGCATTTGTTTGGAAATTTTAGAAATATACCACCATGATGGACTTGAGCCGAGTTCTAGGAAGGTGGCGATGACTATGCTCCAAAATTGGTGGGTCTCGAGCCACCATTATTACCTCATGTAGTTCAATTTTTTGAACCTTTTTTTATTACTAATCTATGTGCATATTATCAGCTTCAAGATAAATTTATATGGATTGTGTAGTCTATAAAGGTGGTCCAATGACATTCCCCTATTAATTATAGTTCAAACGTGAATTCCAAAAATAATACCCTCCAATGTTTTTAGGGGAAGATAGACCTCAGGTAGCTGAGTCATGGCTAGAGCCTATATTATGTATCTTTGAGAATTTAAAGACACATTAAGAGAGTAGAGTAAATCTTATGATATATATGCTCCATGATTCTTCTAAATATTAGTGAGATGTTATTATATAGTTGGACCATCATTGGGATATAGTCTGGATGGACTTCCAGACTACATTTTGTTTATGCGTATTTCCAAAAAATTCTTATATTTTACCATGATAGAGTGGTTATGCACCTCTAGTTGGGTGTTAGGTCATTATTGGAATATTCATCTTGCTTTATCAGGCTCTAGTGATTCACATTGACTCTTGATGGAGATGAGTTGGAGACAATGAGATGTATCTAGGATGGGTGTATATATGCTATCTGATCCCAAGTGAATGTTTTTTGATTGACTGTCATTTCTAAAAGGGTAAACTAGACCCTCTTCACCATGTGGAAATTGAGGGAAGATGATTGTGTGGTTTATATTGGTTCATCACTGAAATAGGGAAGCGGTTAATCTAGTAGCATGAAATTCTAGCTTGAATATTCTAAGAGAGTAAGTAGTAGTCCGACACTATGAACTGATAGTTATACAGTGTGTCATCAGTGTGGTAGACTAAACCATAAGAAGACCTAGTATACCAACAACCTAATTTATTTCTAATCTTGAAGAAATATATGTAACCTTCAAAAATTTTATAGAATATTTCATATGGTGCTTAGTGAGAGAGGCTCTACACTGACCCCATTTTTAGGAGTGGGATCAGCAACTCCATGTCAATTAGGAAGCTGGAAAACTATTGGTCGATCAGGCTAGGGAGGTAAAAGTGTTTATGGGATCTACACACATGAGATGCAGCACAAGCAGAGTGAGACTTCTATGGGTAGTTAGGTTGTAGCTAAAGGTTATGGATTAGTCTAAATATATATAGTATATCTTGTATATAGGATAATAGAATTGGGCCTTCTAAAGTTTAAGGTATGCTTTTAGTAAGAAATATTATTGTATCTACCTTATTTGATATAGTCACTTCATATTCCATCATATATGTTACTATTATGGAAAATATTAGGCTATAGATAGAGTAATTTTGTGGTTTCATGACAATAGATACTTCATTGGTAGTGATATTCAAAATTTTACACCAATGCAAGGATTTCCCCCTTGAGATGGGTGGTTAGAGCTTCATATAGAACCAATTTTTTCTAAATATTATAGGTTTTGATATCATTATTAGGATATATTGATTGGTTCCGCACCATGAACATTTCTATTTTTATCGCTGTATGGTGTTGTTTTCATCACCTAATAGTGGTATATATATTTATCAAGATGAATGGGATGTCTAGGTAGCTCGAGTTGGACCAGAGCATCATGTGATGGGTGGAGTGACTATCCAGTTTTCTATCCTTTATTTGGATGATTAGGGAATTAAATTTACATATTTCCATCTATTATTGGAAAATTATGGGGATGTCTTCATAATGATTTTTATGCTCTACCTCTTGAGAGAGAGAGAGAGATGTGTATTTTATTATTTACATAGTTCCATGAGAAACACCAATACCCATTCCTCCTTACAAGATGGTTATGATTGAGTTCCAAGAGATCAAGAGGTGGTTAAAGGATTTTGAAATGAAAATGGTTTATATAAACTAATACTTCACTGTTGGGTTCTCCTGTGATATTTTTCAAGAAGGAAGACAGGACCCTTAGGATTTGTGTATATTTCCTCTGATTGAATCATTTTATGGTCAAGAACTGGTTTTCACTACATCGTATAAATTCCTTTTTTGATCAGCCCTGGGGAGCTTTATCTAAGATTAATTTAAGGTTGGGCTACCATAAAATGCATATTAGACCATTAAATATACAATGTGAACAATTATATAGTATACATGGCTTGTATTAGTATTTGGTCATGTTGTTTGGTCTCATGAATACCCCATCAATTTTTATGGCCCTAATGAACATGGTTTTCCACCCGTATCTAGATTTATTTGTAGTGGTATTCATGGATGATATCTTCGTGTATTCTCACACATAACATGACCATGATAAATATCTTAAGAACATATTGAATACACTGAGAGAGATTAGTTTTTTTGTATATCTCACCAAATGTCATTTATAGATTGATAAGGTCCACTTCTTGGATCACATAATGTCAATGTCAGGAGTATATTTTGACCTATAAAAGGTGAGATTTGTGGTTTATTTGGAGAATCTCACCGATTTTTTGATATATAGAGTTCCTTGAGGATTGATGGGTATTATAGGTGATTCATTCAGGAATTTTCATTACTAGAATCACCTCTAACGAGCTTGACAAAGAAGGTTTTCAAATTATAATGGTCTAAATCATGTTAGGAATATTTTTAAGAGTTGAAATAATTGATGAATTCAATTCCAATATTGTTTCTTCCGGATACAAGAAATATATATATGGATGATTATGAAACATTAGGCATCAAGGTAGGATCTGTTATGATGCAAGGATCTAGGTTTGTGGTGTACAGGTCTTGGTAGTTTAGTCCTCATGAGAATAATTACCCAATGGCTGACCTTGAGCTAGTAGTAGTGGTTCATGTCTGGCATTGTTGGAAGTATATTTTATTGAGAGAGCTGTTAATTGTATAATCAAACCATAAAAACTCAAATATATATTTAAACATTGTGACATAAACCTCGGATGGGGAGGATGGGTTGAATACCTACTGTAATATGAATTTGAGCATGCTTATATGATTGTAAATGGAAATTTTTGACTAACAATGTGACCAAAAATAATTAGACAAAGGCCATTCGGAAGTCCAGTAGCAAGTGGCATTTGATCAAATTGTTTTTTAAGATGAACTTGGTGGTAAAGTACAATTACGAGCATCATATACTTGAATCAATATCAATAACCACTTCACTTCTAGATGGGATAAACACAAAGTAGCTTTTTGATCCTGAGGTATTATTCTTAAGGGAGAGTGTTTCAAGTGAGGACTCATTGCCAGGTCGGATCATTGACACGAATGATATCATGTGAATTTGAAAATGTGTCTAAGTTATAGTAAAAATATGTTAGGATTTCATGTGAGGGTATTGTGATTCTATTTGGACAGTACATCCTAGTCTCAAGATGATTTATTGTGACTTATACCGTCGGCATTGGCTATCAGGGATGAAAATAGATATAGCTAGTTTTTTTACTCAATATTCCACTAGTGTAAAGGTAAAGTCTTAACAATAGTAATAAAAATATATTTTACATATATTTAAAATTCCATAGTGGAAATAGGATGATGTCACCATTGACTTCATGATGGTTTTACCAAGACCTCCTCAAGGTAGTGATATTGTATAGGTAATCATTAACTAGATGATGAAGGTCGCCCACTTTTTTCTTATTCAGGAGACCTTTTCGAAGAATGAGCTAGATAGAATATATTTCATTGAAATCATATGAATTCATGCTGTTTCACATACCATAGTATCACATATGGATTCTCATTTTATGTTGTGATTCATGAAATGGTGGAATAAGGATCTTGTTCCACAAGTACTTCTGATTACGGCCTATCACCTACAGACCGATGGAAGTTTGAGCATATGATAATAGTGTTTGAGGAAATTATTTGAGAATTAATACATTATTTTTGAGGTTATTAGGAGAAAAAATTACCTATTTTCAAGTTTCCTTACAATAACATATTCCAAGATACTATATAGATGGATATTTAAGAGACCCTATATAGTTGGTCATGTCATTCACCCATTTTTTAATTAGATGTAGGAGAGGAAATGATACTAGGACCTCATCTTGTTTAGGAGACTTAGAAGTAGGTATATATTATTAGGAGGTGAATGGATATAGTTTAGTCTAGTAATAATTATTATGTAGACCATCTTCACTGACCATTGGGGTTTGATGTGGGAGATCAGGTCTTCTTGTGTTTTTTTCCTAGATTGGGGCATCGAAAGATTTAGAGATAAGGTAATCTATCACCTATATTCATTGGAACCTTTTAGATTTTTGAGAGATTCAGGATGGTAGAATGTAGGCTGCAATTATCAAATAGGTTCTGGCCCATTAATGACATATTCCATGTTTATCATCTTTTCTGATACTATTTAACCTGTCTTAGTTTATTTAGCCTGATATGGTGAGGTTGGATATTGGTGATTATTTTGAGGAGTGCCCGATTTATATTAATTATCATAGAATGAAGGCTCTATGTGTTAGGTTAGTTACTCTATTATGGTTGATGGAAACATGTTTGTGTACCATATGATACCTTAGAGTGAGTGGTTGATGTACTTACTTAGTAGTCGAATCAATTCTATTATAATGTTATAACACCCATAGGGAAACTCAAGGATGATTTGTTTTAGGTATGGGAGGATGTAATTTATTATCCTTCTCCAAGTAAATTATTCTTTAGATTCTATTTATCCTTGGTTAATTTTGTTTTGAACTATGGTAAATGGTCCTTTTGGTATTTTGGGTAGACCTAGAGTAAAGGGAAGTAGAAAACTGACTGCTGACTATTTACACTATAAATTGAAATATTACAGTCTAAATCAAGAATTTTCACTATAAATTATCCTTGGACAAACTTTGAAAGTGTTAATACCCATTTACACTATAAGATGACATATTATGGTGAAAATAAGAAATTTAGACCCTAAAAACTCTTTTTACACTATAAATATTGCAGGCATGGTATTTTTACAATTTTTTTCCTTTTTTCCTTAAAAAATAATATTCCTCCTCCTCCCTCTTTTCTCACACATAGTATAATTGGAGGAGAGATCCTCTTATAAATCTTCTATTCTTTGAGAATCCTCCCTCATACGACATCTGATTCAAGTGTCTTTGTTCACATTGGGTCCATCTCGGTATTTGATTCAATATAATTTCTTATTTTCTTGGTTTATATCACTATATAGAATGACAAATCCATTCAAGCTAATATTCCATATTTTCAAGGAATTTTTTATCTTCCTCTAATTTCTCACCTTAGAACTTGAATCTGAAGTTCATACCAGTTGAGGAGTCGTCTACCAAGCTAAGGTAGGTATTCTAGTTATTTTTTCCTAAAAGTATCATTGTTTATATTATGAAACATTGTACCACACACTTGAACTTATAATTGATGCCTTCTGAAGGTATTTTGTATAAAATAAATAGATATGATCTTATTTACGGTAGTCCTAGAACCCTAATTACTACATCGTAGGATTCCAATCTTGATGTGAACCACACTTTGGGTGAATAACTTTTAAATACATTAAACCTTATGCCTTGAAATTTACTCAAAACAACACATAAGGTGTATTCCATTCCCCTTATTTTTTGGATGTTATAATCAATATAATTAAATGAAAATTGAATGACTAAAAATATTGAATGCATATTACATGTCCCTAAGTATTTGAACTTCATTATTATTTCATTTTTTTAATTTCCCCTTATAAATTGAATGTAAAAAACTTAATTAAGTTAATTATTAAATGTATGGGGTTACTACTAGCCATGACCATAAAATATTTCATGCCAAGGGTGATATAAGGGTTCTGACTAAGAACTCCTTGGATGTGATAATTGGGCTATTGAATTAAAATAAATTATAGATTGAATTATATTACATAATGTGAAATGCATGGATTCAAATATGGAATTCCTTGGAAGATATAACTTGATGAGTGGATATATAATATTCCACAAGAGACACGTGGGATCCCAATGTGGAATGATAGGGATGGGCTCAGATGGAAGTGCATTATAGTATTCCATGAGTGATAGTTGGGTTACCAATGTAGACAACCAAGGACGGACTTGGGGGCTATGACATTTTACCATGACTCAATGATATGTGGATTATAATGAGGAATTTAAAAAGATAAGTTTGTAGGGTGATGGGTTATAGTACACCTGGAGTGATACTGGGGTTCCCTGTGTGGATTACCTTGAACAGTACCATGATGATAATTAAATTAATTTAACATTGTGTCATCCATGTTAAAGAACATACATGGGGTCAGTCAATGTTTTGTATATGTAATGAACTTTTTTATTTTCTTTCATATAGATCTAATTTTATGGGTATTATGCATCCCTTATATGAGTCTGATCAACTGGGGATGTGTGGGATATGATCCTAGGTCCCATGCTAGTAATATAATTATATTATAATTAATAAATAAATATTCAGATACATTCTGACATAGGCCAAAACATGTCGCATTGGATGGGTATTCCTTTGGGAACCCATACCGATATGGGTTATTTATTTATCAATTTATTTATTGTTCCCAAAAACTTCTCACTGTATATTCATATAATGAATAGTACTATACGCTGTTAGTGGTGGCCTAATGATTTTATCACACACCCTATTTGGGAGATTGACTGGTACTTGGAAAGACTTCATAGATGTAGGTATTGACAAGGTGGTGAATCTAAATATAGATTCCTTATTTTATATATTATAATAGAGTATGGGAGAATAAGATCGAGTCTACTATCTTGAGGCTATTAAAGATAGATTTTGAAATTTTTTGTTCATTTTTGTATAGCATGATATATATTCCTACCACTATGTTTCCTTGTATTTCCCATTTTTATAGAATACATATGTGACATAATTTTTTCATATGATACTTCATATGTATATGTTATTGTTTATGTTTGGTTATACTACTTATTATCATTCTATAAGTTATACATCCATTAATTTATTGATCATATAACCATTTCATGTCACTCTTATCTTGAGGGTAAATTCTCCCCACCGTACCATCAAAGACCCTTACTTCTAGTTAGAATCCTCTAGTATATGTGGAGGCATACTTGTGGCCGTGTAGCTAACATATTTTGGTTACATATGAGTGAACTGAGTCTGGGAAATTATAATATCAAATATATAAGAATTTTTTATGCTATGTATTTTCATATTTCCAATTTAATAAGGGAATCATGTAGGTATATATTTTTTCTAATACTGCTAAAATAATATGTGGTTTGATCCCTTGAATTTGTGTCAACGCAATAAAATAGACACCATCTAAGGGTTAATATATTTAGGGATGTTACATTATCAGTATTAGAACATTTATCCTACTGATCCACCTTCATAACTACCCCAATCTTTATAATTTTTTTCAAAATAATATATTCATTACTCATGGGGTGATCTCTACAATAATTACCCTTTTTGTATTTCCCACCCATAAAATTCATGTTAGGGAAAGCTTCCCAAATATACATATCATCTACAGCAATAGAACAGGCTCTGACCTTCATGTCTTCACTGGTAGGAAAAATTAAAATAATAATGTTCAATTAGGTGACCAGACATCTTGTAGTTTACACATATGAAATTCCTATAAAACCTCTCACTCAAGTTTTTTATACTAATAAAATGAATACATAATTTGAAAAACCATTCAAATTTAATTGATATCTAAGGCCTAAATTCGTCATTAACCAAAAATATAGTCTTAATGAGTGGATAAAATATATATACCTCTTCCAAAATTCTAGTAAATGGACATAACTATCATGATAAATCATATTATTATATTTAATAGGTATTATCAAGGTTGAAGAAGTATCCCAAAAGATTTTTTAGTGTTAAAAGAATTTATTATGGTCCTGAATATAAATCTAATCTTGATTTATTAGGTTATTAATTGTGGCTTGATCAAAAAGGGGGTCCTTGTCTTGAATTATTATGATTCTAGTTTTGAAGGAGAAAAATAAAAACCCCAATATTTTTATTTTATTTCATATAAAAGATAAAATGAAGTAAAAAAAACCTATTCAATTGAAGTCATCCACCAACCACCAAAGCCCAAAATCTGAAGTAGTAGACTCTAAGGTTTTTAAAGCTTCTAGGGGCTATTCTTCTACTGAAGCATCAGTCTGTAGAGTATTGAATTTTTGTATTCCATAATTCATTCTTTAATAATATTAGGGTTCTCCTCAAAAAACTATACCATTTTCCTTTTTCTTTCATACATAGATATAAATATAGTATGAAGATTATATAAGAACCTATTCATTAAGACTTTCTCAGTATATGAGATACATTTATTCCTCAAATTATCCCGAAATTTTCTATAACTAAGAGTATTCACATCAGGATCCACTGGCATATATTCATCCAAATTTATATTTTCTTGAATGGATCCACTTTTAGAAACTTCCTCTTTTAGTAACCTAGGGAAAATATCCTTCGGATTGAAATAACATATGAGTGATAATTTCATCGATCAGTACTTCCTTGACTTCCATTAAATTCTGTAAGATAGATAACCACCAAACATTATAACCCCTTACTGAATATAATCAAATTATATCACAACCCATTCATGAAAATAAAAGAAAGATTGTGTCTAAATAAAGGACATGCACGTTGTCCCCACCCCACCCGAACCATCTGCACTAATGCAAGGTGTCAAATAAATATAATAAATATAAATAAAATATTCATAAATATACAAAATAATATTAATATAATTATATTCAAAATATAATAAATATAAATATATTATTTATTTTAATCATATTTATTACATTTATATTTATTTTATTTCTAATATAATTATATTTATATAATTATATATTTACATTTATATAATAATATATTTATAAATGTAATTGTAATATATATTTTTAATAAACTTTGATAGAGTATTTTTATAAATATATTTTAGTTGGAAACTATTTTTGGAACATAAGTTTTATTTTATTCTAATAAAAACTACATTTGGACCTTTTCCTTTAATTAATTATTTATAAAGTTCCTTTCAGTTTTTGGTTTATTTTATATTCATATAAAACTCATTTTTTTAAATTAAACTAGTAAATATCACGGGAATAAATATTATTCATGTTTTTACCTAAATTTATTTTTATTCCAAAAATCTATTTTTGTTGCATTAAGTTCACTTTTATTATAATTAATTTTTAACAACTCCATAAATTTAATCATTAAAAATTAATTTCATATTTTGAATAAAAATATTTAAATTTATTAATATGTTAAATTTCATTTTTGGTCATAAAAACAATTTGTGAGGAAAAAATTTTGTCCCAACAGAAAAGGTTAAAGGGGTTAAAAATGAGGATAAAACTAAGGGATAAGGCTAAAATTATCATAAAAACACTTCTTAATTTGATTAGATGAGTTTATTCTCAACCTTTATTGCCCTATTTATTAAATTAAAATAATTTGGTACCACTTTATTTGAAAATGAAATTTATCTTATTGTAATGTTATAAGTATTTTGAAAAGTGTCACTCATCTCACTTATAAAAGGATAGCTTCACCACCTTTCTTCTCAACACACCTAAATATTCACAGATTGAAAAAACCTTACCAACAACCCTTCCCAAATATCTTTCCTACATCCAAATGGTTTTGGTATTCTCAAAATAGCAATCTAATATGGCTTAAGATGTGACTAGAAGGAGGATATCCAAGGAAGAGGTAATTGTCATAACTGAGTTCTTTCAAGATTAATTATTTTTTCACATATTATAAATCATATATAACAATCCTAAAATAGTTAAATTGGTATAATTAGTTTTCAAAAATGTTATTATATCTATTCAATAACTATTATCTACCTCCCTTATATATATTGTAAAATGAAAACGTCGCCCATATTATATGAGGACTACCACCTCCATGAAGGCCTTATTTCATATTCCATCACCACCTTACATGGTGTTGAGAAAAAGAGTTATTTAAGTGATTTGGATAAAAAAATTAAAAAAAATAGATTAGATATTATTATTTATGTTGTATTTTGTTTTCAATGCAAAAATCATAGTCAATCTCACATTTATTTGTGAGGTGAACGTGTTTGGAGACTAATTTAGACCATGGTTAAACTAGTTCAAAGTTTTTACATATCATTAATGTAGTTCATAAAATAATATTTTTAATAAATTATTCACATTCAACCAAACATGTTTTTTCTCAATGAAATTTTTTTGAAGAATAATTTTTACAAAGAGGGACACAGAACATGCCACAATGGTGTTAAGGAAGAGGTGTCTTACACTGAAAGAAGGAAGAACAATTCATAGCGGATTTTGGATCTATTTTTAGTGGATATGGATATTTTAGGACCTCTATATCATGGATAAATTGTTTCACCAAAATGGGAAGAATAAGAAATGTGGTTTCACCATAGAAGAGGATATCATGCCATAAGGCACTATAGTATGATGTTTGGAGTGTCTGGAGAATGTGACTCCTCCATATCATAGTCAAAAATCACACTATAATGGATGGGCAATATATGTTCTCAAGCCATTGAAGTAGGACCACACGATAGAGGAATATGGATTATTTTTTAGTGTCTCTATAAATTTTTGGACCACTACACCATAATTAATGTTATAATTTAATGCACAATAAGTTATATTTTAGGTGATCTTTGAGAATTTGGGACCTTTATGACACATCTCATATTCCATGTCATAGTCAAGAAAAAAATGTGGAGGGACATCCAACAGTTCATGGATCATTTCATAAGGATGTTAGATGGAATTTGGGAGCCACTAGAATTTTGAATAGATCTACATTTTAGTATAGGCTTACAACATAGACTGTCAATTCATTTAAAAATACTAATTTTTTAAACTACCATCATACACTGCAATGGGGGTGGCTTCACCATGAAGAGTGATTTTCTAGGAATTTATGGGTAGTTCAAGTAACCATGCTGATTTGGATTCATATTAAAATTTTGGTGGTTATTAAAACCTATTAAAATACTAATTCAAAATTAATGGTCAAGATTAATATGGTAGATAATTTTTTGGTTGTTATTGAAGAAAATGAATTTAATTTTAAATTAATATTAAAATATGAATTTATTATTAAAATAAAAGTTATATAGTTTATATTCAATGATGTGAAGATTGCGAATAAATTGATAAAAAATAGAGATAAGAATATGGAGTTATGGATATGTTCTCTGTAGTGAATATTTTTTTATTATACAAAGAATAAGAAAGTAATAATAAGAAGAAGAAGAATATTTAAGTGGTTGTGTGTATGTGTTATGTATACAGTGTGAAAATGTATCTTGTTCTGGTGCATGTTTGAAGGATAATTTCTTCTTTTATCATGTAGTTGAAGTAGTGTGTAAGTGAAATAATTCAATACACTCAATTAATTGTAGGAATTATATTTGGTAAAAGACTCTTTAGTTGTTTTTATAAATTTTATCATTGTAATTTTCAAGATGTAATTGTGTGTGGCATGCATTAAAACATTTGCAGGAGACATGAACACATGAGTTTCATGTTTATACCATACTCATTGTACTATCATGATGATTTTAGTTATTTTTGTGAGCCTATAGGAATTCATATCACACCAAGGACTATGATTATCAAATTAAGAGGTGAAACGTGTGAAGTTTTTATGCTCCATAATGATGGTTTTTGTTTGGGTATTTTGTAGAAATCATAACTACATCCTAATAGGTGGTGAAGGATATTTTGGAAGAAATATAAAAATAGTATTGATCACAGATCCAACCCCCTCTCAGTGATCATATATTGATCCAAAAACGGTTCTATAAGTGGTATCATGGTAGGTTGCCTTCAAAATTTATTATCTATTTAAAAATGTTGGAGTTTTAATTCTCTCTCAATATCAGTTTGAAGAATAATTCAATAGTTTTTATTATCTATAATAGATAATTTAACATTATTAAACAGCATTGGGATTCCAATATTTGATGGAAAAATAAATTGTATATGGAAAGATAGGATGATGTTATACCTATTATCTATCCTTTATAATGTTTTAGAAGTTACAACTGATGGGTTTGTTCCTTATGATTAAGTTGTTTCTAATATATAAATAGATAAGAGGAATTTAAAAAACAATGGTTATGCGAAGAATATTTTTTTATCATCACTCTTGTAAAGTGATTTTTTGAAAGTTCACGGACTCAAAACTAGAAAATATATCTAGAATAAACTTTAAAATATCTATTAAGGAAAGACCAAAGTTAATTAAGCTAAATTAATTTTTTTGTGACTCAAGTATAAAGATCTATACATGCGTAATGATGAAACTATTGATAGATTCTTCAAAAGGTTAAAATAATTTTTTATAACATTCAAGGGATATGGTTATAAGTTAGAAGATATTGATATTATTGGTAAGATTTTACATATTCTAGAAGATAATTTTGATTCTAAAGTCTTATATTTAGAATAAAATTATCCAAGTGATATTAATATTGATTATTTTAATGGTATTTTAATATCATATGAAACTAGGAATGATAGTGAACTAAATAATAAGGTGGATTTTGAAAATGAAATTTCTTTTAAAGTCATAAAGAAAGTAAAGTTAAAGGAGGATGTTTTGGTCTGAAGAAGTGTAATTTTTTTAGGTTCATATAATCATTTAGAGGATAGTTTTGATGAATTTATGTCTCATATCTTAATAAACATGAGAATAGGAAATATTAAAGTACAAGGGAAAACCTTTGCTAATCTTTTTTTGGCATGGAGCTATTGAAAACTATGCAAAAAATTGTCTAAAATCAAAAACCAATCAAGATAATTAATAGGAAGATGTTATGCATATATTATTATCAAATAAAAAACAAATTAATACAAATGTTTCTTAAAGTGAGAATGGAGACAAATTATCTAAATTTAATAGGTGAAATATCTTTTCAAAAGAAGGTATATATAATGAGAATAATGATGAAGATGAGTTTTCATCTGGTGGTGAAGATGCTGAGAAAATACTTATTACTAAAGTGAATGATGAAAATACTTAAAGTAAATAAAGTGGTTCAAAAAGTGAAGAATAAGAATATACTAGTATATAATTAATACAGAATAGAGAATCAATATAATGTCTCTCAAATATTTTCAAATAGGATATGGATATCAAAAATTGAATAAATATGATAAATTCTTCAATAGAAGTGAATTTGTCTTTGCATAAGAAAATTCAAAGATTCTTGAATAAGATTAAGTGTTAAAGAAGATTCTTGAGGATTATATTACTAATAAAATTAATTTAGAAGAAATATTTAAGGATAAATAAAAGTATTTTTATCATTTATAACAAAAAATGATCAGAATAAAAGATTATTTGAAGATGTATAGAGTCAATGTTCAAAATTATATTTCAAATAATAGATGATGTCAAAAAAGTGTGAAGATCAAGAAGAATAAAAAAATAATTCAATTAGTATGATAATAATATTGATAATTTTTTTTCAAATTAGTGAAGAAAAATAAATTCATAAAAAAATGATTTCAATAAATCTAGTGATGTTCTAAATTCTAGAAATTATGGGATCATCAACTTAGGTGAAATATATTCTACAAAAAGGGTGTCTAAAATAGATAAAAAAGAAGATAGATGTAAATAGAAAAGAGTTAGGTGTTTATGAAAATTTTATTTCACAAAAAGGAGTTAAAATAGGTGACTCAAAAATGGGTGAAATATAGTAAAAAAAATATAGGAAACGTGTTACTTTCAAAGGTAAATATGATTTCTATGGTTATTATTGGTGTTGTGGAGGTTTTGAAAATATATAATAGATATTTTTATTCAATTAAAAACATAATTATTATACTGTAATGATTGATAGGCAAGGGTTGAGGGTATTTCAATCCTCCTATAAGAATAAATTACATTAAGTATCCTATGGACCATGCATGTACACTGAGAGGTGGGTGAATCACTGTACACAAGTTTTTTACAAATTTTATTTTCTTTTATCTTTCCCCCCTTTTAATTTGAACCTCTATACTTATTATTGTGAATAAATCTTACCAGTTTATACACAAAAATATACTATATATAGGATAGAAATTAGATGAAGAACAGAATATAGTATTTTTAAAAGGTTATCCCTCGATGTGGGTGACTACATCCTTGATGTGTTCGGGATAATTCGATACATATATTTTCCAATAAGATTGAATCACCATTTTCAAGTGGGTTGGTCAAATATCACCCTGAAATCATTATGGGTAGGTATGATCCTTTTCCCAAATTATACTGGAATCCCACAAGGGTTCTTTATACTAGCATCTCAACATTGTTTCACAAAAACAACACTAACACATTGAGAAAGACAACAAGTACTTCAAGCTGTCACTACAACACAAAGATGATCTTCCTCTTTAATGCCCTAAGAATAAACTGATTATTTACCAACTCAAATCAACTGAAAATCTTCATCATCGATTGAATATATTCAACAAAACTATATGCAAGTATTCTTAGTATACTATTTTTAATTGTATAAGATAACACTTTTAATTATACTCACTGTAGTGATAGAATAAACAACTAATGATATGTCAATAAATTGTATGTTGTCTTTATCATTTCTTCACTAAACAATATTTCTTTAGATGAACTCAAATATTAAACACATGATTCATAGTATGTTCTTAGTTTAAATTTGATGATATTATATATTCATACAATCAATGTGCTCATATTCATGTGTATTCCATGTATGTATCATGAAAATTAATTTCATAATGATGTGTACAATACACTAAATTCTTTTGTATTTCTTCACATACACCTTGTATGTTCACGGACACTGATCACTCTTTTTCATGAAAACCTGAACACATACACTCTCATTTTCTCACTTCTTATACATGCACAATATACATACAATTTTCATACATGCATATTTCATTCATCATGCTTTACTTTCTTTAATACTTGGTTTGAGACGATTTCACTTGCATGATGAACTCACTTTGTTTGCATACACTAACTGCAACCACCATCTTTTTACAAACCTGAATGATTCTTGGTTAGGAAAATAGAAGCACAAATCCTCCTATAAAAATCAAGAACATTTTCTTAAATGTGAAATTTTTTATGGACTCAATGTATCATCAACATCCTTGTATCTGTTATACCTTCACACACAGTATTCACACACACTATTCATATTCACAGAGATTCACACATAGGTGTGTGACTATACACTTTTCATTTTTTATTGCACACATAAGAAATTTATTCACAAAAGATAGACAAGCATTGCTTCTTGGTTACTTGCACACAAAACCCAAGCATAGGTTCTCAGTTTGTGATAAGGATATGTGAAACTTTGTAAAATAACTGTTTGTGGAAACTTACCTACTTCACAGGTACTCCATTATACTTCTTAAAACAAAAATTTATGGAAGATATTCTTGCTCATAACACAGATTATATTATTTATTAATTATATCTAGGAAAAATAGTCTGATTGTGTTTAGCATAGATCAAACTCTCACGGTATATTGATTCTTCTTCGTGTAAACCAGAGGTCTTGCGGAACACACTCCCGTTCACAAATGAGATCCTAGTCACTCTGTTTATCTATAAGTGATAACATCTCAGAGTCTTTCAACACCAACTCACGAGTGTGCACCTTGCTATTTATAGGAAATTAACATCATCTCATAACCTTCAAGAATCATAGAGACCTATTCGGTTTTTGTTTTAGATCTTACTATGACAGAGTTGCATACCACAAACAATAATTGTCTCTATAAAATAACAAAATTTCTCCATTATTCATTTCTTTAGTTTGATCTTCAATTTCACATGTAGATAATTTTGCAAAACATTTCCACAACCTATGTTTTTTCATAACACATGAAAGATGATCAATAGGCTCTGATCGAGCTTCTATCGATGTCACCTGTGAAGATATCACAATGTGTATAACTCTTTTACAGTTTGAGGTAGAAGACAATATAATTTAGTTTGATCTTCATTTATTATATGAAAACAAAATTACATATTATTTAGATTGATTTAGGACCATTAGGATGATGACTGTATTATGATAAATGTCATAACGATCGATATTCATCGATGCACTGACATCCTGATGAACGAGAGTCGTCAACGGCATGCTGGAGAAGACAACATGCATGAGTGAACAGACAACCAAGATCAACAGATCAGTAGATCTGATAGTGGGAGTTCTTTTGAAGATGTAGTAGGAATTCCCACAATGAAAAGTACTCATTTTGAGGTTCCCATTATAATAAAATCTGTGTTATCAGCAGATCATAAATCGGTTACTAAGCATATATGTCACACTGGCACAACTTCATGCCACCCCCTGCCTCTACCGCCATGCCACCCCGAAAAGTGGCTCATCGCCTCTTCTATGTTCCACTATTGCATGATTTTTCAATATCTATACCCTTTAGCTGGTTGGATGGCTTAATATTTTTGATAAACAAATACTACATTAATTTTTTATTTAAAAATTCCATATAATTTTTTCAAGGACAATAAAAATTACACTTTTATACCAAAGTCTCCTTTCTCAAAAACTATGCCAATAAAAAAATCATATCCTCCTTATACAAAATAAATCACATTAATTTTTAATGGAATATTCTTGAATTGTTATAGAAAATGTACCCATTCAATCCAACAAATGACACATGTCTCTTGAAATTAAATAACAACTTTATAATCATCATACTTAAATTGTTTTCTTTATTTAAAGAAACTTATTCAAACCAAAGAAACCCTGTGAACTTATTAATATTTATCAAAGGTAATTCAATGATAGAATTCAAATTCACTTACAAAATTCCACTCATATATAACATTTACTTTTCATGAAAAAAATATATTGACAACAACTACAACACAAGTATTATTTAAATCAACTTGGGTTCTTCAATCTCCTCCTTTGGATTTTTTGTCAATACCAATATTACTTACAAAGTTAATGTTTTCTTCTCCCCGTTCCTTGATAATGAAACCAAAGATATATGTATGGAAAAATAATTCAACTTATCTCATTTTGTTACAACTGGACATATTTTATTCTCTCCTTTAATCCCCTAATTTTATTAGTGATTCCACTTCTCCAAAATTAAAATTTATTTACTTGATAGAATAAAAATATCACCTTTATTAAATAAATGATTCATTACTTAATAATATCTGACTCTATGTGGGCTAACCCATTATAGAAAACAAGGGTGATCAATTTAGACAACAAATCAATTAATAAATTTTTTAGAATATGATGCAAACACTAAAACCTTCTTTTTAGATTTAATCAAAATATACTTAGATAATCTCCTCCATTTATCTTTACAAACAGATTAAAACATTCAACTATAAGAATACACATCCCCTTTATAAATCCATTTTACTTTTTCCATCAAAGATTTAGTTTATCCCTTTTTGATTTAGAATTGTCATTCATATAGAGATAATAGAACATACCTTTTTTTAATTACAATCATCAATTTTAAAAATTGTAAATCATATGATAAATCCCATTCCAAAACATCAAATATTCAATGATACTAGTTGAGATATTAATCTTTGATATTTTTTCATCTTTTATCCCCCTATAGGGATGATCTTTATCTATATTTTTCATCATGGTTAGATTTCTTCATGAATGAATTCCAAGAACAATTTTAATAGCAATTAAAATAAATAACTCCATGATGGATAACCTTTTTAATACTTTATAATATTTTCACAACACTTGTATCTTTAGGGATCACCTGGAGCATATGCCTCACCTTTAATTTCCTGTATAAAAGAAACAAACAAAAAACATATGTGGGAATAAGGTGGTTCATCAATGGTTTTTAGTTAGAGTAACAGGGATTATATTTATCTCTCTAGTCAGAAAATCTGTTCCATTATGCCCTAGATTTATTAAAACTCATCATGCTTTATCCTTCCTTGAATTTCCAAATTTTTTCATTTAAGGATAGAATAGTCTTCTTGTTTTCTTTATCATTCATCTTAGATGGAATAAAATCAATTCACTTTCATTCTTCTGTTCATGCTCTAACATTTTATCCAATTCTGGCTACTCTAACTAATGATTAACTATTCTTTTGGTACATGATAAAACTTATTCCTATGTGTAGACTCATTCTTCACACTATCATTTTTAGCATAAGAAGCCATAGGTGATTCCACTTTGTTCCTCACTAGTTATTTTTGTTCAGGAATCCAAGTCATACATTTATAAGAAATATTCCCTTACATTCTACACCTTCCGCACAAAACTCCAGAAATCATAGGTTTATCATTTTTAGACAAACTATCATGATATTAGAATTTTTTATCTCGATTGTCATGCACCAAATAAATCCTATTATTAGTTTCTAATATTGATTTATTTTTCCTCTTTAACTTTCTTCCACTAACATTGGTGTTTATGAATTTTTTGAAAAGGTCCATTATATGGCCTCTTCTTCAATAGAAAAAGAACCTTTTCTTTGGTGTGACATTTATTTCATCAGTCTTCTTGTTTATATCATACATCAAAGTTTTCTTGACTTTATTCTCCTGTCAACATCCCATAGAATACTATTCTGTATTTGTTTTTCACCTCCTCATTTTTTGTGGTCTTGTATTCATATCAGCAAATGAATAGTACATGGTTGGTACATCCCGACACTCATTGTAATTGTGACCACTTCTATGGAAATAATCACTGAAAATATTCAAGAAAATCAAATAGATTCTTAATGGACATATTATTCTTTATCTATGAATTATGCCTCATGTTTTTAGGATATTTATTCACATTAGATCTTCTCCCCCTTTATAATATCCTTCTATAATTACAATGTATTGATAAATTATTCCAACAGTAAATAGCCAAATTCCCAAATTTTAAATAGCACGAACAATAGATAAAAAATATTGATTTCTTCTTTTGTGGTACCAATTGGATAGTCTAGAAATTTTGTTTCTTTTATATAATATGATTATTCAACTGAGATCTTTTTGGGGAACAAGAATTCAAAATTTTCTTCATATACACAATTGATGATATGGTGGAATTATCATCAGTCTTCTTCATCCATATTAGACAATAATTCCTTTTTGAACTTGTACTTGTATTTGAAACAATATTAGTACAGACAGAAACTTATGGATCAAGGGTTTTATGCTTTAATGAGATTTAAATAGATTTAACATTAAATAATATCAAACTATTATTTCCAATTAAATTAGCCTTATCATAATTAAGACACTTTTTAGAATTACACTTAGCATCCTTTCTGATCCTAGTATTTTTTGATGATTTATCTTGAATATTCTCAAGATTTCTGAACTTGACCTCCAACTCAAGATATTTCAGATTTAGATAATTCTTACTATCTTATAGTTATTTTTCCATATCTTCACATTCTTTTTGGGAAGGCTTTATTTTTTTCCTTCATATTTTTCAAACTGACTTCAATTTCAATACACTTCATGTAGAGAAATTTTTTCTCATCTTCAATAGATTTTAGTTTATCTTCCCATTGACTCTTAATTTTATAAATTTGATCATCAAGAACTTGAATTACACCAAGTATAAAATTATTAAACTCATTAATTCTCTTTGTCTTAACCTCTAGATAATATTATTTAACATTCCTAGAGGTTTTTTTAGTTTCTATGATGCATGAATCACTTCATTATAAACTTTATCAATCACATCCTTTTCAAAAATAGCCCTTTGTAATTCATCTTCAATCAAAGTAATTCCTTAATTATAATGAAATATGGACTGTTCTTTTGGTTTTTCAGCTTGAATGAATATATCATCCTTATTTTTGATTTCCAACTGAGATTCATTAATATTCGTTTAAGTTTTAGGAGATTCTTCTGGTGTGTGAAATATCTCAGTAAGGAACTTCTTAGTAACTTCTTTCTCACAAATATTTCTTTTTAATTGTTATTAGACACAAGAGAAATGTTAACTGAGAGGTGATATAGTTTTTATTTGGAATCAATAATTTTTTAAAGAAGTTTATATCTTTGAAACTTCTTCACCAAATCTTTCTCCATATCCTCATCATTCTTTCCAAGTTGTGACTTTTCATCTTATAGTTCCTTGATAAAAGAAAATATGTAAGTGATAACTTTAGTAGGAACATTAATTAGATAATTTTTTATTTTTAAAAATTATTAAGTGATTAAATAAATTATTCTTTATCACATATTTAACAATACTCATCAAAAGGATCCTTATCAACTAATTTAATAGAAATTGTTGATAGGCTATGATTCTAAATATATCTAGTTTTTTATTTATCCTCTTTATTCTTCAAATTCTTATTTATTTTTCTTTCATATTTATTCTATATATTCTTCATGGTTTTTGAAGAAGCCTCTTTATTTGGAACTGAAATTTTTATCTAATACAACTTTTTTACTTCTTAAAATGAAAATCTTCACATCATATAAGTCTAATACAAACATGTTTTACAATAAGATAGATCCAGTCAAAGGTGTAACCTATTCCCTGATACCAATTGAAGTCTCCATTAGATTTTATAGGTACAATGAGAGGGGGTGAATAAATGTACACAATTTTATACAAATTTTCTTATCTTTTCTATTACCCCCTTTTAATTCTAACCTCTTCAGATATTAAAGTGAATGAATCTTTCTTGTTTACAAACAAAAATATACCACATGAAAGACAGAAAGTAAATGAAGAACAACATACAGTGTTTTTACAAGTTTCACCCCTGATGTGGGTTACTACATCCTTATTGTGTTTGAGATAATATGAGACTCGGATTCTCCACTAAGAATGAATCACCAATTATAAGTGGGTTGGTCAGGTATAACCCTAAAACCATTGTGGATGGGTATGAACCTTTTCCCAAATTCTACTAGAATCAAACCAGTTTTATTTATACTAGAATCCTGCCATTTTTTCATAAACAAAAAAGTAACACAATGAGAAAGATCACAAGTTCCTAAATTTTTCACTGCAATAAAAAAACAATCTTCTTCTTCGATCTATGGAGAATAAACTGATTCTGTACTTTCTCACTTCAACTAAAACACTCCAAATTTCACAGAATATATTCAACAACACAATATGTTATACGACTCAGTAAACTCTTCTAAATTGTAGAATATAACACTTCCAATTATACACACTATAGTTATAGAATGAACAACTGGAGATATATCAATAAATTTTATGTTTTCTTTTTCTTTGGTTCACTGAAAAATATTTGTTCAGATTCACTCAAATATTACACACATGATTCATCGTGTCTTCCACTTAAAAATTTGATGAAAATTATATATTCATGAATGAATGTACTAATATTCATGTATATTCCATGTATGTATCATTCAAATCCTTTTCACAGAAATGTGTTGAATACATTTTACTTTTTTGTATTTCTTTACATACACCTTGTATGTTCACACACACTAACATTGCATGAACACCCGAACACATAGAATTCCATTTTATCACTTCTTATTCATGAAAATTATTCATATAATCTTCATAAAAGTATATTTAATTCATCATGCTTTAATTTATTTGGTACTCGGTTTGCGAGAGTTTAAATTACAGTATATTATGCACTCACTTTGTATCCATACACTAACTGGTGCCTCCTTCTCACAAACCTGGATGATTCTTGGTCAGCAAAACAGAAGCTGAAATCCGCATGTAAAATTAAAGCACATCGTCTTAAATGTTAAAGAGTGTAGGGAATCAATGTGTCATGCACATATTTGTATGTTTTATACCTTCACATAGAGTATTCACATACATCGGTTCATATGCACAAGTATTAACACATAGGTGTGTGATTTCCCACTTTCTATATTTTAATGAACAAAAAAAAATTTATTCTTGCAAGATATAAAATTATAAATTCTTAGTGCTTTTCACAAAACACCTAAGCACAGGTTATCAATTCAAGATAATGATATTCCAAACTTCAATTAATAACTGTTTCAGAGACTTACCTGCTTCATAGGTACTCCACTCTTCTTATCAAAATAAAAAGAATGAAAGAGTTTCTTGTGTTCAACAAAAACTATAAGCTTTTCAGATCAGATATACACAAAAAAGTCTGAGTGTGTGAAGCACAGATCGAACAGGCATGTTATACTTCTCTTTCTTTACATAAACCAGAGGTTCCACATAACACACTCACTTTTTATAATGAGATCACGGTCACTCTATTTCTCTAGAAGAGAGAAACTTTCACAGTTTATCAACATAAACTCACAGGTGTAAGCATCGCTATTTATAGGAAAAGAACATTATCTCATAACCTTCTAGAATCATGAATACCGATTCGGTTTTTTCTTGAGAGATTTCTTTGATAGAGTTTCATACCGCAAACCATCACTGGATCTGAAAAATATCATAAATTATCCACATTTTATTTCAATTTATTCTGAACCTTTAGAATGATGAATCGATAATGAGAAATATCAAATCGATCGAAAGTTGATGATACACAGAGATCCAAGTGAATAGGATTCCTCGATGTATTGCTGGAGAAGACAACACACAGGAGAGAATGGAGGAGATGTATCAAAAAATCAATATATCTGATGTTTGGTGTTTTTTCACCTTTTTAACAAAATCTATGTTATTAAGTCATCAAAAATTTGTTACTAAGTATTTATGTCACACTACCACTTTTTAAAAAAACTATGCCAATAGAAAAAACATATCGCCATACATCAATTTCATTCTCCCTGAAATATTCTTAAACTATTCTGAATAATCTTTCAATTCAATTAAAACAATGACATATGTCACTTGAATATAAGGAACTCTTCACTCTTAAATTTGCTTCTTTATTTAAATAAACTACTTCAAATCAAAATCATTCCACTTAGAATTTGTTTGTTTATTTAAATAAACTTTTTCAAATAAAAACAACCATTCCAACTTATGAATATTTATCAAATACAATTCAATGACAAAATTCAAAACATCTATAACATTGTCTTTTCCTCAAAAAAATATATTGACAACAACTACTAAATAAGGATTACTTTAATAAACTTGGGTTTTTCAATTCAAAAACTAGTCAAGAACTCTGAAGATAATTTCACATAAAAAGTTTAATTTAACTGAATATGTGTTTGGAAGTAATGATTATCCTGGTCATAATTCTAATGACTTCCTTTTAATTTTTCCAACCCAACTTAATATGAGTTTTAGTACTCTAAATTCATAGAATAAGAAGAAGAAAACAAGGGAGAATTCCTTAATTATAGAAGAAGTGCGTCAAAGATCCAATGGGGAAAGCCCATGAATCATGGACCGTGAATGCACATACCACATGACAGAAGATTAAAAACTTTTCAAAGGATCCTTAATTTGAAAATAAGGCTCATATAATTTTTTAAATGATGGGTCACTCAAGAAAAACGTATTTGGTTCATCAGTTATTGGATAATTAAAATCAAAAATCAAAAAATCCTTTATACATTGATGGATTAAAAAAATTATTTGTTTCATAAATTCTTCATGAAGTAAATGAAATTTTGTTTAAGAAATATATGTTCTTTTTCAAGAACCTTGAATATGGAAATTCTACTACAAGAGGATAGCGAATAAGAGGAAATTTGTTTCAATTCAGTGATACTGAAAAATCACGTTATCTAAGTATGAATGAATAAAATAAATTATGAAACCAAAAACATGGATATCTTGGAAAAAATAAGAATAATTTCATCACTATTATAGAAAATTCTCATGATTTGTCTTTTCTGATATGATAAATAGATTATATGTTCTCAACATTCCAAAAGGGAAATATTGTTGACTCTTTACCCAAGAAGATAGAGATTAAATATACTCAAACATTATAGATCATTAATTAAATGTGAGTAGGACTATTCGAAAAAAATAAACCAATGGATATAAGTAATTTATTGATTTTATTTATTACTACATTCATGTCACTTTTGTTATCTTTATAAAGCATAATTCTGAGTCCATAAAAAATTTTAAAAGTTTTTGAATAAGTATAAAAAAGAATATGGTTTTTCACTCAAGAATATTTGAATAGACAATGGAACTGACTTTACTAATGAAAAGTTTGAATCTTATTTAGATAAGAATAGAATCCAATATGAAATTAGTGAACTATAATCATCCCAACATAATGGTGTGGCTAAATGGAAGAACAAATATTTTGTATATATGGCTCAGAAAATGTTGTATGAGCATGATATTTATCATTATTTTTTGTGATAAACTGTTATTTTAGTGGTTTATATCCAAAATTTACGTTTTCAAAGGATAAATTTAGATATGTAACCATATGGTATATGTTATAAAAAATATCCAAGTTTAAATTATCTTCACGTGTTTGGTGAACCTTGTCTTATCAAGACTAAAGGTTAGAATCTTGGAATATTTCAAAATTTTGGTTCTGATTGGATATTTCATTGATATACTAAAAAGAAAACAGTTTATAATTATTTCAATTAAGAAAGTGGAAATATATTTAATTATTTTAATGTGAAATAACTATATAATAAATGAAATAATATTCACAATATAAATAAAGTCCCAAAATTTATGATTATTTTTTAAAAAATTAAACAGTCTGAAGAAATTTTAGATAGAGATTAAATTGTTAAAATTTTATAGGTTGGTGAAAAATATTCATCCATATCAAGTGATTTGTAGGAATATCGCTCATCTCACCCAAGGATGATAAGGAAATTTCAGGTTCAAAACATCATTGGGGATCATGGAAAGCAAGGAAAAACTATGAGAACTTTGAGGATTGTAACTCATAATTTATTATACACACAATTTGAACCTGTAGATATTAATGAAGCTAAAAAGCATCAACAATGGGTTGATTTTTTGAATGAATAATTGAATAAAATAGAGAAATGTAACACTTGGGAGTTGTTAACTAAGACTAAGAATAATAATATCATTGGGATAAAGTGGTTTTTTCTAAACAAATAGAATAAAAATGGAGAAGTAGTGGGAATAAAAGAAATGGTAATGTGTAAATATTATTCACAGGTTTAAGGAGTAGACTTTGATGAGATGTTTTCCCTAGTTTAAAGGATTTAAACCATTTGATTTTTTCTTAATATTATTATACAAATTAAATACAATATATTCCAAATGGACATCAAATCTACCTTTCTAAATGATTAATTAGAAGAGGAGGTATATATTGATTGAACATGTGGTTTATTTCTTAGTAGAGATGAGAATTGTGTTTGTAGTAAAAATAAATATTTATATGGGTCAAAACAATATCAAAGATTTTGATATTCTAATATGGATCCCTCTTTAAAGAATTTTAATTTTAGAAAATAAAGAGTGGACAATAATATCTATATAAAAAATAAAAAATAGGTATCTCTTCTTATTATTTTTTATTCAGTTGAAATCATATATATGGGGAGTGATAAATAAATGTGTGATTATTTTTCTAATGAGATGAATGAGTTATTTAGAATGAATATACATGGAGAGATGAAATGATTTCTTGGCTTAAAAATCTATAAAAATAAAGGGAATATTTTCATTTCTTAAGATAACTATGTTAATGAACTCTTGAAAATTTTTGTACTAGATGATTATAATCCTATTTCTACGCTAATTTCAAATTTAATTTTTTTTCAAAAGATATGAAAGGAAAAAAGATTGATCCTTGAGAATTGATGATGTTAATCGGAAGCCTATTATGTCTCATGACTTCAAGGCCAAATGTGGTGTATGTTGTTACACATTTTTCCAATAATCAAAGTTCCCCAAAGGAGTATCATTTCATTGATGGGAAGAAGATTCATATAAATATCAGAGTCGTGATATATTTTTTGTTGAAATGTGAAAATAATGTGAAGCTCGATCGATTCGGTTATAAAAATGTATATTTGGTAGGTTGTGTTGGTGACAAGAGATCAACATCGGATGAAATTTTCTATCTTAGAGATTGGTGTGTATTTTTGAACTCAAATAAGTAATGTTTTATTAATTTAAGCATGGATAAATCAAAATATTTGTTTGAAACTCATTCCATGACTCTATAAATGTTGATGAAGACATGGTTCAAAGATCTGAAGGTTAAAGTGAAGTTTTCACTTCTATTGGGATGTGATAATCAAAGGTTTATAAATTTATCAAAGAATCCATTTTCGTATTCAATACTTAAGAACATTGATATATATTTTGAATTTATCAAGGAACTTGTACAAAGAAATGATTTAAAAGTGGAATGTATTCCCCCAAAGGAACAAGTCACTTATGTATTCACCAAGACATTTCGAAAGGAAGCATTTCTTAATCTGAGGCTAATATTGGGAATTCAACCATAACATTATCAAATTAAAGGTATGGGTTCTTCCCCTCCATCTTCTTATATTTGGATATTATTTTCAAAGTGGGAGAGAACTGAAAAAATAAATCTCTATTTACAGTTATTTACATATTGTTTATATAGGGGGGTATTTATAAGGAGAGTATCGATTACTATGTGTTCTCCTTAATGGGAAGCATATATTTTGAGACAATTATAAAAAGGGTAATTCTATAATTTCAACATTTTTTCATGTGTGCAAACTATTTTAATAGTTTATTAAAGTACAAACTGGATTTGTTTGAAATAATTGATTTGATTTAGTGTGATGATGATCATTGAATGTTTTAGATAATCATGTTTGAATGATATTAAATCTTGATCATTTCAATGTTATAGAAAACATGGTATTATTTACTCAATATTCTTGTTTACTACACCTATTATGCTAACGTGGGAATAAAATTATTGAAACTAATAGATTCCAAAGTAATTAAAATTATTTAGTGATTTATGATCCTTGGTTTTTAATAAAATCCAAAGGGGGGATTGTTGAGGCCAAGTGTTGTTGAGATTATTTTGTACAAATTTAGAGAAGTGGTTGTATTGGATATGATTATTTGGGTTGTATTTTTTGTCAATGCATAAATACAATTCATACTCACATTTAATTGTGTGGTGAAGGTGTTTAGAGACTAATTCAGACCATGATTAAGATGGTTCAAAGTGTTTACATATCATGAATGGAGTTCAAGATGCACACATTTTATGAAAGGAGAATCACACCACAAATCATTTTTTTTATATTAAAGTTAGTTAAAGAAGAAGTTCTACAAAGTGGATCAATGAATACATCACAAAGTTATTGAGGAATATGTGTATTTCACTACAAGAAGGAGGACCATGCCATAGAAAAGGTTGCTTCGATGAGTGTCTCATGATATTTTAGGATCTATACATCATGGATAACATGTTGTACCACATAGATAAGGGTAATAAATGTAGTTTTATAATATAATATAATTCCATGATGCAATACACTATATGAAGAATTTTGGAGTTACTAGAGAATCTGAGAGCTCCATGTCACGATATTGAACCATTCTATAATGGCTAGACTAGATAGGTGATCAATCCATAGATAGAGGAACATGATATATATGAGGATGGATCTTTTTTTTGTGGCTCTAGAAAATCTAATACCTCCATGACACAGTGAAGGTTTACACCACAATGCATGATAATCTAGATTTCAGGTGGTTCTAGAGAATTTGGGATCCCTATACCACATATCGTATCCCATTCCATATTCAAGATAAACTGTGTAGGACCAAGTCATAGTGCATGGATCATGATGTAAGGGATTTATATGGAGTTTTGGTACCATTGGAATTTTAAGGGCATACATTCCACAATACATACTCACTTTGTGGAGTGTGTATAAACTAACAAAATTATTTTTAATTGTCATCCTCTATCGCAATGGGGGATGTTGCGCCATGAAGAGTGGTTTTCTAGGAAATTATTGGCATTTTAAGTAAACATGCTAATTTATATTTATATAAAAAATTTGGTGGTTATTTTAACCTATTATAACTACCAATTTAAATTTAAAAGCTAACATTAAGATGGTAGATAGTCCAGTGGTTATGATAAATAAGGGAATTGGAATTTCAAATTCAAATTCAAATATAATTTTTTTTGAGAAATGGGTCTTCTATGTAGATTCAATATTGTAATTATTGTAAATAAAGTCATAAAAATAGAGAGATTAGTGGGATTTCTGGATATGTTCTATATAGTGAATATTTTGTGATTATCTAAAGAAAAATAACGGGGAAAACGAATATTGGAGTGGTTGTGTGAATTTTTTGTGCATAAAAATTAAAGAAAAAACTTTTCCCATGATCGTTTGAAGGAAATTGTATTCTTGTTTCATGCAGTACAAGTAGAGTGTAAGTGGAAGAATTCAGCACACTCAACAACTTAGAGAAAGTATATTTGGTTGAAGACACTTCAGTTTTGTTTAAAATTGTCATAACTGTAAGGTGCATGATAACTTTTTGTGGGGGATTCATTGATTCATAATATAGAGATGTGAAAACACAAGTATAAAGGTTATTCCCTACTTGTTGTATTTACATGATGATTTTAGTGGATAGTGTGATCCTAGGGGAATGCATATAACACCAAGGAATATCTTTCCCACATTCAGGGGTAAAACATGTAAATCTATTATATTCCCTTTTATTTTTTGTGTTTGGGTGTGTTTCAAAAATCATTAATATATCCTAATAGGTGGAAAATATTCTTTGAAATAAAAAAATAATAATTGATCACGGATTCACCCCTTGTCTATGATATTACATTAATATAGAAGTGGTTTCACACATGGATTGTCCTAAAAATGGATTTAATAAAAAAAATTATTTATAACCTGATTATAGTTTTGGAAGTATAATTTCTCTATTCTATTAATAATATTAATAATGAATAGTCGTCGTCAAATTTAAACACCTAAAATGAACATACCAAATAACTTTGTAAGTAATAACATTTTATCATTAACTTTTATACATATTCCTCATCTAAATATTATTGAATATTATTTATCACTTAATTAAAAAAAATTAAAATCATTAAAATTACATTAAAATCATATAATTAGTACACAAAAACATGTTTTCTCTTATTCAACCATTATAAAGTGTTATTATTTTGGTCAGTTTTACCACCTATATGAACATTTTTATAATTATTATACCATGAATTAATAATGAAATATAAATAACAATAATAATATTTTATAATGATGGATTTTAAAAAAATAATTCTACAATAGTATTATTTAAAAACTTATTTACCAATAAATTCAATTATTTTGTTATTTTAATAATCCCTAAAAAAGGTAATTTTTTAGATTTACATGAAGACCATTAAAATTAGTTCCATATAATGACTATGGGACTCCAGAACATTATCAAAAACATGAATTAAATTTTATTTAACATTCTATAGATGATGAAACTGTAAACAAGACTCAAGGATCAAAACCTCCAAATTGAATCATGCAAGGAAAACAAAACAGTTAACACCCAAATGGTAGTTTTTAATGAAAAAAATTGAAATATGTGTAATAAAAAATTATAAATGGATAGAATGATGTAAATAACTATGAATTAGGTTATTATTTAAATGAATAATAAACCTGAATTTGTTATATAGGTAATTTAGAGTGTGGATGACTAATCTGAAGTTTAAGGTAAGGGTTACTTGGTCTCAATTTTCTTTAACTAAGACAGGTTACATATTTCATACCATATTTAATATTATATGATATTATTTTGAATCACTAACCCATTAATATCTTATATTTTATTTTTCATGTAATACATGGGATTTAAAAAACGCCAAAAAAGTTCTTTCTTCCAAAGGATTTTGATTTACATGCACAAAAACTATAAGGGGTTCTTTGTATTAATTTTTTTCCTTGAGACATATTTCAAGTAATGCACTTATTTTCTTTTTAAAACCTATAATTATAGATAATAAAATATTATTACAAACAAAAACTTGTGGATCAAGGGTTTTCAGCTTTAATGAGCATGAAACATATTTATCTTTTGAAAATATCAAACTTTTCTTTTCACTTGAATCAGCCTTATCAAAATTAAGACCCTTTTTAGAATTACTCTTTGAAGCTTTTCTGATCTCAGTATATGTGAAGATTTAGCTTCAATACTCTCAATATTTCTGAACCTGACCTCCAACTAAAGATATTTCATATTTATAAAATTCCCTTAATCTTATAGTGATTTCTCTATATCTTCCCATTCTTTTACAGAAGTATTTAATTTTTATTCCTTCATATTTTTCAAATTGACTTTAATTTAAACACACTTCATGTTGAGAAATTTTTTCTCATCTTTAATAGATTTCAGTTTGTCTTCCCATTGACTCTTAATTTTCTAAACTTGATCGTCATGAATTTGAATTACATCCAGTAGATAATTATTAATCTCATTAATTATCTTTGTCTTAACCTCTATCTAGTATTATTTAACATTTATAGAGGTTTTTTGAAGTTTCATTGATGCATTAATCACTTCTGTAAAAACATTATCAGTCACATATTATTTAGAAATATCCCGTTGTAATTCATATTCAATCAAAGTAGGTCTTTCATTATAATGAAATATGGAAAATTCTTTTAGTTTTTCAGCTTGAATAAATATCTCATCCTTGTTTTTTATTTCCAACTGAGAGTCATTAATATTCATAGAAGCTTCATGAGATTCTTCAAGTGTGTGAAATATCTCAATAAGGACCTTCTCAAAAACTTCTTTCTCAAAAATATTTATTTTTAATTGTTCTTAGAAATAGGAGAAATATTCATTGATATGTGATATAGTTTCTTATTTGGAATCAATAATTTCTATGGGAAGTTTAAATATTTAAAACTTCAATCTTGCTCCATATCCTCAGCTTCCTTTTCAAGATGTGACTTTTCAACATATAGTCCCTTGATGAAAGAAAATATGTAAGTGAAATCATTAGTAGGAACATTATTCATATAATTTTTTATTTTTAAAAATTATTGAGTGATTCAATAAATTATTCTTCATCAAATCTTGATCAATACTCATTAAAATGATCTTTATCAACCAATTTAATACAAACTATTGATAGGCTACCATTCTGACTATATCCAGTTTTTGATGTATCATCTTTATTATTAAAATTTATATTATGTTTTCTTGCCTATTTATTTTGTCTGTTCTACATATTTTTTGAAAAAACCTCTTAATTAGGAACTGAATTTTTTTATCTGATACAACTCTGTTACTTCTTAAAATTCAAATCCCCACTTCATATAAGTTTGATACAAACAAGTGGGACAATAAGATAGATTCAATCAGAGGATTAACCTATGATCTGATACCAATTTAAGCCTCCAGCGGATTTTGTAGGTACAATGAGAGGGGGGTGAATCAGTGTACACATGTTTCTATAAATTTTATTTTCATTTATCTTCCCCCTTTTAATTTGAACTTCTAAACTTATTAGAGTGAATTAATCTTCCATATTTACAAAAACAAATATTCCACATGCATTATATAAAATAAATTAAGCACAAAATAGTATTTTTAAAAGGTTTACCCCTGATGTGGGTGACTAAGTCCTTTCTATGTTTGTGATAATCTGAGACACATATTCTCCACTAATAATGAATCACCAATTACAAGTGGGTTGGTTAGGTATCACGATGAAATAATTTTCAGTAGGTATGAACCTTTTCCCAAATTATAATATAATCCCACTAGTTTTCTTTATATTGGAATACCACTAGTTTTTCATAAACACAACACTAACACAATGAGAAATATCACAAGTTCATAAATTTTTCACTACAAAAATAATTGATCTTCCTCTTCGAGCCACTAAGAATAAACTGATTTTGTACCTGCTCACTTCAACTAAAACTCTCCAAATTTCACGAAATATATTCAAAAACACTATATGTTAGTTGGATCAGTATACTCTTCTAAATTTTAGAATATAACACTTCCAATTAAAATCACTAAAGTGATAGAATGAACAATTGAAGATATATAAATAAAATTTATGTTGTATTTTTCTTTACTTTACTGAAAAAATTTTGTTCAGCACAAATCAAATATTACACACATGATTCATCGTGACTTCTACTTTAAAATTATATATTAATTGATTAATTTAATCATATGAATGTGTATTCCATATATGTATCATTCAAATTCTTTTCACAAGGATGTGTGGAATACATTGTATTCTTTCAGATTTCTTTACATACACCATGTATGTTCACACACACTGACATTGCATGAAATCCAGAACATGTACACTTCAATTTTATCACTTATTATTCATGGAAAATATAAATATAATATTCATACCTATATATTTCATTCATCATGATTTACTATCTTTGGTACTTGGATTGAGATAGTTTCACTTACATGAGATTATGCACTCACTTTGTATGAAAACACTAATTGTTTCCTCTTTCTTCTCACAAACATGGATGATTCATGGTCAGAAAAACAGAATCCCAAATTCATTAGTAAACTTCAAGCACATCATCTTCAATGTGAAAGTGTGTAGGGACTCAGTGTATCATGCATATCTTTTTATGTGTTATACATTCTCACATAGTATGCACACACACATGTTTGTATGAATAAGTATTCACATATAGGTGTGTGACTTTCCACTTTCTATTTTTTAATGAACATAAAATAACATTCTTCATGCAAGTTAGTCAAGAATAGATTCTTTGTGATTTTAATAAAACACCTGAGCATAGGTTATAAATTCATGAGAATGATATTCTAAACTTCTCATAATAACTGTACGTAGCAACTAACTTTCTTTGTAGGCACTCTATTCTCCTTCTCAAAACAAAATGAATGAAATAGTTTCTTTTGTTAAACACAAACTGTGTGCTTTAAAGATTAGATATACACAAATTAGTCTGAGTGTGTGAAGAAAAAAATTGAACTCTCATGGTATACTTATTCTTCTTCATGTAAACCATATGTTTCACAAAACACACTCACTTTTGAGAATGAGATCACAGTCACTCTGTTTCTCTAGAAGAAATAACCTTACATAGTCTATCAACACCAACTCATGGGTGTAGGTATCTCTATTTATAGGCAAAGAACATTATCTCATAACATTTTAGAATCATGAAGACCGATTCAGTTTTTTATTAAGTGCTTTATTTGACAGATGTTCATACCACAAACCATCACCGTCTCCAAAAAATATCAAAAAATTTCCATGCTTCATTTATTGGGTTTTATCTTGCATTTTAAAAACATAAAATTTTGCAAAACATTTTGATATCCTTTATTTTTTTCATAACACCTGAAATATGATCAGTAATCTCAAATCGAGCTTCTATCGACGTTACTCAGGAAGATATCTCAGTGTGCAGAACTCTTTTATGGATCAAGGTATAAGATAAGCTCATCCAGTTTGTATTCATTTATTATATTAAAACATAGTATCAAATTATTTCAATAGATTTTTAACCTTTAAGATGATGAATCGATGATGAGAAATATCGAATCAATTGAAAGTTGATAATGCATAGAGATCCTAGTGAACAGGAGTCCTTAAAGTCTTGCTGGAGAAGACAACACATAGAAGATAATGGATGACATGTATCAACAAATGAGTAGATCTGATGGTGGGAGATATTTAAAATCTATAGTAGGAATTCCCATATTTGAATGAACTTAGTTTATGCTACCTTTATAATATAAGTTGTGTTATCAACTGATCATAAATTGGTTACCTAGCATATATGTCATGCTAGCACTATGTCGTGCCACCACCAGCCTCTGTCATTATGCCACCCCACATGGTGGCTCACTGGCACTTCTATTCATCACTTTGGAACAGCCTTTAAATATCTCTTACCCTTATCTGGTCAGTTGGATTGACATTTTTTATAAACAAATATTCCATTAAAAAATCATTTAAAAATTTCATACCATGTTTACAAGGCCAAAAAAAATTATACTTGTATACCAAATCCACCATCCATAAAAACTATACCCATAAGAAAATAATATCCTCCTTATAAAAAATAAATCATTTTTTTTTTTGAATCTTCTTAAACTATTGTGAACAATGTGCCAATTCAATTCAACAATGGAAACATTTCTCTTGAATATAAAGAAAATCTTTGAAATATTTACACTTAAATTTGTTTATTTGTTTAAATAAACGTCTTCAAATCAAAAAAAAAACATTCCAACTTATGAATATTTCTGAAATACAATTCAATGAAATAAGTAAAACCTTCTGTAACATTGAATTTTCTTCAAACAAATATATTTACAACAACTAAAAAACTAGGATTACTATAATCAACTTTGGTTCTTCAGTTCAAAAATTGGTTAAGAACTCTAAAGAGAATTTCACATAAAAAATTTTATTTAATTTAATTAGTTTATGGAAGGAATGATTAGCCTGGTCATAATTATAATGATTTCCTTATAATTTTTTCAACCCAACATATTAAAATTTTTAGGAATCAAAATCCATAGAATAAAAAGATTAAAAAGGGGAGAATGCATTAATTGTGTAAGCGGTGAGTGAAAGATCCAAAGGGGAAAGCCCATGGATCATGGACCGTGTATTCCCATACCACGTGACGGGATATTTAAAACTCTTCAAAGGATTCTTAATTTGAAAATAAGGCTCAGAGAATTTATTAAATGATGGTTCACTCAAGAAAAAAGGATGTGATTCAGCAGTTATTGGAAAATAAAAGAAAAAATCCAAAAATCCTTTATATATTGATGGATTAAAAAATAATTTGTTAATTGTTTCACAAATTTTTTATGATTTAAGGGAACATATTTTAATAAATATTGGTTCTTTTTCAAGAACCATGAATATGAAAATTCTATGATAAGAGGATAGTGAATAAGAGTATTTGTTTCAATTTGGTGATACTGAGAAATCAGGTTATTTAAGTATGAAATAAGAAAATAAATTATGAAATCAAAAACATGGATATTTTGGAAAAAAGAAGAATAATTTTATCACTCTTGTATAAAATTATCAGGATTTTATTTTGATAATAAGATTAATAGATTTGATATTCTCAAAATTTGAAAAGGGGAAGACTGTTAACTCTTCACCCAAGAAGATGGAGATTCAATATACTCAAACATTATAGATCATTAATTCAAATGTGTGTGGGACCATTAGAAAGAAATAAACCAATGGATATAATTACTTTATTAATTTTATTTATGAGTTCATTCATCTCACTTGTGTTATGTTTATAAATAATAAGTTTAAGGCCTTAAAACTGTTTAAAAGTTTTTAAATAAGTATAAATAAAGAATATGGTTTTTCACTCAAGAATATTTTAATAGACAAAGGAACTATGTTTACTAATGAAGATATTGAATTTTATTTAGATAATAATATAATCCAATATAAAAATCAGCGAACTATAATCATCCCAATAGAATGGTGTGGCTAAATTAAAAACCAATTTTTTTGTAAATATGGATCTGAAAATGTGGTTTGTGCATGATATTTTCATTATTTTTTTAGATAAAATTTTATTATAGTGGTTAATATACAAAATTGATTTTTTAAAAGAGTAAATTTATATATGTCACCATATAATATATATTATAAAAATATCCAAGTTTATATAATATTTATGTGTTCATTTAACCTTTTGTTATCAAGGATAACAATGAGAATCTTGGAATATTTCAAAATTGAGGTTTTTATTGGATATTTTTTGGATATCCTACAAAGAAAATATTTTATAATTATTTCAATAAAGAAAGTGGAAATAGATTTGATTATCCTAATGTGAAATTACTATATAATAAATGAAATAAAATTCACAATCTAAAGAAAGTTCCAAAAGTTATGATGATGTTGTTTCTATTAAAGAATATGAATAAATTTTATATAGATATTAAATTTTTGAAGTTGTAGATGTTGTTGAAAAAAATTCATCCATATCAAGTGATGAGGAGCAAAATCACTCATCTCACCCGAGGATGATAAGGAAATTTTATGTTCAAAACATCATTGGGGTTCATGGAAAGCAACTGAAAATTAGGATAAGTTTGAGGATTGTAACTCATACCTTATTATACTATCAAGTTTAACCTATAGATATTGGAGAAGATAATAAGCAAAAAAAGAATGGGTTAATGTTATGAATTAATAACTAAATCAAATAGAAAAAATTAACACTTGGGATTTGGAACCTATGACTAAAAATATAATATCATCAGGATAAAATGGTTGTTTCAAAAAAAGTGAATTAAAATAAAGAAGTAGTGAGAAACAAAGAAAGGGTAGTGTGTAAATACTATTCATGTGTTTAAAGATTTGACTTTGATGATTCTTTTTCCCCAATTTAAATTATTGAAACCATGTAATTTTTTCTTAATAATATTACACAAATTAAATGTAAGATATTCCAAATGGATATAAAATCTACCTTTCTCAATTATGAACTAGAAGAGTAGTTATATATTGATCAACCATATGGTTTTTTTCTTGGTAGAGATGAGAATTTTGTTTGTAGGATAACTAAAGATTTATATGGGTTGAAACAAGCTCAAAGAGCTTAGTATTCTAATATGGATCCCAATTTTAAGAAGTTGTATTTTAGAAAGGAAATATTGGGCAATAATATCTACATCAAAAATGAAAAATGTGTATCTCTTATTATTATTGTTTATGTAGATGAAATCATATATATGAAAAATAATTAATAAATGTGTGATTATTTTTTTTATGAGATTAATTATTTATTTGAAATTTATATTCTTGGAGAGATGAAATTTTTTCTTTGCTTAAAAATATATCAAAATAAATGGAATATTTTCATTTCTCAAGAAAACTATGTTATGGAACTCTTGAAAATGTTTTTACTAGAAGATTAAAATATTATTTCCACATCCATTTCAGGTTGATTTTTTTCAAAATATATGTAAGGAAATAAGATTGATCTTAAAGAATTGAGGAGGTTAATTTGGTTCTTACTATATCTCATAACTTCAAGTCCAGATATAAGGTATGTTGTTACACTTTGTTCCAAGTATCAAAGTGCCCCAAAATAGTATCCTTTAAATGGTGAGAAGAGGATTATTAGACATATCATATCCATAACATATTTTGTATTGAAATATGATAATAAAGTAGAGCTTGATATATTTAGTTAAACAATTAGATTTTGTAGCTTGTGTTGATGACAGGAGGTCAAAATCTGAGAGAATTTTCCATCTTGGAGATAGGTGTGTTTTTTGTAACTCTAAGAAGTAATGTTTTTTAAATTTAATCATGGATATATCAAAATATATGTTTTCAACTCATTCCATGACTTGTTAAATGTGAATGAAGACATTGTTGGAGTATTTTAAGTTTCAAGTTAATTTTTCGCTTTTATTCGGATTTTATAATAAAAGTTTTATTAATTTATCAAAGAATTAATTTTTTATTAAAGAGTCTATAACATTGATATATATTTTGAATATATCAAGGAAATTGTAGTGAGAAATTAGTTAAAAGTTTAATGTATTCCCACAAAGGAACAAATCACTGATGTATTCACCAATCCATTTCCAAATGAATCATTTCATAATTTGGGTTTGATATTGGTAATTTGACCATAACATTATCAAATTCAAGGTATGGGTTTTTCTCCCTCCCCCTTCTTATCTTTGGATATTATTTTCAAAGTGGGATAAAGCTGAAAACATGAATATTTATTTATATTTGTTTGCTTAAAGTTTATTTAGGGGGGAATTTAAAATGAGAGTATCCATTACTAGGTGTTTTTTATAATGGGAAGTATATATTTTGAGATAGTTATTAAAAGTGTAATGTTATAATTTCAACATTTTTGCATGTGAGTAAATTTTTTTAATGGTTTATTAATATACAAGTAGGATTTGGTTGAAATAATTGGTTTTATTTAGTGTGAAGATGATCATTTAAGGTTTGATATAATCATCATGGAATAATATTAAATCTTGATCATTATAATTTTATGGAAAACCTGGTATTATTTATTCAATGTTCATGTTTCCTACACCGATTATACTATTGCAGGAATAGAATTAATGAAACTAAACTATTTATAATTATTTAAAATTTTGTAGTGATTTGTGATACTTGGTTTGTAACAAAATCCAAAAGGGGGGATTTTTGAGACCAAGAGGTGTTGATATTATTTTTGAAATGATTTGGAGAAGTGGTTTTATTGGATATGATTCTGTGGGTTGTATTTTGTGTTCAATGCATAAATCCAATTCAAATTCATATTTAATTTTTTGTTGAAGGATTTTAGAGACTAATTTAGACCATGATTAAGCTGGTTTAATGTGTTTACTTATCATAATTGGATTTCATGATGAACACTTTTTTTAGAAAGGATAATATCCCCAAAAACGTGTTTTTTTCTATGAAAGTTGGTTGAAGAAGATGTTCTATACATTGGATTAAACAATACACCACACAGTGTTGAGGAATATGTGCCTTGCACTGCGATAAACAGTACCATTCCACAAAAAAATTTGGTTTGATGAGTGTCCCGTGATATTTAAGTACCTATACATCATGGATAACATGTTGTACCACGTAGATAAGGGGAATAAATGTGTCTTTAGCATGTAATATAATTCCAAAAAGTAACACACTATAGGCTGAATTTTAGAGTTATTACAGAATATGAGTGCTCCATTTCATATTTTATAACCATTCTATAATGGATATACTAGATAGGTGATCAATCCATAAAAGGAGGAACATGTTATAGAGGTAGATGGATCAGTTTTTGTGGCTCTAGAAAATCAGATACCACTATGCCTCAGTTAAGTTCTACACTACAATGTATGATAATATGGATTTCAAGTACTTCAGGAGAATTTTGGATCCCCATACCACATATCATATTCCATTCCGTAGTCAAGAGAAACTTTGTTAGACCAATTCATAGTGCATGGATCACAATATAAGGGATTTAAATGGAGTTTTGGTTCCAGTGGACTTTTAAGGACATACATGCCACAATACATACTCACTTTGTGGAGTGTGTATAAGTTTAAAAACTTATTTATTTTGAATTGTCATCATATGCTGCAATGGGGGAGGTTTCACTATGAATATTTGGTTTCTAGGAAATTATAGGTTGTTTAATTATCCATGATAATTTAGATTTATATACAAATTTTTTTGGTTATATCAACCAATTATAACTACCAATTTGAATTTTATAGTTAACCTTAAGATGGTAGATAATCTAATGGTTGTGATAAATATGGGAATTTTAATTTGAAATTAAAATTAAAATATAAATTTTCTTTTTTGATAAATGGGTCTTCTATGTAGATTCAATGAAGTAATAACTGTAAATAAAGTTAGAAAAATAAGAGTTGGGGAGGGAGTTCTGGATATGTTCTATATAGGTAATAGTTTGTGATTATCTAAATAAAAATAATGGGAAAAAGGAGAATATTGGAGTGGTTTTGTGCATGTGTTGTGCATAAAAATTAAAGAAGAAACTTTTTCCCATGAAATTTTGATGGAAATTTTATTCTTGTTTCATGAAGTACATGTAGAGTGGAAGTAGAAGAATTTAGAACATTCAACAACTTAGAAAAATAATTTTTGGTTGAAGACACTTTAGTTGTTTTAAAAAATTTCATAATTGTAAAGAGCATGATCACTTTGTGTGGGATATGTGTATAATCATCATAGAGATATGTGAAAACACAAGTTTAAATGTTATTCCCTACTTTTTGTATTTACATGATGATTCTAGTGGATAGTGTGATCCTAGGGGAATATATATAACACCAAGGACTATCCTCCTTAAATTCAGAGGTAAACCTTGTAAATATATTATGTTCCCTTATATTTTTTGTATTTGGGTGTTTTTTATCAATCATTAATATAACCTAATGGGTGGAATTTATTTTCTAAAATAAATAAAAAAACATTAATGATCATTGATTCACCCTAATCTATGATATTACATTAATTTCAAAGTGGTTCTATACATGGCCTGTTCTACAAACAGATTTAATGAAAAACATTTATATTTATAACATGATTATAGTATTGGAAATATAATTTTAATATTCTATTAATAATATTAATAATAAATAGTCATCATCAAATTTAACCACCTAAAACGAGCATACCAAATCACTTTTTAAGTAATAACTTTTTATTATTCCCTTTTATTTATATTAATCAACTATATCTTATTGAATTTAATTTATCACTTAATTAAAAAAATTAAAATCCTTAATATTATATAAAAATCATATATTTTTTACACAAAAACATGTTCTTTCTCATTCAACTGTTATAACATGTTATTTTTTTGGTCGATTTTACCACCTAAATGATCATTTTTATAAAGATTATATCATGAATGAATAATTAAATATAAATAAAATTAATAGTATTCAATATTTATGAATTTAAAAAATTATACAATGGTAATATTCAAAAACATATTTACCAATGAATTCAATTCTTTTATTAATTTAATAATCCCCGAAAAATGTAATGTTTTAGAGTTATATGAAGACCATTAACATAAGTTACATATAATGACTATGGGACTCCAGAACTATAAAAACCATGAATTAACTTGTATTTAATATTCTATAAATGATGAAACCATAAACAAGAAACAAGGATCAAAACCTCCAAACCAAATCATACAAGGGAAACAGAATAGTTAACACCCAAATGGTAGTTTTTAATGATATAAAATATAAATATGGGTAATGAATAATTATAAATGGATAGTATGAAGTAAATAACTGTGAATAAATTTATTATTTAAATTAAAAATAAACCTAAAATTGTTATATAGGTAATTTAGAGTGTGCATGACTAATCATAAGTCTAAGGTAAGGGTTTCTTGGTCTAAATTTTTTTACCTAAGAAATGTTACATATTTGATACCATATTTACTATTAGATGATATTATTTTGACTCTATAACCCATGAATATCTTACATTTTTTTCATGTAATAAATGGGAATTAAAAACCCTAAAAAGTTATTTCTTACAATGGATTTTGATTTAACTGCAATAAAACATTAAGGGTTTATTTGTGTCAATTTTCTTTCCTTGAGTAATATTTAAAGTAATGCACTTATTTTCTTTCATATAGTGAATAAACTATCTTATAGAAAAATTAAATAATTATTCACTCTTTAATAATTGAATATAAATTTCCATTTCAATTTCTTTATTTCAAGAGGATTCAATTCTAATTTCATTAAATTGATAAGGTTTTGTCATCTCAATTTCACTTCATTGATACATATTTCAAATTATTTGCCTATTTCTATTTTATTGTGTATATACTAAATACTTGAAATATTATATAATGACTCTATTTACACTCATGGTATTTTAATTTTATTCTTAGATTATTTATTTCATGAGTGATTTTATTTTAAACTCCATAAATTCTTTTACCTTAACTCATTACTTTAAAAGTTTTGAAGTGCTTTACCCAACCCTTCATCATCCATATCATTGTTATTTATATTGTTTAAATAATTTTCTTCTCTATACTTCAAATATTTATTAATTTTATTTTTTTAAAATCATTTACCTTCTTTAAAAAGTATTAAAAGGAATATTTTTAATGTTTTCTGCATGAGTAATTTTTTACTTCATTTAATAATGTTTGAAAACAATTTTTTATGGGTATCTATCATGTGAAAAAATTATATATCTTTCATTTGTTGTAATTCATAAATAACCCTCATTTTTATTTTTCAAGGTTTTTTAAAATAAAATATTATTGCTATTTTTATGTGACTTTTTCATTTTAAAAAATAAAGGATAATGTTTTAGAATAATAAATAAATGGATTTCAATACACTTATGTTTATTTTTTCATCCACTCAACATTACTTATATTTAATTTCATTTATTTTCATGTTTTAAATATTTGAAATTATTTCTAAATTAATATTTTCAATGCCCTCTTTTCATACCATTGAAATATAATTTTAAATTGATATATATGTTTGTTTTTACAACAACGCAATAAAATATTTTTGAAAATGATTTATTAATTTAACTTATATTTTATACTCAATTTAAAAAAGATAGTTTTCCTTATAAGTTGAGATTAATACATCATCCTTTCATTTATGAGTAATGTATGGTCTACTTTACTGGATATAAAATTATATTTCATACCTTTATTTTATCCTAAGGGTTATTTCCCATTAATTTTATTTTATTTACATATTTTTACTATATCCCTTGAATTTATTTTCCTATTTCATTCCCATGCTCTTTATTTTCATGGATATAGTCTATATAACTACCACTATTTCAGAATTTTTTTTTCTACTGTTAACTGATAGAAAATGAATTTTCTAATATTAACTTAACTGTATAGAAATCAATCTATATGGTGTATGTTTGAAGTGTTCTTATCAATAAATTTTTTCTATTAAATGACTGGTAAAATATTGTAATTATGTATACTTTTACTTCAATTTTAGATTTTATTGATTACTAAGACATGTTGGTTCTGTATTTAATTATTTACTCATTTATTTATATGATGAATAAATTGGACTTAATTAGTGATGGGTGGGGCCCAAAATTATATAGCCCCTTGATGAATATATTGATCACATGAGACAAACTTGCCTAGGTATTTACTATATTCATACCCAATTATTCATGATGTCTTGGAGTGAGGCCTTAGTGGTATGTTTATGATTTGGTATAATGAGGCCTTAAAGGTACATTTGTGATATACCACACTATGCATTTTATCAATGTGAAAATAGTTATTATTTTCCATTTGATTATATACTTTGTTATGTTATCCATGCATATATTTCATTATTATGTTAAATTATATATGTAATTATTTTATTATTATCATTTCAATATTACTCACTCTTATAAATCTCAATTTACTTCAAATGTATGATGCTCTTAATTTGAATTTGATCTCACAATTAATATTTTTCTATTTCCCCAATCTATAAATAATATTAATATATCTGATATATCTAGTATAGTATCATGAGTTGGTAAATTTGTGGGAGATTTTGAATTCTTAATTAAGTATAATAAAATCTTGGTATAGTTGGAAAAAAGTCCACTATGTGAGAAAGATAGGGGTTTCATTATGTAAATTTTTTACTAATAATTTATGTCTCTAAAACTAAATGGTTTTGGGTATGTAAAAAATTATCATCGGTTATTGATATTGTAATTATATAGGTTTAGTTTTGTATTTTCATAGTTTTTATCAAATCTAGTAAATAAAGAAATTGTTTCTTAGCACTAGATCCAGGAGTACAGGACTGGGGAAAATCAATTAGTATCATATTTGGGTTTAGATAACATTAAAGATTAGGATGTTCTCATATAAGGATAATTTAATAGTTATGTATAACATAATGTGTTGATATGTTTAAGGTTGATCATAAGTTCAAAGTCATAGGTACCCTTTAAGTTATTATGTGACTTTATTTTAAAGGGATTAAAGATATTTTAGGTGAAATTTATAAGAATACGTGATAAATAAAGGCATAAACCTCAGTTTTAGTATGTAATTTAGTTTGAAAGTAATTTGGGAAGAATTTTTTATATTTTTTTGGGACATATTGAATTTATAGATAACTGTTAGGTTAATATATTAATTTAAGTTAAGGTAATTATTATTATTTTTAAAAAATAAGGTTATCATATTTTTGGGAATGTATAGTTATACTTTATCATTTTAAATTAATTTAATAATGAAGTTATTTTGGAATATTTTTATTATATTTGGGTATTAGGGTGTAGGTTTTCTAGTGTGTAAGTCGATGAAATTATTTGAGGGATAATTATATTGTTAATTTTTAGAAGCATGATGTTTTATTTTATGGTGATTAAAGTAATTTTTTGAAAATATTAACATATTTTGGGGTTTATAAAATCTAAAAGAATAGGTTTGGTAATATTTAAGGTTCAATAATATTTAATATAATGGTTGACATAATTTTTAAAAAATATGGGATCATGTTTTTGGATTTAGGGGTCTCTAATTTGGGCAGTCATATTTTGATGAATTTTAGGGGTATTTGATTTACTGAATGATGATAAGGTGTTTTTTTATATCCATGTCATATATATTTACATATTACTTTGTTATATAATGGTTTATTCAATTTTATTTGGTTATTATCTTTACTCATGTTAGCCATTTATATTTTTTAATATTTGATAGAAATTCGAGGAATAAATGGTTATAAAATAATTCATACAATGATTAAATTTATAATTTCACATATATCAAGATCAATTAAAAGTTTATTTTCATATTTTAACATGAAAAATTCATCTTGGTCATTATTCATTGGAATGAGTCAAGAATTAGAGGATGAAACTGATCAAAAAATCACTAAAGGATGAAATTATGCTTATGGTATATAAATAAATCATGTAATTTTATTTTTATCATATTAAATACTTTTATGGTAAAATAAAATACATAACCTAGACAAAAAAGATGAAAAATTAATTTATTATTAGATGGAAAAAATCACTCAATAATCAAGGTATGCCTTTGGGAACTCATTTACATGTATGAGTCTTATGATAATAAATACATGGAAAAAAATATTTATTTATTAAATAATAATTTTATTATTCCTAACCAAGGATTAAAAGATCTTTTCAAAATTTATTATTATAGATGTGTCTTCTTTAAAACCATTCAATAAGTATAAAAGTTAATTCTTACCACTTCTGATATTTTTATCTTTAACTCCATATTTCATCTCTTTAACTTTACTTAAATTAAAGGTCTTGTTATATAGAATTAATTTCAAATTTTTTCCCCTTGAAATGGATTTTTAAACTATTTTACATCATAAATTATCTTTCATTGGGACTGATGTGACTATATAAATGGGGAAGTTTGGAAAAGGAGTGATTTTTATTCATAACGGTTGACTTATATTTTGATTTTAGAAATTTTATTAAATCCAAATTGATATAATTCATTAAGGATGTATTATGGAGTAAGATACTAAATTATATTAAAAACATTTGAGATTGACCTAGAGGAAGTACTGATCTTTTTACTTGTTAAAATTTTTATGAAGATAGAATTGTGAGGATAAAATTTAATTAGGGGAAAGGAGTCTGAAAACCTATCTATTTTTAATAATATATTAAGAATAATATTCATGTTATGAATCTATATTTATTTAATAAATATTTATCTATGATTATTAAATGACTTAAAATATATTATAGATATCAATTATAAATTTTAAATTTTTATGACATAAAATATGATTTATTTAATTATAAAATTTATTTCCTTAACATGATTTTTATTTTGATCTATCTAAATAATTATTCACTTATTGGGTGTTTTATAATTTTATGTGTATTTTTAATCTATGTACTTATATTGAAACTTATTATAAATAATTTTATCATGTTTTGAAACATAAATATGGTTATTTATTTTGAAATGAAAATTTTTTTACGGTATATAAATTTTTTCCCTTGTATTATATAGTTTTTTTTAAGTTATATTTCTAAATTTTTTATTTTAAATTTAATAAAATGTATATAATTTTTTTCTTTATCATGTGAAAATCATCTTAGGGTAAATTTTTTTTATTTTTTTGAAATAGTTTATTTTCATTAGAATAGTGAAAAAAATACAGTTTTTACAAATATCATAACATTAGTGACATCTTCATGGTATAAGAATGATTTAAATAAAATGAATCCTTTTCATAAACAAAAATACATTTAAGGATATAAATAATTCATTCAAAATTAATATTCTAAATTTAAAAATCTATGCATGACTTTTTGGAACCGGAGTTATATTTTATTCTAAAAAACTATTTTTGGACATTTTCCTTTAACTAAATATTCATAAGGTTTTATTCGGATTTAAATTTATTTTAAATTTATATAACACAAATTTATCTATACAATACATAATAAATATCATTTTAATCAATATTATACATCATTTTCAATTAAAATATTTTTTTTATTCTCAAAGAGGCATTTCTTTCTAAAACTACTTTTGTTGTGTTAAACACAATTTTCACACAATTAATTTTTAACACTAATATAAATTTAAAATTCTAAAATGTTTTTTATATTTTGAATCAACATATTCAAAAAAAATTATAATTCCAATTTCATTTTTATTCATAAACAAGTTACCATGGTAAAATATTTTCTCTATAGAAAAGGTTAAAAGGGTTTAAAAAGGATTAAACTAATGGATAAGGTCAAAAATATCAAAAAAAAACTTGTATCAATTTGTTTATATGAGTGTATTCTCAAAATAATTTATCCTATTTTGAAATTATGCTAATTCAGTTCCAATGTTTTTTAATATGACATTTACTTTATTTAAATGTTATGAGTATTAACCAAAGTGACACCTCCTCACTAGTAAAAGGATCCCTTCACCACCTCACTTATATGTACACCTAAAGCTTCTCATTTTAACAAAAATCTACCCAAACTCTTTCCCAAATATAATTATAATTTTCAATAGGTTAGGGTCTTTATAAAAGAACAATCTAATAAAGCATTAGGTGTAACTTTAAGGTGGATATCTAAAGAAGTTGAAATTTTATTAAATGAGTTCTTTCAAGTTCCATTATTCCTTCACCTATCCCAAGTATTATATAACCATAAATCCATAATAAAAACAGTATCATTATTTAATTGAAATGTTATTATGTTAATGAAATAGCTATTATTTACCTCTCTTTCATCCATTATAAAATGAAAATGTCATCCATGTTATGTGCAGACTACCGCCTCTATGAATGACTTATTTCATTTTTCATAACCTCATTGTATAGATGGTAATAAAAATAGATTTAATTAATAAATATAATATTTATAACATCATTAAGGTTCCATAATGATAATTTTTACATCCAGTTTATAATATTAATAATGTATGATCATTGTAAAATGTAACCGCAAAAAATGATCATACTAAAAAAATTGTTAGAAACATAAATAAAAGGGTTTTGAAACCATTATAATTTTATAAAATTTATATTATCACTATAAAATATCATTTTATAAATTATTAAACTATTATAACATTTTATTATTTTAGACAGTTTAACAGCCTACATGAACATTGTTATAATGTTTATCTCATGAATCACTAAGAAAAAATAAATGCTAGTAATAAAATGTAATACTTATATATTTAAGATTTTTTAAAAAAAAAATTAGTGTTTATATTTAAAATTATATTTACTAATAAATTAAATTCTGGTTTTAATTCAACAATCACCAAAAAAATAAAATTTTCTAATGTTTTATGAAACCCATGAATAGAAGTTCAATAAAATGAATATGGGACTCTGGAACTACATCAAATGCATGAATTAACTTTCTATAAAAATTCTATATATTATTAACCCATGAACAAAACTCAAGGACCATAATCACCAAACCAAATCATGTAGTGAAAATAGAACTGTTAACACTTGAATAGTAAATTTTAATTGAAAAACAATTAATATATGGGTAATAAAGAATTATAAATGGATGGTATGAAGTAAAATAAATATGAATAAGGTTTTTATTTACATAAATAATAAATAAAATTTTATTATAAATTTAATTTAGATTGTATCTAACTAAATAGAATTCTGAAGTACAGGTTTTTTGTCTCAATTTTATTTTCTTAAGACATGCTTCAGTTTGTGCACCGTGTTTACTTTCATATGGTATTATTTTGATTCACTTTCTAATGAATATATTTTAATATATTTTTAATGTAATTAATTTTATTTAAAAATCCAATTAAATTTCTCTCTTCCAATGTCTTCTGATTCAATTTCTATAAAAATTATAAGGGTTTCTTTGTCACAATTTTCTTTCCTAGAGACATATTTCAAGTTATGCATCTATTTTAATTTATATGGAGAATATTATACCACTTTGAAATATTATATCATGATTCACTCTTTAATCATGTAATTTAATGTTCTATTTCATTTTCTCTCTTCCCAGAGGTTTTGATTCAAATGCTACAAAATTCATAAGGGTTTTCCATCTCAATTTCACTTCATTTTGAATTATTTAATATTATTCAACAATATTAAATTATAAATTGTATATACTACCTATTTGTTAAATTATATCATGAATATATTTATAATAATGATATATTACATTCCTTATCATGTTCTTTTTTTCAGGGGGGGGGTTTATTTTAAAAGTTATAAAGGGTTTTATTTTAAATCATTACTTTAAAAGTATTAAAGTCATTTACCCAACTCTTTCTCTTCCACAAACAGATTATTTAAATTCTTTAAATAATGTTATTATATATAATTCAAATATTTTTAAGGTAATTTTATACAATATTTTACCTTTAAATTTTTTTAAAATTATTCTTTTTAATTTTTTCTGCAGGAGTTATTTTTTTTACTTTCTTTAATAAATTATAAAAAGAATATTTTTATTAGAGTCCTATATGTGAATGAATATTAAAAAAATAATTAAAATTATTCATAATTAATTTTTATTTCCAATTTTTTTATATTTTTTCAAATAAAATCTAACTCTCATTATTCTATGAATTTTTTATTTTAAAAATAAAGGTTTATATTTTAGAATAATAAATAAATTTATTTTATTCCACTTATGTATATTTTATCATCAACTCCAAATTTATTATATTTAACTTCATTTATTTTAAAAGTTCAAATATTTTTAATTATTCCAGAGTTAAGGTTTTCAATGTTCTATTTTAATACCTTTAAAATGTAATTTTAAAGTGACTTTAAAGTTTCTTTTGTAATTTTTCTCCAAAATATTTATAAAAATTATTTTTATAATTTCACTTCCTTTTTGCTCACAATTTATAGAAGATATATCACCAATATAGTTTTGATTTATATATTAAACTTTCATTTTTTGATGAAATGATGGTCTCTTTTTACCCCTTATCGAATTATAGTTTATACCTTACTTTGTTTATAAGCAGTTTTACCTTTCATTCTCTTTCCTATGAATATGTTTTCTTTCAGTCTTCATTTGTCTCCTTTATTTTCCCCTACTTTATGTCCATATTCCTTAATTCCATAGATATATTTTATATCACTTCCAATAATTCTATATTGTGTTTTTTAGTATTGAATTAACCATATAACCATTACTCTATACGATGTTAGTTTGAAGGGTTCTTATCAAGAATGTTTTTATATTTACTAACTTGGGAAATATTAGAAATCTATATACATTTTATGTAATGTTTTTTTCCTTCTATGGATGTTAAATTTCTATTATTTGGATATAAGAGTATTTTGAGGACTTATAATGGTATATGGAGGTATTGGAGCTATATTTGTGCTAAAGTTTTCCTTTTTCACTGTAAAAGAGGAGTTTACAATGTAATTATTTGGTTCAAGGCTTACGGGGCCAGAAATTTATGAATTTTTTTTAGAAGGGGAGTACCATTTGAAATGGTTATATACTATCAAACATATCTTTATGGTTTATAACCTTTTAATATTGACGTGCCATGTTTTTTTTGTGGAAAAGTGGAATTACAATGTAATAGATTTTTTGCAGATTATAATATAAAAAATATGCAATTTATGTCACAAACATGTATTTTACACCATAAATTGGGTAGGTTACACTTTATATATAATTTGAAGGCTCATTAAAACCCTTTAATTTGAAAATATCTTCTCTCATTTTATTGAAGGGACATAGAGGTTTGGGGAGATCTTCTATCCTATCTTCCCTAGCCTCGATTTTATGGTTTTGGGGGTGGTCTTTTGGGATTTTGTGGTAATACATTCTCCCTTTATCAGTTTTTTTCCCATTATTCAATTATAGGTCTACTATGGTGATGTTGTTTTGTTTTGGGGTGTGTGTGGGATATGTTTCTTATAACCCTTTCTTGTGGTTCAAGGTGATCCTAGGTTTCCGTGTACGGTTTTGGTATCTAGGCAATTTATTTTACTCCCTATGATATGTAGTGAGATCATAAAGCTTCTTCAAGTTAGGGGATCCTCGTTATATCCCATTCTTTATTTTATGTATGGGTATTTTATAGTTTGAATTTCTTTTTTGTGGATATTAAAAATCATTGTAATAATATAATAAATTATCATAACTAAATTTGAGGGGTATGTGGGAGATATGACATGAATTGTTATTTTAATATATATTTTTAGTGATATTATGTATGTTTGTTGCCAATTCTAAAAATAAAATCTATTAGGAGCCTTTTTTACAATATAGATGATATATTGTGAGACCCAGTCTTGTTGTTGTTTGATTCTCACCTTGAATAAAAGGCTAAGAACTTATATACATGTAATAAATTGATTATCCCTAGAAATATTGTTTGTGTGATAATGTGTATGCTAAATAGAGAAGGAAGAAAGAGATTACGAAGAACTCCAAAGTTATTGAGAGTTATAACTTATATTATTTTTTAATTGATCTTATTTTCAAAATACATGTATCAAAGGTGATACATTTTATACAACAATGAAACCATGTCAGAGAGTGTTGAAGGGATTCAAGTTATAAAGTGATCATGAAATATCTCACTATTCTAAGAGACCATGAAAGAGCCTATATGAAGAGACATGAATAATTAAATGAGGGGTCATATGGTGATTTCAAGATTTAGGAACAATCATACCGAGATAATAAGATAATTCCAGTTATATTCTGTGTTTACTGGAGAGACTGATGTTGCTGGAAGACAGGAAAGTAGGGAATTTGTAGTACATTCCATGGAGAATATGATGATGCCAAAACTGATCATTCCAACAGTATATATCAAAGTGGAAAGAGTTCGTGATTCAATATACTGGTCTTTGAATAATATAGATGACAGTGAAGAAGCATGTGTGTTCTTTCCAAAGCAAATATTTATGGTGGTGCTATTTTCCAGTGTTTTATAAATTTATGGGCGTCAAAATCAGGAGCTTGGTTATGAAAAAAAAAGGTTAGGAGTGAATGGTACGTAGAACGATACGAAGAGCAGTTTTTATAAGTTTTTTCACATAGGAATGAACGATATAAAAAATGGTATATGGAGTAGTTCGCAGAACCAAAAATGGTTCGCAGTGATGGTACTCGGTGAATTTGGGATGTAAGCGGAATGATGCTGAAAAAGGTTCTCAGGATGTTATGTGGTCAAGTTGGAATGGTTCACTGTACTGAAAATGGTTTCTCAAAGAAGTAGTTGTGGTACACAGAATGGATCGTTGTTGGTAGAAGAGATGTAGTACGTGGACCGAAAAAACACGATATACATTGAAGGTTCGTCATTCACCAAAGGGTCAAAGTACACGATGGAGGATTACAGTATGCGGATGGAGTTTAGTATGTGGTGAATTTTTTCCCACATTGAAAATTTGGGTAAAACAGATTGGAGAAATTTTTGGAATTATTTCTCTATATAAAGAGTGATAATCCCATCATTAAGGTAGAGCGAATTCGATAAGAAAATATCATAGTTGTGGAAGAAATCAACTAAGTTCGAAAGTGGTACACCAGTGAAATTCTTCGTAGGATAAAGTGGTATGTGAAGGAAGAAACGGTTCAAAAGATTGGAAGTATTAGTATGTTGAAGAAATTTTTCCTAAGAAAAAGTGGTATGCGGGAGACAAAATAATTCGTAGAATTTGAAGAAGAAGTCTGTGGAAGGAAGAAATGGTGAGCAGAGGCGGTACGTAGAGGTGGTAAGAAAAGGAAGTACGTGAAGGTGGTACGCGAAGGTGGTTTGTAGAGTTGGTATGTAGAGGTGGTATGCAAAGGAGGTACACGAAGGCGGTACGTAAAGACAGTACATAGAGGTGGTACGCGAATGTGGTAAACGAAGGTAGTACGCAGAGGCGTGGTGCATGGAGAAGGCGCGGTATGCGTAGTAGGCACAGTATATATAGAAATTTTGGTACACATAGTAGGTGTGGTACGTAGAACAGGCGCGGTAAGTAGACCAGACATGGTATGCAGAATAGGCGCGGTATGTAAATAGGTGTGGTAAGCAGAACATGTATGGTACACAAAACAGGCATGGTATGCAAAACAGGTGTAGTACGCAGAACCAGCACGGTACGTAGAATAGGTGTGGTATACAGAACAGGCGTGGTATGAAGAATAGGTGTGGTATAGAAAACAGGTGTGGAACGCAGAATAGGTATGGTGCATAGAACAGGCAAGGTACACAGAATAGGCGTAGTATGCAGAACAAGCATGGTAGGTAGATTAGAGATAGTTGATAGAATTAGGGACAATTCATAGAAATGAAAACATCATAGTGTAATTATATGATTCTATAAAAACAAGAAGATGTTTTTGTGAATTTAGTAATTTCACTAAAGGAGAAAACTGAATATAAAATAGCATTAATTCGGTACTTCAATGCAAGCAGTGTGTCATGCTGAATAGAGACAAATACTTTTCATGTCAATATGTTGAAGTGACCTTCAAGTTAATAAACTAAGTGAGATCTCTCCCAAGGTAGTGACCTAGGGGGAGTCAATGGAAGTGATCCAAAGAAATCAGTGGGCTATCCCTAAACCACTGTAAAGATAGGGTACCTAGGACATAGTGACTATGCTTGAACCTTTTTAATCCATTTCCAGTGAAGATTTGTGGAATTTGGTATGATCGAAAATTGGTCAGCATATGCTCCTTGGACGTAGGCGTTAGTGGTGAACCATTTAAAAAGTGTTGTGTTGTCCTTATACATGTGAATATTTTAATTACTTCACAAATCCATCATACAGGAGTATTGTCCTTGATAAAGTATGTTCTGTAGAGTATTTTTTATATTTCCAACATGTAGTGATTTGAGATATATAGTTGAGGATGTATTCCAAATATCTATTGGTCTAGTTTTATGATTCTGTTAGGTGTTATCCTAGCATATTAATCTCATCGAGTTAGGTTATTTGATTAGTTAGGATCATCTACTTTCGATTATTATTTAATAGGTCACTGAAGTTTAGTGTCCAGGGAGTTTCTAGTGGGGGAGTCCAGGGGGTTGTCTGGGGGGAGGGGGTCCAGGGTGTGTCTAGTGGGGGGAGTTTGGGGGGTCCTGTGGGGGGAGTCCAGGGGGCCCAATCGGGGGAGTCCGGGGGGGTTAGGGTGTGTCTAGGGGGGTTTTCTAGGTGGGAAGGGGTCAATTGGGGGGTTTCCATGGGGGAGGGGTGTCCAAGGGGGGGTGTTCGGGGGGTTGGGGTCTGGGGGGGTCCAGTAGAGGGTGTCTTGTGGGGTCCAAGGGGGTGTCAAGTGGGGGGTCTAGGGGGTACAGGGGGTTTCCAAGTGGGGTGTCTGGGGGTCCAGTGGAGAGTGTCTAGGGGGTGTCCAGGGGGTCTAGGGGTGTCCAAGGGGAGGTGTCTGGGGGGCTGCAAGGGGGTGGGGGCTTCTGCAAGGGGAGTGTTGGGGGTTTCCAAGAAGGGGAGTGGTGGGATGCTACAAGTGGGGTGGGGGCTACTGCAAGGGGGTCTGGGGGCTGTTCAGGAGGGGGAGTGGTGGGATGCTACAAGAGGGATGGGGGCTGCTTCAAGGGGAGTGTGGGGGGCTGTCTATGAAGGGGAGTGGTTGTATTTTACAAGGGGGTGGGGGTTTGGAAGGGGGAGGGTGGGGTTTTTTATAAAATGGGAAGGGATATAGCCATGGTTTCAAACTGTGTCTAAAGCCCTATAGCCACGGTTTGAACTGTGGCTAAAGCCCTATAGATATGGTTCCAAATTATGGATATAGGCAATGTGTGGCTTTAGCTTCATCCATGGTTTGAAACAGTGGCTAGAGGGCTTTAGCCACAGTTCAAACCGTAGCTATAGTCTTTTATCCACAATTGAAACTGTGGATATAGGGTTTTAGCCATGGTCTTAAACTGTGGCTATAGGCTAAGGCCTATAGCCACGCCAATACCATCCATGGTTCATGGAACTGTGGCAATAACTTATAGCCACAGTTTTTGGGCTTATTTCCACGGTTTCAAACCATGGATATAGCACAAAATGCTGGTAGTGATACTCTATAGTAATTCTATTCAGAAGAGGCTTTGATTTTTCTTTCCAAATTCAACAATTAAGTGAAATATTGATGAATATTTATTCATCTCAGAATAGAATTCTACATCCATAAATACCATGAAAAATAGGAAAAATAAGGAGAATATAAATTTAATGAATTATCTCATGTCCAAAGAAGATACAGTGTATGGTTCTCGATTCCCTTCCAATAATAAAGAAATATCATGCCTGGAAAGTAAATATCATGTGGATCGGGTTTCTACTAGAGGAAAGGAAGACACTTCTATTTTATTCTCAAGTGATCAAGAGAAATTAAGAACTTATCTTCATGATATTCCTAAAGAAAGGTTAGATATTTTTGTAGGATTTTTCGATGTATGTAGGCTGAGATCACCCAACTGGGAAGAGAAGATGATAATG